>LR738714.1:116800217-116975881 GCA_902687465.1 Secale cereale | reverse complement strand
GGGGGGGGGGGGGGGGGGGGGGGGGGGGTCGGCACCTGCGTCTCCAAGATGACGCAGTCGTCCCCCTTGTTATCTGGAGCCGGCTGTTCATCAGCAGCCGGCGCTTGGGCGGACGGCTCCAGAGAGCCCACCTCTGGGAGGACGGTGCGGCCCGCCGGCTGCTGGGAGCCCGTCTCCTGCTCCTGGGCTCGGGCGGCGTCTGCCCGGGCCTTCTTGGCGGTTTCGGCCTCCGCCCTGGCTGCGGCGTCGGCCATCGCTCGCTCGCGGTCCGCGGCCTCCCGCTCCTCGCATGCCTCGCGAGCATTCCTCTTCGTCGCCTCTCGGTGGCGGCTGGATCCACGCGAGGGGGCATAGGGGGGCATCCGTGCCCCCCCACAACAGAGCCTACTGGTGCCCGCGAGAGGGAAAGCGGCGCGCTGCATGGATATCCCGAAGAAAATGGGAAGTCAGCCAAGAGGGGATCGGCCGAGAAAGATAAGCATCAAACAGAAGAAGGACACAAGACACTTACCCGGACACGACCGGCCTGGCCTTGGGCATCCTCGGCACGATCACCCTGGCGGCCGCCTCCCGACGCCTAGTGGCGGCGGTCGACAGCCGGAGTTTCTTGGGCGGGGCGCCAGACGGCCCTGATGAGGCCCGCCGCTTCCCGCCGCCGGCTGCGCCAGATGGCCCGGCCTGCTAGCTGGCACGGACGGGTGCTTCCTCCTCCTCCTCCTCCTCGTCTGGCCATTTTCTCGACGCCGCCTTCTGGTAGGCCGCCCGATGGCTGGCCCCCGCCGCCTATCACCTCATCCTCCTCCATGGCGGCGGCCCCAAGATCGGGGTCGCTTGTGTCGCTCTGGGAGCGATCTGGTTCCAGGGGGTGGCCTGGCTAGCCAGAACCCGGCGCCGGCTGGCCGGGGAAGATCTAAAGATGACATCAGGATCAGACGGCTACAGTAGCTAGACAAAAAAGAAAGAAAAGAGAGGGCTGAAGAGCTTACTGCGGGCGGCTAGTTGTTGCGGCTGTATGGCGGCTTGCGAGAGGCCCAGCCGGAGTCGGAGACCTTGCAGTTGGAGATGTGGTTCACCAAGTTAGCCACCTCCTTGTATGGCATTGGCTTGGTGCATGTCCGGTTAGGGTCCCGGCGCCCGCTCATGTCGCAGATCAGATGAGGGCGGCGCTGCAGCGGCAGCACTCGGCGCTCCGCAAGCATGAGCAGCAAATCCGCGAAGACCAGGCCCTCGCTGTCCCTCAGCTCCCAGAGATGGCGCATCGCGATGGAGGCGCCTTCCGTGAGGGAGGTAGGCCGGGTCTTCCAGGAGTCGCGAGGCTCAGCAGGCGGACCCGGAGCCCAGCCTAGCAGACAAATGAAATCTTGTTCGGGGTCGACGTTGGAGACGTAGAAGTACGTCTTCTGCCACTATTTTACCGACGCCGCGAGCTGCGGCGCCGGGAAGAAATTCCTCGATCCACTGCGCTTCACCGCAATGCACCCCCGCACTGGGCGGCCACGCTCTGGAGTGCGGTGCCGAGCTTCACGTAAAAAAGCTCGGTCCACAGCTCCATGGTGGGGAGGATGCCGAAGTACGCTTCGCACAGGACGACGAAGGATGAGAGCGTCACCATCGTGTTCGGCGTGAGGTGGTGGGGTTGGATGTTGAAGAACTCCAAGAAGGATTGGAAGAAGCCGCTCGCCGGAAGGCCGAAGCCGCACGGGAAGTGCGAGCGGAAGACGACCCGCTCGCCCAGCCATGGGGCCGGCCTGATCTCCGCCGCCGGAGCTAGGCGCACGGCGACCTTGTCAGCAGGAGGCAGCTTTCGCGACCGGCGGAGGACGTCGATGTGCTCCTCCAGGACCTCGCTGCCGTCCCACTGGCCATGGTGGCTAGCAGACGTTGCGGTGACCATGGTTCAGGCAGCAGATCGCTGCGGCGTTGGTGAAGGGAGCGGACGGAAGCGAGGAAGAAGAAGGAAAGCGGGGAGGAGCGAGCGCGAGAACGGTGCCAGCTCCTCTTCCCCGGCCTACTTATAGGCTCGGGGCGGCGAAGCCGAGGGGGCGGGCGTGGGATCAACTGTTGTAATGCCCCGGATGTAATACTTTCCCTTTTTGGCATATAATATATCTCCGGCTTCATCTATTTCCTTTTCGGGTTCTTTGTCTTTCGGGTTTTCGTTCGTTTTGTTGTGTGAGTGTGTGGCATTCATTCATATCATGTAGACTTGTGCATCGCATTGCATTTGTGTTGTCGGTTGCATCCGGTTCCACGCGTTCCTTCCCGTTGTCCGTTTCGCGTTCCGGAGCTCCCTCACGTGTCCGTGACGTCCCGTAGGCCTACTTTGGTGTTTGGGCGTGTAACGTTACCGGTGTGCCGCGAGGTTGTTGTGTGTGTTGTTGTTTTGTTGTGTGCAACCCGCCTCTCAAATCTCGTCGCGTTTGGACTCCGTTGGCTATCCCATCAGTTATTCGTGTGGGTCCAAAGTGCCTTCACTTTGTGTCCCAGAAACACCCCTACAGCAGCCCACAACCCTCTCCTAGGCCCATCTAAACTACCCCCGCGATCGGATCCGTCGGATCGCGATCGGAGGGTTCCTAGCACCCCTAAATCCCCCCTAACCCTAAGAATCTGCTATATAATAGACCCCCTAGGTCTATTTTTGGCTTCCCTAGCTTCTTCCCCTTTCTCCCCTCTTTTTTTTCAGATCAAACCAGATCCCAAGATATCCTCCCACTTTCTCTTTTCAGTTCCCGAGGGAACCAGCCATCGAGCCAGCCGCCGCTGTTCCTGGGATCGATCGCCAGATCGATCCGAAGTCAACGCCGCCGGGGCGCCTTCGCCTCTCGCCCGATCGGATCGGGGCATCGGACCGGTCGATCGCCAGATCCCGCAGGAGCCAGCCGCCTCGATCGATCCACCAGGTCGCCTCGCGCTTCGATCGGTCAGGCCAGCCGCCAGGGACCACTTCGCCGGCCCACTTCCACCTCCGCACCACCCCGCGTCAGCCAGATCGAGACACCTCCCGCGCCGGCCCACTTCGCCTTCACCCGCCGCCGCGGGCCCAAGACACCGCACCGCCCGCCTACAGCGCCTCCCAGCCGCCGTCCCGCACCCAGGCTTCGCCAGCTGGGCCGGCAGCTCCAACGCCCGACGGCCCGCCTCCTTCGCTCTTCGCCGGGCCGCGCCCTTCCTTCGGGCCAGGCCGGCCTCCCGCATCGCCGCCGCTCCTGCCCTCCTTCGGTGGGCCGGAGGACGCCCGAGTCCCGCTCCCGCGATCCAGCGCCGCCCTCCAGGCCGCGCAGCTCCTCTAACCGGGCCAGGCCGCGCCCTCTCTCCAGATCGGGCCGGATCCGCCGATTCCCCCGGACCGGTTGTTTTTTTCACAGATCCTGAGGTTTTTTCCCCCTCCTTTTCTCTGCTAAGTCCCTGAGATCTATTGTCTGATGCAATCTTATAACTGCTGTAACTTTTTATGTGTTTGTCCGATTCGAGCAAATAGCATGTCCAGACGTTCGTGGTGACTAGCACTACGTTTTATCTTTTTGTGTCATGCATGTTAGAGATCATCTAGGTGCTTGTTTTTATGTTGCAATAGTGCATCATGATAAAACTGCTGCTATGTGATGTTTTTATGCCATCTTTGCATAGTGATATCTTTTAGCTCGTTTGTCCGAATGATGCAAATGACATGTCCACGTGTTCGTCTTGCCATGCTCTACATGTTGTATGTGATAGGTTGCATGTTAGATTTATTCTTGCCATGTTTATCATCGTTGCAAAGTGCCATGTGGCTGTGATGTTGTTTCACTTGTTATGAAATGCCATCTTGTTGAGCTCGTTCCAATCGTTGTGTTTATCTCCATGAAGCATGCTTGTGTGTTTCGGAATCACCATCATGTGTACTTTGATGAGGTGCTTACCGCTTGCCATGTTTAGTTTCGAGGTGACTTAAACTTGCTCGTTTAGATGCCATGATGAAATTGCTGTTTTAGGACTTAGTGGATTTTCACTAAGTCTGAAATCTGTAACGTTCCGATGCCATGTTTGCTTGCTGCTCTAGGTCAAAGCATGATAGTTTTGGAGTGGATCTTGATTGTTACTTGTAGTATATATTGTTGTATTTCCATCCATGTTCTCACATGCCTATTTAAGTGGCTGTAGCATGTTTATCTTTTGCTCGAAAGTTTCAATAAAATTCTGCTGCCAGAATTTTATTGTCAAGTTCAATATGTCCAAGCTCATTGCTATTGAACCGTGACTCCTTTGGGGGTGCACCTTTTGACTTAGTTGCTGTAATATATGTCTAGTTTGTGTTCATGTCCTTTGCCATGTTGTTTGAGTGCTGTAGCTTAATTATTTTGTGCTCCGAAGTTGCTATGTTGCTGTAATTTTCAGCTTTCGCTCATTTCTTGTTTCGGGCATAACTTTTAGCCCGTAACTCCGATTTCAGCGAATCTTATATGAAACTTGATTGATTTTCTGTGTAGATTCATAATATCATATTGTTATCATGTTTTTAGGTATTTTTATTGAGTGCTATTTTCCGTGCTCCGTGTGCATCCTTAGTGCATCCATCATGCATCCATCATTTTCGAGTGCGCATTGCATCTTGTTGATTTGTGCTTGGTGTGATTGTTTTGTTTAGAGCCGGAAGCTGAGACCGAGTACGAGTACGAGCACGAGGTTTCCAACGAGGTTGAGCATGAGGACCCTTCTTACGATCCGAACGACTTCTCTTCAGGCAAGATGACCGAACCCCGATAACATTACTATCTTTGCCTACTGCTAGTAGTTCCGCTCTATAGTTTTGCCTCGATGCCCATGATCTTCTTGTCAGCCTCCTACTTGTAACCATTGCCATGTTTAACCACCCTACCTACGCAAACCGTTGCTTGGCTAAGTACGCTTCTCTCAGCCCTTCTTATAGCATTGCTAGTTGCAGTTGAAGATCGAAGATGCTTGCTTCATGTTGAAGTTTGGTTGGGTTTTATCACACTATATAAATGCTTATAATGAAATCATCTATATATTGGCAAGGGTGGAAGGCTAAGCCTTTTGCTTGGTGATTTGTTCCACTCATGCTGTTAGGAACCGTATAAACCAGTGTTATGTTCCTTGATTATGCGTTCCTAACACGGTTGGGGTGTATGGGACCCCCTCGATAAACTGCTAAGTGCTAAGTCTTTTCCAGCAAGTCCCAACATTGGTACTATTTGCCTAATAACAAACTAAACTTGCATAGGGAGTAATTAACCCTCTTTCTTAATTCTACAACCCTGGGCCAGTGCTCCACATGAGTGTTGGTCCGAAACGGGGGTTCTGCGAAGCCGCCTTAGGGCATCCCGAGGTATCTGGCATACACCTGTAGAATCGCCCATCCGGTCGTGTCCTGAGACTTAGATACACGCGGCTACTATCAGGGTGTCGACACGCCGGGAGGATTTGCTGGATTAGCCTTACCTTAGTTCGGTATATCTTGAGCACGGGATTCCGAGAATACTCGGGTCTTCCCACTTTGGAGTTGCGACTCCGCGGATCGTGGGCTTGTAATGGGTCAAGTTGGAACACCCCTGCAGGGTAATGAACTTTCGAAAGCCGTGCCCGCGGTTATGTGGCAGATGGGAGCTTGTTAATATCCGATTGTAGATAACTTGTCACAATGTTTCTAATACACTACCAGCGTGTGTTCCGTGACTGTCAATTTCCGAATAGGGATTCGGGAGTTGAACACGGAGGGGTTATGTTTGTTGAGCTTTAGCTAGGATCACTTCGTGATCACTTCTCGACCGAGGCTTTCTCTTCTCGCTCTCACTCACGTAAAATAGTTGCTAGTTGCTGCTGTAGACACTTATTCTTTTCTTCAGCCTTATCCTCTCCCAAGGCTTAAATAGTCTTGTTACCCGGGAATGGGATTGTTGAGTCCTCTATGGCTCATAGTTACTTCACCACACTAGATGCAGGTCCAGTTGTGAGCTATCCAGGTGATGGCACCGAGCTGGATTGGGAGTTCGACGAGGAGCGTAGTCGGTACTATGTTCGCTATCCGGATGATCAGTAGTGGAGACTTCTACTAGGATTCGATCCGCCTGTGGTTTATTTATCTAAGTTTGGTATCTTGACATTTGGATTTTGCCCTTAGAGGGTTGTGATATTCTTAATGTATGATGATTGAGACATGTTATGTAATTGTGTGACGTGGCGAGTGTAAGCCAACTATTTATGTTTACAATCCCCTCTTTTACATGAGATGTGCAAAGATTACCAAACTTGAGATCATTCTAGGATGGACTTATGCCTTTAAGTCGTGCCTCGACACGTAGGAGGTATAACTCCATCCTGGGCATTACAAGTTGGTATTCAGAGCCTTCTCCGACCTAGGAGCCCCCACTGTTTGATCGAATCGTTGACGGTCGAGTCTTGGCACACACTAAAAATATTTTGAGTCCTATATTATATCGGAGAGTAGGATTTCTTTGCTTCTCATCCCCTTTCTCTCTGGTGAGGACTCCTGACGACTACTCTTGTCTCTCCTACTTTCAAAAATTGCACAATTTTTTTAGGAATCCCGCGAGTATTCTGGGATTGTTTCGATGTTCTTGTGATGAGGATATTGTTCTCGATGCCTCCTGACATTAGGGGTTGTGGCAGTGTCCCGGGGAGTTGAGCTTCGGGGTATTGTCGTCACAAGCATATCGCGGCAGTACTAAATACTTAAGACGGCCGACATCGAAAATCTCTCCTATACGGCCAGTGGCAAGATAACCCCGACATCACCCAGTACTGGGGAGGTAGTTCGGGAGTATTGCCATAGCTTGTTATAGTGGATCTTTTTCGAAGGTCCGAGGTAAACAGTTTCCGAGAAAGACTGGTTATGTGTTGAAGGATGGATACACCTGGATGTAGGTTTAGAGTTGATTGCGCGGTGCTTCCCGTGTATCCCCAACACCTGATTGCATAACTGGAATCTTTCGGAAATTTATAGGTGGGTTTATCCAGTAGATCGTAGGCATTCTTCCAACGGATGCAGGTTAGTGAGTTCGGGGTTCTACATTGAGTGAAGTGGTTTATGACCGATGTTACTATCAGGAGTTGCATCTTAAAGGATCCTTGGCTATGCTGATCCGGGGATTGCAAAACCTTTTCGTAACGCGTTCATATGCTTTCAGCACAAAGATGTTAGAACGAAGCTCCTATCTTGTGTTTGTTCCCGTCTGTACCTTGTTGTTTTCTTATTTTACCTTTTGTCCCTTTGTGGCTTCTCGTGAAGATTGATGTTATCATTTAACTGAGAATTTCATTCTTTCCTCTTGTTTGAATGATTTCATTTGTTCTTATTGTTCGAATGATTATTGTGAAGACTTGTTGCAATTCATTCCATTGATTCAGCTTATACCTTCTGTCAATCAATTGCTGATTCATGGTCATCTCTTTCAGGATGGCTCCGAAAAAGGTTCCCAACGCTAACCCAGAGGGTGAAGAGGTTCCAGATCGTCCTCCTTCCCCTCCTCCTCCGCCTGAGGCTTGGAGAGCGATTATGCAGACTACAGCTCAGAACACCCAGATGTTGATGCAGATGATGCAGAAGATGCAAGCTAATCGAGCACTATCAGGGTGTTCCAGGGAATCAAGGCAACTTCTTCAACCAGCAGCACCATGATACTCTCAACCAGTTCTTGGCCAACAATCCTAAAGCTTTCAGTTACTGTGTCGACCCTCTTGATGTTGAAGATTGGTTAACCGACATAAAGAAGCATTTTGAGTGCAGTAACGTGAAGGAAGATGATTATGTGAAGTTTGCAGCCTTCCAACTGAAAGATCAAGCAGCTGACTGGTGGCAGCAGTACAAAGACTCCAGGCCAGGTCAAGTGATCTCTTGGGAGAATTTCTGCAAGGACTTTCGCTCTCACCACATTCCTACAAGTGTCATCGAGGGTATGCGTGAGCAATTCCGCAACCTGAAGCAGGGCTCTATGACAGTCTATCAGTATAATGTCAAGTTCCAAAACCTCGCTCGCTATGCTAAGCAAGACATTCCTGATGCCAAGAGAAAAATCTACCAGTTCCGTGGAGGTCTCAAAGATGAACTTCAACTTGCTCTCACTTTGTTCGAGCCGGATGAATTCGACAAGTTCTATAACATGGCTTTGAAACAAGAGGCAGCTCAGATTAAGATGGAGGCTTCTAAGAAGAGAATTCGAGATGCCGTTCACTCTTCCTCATCGTCTCAGATGGTCTCAAAGCATCAGAAATTATGGCTTCCTCCTCCTCCAGTGATTCGAGCTCCTTACAACAACTCCAACAACTCCAACAACTCCAACAACAAGAACTCTGGTGGACGTGGTTTCTCCCACCCACCCAACCCGAGCAACCAGTCGAAGAAGCAGTTTCAGTCTCAAGGCTCCAAGTCAAGTGGTTCTCATTTCCGTCCTCTCTCTGAAGTGGTGTGCAACAAGTGTGGCCAGAAGGGTCATTATGCCAACAGATGTCCGAATCCGAAGCGTCTTCCACCTCCTCCACCTGTGAGTTCAGCTATTGTCAGGCATGATCCAAAGGCAGCAAGGGTCAATCTGATGAATGCAGCACAAGCGGAGAATTCTTCTGATGTCATTTTGGGTAACCTTCCAGTTAACTCTTTTCCAGCTAAAGTGTTATTTGATTCGGGTGCTTCACATTCTTTCATGTCATACCCATTTGCATCCAAGCATAGTGTGACCACAGCAGCTTTACCGAGGTAGTTGGCAGTTTCTTCTCCGGGAAAGCAGATGCATTCCAGTATATATGCTCCGAATGTTTCTATTCGCATGGGTGATTATCGATTTTTGGCTTCTCCGATTATTCTTGGTAATTCTGACATCGACCTCATCCTCGGAATGGATTGGCTTTCTCAGCATGATGCTCACATTGATTGTGCTCAAAAGGAAGTCAAGATGACTCATTCTGATGAAGATGTGATTATCTTCGCCTCCAGGGATAACACTATCAGGCTTTTCTCTCTCAATGATAAGGGCGAAATTAATGCAATATCTCAAATTCCGGTGGTGAACGAATATCATGAAGTCTTTCCTGAAGAACTTCCAGGCATGCCTCCACACCGTCAGGTGGAATTCGTTATTGAACTCGAGCCGGGTACTGAGCCAGCATGCCGGCGTCCGTACAAGCTCTCTCCGGATGAATTGAAGGAATTGAAGAAACAGCTTGATAAACAGGAGAGTATGGGTCTCATCAGACCTAGTACCTCTCCTTGGGGCTGTGGTGTCTTATTTGTCAAGAAGAAAGATGGCACAGAGCGTCTCTGTGTTGATTACCGGCCATTGAACAAGAAGACAATAAAGAACAAATATCCGCTCCCCAACATCAACGAACTCTTCGAGCAGCTCAAAGGAGCTAAAGTGTTCTCTAAGCTTGACCTCCGAATGGGCTATCATCAAATTCGCATTCGCGAGGAAGACATTCCCAAGACGGCCTTCAGAACGAGCTACGGTTCATACGAGTATACCGTCATGTCTTTTGGTCTCGCCAATGCTCCTCCTACCTTTTCGAGGATGATGCATTACATCTTCAACCCCTATACTGGCGAGTTTGTGCTTGTGTATCTGGATGATATTCTGGTGTTTTCCAAGAATGAAGAAGATCACGAAAAGCACTTACGTCTGGTTCTTGATCGACTCCGAGAGCATAAATTCTATGCCAAGTTCTCCAAGTGCGAGTTCTGGCTCGATAAGGTTTTGTACCTGGGCCACATCATCTCAGCTGACGGTATTGCGGTTAATCCCCAGAAAGTTGAAGCAATTGTCAACTGGGAAGCTCCTCAGAACGTCAAGCAACTCCGCAGTTTTCTGGGTCTTGCCAGCTATTGCAGAAGGTTCGTTGAGAACTTCTCCAAGATTGCCAAGCCTCTCTCCAACTTGCTTCAGAAGAATGTCAAATACTTTTGGTCTCCAGAGTGTGAAGTGGCATTCAAAACCCTCAAAGAAAAACTCGTCTCTGCTCCAGTTCTGACTCCTCCAGATGAATCCAAGCCGTATGAAGTATTCTGTGATGCTTCTTTCAAGGTCTTGGTGGTGTGCTTATGCAAGATAAGAGAATTGTGGCATACACTTCTCGTCAGCTCAAGCCAAGTGAGAAGAACTATCCCACACATGATCTCGAGCTAGCAGCTGTGGTACATGCTTTGATCACGTGGAGACATCTGTTGTTGGGCAGAAAAGTCGACATCTTCACTGATCACAAGAGCTTGAAGTACATCTTCACACAGCCGCATCTGAACCTCCGTCAGACTCGCTGGGTTGAAATGATCCAAGAGTATAATCCCAGCATTGAATACACTCCTGGCAAGGCGAATGTGATTGCAGATGCTTTGAGCAGAAAGGCATATTGCAACAGCCTTCTTATCAAGCCGTACCAGCCTGAGCTTTGTGAAGCTTTCAGGAAGCTCAACCTTCAAGTTGTTCCGCAGGGTTTTCTTGCAAATCTTCAAATTGCTCCTACCTTGGAAGATCAAGTCCGTGAGGCCCAGCTCAGTGATACCATGGTGAAGAAGGTGAAACATGGTATTGCAAAGGGCACTCCAAAATACAAGTGCTTCCGTGTTGATGAGAGAGATACCTTGTTCTTCGAGGACAGACTCGTTGTTCCCAAAGGTGATCTCAGGAAGCTCATAATGGAAGAAGCTCATGATTCTCTCCTTTCCATTCATCCTGGCAGTTCCAAGATGTATCAAGATCTCAAGCAATCTTACTGGTGGACACGCATGAAAAGGGAGATTGCCCAATTCGTGAATGAATGTGATGTATGTAGAAGAGTGAAAGCAGAACATCAACGTCCAGCCGGTCTTCTCCAACCTCTTCCTATTCCCGAGTGGAAGTTCGACCACATTGAAATGGACTTCGTCACTGGCTTTCCTAAATCCAAGCTAGGAAATGATGCTATCTTTGTGGTGATTGACAAGCTTACCAAAGTCGCTCACTTCCTGCCAGTCAAAGAATCCATCAATGCAGCTCAATTGGCAGAGCTGTACACTTCCAGAATTGTGTCTTTACATGGCATTCCTCAAGTTATATCCTCAGACCGTGGAAGTTCGTTCACATCAAGGTTCTGGGACTCCTTTCAGTCCGCCATGGGCACTAAGATCAGGTTCAGCACTGCTTTTCACCCTCAGACTAGTGGTCAAGTCGAGCGCGTGAATCAGATTCTAGAAGACATGCTAAGAGCCTGTGTCATCTCCTTTGGCATGAAATGGGAAGACTGCCTTCCATTTGCCGAGTTCTCTTACAACAACAGCTACCAAGCAAGTGCCGGCAAAGCTCCGTTTGAAATCCTCTATGGCAGAAAGTGCGGTACCCCTCTCAACTGGTCTGAAACAGGCGAACGTCAACTTCTTGGCAATGACTTGATCTCAGAAGCCGAAGAAATGTGCAAAGTCATACGTGAGAATCTCAAGGCCGCTCAGTTGCGTCAGAAGAGCTACCATGACGGCAAGCATCGTGATTTGGCTTTCAACATTGGGGATCCTGTTTATCTCCGTGTGTCTCCGATGAAAGGCACCCAAAGATTCGGTATCAAAGGAAAGCTTGCTCCTAGATACGTCGGGCCTTTCAAGATTCTTAGCAAAAGAGGCGATCTAGCCTATCAACTTGAGCTCCCTCCCAACTTCGCCAATGTTCATGATGTGTTCCATGTGTCTCAACTCCGCAAATGCTTCAAGGCACCTGAGCGCATGATTCCGTTTGAAGAGATTGATCTTGAACAAGACCTGTCCTACCGAGAGTATCCCGTTGCTATTCACGAAGAAACCGAACGCAAGACCCGCAACAAGTCCATCAAATTTCTGAAAGTCAAGTGGTCACATCACACCGACCGAGAGGCTACGTGGGAACGAGAAGATCATCTTCGTTCCGAGTACCCTTCCTTTTTCCAGTCCTAGATCTCGGGACGAGATCTTTTTGTAGTAGAGGAGAATTTGTAATGCCCCGGATGTAATACTTTCCCTTTTGGGCATATAATATATCTCCGGCTTCATCTATTTCCTTTTCGGGTTCTTTGTCTTTCGGGTTTTCGTTCGTTTTGTTGTGTGAGTGTGTGGCATTCATTCATATCATGTAGACTTGTGCATCGCATTGCATTTGTGTTGTCGGTTGCATCCGGTTCCACGCGTTCCTTCCCGTTGTCCGTTTCGCGTTCCGGAGCTCCCTCACGTGTCCGTGACGTCCCGTAGGCCTACTTTGGTGTTTGGGCGTGTAACGTTACCGGTGTGCCGCGAGGTTGTTGTGTGCAACCCGCCTCTCAAATCTCGTCGTGTTTGGACTCCGTTGGCTATCCCATCAGTTATTCGTGTGGGTCCAAAGTGCCTTCACTTTGTGTCCCAGAAACACCCCTACAGCAGCCCACTACCCTCTCCTAGGCCCATCTAAACTACCCCCGCGATCGGATCCGTCGGATCGCGATCGGAGGGCTCCTAGCACCCCTAAATCCCCCCTAACCCTAAAAATCTGCTATATAATAGACCCCCTAGGTCTATTTTTGGCTTCCCTAGCTTCTTCCCGTTTCTCCCCTATTTTTTTTTCAGATCAAACCAGATCCCAAGATATCCTCCCACTGTCTCTTCTCAGTTCCCGAGGGAACCAGCCATCGAGCCAGCCGCCGCTGTTCCTCGGATCGATCGCCAGATCGATCTGAAGTCAACGCCGCCGGGGCGCCTTCGCCTCTCGCTCGATCGGATCGGGGCATCGGCCCGGTCGATCGCCAGATCCCGCAGGAGCCAGCCGCCCCGATCGATCCACCAGGCCGCCTCGCGCTTCGATCGGTCAGGCCAGCCGCCAGGGACCACTTCGTCGGCCCACTTCCACCTCCGCACCACCCCGCGTCAGCCAGATCGAGACACCTCCCGCGCCGGCCCACTTCGCCTTCACCCGCCGCCGCGGTCCCAAGACACTGCACCGCCCGCCTACAGCGCCTCACAGCCGCCGTCCCGCACCCAGGCTTCGCCAGCTGGGCCGGCAGCTCCAACGCCCGACGGCCCGCCTCCTTCGCTCTTCGCCGGGCCGCGCCCTTCCTTCGGGCCAGGCCGGCCTCCCGCATCGCCGCCGCTCCTGCCCTCCTTCGGTGGGCCGGAGGACGCCCGAGGCCCGCTCCCGCGATCCAGCGCCGCCCTCCAGGCCGCGCAGCTCCTCCAACCGGGCCAGGCCGCACCCTCTCTCCAGATCGGGCCGGATCCGCCGATTCCCCCGGGCCGGTTGTTTTTTTTCACAGATCCTGAGGTTTTTTCCCCCTCCTTTTCTCTGCTAAGTCCCTGAGATCTATTGTCTGATGCAATCTTATAACTGTTGTAACTTTTTATGTGTTTGTCCGATTCGCGCAAATAGCATGTCCAGACGTTCGTGGTGACTAGCACTACGTTTTATCTTTTTGTGTCATGCATGTTAGAGATCATCTAGGTGCTTGTTTTTCTGTTGCAATAGTGCATCGTGATAAAACTGCTGCTATGTGATGTTTTTATGCCATCTTTGCATAGTGATATCTTTTAGCTCGTTTGTCCGAATGATGCAAATGACATGTCTACGTGTTCGTCTTGCCATGCTCTACATGTTGTATGTGATAGGTTGCATGTTAGATTTATTCTTGCCATGTTTATCATCGTTGCAAAGTGCCATGTGGCTGTGATGTTGTTTCACTTGTTATGAAATGCCATCTTGTTGAGCTCGTTGCAATCGTTGTGTTTATCTCCATGAAGCATGCTTGTGTGTTTCGGAATCACCATCATGTGTACTTTGATGAGGTGCTTACCGCTTGCCATGTTTAGTTTCGAGGTGACTTAAACTTGCTCGTTTAGATGCCATGATGAAATTGCTGTTTTAGGACTTAGTGGATTTTCACTAAGTTTGAAATCTGTAACGTTCCGATGCCATGTTTGCTTGTTGCTCTAGGTCAAAGCATGATAGTTTTGGAGTGGATCTTGATTGTTCCTTGTAGTATATATTGTTGTCTTTCCATCCATGTTCTCACATGCCTATTTAAGTGGCTGTAGCATGTTTATCTTTTGCTCGAAAGTTTCAATAAAATTTTGCTGCCAGAATTTTATTGTCAAGTTCAATATGTCCAAGCTCATTGCTATTGAACCGTGACTCCTTTGGGGGTGCACCTTTGGACTTAGTTGCTGTAGTATATGTCTAGTTTGTGTTCATGTCCTTTGCCATGTTGTTTGAGTGTTGTAGCTTAATTATTTTGTGCTCCGAAGTTGCTATGTTGCTGTAATTTTCAGCTTTCGCTCATTTCTTGTTTCGGGCATAACTTTTAGCCCGTAACTCCGATTTCAGCGAATCTTATATGAAACTTGATTGATTTTCTGTGTAGATTCATAATATCATATTTTTATTATGTTTTGAGGTGTTTTGCTTGAGTGCTATTTTCCGTGCTCCGTGTGCATCCTTAGTGCATCCATCATGCATCCATCATTTTCGAGTGCGCATTGCATCTTGTTGATTTGTGCTTGGTGTGATTGTTTTGTTTAGATCCGGAAGCTGAGACCGAGTACGAGTACGAGCACGAGGTTTCCAACGAGGTTGAGCACGAGGACCCTTCTTACGATCCGAACGACTTCTCTTCAGGCAAGATGACCGAACCCCGATAACATTACTATCTTTGCCTATTGCTAGTAGTTCCGCTCTATAGTTTTGCCTCGATGCCCATGATCTTCTTGTCAGCCTCCTACTTGTAACCATTGCCATGTTTAACCACCCTACCTACGCAAACCGTTGCTTGGCTAAGTACGCTTCTCTCAGCCCTTCTTATAGCATTGCTAGTTGCAGGTGAAGATCGAAGATGCTTGCTTCATGTTGAAGTTTGGTTGGGTTTTATCACACTATATAAATGCTTATAATGAAATCATCTATATATTGGCAAGGGTGGAAGGCTAAGCCTTTTGCTTGGTGATTTGTTCCACTCATGCCGTTAGGAACCGTATAAACCGGTGTTATGTTCCTTGATTATGCGTTCCTAACACGGTTGGGGTGTATGGGACCCCCTCGATAAACCGCTAAGTGCTAAGTCTTTTCCAGCAAGTCCCAACATTGGTACTATTTGCCTAATAACAAACTAAACTTGCATAGGGAGTAATTAACCCTCTTTCTTAATTCTACAACCCCGGGCCAGTGCTCCACATGAGTGTTGGTCCGAAACGGGGGTTCTGCGGGGCCGCCTTGGGGCAACCCGAGGTATCTGGCATACACCTGTAGAATCGCCCATCCGGTCGTGTCCTGAGACTTAGAGACGCGCGGCTACTATCAGGGTGTCGACACGCCGGGAGGATTTGCTGGATTAGCCTTACCTTAGTTCGGTATATCTTGAGCACGGGATTCCGAGAATACTCGGGTCTTCCCACTTTGGAGTTGCGACTCCGCGGATCGTGGGCTTGTAATGGGTCAAGTTGGAACACCCCTGCAGGGTAATGAACTTTCGAAAGCCGTGCCCGCGGTTATGTGGCAGATGGGAGCTTGTTAATATCCGGTTGTAGATAACTTGACACAATGTTTCTAATACACTACCAGCGTGTGTTCCGTGACTGTCAATTTCCGAATAGGGATTCAGGAGTTGAACACGGAGGGGTTATGTTTGTTGAGCTTTAGCTAGGATCACTTCGTGATCACTTCTCGACCGAGGCTTTCTCTTCTCGCTCTCACTCACGTAAACTAGTTGCTAGTTGCTGCTGCAGATACTTATTCTTTTCTTCAGCCTTATCCTCTCCCAAGGCTTAAATAGTCTTGTTACCCGGGAACGGGATTGCTGAGTCCTCTGTGGCTCACAGTTACTTCACCACACCAGATGCAGGTCCAGTTGTGAGCTATCCAGGTGATGGCACCGAGCTGGATTGGGAGTTCGACGAGGAGCGTAGTCGGTACTATGTTCGCTATCCGGATGATCAGTAGTGGAGACTTCTACTAGGATTCGATCCGCCTGTGGTTTATTTATCTAAGTTTGGTATCTTGACATTTGGATTTTTCCCTTAGAGGGTTGTGATATTCTTAATGTATGATGACTGCGACATGTTATGTAATTGTGTGACGTGGCGAGTGTAAGCCAACTATTTATGTTTACAATCCCCTCTTTTACATGAGATGTGCAAAGATTACCAAACTTGAGATCATTCTAGGATGGACTTATGCCTTTAAGTCGTGCCTCGACACGTAGGAGGTATAACTCCATCCTGGGCATTACAACTGCACCACGCCCCGCACGACCCCCACCTTTTACGCGCCTAATCCGTGCGCATTAAATGCGCGTGGGAGGGCAATTGATTATCCCTGCCACACTGGATCCGCGCAGGGACCGAGGCCCTGTAGTGGCGGGCCCCGGCCCACTGTTACGTCCCGTCACGCGCGTGGGCTGGCAGGCCGACGCGACGGGGCATTGATGCGTGGGGAGCCGCCAACGGTCGGCAGGCCTGTGCGACAGCCTGCCGACCAGGCGGTGCCTTCCCCCCGAAGATTCAAAGACAAAGGTTCGGCTGCCAGAAGCCGGCCCCCTCAACGCGGGTCCGGCTGCCAGCAGACGGATCCCTATGGAAGACAGACGAAGGACGCTGATCCTGCCTAAGGAGGGAAGCTGCTGGAACCCCGCAGCCCTCCAGCACGAGCCGCGGAGTTCCACCAGCTTCGGGGACTACTGTTGGAGATATTGACCATGGGTGTCCTCAGCGACCACCCTTGGTATTTCAAGACAATTCGTGGCCGCCTGCTACCCCCCGGCCGCCTGCTCATCGGGCCGCCTCCTAGGGTAGCTTGCCCTAGGAGCCGGCTGCCAGAAGGCGGCAGGGACCCAAACAGGCGGCAGCACCATGGCTAGCAGCTAGCAGACGGTCCCACACTCCTCCCTCGGGATGCGTGCTTGGGGGCCACCACGCAGCTGAGGCATTGCTACAGATGAATACGTCCTTAGAGAATCTATAAGGGCGTGGCTACAATGAACATGTACCTTATGGATATCTCCTTAGCGACGGGTCACTGTAGCCATGCTGCTTGTGACCAAGCTTCGGTGAGAGGAAGCCACGATCCCACTACCCGCAAACGGCGGGGCCAGTGGGTAAGTCATAGATGAGCCACCCCTGGCAGACGGCCAGGGGAGGTGGCCGCCTGGTAGCAAACGGCGAATCCTGCCCTGGAAGTCCGAACCTCATCAAGACGACAGGACAGGGCGTGGCGGCAGTGTACGGCCGGAGACGGCGGAAATGTAGCCACTTCCCCCCTGACGAGGCTGTCGTCAGCAGAATCACATCTATACAGTAAAAGACAATCACGTGGGCCCGCAGGCGGTGGGCCCCAGCGGACAGGAGGCAAGGCCAGTGCCAGAAGACGCTGACGGCTGGGGGCCACTCTGTTGAGATTACAATTTTACCCCTGGGGGTAGGCCTATATAAACCCCCCAGGGTCCTCCATGTTGGAGGGTTGGAAGATAAAACCCTGAGAAGAAGAAGAAGATAGGGAGAGAGAGATAGAAACCCTAGCAACCATCCCCGATCCCTAGGGCGCAGGAAGTGAGCTAGCCTTGTTCATCTTCCTCCTCTAGACCACACAACACAAGGAGCAACCTTGTAGCTACCATCGTGACATCAGTCATGACGCGGAGCCCCCGCAGAGCAGGACTAGGGGTGTTATCTCCTCGGAGAGCCCCGAACCTGGGTAAGATCCGTAGGCGTCCTAAGTATCGCCTCATCCCGCTTCTAGGGCCCGGCGACGTTCTATTGACCCCATGCATGATAAGCCATCCGTTGGCATATGTCGCCCCAAAACCCCGACATTTATTCAAAGAAATAGTCTATAATTTGACATGAATACTTTAATAATCATGCAATATCAACAAGCAACCATTTCTTTCAAAATATCAATGCTAAGGAAAGTTATCCCTAGTCCATTATGCTCAATCATTGATCCATTCATGCAACACATCCAAATATTAGCTATATCCAATGCTCATGTGTGATAATAGTGTTCCGTAGGTGGTGCTTTATAAGAGAAGATGAAACTCAACAAAAATAAAAATTGCATAAAAGTAAATAGATAGGCCCTTCGGAGAGGGAAGTATGGATTTGTAGTGGTGCCAGAGCTCAAAGCTTAAATTGAGAGATGAAATTATTTTGGGTGGCATGCTTTTCCGTCAACGAAAACGACTAAGAGTTCCCAATATCTTCCATGCTAAATAAATCATAGGCGGTTCCCAAACATAAAAATAAAGTTATTTCCTTTCCACCATTCTTTCACAATCCATGGCTAGCCAAATTCACAGGTGCCTTCCATACCAACACATACCAAGGAATTTATTTGAAGTATTTTTTTGCATTTTGGGACCGGGCATCCCTATTACCGCCACACTCTCATGCAATAACAAGTGAATAAACACTCATCTTGAGAATAACCTACTCAACATGGAAAATTTCGGCCACCCCTCACCGCTTCATGAGTGGTATGGACATACAAAGAGATGTTTATTTTGAAAATTAGAGTTGGCATATACAAATTAGCTTAGAATGGCATGGGAATACCGCATATTGGTAGGTATGCTGGACTCATTTGGCACAACTTTGGGTTTTAGGATTTGAATGCACAAGCAGTACTCCCGCTTAGTACAAGTGGAAGCTAGCAAATAGATTAAGAAGCGACCAACCGAGGAACGAAAACCATCATAAAAGAACATTAAACATAACTAACACCGAATAATGCAACACAAGTATGAAATAATTTGCATAACTGTTGACTTGATGTGCTTGCATAGGGAATCACAACCCTTAACACCATTATTCTTACTAAATCATAATTACTCATCAACATGACTCACATATTACTATCATCATATCACAAAACTATTGCAAGGAATCAAGTTTAATGTCTAATGATCTTCATGAAAGTTTTTATTATAATTTCTTTGGATATCTATCACTTTGGGACCAATTTTTTTAAATCATATTGCCATTGCAAATAACAAGCTCTCAAACAAGTTTAAGTGAAGAACGAGAGCATTGGTTCTTTAAAATTTCATCTCTCAAAATAATATAAGTGAAGCATGAGAGAAATTTTCTTCAAGATTTTACTAACTCTCGAATAAATCTAAGTGAAGCATGAGAGTATTTCTTCAAAAAAAAAAACAAGGCACCACCATGCTAAAAAAGATATAAGTGAAGCACCAGAGCAAATCCATAGCTCTAAAAAAATTAAGTGAAGCATAAAGAGCGATTCTAATAAATCATAACATAATTTTGGCTTCCCCAAATAGGTGTGTCCAACATGGATACTTGTGACAAACTAAAAAGCAAAGCAAGAAAAGACTCATATAATACAAGGCACTCCAAGCAAAACTCATGATATGTGGCGAATAAAAATATAGCTCCTAGTAAAATACAGATGGTCGTTAGAAGAAAGAGGGGATGCCTACTGGGGCCTCCCAAGCTTACTTTCTTGATACTTCTTGAATATTATCTTGGGGTGCCATGGGCATCCCCAAGCTTAGGCTCTTTTCACTCCTTATTCCTTCATCCATCGTGATCTCACCCAAAACTTGAAAACCTCAATCACTCAAAACTTAATAAAACCTCGTGAGATCCGCTAGTATAAAAAAAATCATCTTTACTATAAGTATTGTAGAAAACCCATTAAATTTTTCTTATTACATTATACCTAATGTATTCTATCTTTACCATGGCTTATACCCCCGGATAAATAAGCACATAATGCAATGAAAATAGAATATGTCAAAAATAGAACAGTCTATAAAGATGTAATTTTTAGTCATACTTATGTAACTCTAAATATTCTCAAAACCCAGGACAACGTGGGAATTTTGTATATAAATTTTGTGTAAAACTTTCAGCAATTGTTCACGCTCTATTAAATGACAACAATTATGTCACTGGACGCGTTTTCTTGTTGATGCACCGAATCAAATCAACTATCACCCAAATCAACCCAAAGGCTTTGCTTGGCACAAACACTAGCTAAAACAACAAAAACACAATCATTACAGAAGTAATAATGTGTATTTATTAAAAAACAGAATAAAAACCAAAAAGGAAAAAAGATAACTATTGGGTTGCCTCCCAACAAGCGCTATTGTTTAATGCCCCTCGTTAGGCATAATGCATAGATTCAAATATTTTCATCTTTAGTTTCCAACTCCTTGATCACACAACTAGTATTCTTCAAGGATTTAGCATGCATATTTTCAATAACAATACTTCTAGGAATAAGATTGAAGAATTCATTCTTGCAAGTAGGGATTTTTACTACTTCAACAAAATTGGGATGAATCCTAATCATTTTAATATCTTCCTTGTGGTTATTAGAAGTAGCATCCTTGTTCTTAGTGACTTGTGTAGACTTGCAAATTTTCACGGGAGTTTTTCAATAGTTGTAATAGAAGAAAAGGCCGAGCTTAAGTTACTATTTTTTTTTAACTTATCAATTCGAGAGGGGCTTTCTCCTATTCTTTCGTTGACTACGGTTTCCTTTTCCCTTGGTAGTTTAAAAGCATCTCCCGCTTTTGATCCAATTTTTTGAGAAAGATTATGCATTCTTTTATCCAAATTTTCAATTTGTTCTTTGGTAATCATCTTATTTTCAATAACATGTAATATTTTCATAGCATGCTCAAGAGTTAAGTTTGTTTCATTAATAATGATAGGTGGTGCGCCCACTAGGTCTCCCATAACATTAAAAGCATCCAAATATGGACAAATCAAGAAATTTCCATTGGTAATCGTATCAAGGACGAATCTATACCAAGTGGTGATGCCCACATAAGAACTGCAAAGAAGAACAACTGTAGATTGTTTACAAGTAGATCTACTACGAGCATTGAAAATTCTGTACCAAGCATCTTTTAGATTCTTCCCTCCCCTTTGTTTAAAATTAAGAACCTCATTCTCAGGGGTACACACAATAGAGGAGGAACTAGCCATAACAACAAAGTAGTCAGGCAAGAGATCCAACGAGAAAAAGGCAAACAAAAAAGAAGGCAAATATTTTTGTGCTTTTCGCAAAAACGTTTTATAAGTGGGGGAGATGAAAACGAGAGGCAAATAGCAAATAATGTAAATTGCAAGGAGATGAGATTTGTGATTAGGAACCTGATAGATGTTGATGATGTCTCCCCAGCAACGGTTCCAGAAATTCCTTTGACATGACTTGAATCTACGTTGGTATGTCCCCAAAGAGGAAGGGATGGTGCAACACATCTACGTCAAGTATTTCCCTCAGTTATGAAACCAAGGTTATCAATCCCGTAGGAGAACCAAGCAACACTATGTAAATGGTACCTGCACACAAAGAACAAATCCTCGCAACCCAATGCGTATGAGGGGTTGTCAATCCCTCCTCGGTAAAAAGATTGATTAAACTGTGTGAGTTCGGATAAATAGATCGCACAAGAACACAAAATAAAAGAAGCAAATAAAAAGTGAAGCAAGGTATTTTTGGGTTTTTGGAATAATAGATCGGAAAACAACATGATAAAAGATAGACCCGGGGGCCGTATGTTTCACTAGTGTCTTCTCTCGACAAAATAACATACGGTGGGTAAACAAATTACTGTTAGGCAACTGATAGAAGATCAAATAATCATGACGGTATCCAAGGGAATGATCATGTATATAGGCATCATGTCCTAGATTAGTAGATCGAAATGATTCTGCATCTACTACTATTACTCCACACATCGACCGCTATCCAACATGCATCTGTGTATTAAGTTCATGGAGAAATGGAGTAATGCAATAAGAACGATGACATGATGTTGACAAGATCTATTATGTAGGAATAGACCCCATCTTTTTATCCTTAATAGCAATGATACATGCGTGCCTCTCTACCCCTTTTGTCACTGGGTGAGGACACCGCAAGATCGAACCCATCACAAAGCACCTCTTTCCATTGCAAGAAAAAACAATCTAGTTGGCCTAACTAAACCAAAGATTCAGAGAAGAAATATGAAGCTATAACAATCATGCATATAAGAGATCAAAGAACTCAAATAATATTCATGAACAAAACTGATCATAAACTCAAACTTCATCGGATCCCAACAAACTCACTGCAAAAAGTCATTACATCAAATAGATCTCCAAGAACATCTTGGAGAACGTTGTATTGAGAATCAAAAAAAAAGAGGCCATCTATCTACTGCCTACGGACCCGTAGGTCTATGGTGAACTACTCATGCATCATCGGGGGAGCACCAATAAGGATGATGAACTCCTCCGTGATCATGTTCCCCTCTGGCGGAGTGCCAGAATAGGGCTCTAGATTAGATCTCGTGGTTCTGGAACTTGCGGCGGCTCGAATTGTTTTTTGTCAACACTTTTAGGGTTTCTGGAATATAGAGCGAAGAGGGCGTGGAGAAGACCTCCATGGACCCACCACCCATTAGGGCGCGCTAGGGGCCTCTAGCGTGCCCTGGTGGGTGGTGGGCCCCATGGGCCTCCCCCCAGGTGCTTCCTTGGCTCCCAAGTTGTCTTCTGGTTCAAATAAATCTCCAAAAAGTTTCGCGGCATTTGGACTCCGTTTGGTACTGATATTCCGCGAAGTAAAAAACAAGCAAAAAACAACAACTGGCACTAGGCACTATATCAATAGGTTAGTCCCAAAAAATGATATAAATTTGCTATAAAATGATTGTAAAATATCCAAGAATGATAATATAACAGCATGGGACAATAAAAAATTATAGATACATTGGAGACGTATCACGTGCAGCCGCGATTTGCTTCTGCATTGTTAGATGTTGCTGAGCTCCTCGCTATACTGCGTGCAAAATGTCTATGAGCAGCGCTTAATTGGAGGACGGAACATTGATTTGGGAGAAAGGTGTCGCGCCGTTGGTCGGGGCATGTGGGATGGAGAAGGAGGAGGATGATGGGGGTGGGGTGGGTATTACCTGAGCATATCGACGAGGACACGCTGCAAGAAGAAGGGTCGCCGTCAAGGAGGCAGCACTGCCAGTAAGCAGTAGTGCAGGTTTGAGCTTGGAAAGCAAGGAGGAACAATGGAAATGTGGCTCTTTGTCGAGGGGAGGGGGCGGGGAGCTAGATATTTCCGTGGTGGTAGAAAGTTTTTGCTCAATGCCGCGAGAAACTAGCGCCCAAGTGTGGTTCAAGCGTGGGCGGTGCACTATAGACGACAAAGCTTCCCGCGTGCCAGACAAGAGGGTCCACCAAGATATTTTATATCGCATCCCACATGATTCTTGCTAGTAAACTTTTTTTGGTATACCTGATTTTTCCATTCTGATTTGGAAGACAAAATGGTATTACGAAGGGAGAGGACGATGTTTGAACTGTTAGAGCATTATTATGCAGTGAACATGCAACTATATGAGTGTCGTGTTAAAATTTGGAATTATTCCGGGTTCGTTTGGCCTTTTTTATACATTAATTGAGTTTCTAGGCATTTAATGTGCATAATTCAAATTTGAACTACAAGCACATGCTCTAGTGCACCAAAGTTTGTTGAAAAATCACATCTGTCTCTTTGGGTGAATCTATAGGTCACATGCAAAAAATGGGAATGAAATTCAAACATCTGGGCATCGTGGCTCGGCCGGAAACTTTGAGAAGCTTGGTTTTTAAATTCCTCTAAATCCAAAACTCGCCTGAAAATTATGAAACTTGGCATGGTGTCATGACATGGCACCAACATGCTGTGGTAACAAATTTGGCCGAATTAGGAGAAGTCTTGGTATAAGCTTCTTGCAAACCGGAGCTTCTCTCGAGAAGGCTCGTGGTTCTGAGAGGGAACATGTCACCTTTGTGTGCGAAACGACATACGCTGTCCTACCCCTCTTTGATTTTTTTACACAGGCAAAATAGAACAGTATGAGTGCGTGTTAAAATTTGGAATTATTCCAGGTTCATTTTGCCTTTTTATACATTAATGTAGTTTTTGGGCATTTAATATGCATAATTCAAATTTGAACTACAAGCACATGCTCTAGTGCACCAAAGTTGGTTGAAAATCACATATGTGTCTTTGGGTGAATTTATAGGTCCCATGCAAGAAATGGGAGTGAAATTCAAACATCTGGGCATCATGGCTTGGTCCAAAACATTGAGAAGCTTGGTTTTTAAATTCCTGTAAAACCAAAACTCGTCTGAAAATCATGAAACTTGGCATGATATCATGACATGGCACCAACATGCTATGGTAAAAAAATTGGCCAAATTGGGACACGTTTTGGTATAAGCTTCTTGCAAACCGGAGCTTCTCTCAAGAAGGCTCGTGGTTCCGAGAGGGAACGTGTCACCTTTGTGTGCGAAACGACATGCGCTGTCTCCCCCCTTGATTTTTTTACAAAGGCAACATAGAACTAAATGAGTGTCGCGATAAAATTTGGAATTATTCCAGGTTCATTTGGCCTTTTTATACATTAATTGAGTTTCTAGGCATTTAATGTGCATAATTCAAATTTGAACTACAACCAGATGCTCCGGTGCACCAAAGTTGGTTGAGAAATCACATGTGTGTCTTTGGGTGAATTTATAGGTCCCATGCAAGATATGAGAATGAAATTCAAACATGTCGGCGTCGTGGCTCGACCAGAAACATCGAGAAGCTTGGTTTTTAAATTCCTATAAATCCAAAACTCGTCTAAAAATCATGAAACTTGGCATGGTGTCATGACATTGCACCATTATGTCGTGTTAAGTTTTTTGGCCAAATTGAGAAGGTGCACAGATTAACAACCAAGAAAATCATTTTGGAACAAGATATGTCACGTTACAATCGGAAACACAAGTATTATTGAAACCGTCGCCGTTGTACTAACCATTTACGTGCCGCCACACGTTCCCTTTTTATTGGCTATGAGGCGTCGCAGGAGGTAGCTATTTAAGTATGGGAGGCGTTCGAACAGACTGTTGTGCATACTTATCTCGAGGCGAGACCTTTGACCTCCATCTGCCTCGCACCTCTCTCCCAACTTCTCCATTAATGGCGCCTGAGCCCATGATTATTTTATAGCTGCTTAATGGTGTGGATATGTCTCACTTGATTGAGATTTAAGAGAAAAATAAATCTGACAAGAAAATTTTGCACGAATCTTGATATAAGATCTGATGGATATATATGTCATCGACTGAGACTTAGCAAGACTGATTTAGGAAGAAAAATAAATATTGCCACATGCGGCAATGCCCGAAAGACACAAGGGCAAAAGAATAAGGAAGACACCCCCGCCAAAAAAGAAGAATAAGGACGACGCATACTAGTTCTAGCGACGAGCGACGATGATCTCTTTCATGTCCTCAACGCGTTGCCGGGAAGCAGCCATAGATTCCTCCACCAGCCTTTCACACTTGATGCGGATCATGGAATTCTCTTCCATAAGTTTCTGGACGATGTCGCTCGTCCTCTTCATCAAGTTAGTGGTCTCCTCCTACTGCTCTGCACTTCCGGCGATCTTCGCCCTCAGCAGGTCGCGCTCGGTGCGAAGCTTCGCATTGTCCACCCTTGGTCGTCGGATGACACCAATAGCATTTTAAATGAGGCATTCATATCGCTGTGCAGCCTTGCCCAACCGGAGATCCGATTGATACGTCCAAAACGTATCTATAAATTCTGCTTGCTCCATGCCTCTTTTGTGTGATATTGCTATGATATTTATGCACTTCCATACACTTTTGATCATATTTGGACTAACCAATTAACTCAGTGCACCACAGTGCCAGTTCCTGTTTTCTGCTGTTTTTCTATTTCAGGTTTCCCCTATATTAAAAGTGCCCTAAAAATTCCGGGAAAAATACAGGAAAAATCAGCGTATCGGGAGCTTCCAGAAAAACCAAGGCAGGGCCAGAGGGGAGCCTGGGGTGGCCCAGGCGGCCACCCGGCGCGGCCCCACCCCTGGCCGCGCCAGGGGGGCGCCTGGGGCCCCACCTCCGCCTCTGGTGACCCCCTTTGGCATATATATTGCTCGCGTCCCGAAACCCTCGAGGACGGAACCCTTTTTCGCGATCTCATCTTTGTTCCACCGCCGCCGCGCTTCCAAGATCGGGAGCACCAGGAGAACTCTTCCCGGCACCCTGCCGGAGGGGAGAACCACCATCGGGAGCTTCTCCACCACCATGGACGCTCCCCGGATGAGTTGTGAGTAGTCTCCCTTGGACCATGGGTCCATGACCAGTAGCTATGTGATGTTCTCCTCCCCTCTTTGTTCTTCAAGGATTAGACCTCGTGAGCTGCCCTACAAGATCGAGGCACATATGTAATCTTTATGCTGTTACTCTGCTGAGTTTGCTGGGATCCGATGGATTATGAGATTATGTTCAGATTGTGTGTGAGTAATATATTTGATTCACCTCTTTTATATTTATGTTCTTGAGTAATTCTTGCATGTTCTCCGTTGCTATTTATTGCTTTGGCCGAGTAGTAGGTAGTAACTCCAAGAGGGAACGTTATGCTTGATTGTGGGTTCATGCCCCTCGATGACTAGTTTGAGTGACAGAAACATGAGTCTAGGGGATGTGCTGTTGCCACAAGGGGGAAAACAACGGTGCTTGTACTTGCGGGTGCAAGGATTGTTTACTTTACGCAAAGTTCTTTTAATGCAGTTGTCTGTTGCTTTGAGTTTACACTTTGGGTGGGACTCGCAACTTAATACCAGCGAGATGTTCTGGATAGATATCTCAAGGTGGATGATTAGTAGTAGATGCAGATGGATTTCGGTCTACTTGCCTTGGCGTACCGCCCATGCTTTTGAGCCTCTACCTTTCTTTACAGCATAGTTAGCATTGGTTTGCGCACATAATCCTATCAATTGCCCAGCTGTAATTTGTTTACCTCGCTTAGCTGTTTTATCATCTTTTGGGAGAGAGACATCACTAGTGAACATCATGGGACCCCGGTCCATATTACCATCACTGATCACACCCGCTATTTACTTCATGTTCTTATTTCCTAGTTGCAGTCGTACCTATCACTATTATCTCTTGCGTTTGATTCTTTGTAAACGACAAGGCCGGAGGGATTGACAACCTCTCTGTACTCGTTGGGAGCAAAGTTATTTGTATATGTGTGCAGGTCCTGTCAAGCAAAAGTTTCTGGCGCCATTGACACCTTCTTGTCGACCTTCGGAGTCTCACGGGATTCGATCCTTGGTATCTTTGCCAAGGGAAATTTGCCGCTACGCTACATCTTAAACCTTCCACTTGGGGTAACCAACGAGGGGCGAGAAGCCATCACCGATACATCAGGTTATTGAGCATCGCATGCATGCACATGTGAGAGTCCTCGTCTGCCCACGACTAATCTTCCCATGCCACTATGGCGCGGGAGGATCTCTCTACAGCAGTTGCGGGGCGGCGGGACATATCTGTCGCTTCCGCGGCATGGCCGAACCAGTCCGCAACTTCAATGGCGTGATGGGACCTCTGTACTGCTTCAGCAATGAAACGAGACCTCTGTGCTGCTACGGCAATGTGGCGAGACATGTCGGTGGCTTTTGTTGCGAGGCGGGACATCTCTCTTGCTTCGGCTTCCATGCTCGCCTCTCTCCCTGGTAATTTCTCAACCCAGAACTCACGCGGTCCACGACAGAGGCAAGGAAGGACGAAAAAAGACTTGTTCGTCGATGAAGAGGAGAGTGATCGAGGAGGAATGTGCAGTCATCTCAGAGTACGCAGATGGTATTCATAACCCTAGTAATACGCTACTAAGTGGGAAACCGTTTAGGTTTTCATTGGTGCGAACATGCTTTGATCAACGTGAACAGTAATCGGGAATGTGAAGCAAAGCAAGTTAAAAATTTATTGACAGTTCATATTTCGAAGTGCGGTATGATTCCCAGAAGGAGTAAATTGGGCACACGTACTCGGATGCGTACGTGGCGTTTGCACCATACGATGCACCGCAGTCGGCGATGTCAGCACACGACTTGTTCCATCAACCGTGTGTGCTCATTATTACTATAGTGCATGCTTCTTTTAATTAGAATGTGTGCCCGTCTAGCGCACACACCTTGATTTGTCTGACCGTTTCTGTTAGGCGTGGCTAATCACAAACAACTCATCCGTGTGAAGCGTATGTTGTATATCGCACAAAGGTTGACCTGGCTGACTGTTTCTATTGTTGTGCTCATCGCACACAGTTCATTCGAGTGAACTGTATGCCACTCATCGCACACGCAACTACAATCTGAATCGTGTTTGATGTCTCCATCATCGCAAATGTTTTGTATATTTTTTGGTGATTTCTTTACATCATTGTTTCGATTAATGCATGACACATAGTTTCATCGAAGGGTCTCTGATGGTAGTGTCGCGTTAGCTGCATCCTGCAATAGTGCATACACTTCACTGTCACCACCATCCACCTTCTTCATCTCTACCATGAACTTGGCTTGTTTCCAGCAACAAACTATGTTGTGTTTTTCCACCATGGCCGTCGAACCATAGTTTAAAAAACAAACTAGTGAGGGTAAACTTATTGTTCTAATCATAAAGTACAAATGAAAGTAAAAACTAATATTCACGAAGTTCATTCCCATTGGCTGGAAATAAATCAATTGTTAATTTCTTGCAAAAAAGCTTGACTTTCATATATAAACATGGCCAAGCATAATTTTATATATACCACAAGAAATTCAAAACTACATTGCCAACAAATGGAGTACAACATTGACCATTTATTTATTAGTCATCTCTCCCATCAGATAGAACACATAATTTATTCGTTCTTCTAAGTATTTTGTTTCCTACCGAATTTGTTTCCTCTTTCAATAGTTGTCTAGCATGGGCTTGGCTGGCATGATATATTTGACAGTCTACCATAAGATATTTTGGCTAGTCAATATAGTTTCTCTGAAGATGTTTTAGCAGTAGGTTGTTACATGAAGTAGCGCTGCAAAACGGAGAAGAAAATAAAATACTTGCATGGAGTTGTTTTGCCTGTGGGCCAAATGTATGTACTCCCTCTATCTAGGTGTACAAGTCACCTTACAAAAATCAAATAATTCCAAAACACTTAGGTGTAGTACATTAACGCACACGTTCATAAACGCGTATACATAATCATCTTTATGGATGCACGCATATACATGATGCGGTTAGAACTACATCGGTATTTCCCCAAAAAGGAAGGGATGATGTAGCACACCGACGGTAGGTATTTCCCTCAGATGTGAAACTAAGGTTATCGAACCAGTAGGAGACTCAAGAAATATTATGTAAACGGTACCTGCACACAAAGAACAAATACTTGGAACCCGACGCGTAAGAGGGGTTGTCAATCACTCCCGGGTAAAAGATTGGTAAATAGGTATATAGGTAAAGGTAAATGGAACAACGACAAATAAAATTCAGCGAGGTATGTTTGGGTTTTTAATAATATAGATCTGAAAATAACAGATGCAAATAAAGGAAAAAGGCAAATAGAATGTAGATCTGAAAGTATATGATAGGAAAATAGACCCGGGGGCCGTAGGTTTCACTAGTGGCTTCTCTCGTGAAATAGCATACGGTGGGTAAACAAATTACTGTTGGGTAATTGATATAAAAGCGAATAATGATGATGATATCCAAGACAATGATCATGTATATAGGCATCACGTCCAAGATTAGTAAACTGACCCCATGATGCATCTACTACTATTACTCCACACATCGACTGCTATCTAGCATGCATCTAGGGTATTAAGTTCATGGAGAAACGGCGTAGTGCAATAAGAACGATGACATGATGTGGACAATATCTATTCATGTAGGAACAGACCCCATATTTTTATCCTTAATAGCAACGATACATGCATGCCTTGCTGCCCCTTCTGTCACTGGGAAAGGACACCATAAGATCGAACCCATCACAAATCACGTCATCCCATTGCAAGATAAAGAGATCAAGTTGGCCAAACAAAATCCAAATATAGGAGAAGAAATACGAGGCTATAATAATCAAGTATGGATATTAAGGCAAAACAAATCTGATCATAAACTCACAATTCATCGGATAACAACAAACACACCGCACAAAGTCATTACATCAAATAGATCTCCAAGAGACCATTGTATTGAGAACCAATGAGGATGATGACCCCCTCCGTGATCGTGTTCCCCTCCGGTGGAGTGCCAGAGAAGGGCTCTAGATTGGATCTCGTGGTTTCAGAACGTGCGGCGGCTGGAACAATTTTTTGTCGACTCCCCTAGGGTTTCTGGAATATTTGGGTATTTATAGAGCTGAGAGGTGGTGTGGGAGACCTCCATGGGCCCCATAACCCACCAGGGCGCGCCTGGGCTCCTAGGTGCGCCCTGGTGTCTTATAGTCCCCACGAGACTCCCCATGGTTGCTTCCTTGGCCCATAAATTGTCTTCTGGTCCAGAAAAAATCACCAAAAAGTTTCGCTTCATTTGGACTCCGTTTGATAGGGATTTTCTGCAAAGTAAAAAAAACAAGCAAAAAATAGCAACTGGCACTTGGCACTATATCAATAGGTTAGTCCCAAAAAAATGATATAAAGTTGCTATAAAATTATTGTAAAACATCCAAGATTGATAATATAACAGCATGGAACAAGCAACATTATAGATACGTTGGAGACATATCAGCATCCCCAAGCTTAATTCCTACTCGTCCTCGAGTAGGTAAATGATAAAAACAGAATTTTTGATGTGGAATGCTGCCTATCATGTTCATCACATATTCTTTTCTTTGTAGCATGGACATCTGTAATTTTATATGATTCAAAGCAATAGTCTAGTTTTGACATGGAGATTTCAATACTCAAGCAAATTAACAAGCAACCATCACTGGTACAACAAGGTCCTATACAAACGGTTTTTAACCCCTTTCCACGACGACATTTTAAACCGTCGCCAAGTGAGTGACTGCGATAAGGGGGGGGGGGGTCCTTCCCACACAACCCAAATACCGTTGGGGATAGGCCCTCCTGGCACACACGCTCAGCCTCGCGCCCACGCTGTGCCGCGCTACATTTAGGCGGTGCATTTTTTCCTCGGATTGATGCCGCCCACGCTCTTCATCTCCCAAAACTTAAGCACCTCGAGCTCGTTGCCGTCCACATCTTGAAGGAGGATTTGGAGCGCCTGCTCGTCGACTATACATTGCTCGAGTACTGTCATCTTCATGCGATGGATGAGTTTAGTAGCCTCCACATCACCTCGGCGAATGCCCGTGCGATTTATGTGCATTGCTGGCGCCGCCCAAGGCTGACAGTTGAGGTGTTTCATTATATTGTCATTGAGAATGCACCTTTCATCAAGAGATTGTATGTACTTGATAAATTAGGTCCAACAAGAATCAGGGTCATTCATGCACCCAAATTGACAGTGTTAGGCTATTCGTGTGCTGAATTCAACGAACTTGTTATTGGATCATTATCCGTTTAGGTACACCAGTCTTCTTATTCTCCTTCTTATATATTATTGAACATCACATTTTATCTATTTTTTGTAGATCTATATGTTCGCCCGTCATCCAGAAAATGATTCCCACAAGCTTGACCTGGCCTCTGCGCACCGTGAAGATCTTGGCACTACAATCTGTCGGCCCCGATCTGGATGAAGTAGTTAGATTCCTTAGATGATTTCCTTGCACGAAGAATCTATACATCGAGGTGATGCTCCTTTCCTGTTAATTGTTAACCATAAAGGAGCTTAAATTTTTGTTGCTTTTACCCAGGATTACAATGGCAAATGTAGAATGATTTCTGTAGGAAATTTTGAGGATTTCGATACATAAATTTTTGAGATGCTATTGTTGTACGCGTTTAATTCCTTCGCCCGACATGCTTTCGTGATAAAAGTTCATCATGAAAATTTGAAGGTGTCATTTCACTCTTTTCGTGTATTTTAAAAATCATGCAAATCAAAGAGGCCTCAAGTGTTCAAATCTGCAGCTAGGCACTAATATGTTGTCTTTGTTTGTATATACTAGGAGGCCCAAAAGTAGAAAATATTGGGGAATATAACAATCCCATTGAATGCCTTAATCTTCATCTCACAGAAATTACTTTTAACGAGTACCGAGGCACCACACTAGAAATGAAATTTGCCAAGTTCTTTATTGAGAAAGCAAGGTTGCTCAAGGTAATGAGGTTTGCCCTATATGTACTGTGTAGAAGTGAATGGATTGCTAAAGAGCGCAAACGTGTACAACTGAATGGAAAAGGCTCTATAGAAGCTGAATTTCAGTTTGTAACTTCATATGACAGATTATTCAGAAGCCACTGTATCGAGACGCTATATGACATCTTGGTGGCTGATCCTTCCGCAGAAATAATGCATAAAAAGATTCTGAAGAAGATGAATTTTATGTGTCTGAATAGTTTGAACCTTGTAATGCTGGGATTGGAACCTTGCAATATTTATGGTATTTGTTATATAACCGAATTGGATGTTTAATTTGGTTTTGCAATCATGTCATGCTATAAAGTATATATGTTGTTCTTCTGTACATAGAGCATAGATGTTGTGCAGACAGAGCATATCACAAAGCACACAGACCACACTAGGGAACCTGTTGGTGATGAATTCATCAATCACAAATGGTTTTATACCAGCAAGCGTTTGCCCACAACACACATGGCTTATTCCATCACAAACAACTCGAATGGATCAAATGTATGTCACATATCACACATTGTCAAAAATTAATGCGGTAGACCTTCTTTAACATGTGTCAAAAAAACAAAAAAAATTCAAAACATCTAACTGATGGGATGGATCTTAGAGGTCATTTAATTTGACATCTATGATCCATCCCATCAGTTAATTTAACATCAAGACAACTTCCCATCCAGCCACCCATCTAATGACTGCTCCATCCTAAGCACAGTTAACTTGGGAGTTCTCTTAGGTGAGCTATTGGTGGAACAGCTGGTCCTTGCTGATACATGATGCCTCTTCACATCCTTATGGCGTACCCGAATGACCGCCCGTCGCCCAATGGCCAATAGATGTTGTGTAGACAGAGCATATCACATCACACATGGACCACACTAGGGAACCCGTCAGTGATGAATGCATCAATCGCAAACGGTTGTATACTAGCAAGGGTTTGCACACAACACACACAGCTTATTCCATCACAAATAGCTCGGATGGGTCAACTGCATGTCACGTATCGCACACGCAACTCTAATCTGATTCGTGCTTGATGTCTCCGCCATCGCTCGCATAGTTTTTCTTACTTGCCACGTATCACTGTGTCGGCCTCTACTCGCGTCCCTCGGCGCGCTCTGCTTGCGTCCCTCGGCGTGCTCTGCTCGCGTACCTCCATGCGCTCGGCATGTTGACAACTTTTCCTTGCGTGTCCAACTGCTATATGCATATATATGGTTGCTTGCCGTTAAGGCGATCGTGCAGCGCTCTGCTCGCGCCCCTGTGCGCGCACTCTGCCAGGGGTTGGGGCTTGGACACGATCACGTTGGGGTCCCCATATGCATGCGGTTACGCCACGTGCGTTGCCACGATGCAGTTATGTGCGCACGATGGAGTTACGTACTGCAAATTAGAACTGCCATACGGATATGCGGATATTCCAGTCCGTCCGGTTTCACCATTATAACCTTAGTCTCTTCAACCTTTTAATCTCGCCCTACAACACAAAAAGCACACCCACGACGATATATACATAGAGGGATATCTAGTGCCGCTCCAATGGAGTTCGGCGACCATAGAGTGGAGACCCTCGCAAGGGAGACATATCTCTCAATGGTGTACACCATCGACCCGGCCGTGGTGGAGGACTACATAAACACCGGGGAGCAGTTGCTTGCTCGAGACAAGTACAAGGTGGTCGGCATCGACCTCCAGTACACCGGCGGTCATCCCAGCAAAGATAAAATGTTGCCATCACCCAGTTGTGCGTGGGCCATCATGTCCTCATCTTCCACTACTGCATGGCCACATAGCCTTGCGACCATTTCACCAGGTTTGTCAACAGCACCGACTACAAGTTCGCTACAGTGGAAACCTGCAACGATGTAAAGGCGCTCAAGGTTACAGGATTTGCATGCAAGAACCTTATCAAAATCCGTGACCACTATAGGGTCTGTGGCAGCATGAAGGTCTGGTTGAACTCGCCTCGGCCATCATCAACCCCTACTACGAAAAGATAAAGCATGATGCTAAGAGAACAAATCTCGTATCCTGGTACAGGGCCTGGACGCGGTAACTGGATGAACCTCACCTCAGGTTCACGGCCAAGAGCGTGTACACATGCTATGAGATGCATATGTGGATCGTTGACATGAGGAAGTGCCTCGTTACCGAAATCAACGTGGCCGAATCGAGCCACAAGCAGAGTAGTTAGCGGCAAGCGTCACAAGAAGTAGATGATGATCAGATGATCCTTTATCCTAGTTAATAATGCATGTAATATATAGTTTACTTTGGTGTGTGGAAATTCCACGTGTGTAGTATCCACCGGTATAATTATGCATGTAATAGTTTACTTTGGTGTGTGCAAATGTCATGTGTGTAGTAGCCACCTATGTAATTGGATGTTTAATTTTGTTATGCAACCATGACCTTATAAGTGTGTCCATATATGTTGTTGTTCTGTATGAAATCCCATCCCACAACACACACATCTTATTAGCAGAAATCGTTTGTGTTCTTATCGGTCTTCGCACACATTTCTGATTACATACCAGTTTTCCGCGTATCCTACACATATTGTTAAGTTGAACCGTTTCTATTCTCTTGGATCAACACAAACAATTCATTCGAGTGAACTGTTTGCTCTCTATCGGACACACCATGATTTGGCTGACCTTTTCTTTTGTGTTGCCTAATCACAAACAATTCATCCGAGTGAACTATATGTCGTATATCGCACACACCTTATTTTGGCTGCCTGTTTCTGTTGTTCTACCTCATCATCGCAAACATTTTGCATCTTTTTTGACCATTTTTTTACATCACCGTTTGCAATTATTGCATCACACACAGTTTCGTCGATGGGTCTCTGATTCTAGTCCGCGTTAGCACCATCCTGCAGTAGTGCATGTCTTTCAAAATGTCAGCACTAAAGAAAGTTATCCCTAGCCCATTATGCTCAATCATTGATCAATTCATGCAACACATCCAAATATTAGCTACATGCAATGCTCAAGTGTGATAATAGTGTTCTGTAGTTGGTGCTTTATAAGAAAAGATGAGACTCAAGTAAAAATAAAATTTGCATAAAGTAAATAGATAGGCCCTTCGTAGAGGGAAGTAGGGATTTGTAGAGGTGCTAGAGATCAAAGCTTAAATTGTGAGATAAAATTATTTTGGGTGGCATGCTTTTCTCGTCAACGATAACGACTAACAACTCCCAATACTTTTCATGCTAGATACATCATAGGCGGTTCCCAAACATAAAGTAAAGTTTATTCATTTTTCCACCATACTTCCACACTCCACGGCTAGCCGTATCCACATGTATCGTCCATACAAACACTTTTTCATTTCGGGTCTGGGCATCCCTATTACAGCCATACTCTCGTACAATGACAAGTGAATAAACACTCATCTTGAGAATAACACATCTAGCATGGAAAAATATCGGCCACCCCTCGCCGCTTCATGAGCGGTACGGGCACACAAAAGAGAAGTTTATTTTGAAATTAGAGTTGGCACATACAAATTTTCTTAGGACATCATGGAAATACTGCATATATATAGGTATGGTGGACTCATTTGGCACAACTTGAGTTTCAGGATTTGGATGCACAAGTAGTATTTTTACTTAGTACAAGGTGAAGGCTAGAAAATACTCCCTCTATCCCATAATTCTTGTCGCGAGGGAAATTTTGCAAAAAAAGAAAATCTAGTTTCTCCTCACCAAACCAGCACCCTCGCTGTCCTCCTCCGACAGAAGCCCCATCTGCGCTGCTCCCCGCCGCCACTACTTCCCTGCTCTTGTTGGGGAACGTAGCATAATTCAAAAAATTTCCTATGCTTCACCAAGATCAATCTAAGGAGTCATCTAGAAACGAGCATAATGGAGTGCATCTACATACCCTTTGTAGATCACGTGCGGAAGCGTTCGAAGGAACGTGGATGAAGTAGTCGTACTCTTCGTGATCCTCGTCACCGATGATCCTAGCGTCGAACGGACGGCACCTCCGCGTTCAACACACGTACGGTACAACGACGTCTCCTCCTTCTTGATCCAGCAAGGGCAGAGGAGAGGTTGTCGGAGATCCAGCAGCACAACGGCGTGGTGGTGGATGCAACAGGAACTCCTGCAGGGCTTCGCAGGCGCCCTGCGAGAGGAGTAGGAAGTGTGACGGGAGGGGGGAGAGGCGCCAGAGGCTTGGGATGCTGCTTCCCTCTCCCCCCACTATATATGGGGGCGCCGGCCCTGGGAGATCAGATCTCCATGGGGGGCGGCGGCCAGGGGGTAGACTTGCCCCCCCAAGGCATAGGGGGCGCCCCCTCCCCCTAGGGTTTCAACCCTAGGCGCATGGAGGGGGGCCCATATGGGTGCGCCAGCCCACCAGGGGCTGGCCCCCTTCCCCTTGCGGCCTAGGGGACCCACCGGGATGGGTGGCCCCACCCGGTGGACCCCCGGGACCCCTCCGGTGGTCCCCGGACACTCCCGGTGACCCCCGGAGTTCACCCGATGGCCGAAACTGGACTTCCTATATATCATTCTTTACCTCTGGACCATTCCGGAACTCCTCATGACGTCCAGGATCTCATCCAGGACTCCGAACAACATTCGGGGTTCCATGTGCATGTATCTCTACAACCCTAGCGTCACCGAACCTTAAGTGTGTAGACCCTACGGGTTCGGGAGACACGGAGACATGACCAAGACGACTCTCCGGTCAATAACCAACAGCGGGATCTGGATACCCATGTTGGTTCCCACGTGTTCCTCGATGATATCATCGGATGAACCACTGTGTCAAGGATTCACTCAATCCCGTATGTTATTCCCTTTGTCTATCGATACGGTACTTGCCCGAGATTCGATCGTCGGTATGCCCGATACCTTGTTCAATCTCGTCATGGCAAGTCTCTTTACTCGTTCCGTAATCCATCATCCCGTGACAAACTCCTTAGTCACCTTGAGCTCATTATGATGATGTCTTACCGAGAGGGACCAGAGGTACCTCTCCGTCATACGGAGTGACAACATCCCAGTCTCGGTTCGTACCAACTCAACAGACACTTTCGGAGATACCCGTTCCGTACCTTTATAGCCACCCAATTACGTTGTGACGTTTGGCACACCCAAAGTATTCCTACGGTACGCGGGAGTTGCACAACCTCATGGTCTAAGGAATAAATACTTGACACCGGAAAAGCTTATGCATTACGAACTAAACGATCTCGTGCTAGGCTCAGGATTGGGTCTTGTCCATCACATCATTCTCCTAATGATGTGATCCCGTTATCACTGACATCCTATGTCCATGGTCAGGAAACCGTGACCATCTGTTGATCAACGTGTCACATCCCTAGCCAGCACTTGCATTAGGATCTAACTAGAGTGTGCATCATGTTTACTTTCAAAGAAACTTGAAATGGGACTAACAGAAACCCCAGCACCCCTCCCCTAACAACTAGGGTTTGATAAAATATTTTCCAATGTACCCAAAATGCCCTTCAAAAATGTTCATCATTTCTGCCTTGGTCTTAAACCTCTGCCAAAAATGGTGCACAATTTTCTAGGACAATCTAGGGCTTTGGATTAAATCATATGGTATTTGAATTTGGGCATTTAAATACTTTTAAATATTTTGAATGCTCAAATAATCATGAACTATAATGTTACCTACTGTTCATATTATATACAGTAGGTATGACAAGTGTCATGAGTTATAAAAATGTTTAGGCATTTTTATTAATTGAACAAAGCTGCAAAGAAATGAAACAGAACAAAAAATAGGAAAAGGAAAAAATAGGCAGAACACTTACCTCGGCCCAGCCCTGTAGCAAGCCGGCCCAGCCCACCAGCCCTCCTCCTGTCGTCTTCCTCCTCGCGCCAGAAGGACGTGCACGTGGCCGCCGCGCGCCGGCACGCGCCCGGCCACCGCCAGGCTGCTTGCCTGCCTCCCCGATGGCCTGGATGACTCCACGAGTCGACACGCAGCTGCCCTGACCGCTCTCACTTCTCCCCCTCGTCTCCTTCGCCCTCCCCTGGCTCTTTCTCCTCCATCACCGAGCCGCCGTCGCCGCCGCTCGCCGTAGCCGCACTCAGAGCCACCCCCTCGCCCCGTGAGTGTGTCCAGAGGATCCGTCGCGTCGTCCTCTTCCTCCTCGCTGAGCCACGAGCCACCGGAAGCCCTGCAACGACCCCACGCCGTCGTCCCCTTCCTCGGATCGCCGGAGTACCTTGCCGCCGTTACGAAGCTACAGCGCGTCCCCGACCCCGCCGTCGAGCTCATTAGCACCGCAGTGAGCTTCGACGTCGAACCCCTCTTTCCTCCGTTCCTTTTGCGCTGTGTAGCCGCCGCTCTGCTGATCACCGAAACGCACCGCCGCCGTGCTCGCCGCCGACGATGCTCCGGTGACCATTTGGTCACGGGCACCCGTCCAACGTACTCACCACAGCACGTAGATGCGAACGGTGCTACGCACGCATCGCCTAGGCCCTTGCAGCCGCCTCTCCACACACGCCCGACGCCGGTCGCCGCCGTCGAGCTTGTTGCCGTCGTCTCCGGCCACCCCAGGTCCGGCGACCACCACCATCCGACGCGCAAGAGCAAGAGCTCTCCAACGCGCCTAGCCACAGCTCGAACCGTGCACCGTAGGCGTTTTCCGAAGCACGCCGCCGCGTTTGGCCTCGCCGGCGGCTAAACGCCGGCGAGTTGGACCTGTTTTGACCATGGGTTTGACCCCCTGGGTCAATGACATGTGGGCCCTGCCCGCAAGTCAAACCTAGTTTAGGTGTTAATTTAATTTAATTAGTTAATTAGTTTAGTCACTGACACGTGGGCCCTGGCCCCACTGACAGCTAATTAGTTTTAGTTTAACTCTAATTAACTCAGTTAATTAGCTGTGACACTGACATGAGGGACCCACTGGTCAGGTTTGACCTGGACTGGCCCTGTTGACTGGCTGACGTCAGCATGATGTCATGCTGACGCAGTAAATGTTTTTCTGGGATTTTTAGATTTAAAATAATTCAGGAAATTCCAGAAAATACCCAAAACTTCTAAAAATCATATAAAATCAACCATAGCTCAGATGGAAAAGATTTATATATGAAAAATGATCAGAAAAATCCAATCTTTCTAATGGCACTGGTTTCATGCATGTTTGAACAACTTAACTTGCTGTATACATCAAAAACATGATAATGCACTTATTTAATTAATAGTTGAACTTCAATTTGAATCCTTGATTCAAATAGGTTCAAACCCTTCTGGTTTTAGTTACATTAGCCAACACACATGCATCTTGCCATGTCATGAGCATGCATCATATTGTTGCATTTGTTTGTTAATGATTGTATCGTCGGTATTCCCTGTGTTAGGTCCTGCTCCCGAGGATACCGCTGCGTATCCAGTTGAAGAGCAGTACCCGACAACTACCCTGTCAGGCAAGCAATCATTGATCATTCCGATACAACCCAATCTTCTCGCTCCTGCTCTCTTTTACTGCATTAAGGCAACAACGCGTGAACTGCTACTTGCTGCTGTAGTTGAACCCTATTCCCTTGCATGACCTGTCATTGCCACAGTAAATAGTTGAAACCCACTAGCATGTGTAGGAGTTGATTGAGCCATGTGATGTGTGATCCACCATGCTATTTGTTTATGTTGCCTGCTATGCTTAGAGTTGTGTCTGGTCTGATTCATCTGGGTGATGGATCAAAGTGAAATGATCTTACCGATAAAGAGAGGGAAGTGTGGAATACGCTTGGTAAAGGTATCGATGAAAGGCCATGTAGGAGTACATGGTGGGTTGTTTCATTGGAATCGTCCATAGGACCCGAGATCTGTATGTGTGGTTCAAGTTACAGCTACTACCACGCATTGGGATCCTTAATTGACCCTCTCGGCTTATTAATTACCCTTGATCTCTGTCCAGGAGTTGCAACTAGTTTCTAGTGTTTATAGCTTAATGGAGGTCGTGCACAACGCTGACCCTCGGGGTGGGTTGTGATGCGACAGGTACGTGGCATGGTGTACCGGTTGCCCGTTTGGTGACTTGGGAACCCTGTACACATCGTTTGGGGCCGTGAGCGACACCCCGGCCGGATCTCCCCACGGATGGAACCCAAATAGGCGATAAACCTGGACGAGAGACTTGAGTAGTTAGTCAGGTCGTGGCCGACACCCTCGCTGGGCTTCCGCTTGAAGGTTGCCGAGTACACGCCGAGTAAACGGCGATAAGTGGTGGAAGCGTGTGTGAAGAGGTACACCCCTGTAGGGTTATCAAACTATTCGAATAGCCGTTGTTCGCGGTACGAACTACTTGGTTACTCTTACAGTTCATAGACAAGTTGATGGATACTACTAAAAGCCTCAAGATAAGCGTGAGTGCCGTGGATGGCCCTTCCGTAGGATGACGGAAGAGGATTCTCGGTGGTGTATTGATGTGGAGAGTAGTGGACTCGTGTTCGTAATAACATCTTGCAATCCGTTGAGAGTTGTAGTATAGGTTAGCCAAGGTCAAAGCTGGCATTCTGCTATAAACTCCACTATCCCCCTTTGATAATGTTGCATGTATAATAGGTTCTGTGGTAAGACTTGCTGGTACCTTTGTACTCATGTTTGCTTAATAACTGTTGCAGAGGAGAACCCTGCCCCTGCTGATGGGTTCTACATAGACGTTGACGTCGACGAGTAGCTTGACACCCAGACGGTGATCTGGAGCTTGTGAAGGGCCTTGTAGATAGTCAGGCTACACCAAGCCTGTTTTATTTTCTAAGTTGTCTGTACTCAGACATGTAGCTTCCGCTTGTGCTTGTATGACTGTATGACTTGAGTGTTGGGTCATGTGACCCCTACCTGTATGGATATGTTATGTATGGCTCTTGGAGCCTTTTAAATAAAGTACTTTGAGTCATAGAGTTCTGTTGTGATGCAATGTTGTATTTGCACATATTGAGCATATTGCGTGTATGATTGAAATGCTTGGTATGTGTGGGATCCGACACCTAGTTGTTTTCCTTTGGTAGCCTATCTTACAGGGAAATGCCTCCTAGTGATTCCAATGAGCCTTGGTAGCTTGCTACTGCTCGGAACACGTAGGCTGGCCGGCATGTGTCCTTCTTCGTTCCTGTGTCTGTCCCTTAGGGGAAATGTCACGCGTTGTTCCTTTAAGTCCATGTAGCTTGCTACGACTTGGGTTCATACGTTGATGACCGACACGTTCGTTGCTCGGTCATGGATGCATGTCTCTGTAATTTAGTGCCACTTTTGGTTTATAACTAGCCATGTCGGCTCGGGTTCTCTGTCATATGGATGCTAGCGACACTGTCATATACGTGTGCCAAAATGCGCAAACGGTCCCGGGCCAGGTAAGGTGGCACCCGTGGGGTTACCGTGCGTGAGGCCGCAAAGTGATATGACGTGTTACAGCTAGATCGGTGTGACTTAGGATCGGGGTCCTGACAGCGTTGGCATCAGAGCTGGACTGCCTGTAGGTTTCTCAAGCCAAACTGGTCGATGTTGAGTCTAGAAAAATTCTTAGTTATATGTAGGGGAATTGATTGTGGAAGGGAACGTAAGGCTCTTTTTACTCCTTTACCTTATGCCCTTCTGATCTGAGTCAGTCTATTCTTTCTACGGGGAATTAGGCTAGGCCTCTTATCCTTACTAGGTTCACGTGTTACTAATCCGTAGACTCTTAGGATTGTTGGTTTCAAGCCTCAGTTCAGTTTCTATCCTTTTAGTATGATGATTGTTGAACCCGGAACCTTGATGTGGAATTGTTGAGTGGCTATGCTATCATTTGTATGATGTCTCAAATCTTTGTTTGAGCATTTACAGTTGTTATGCTGCCCGATTTCTTCCAGAAACACTAATGCCTTTGCATTATTTCGTGTTTCAGATGTCTGGCCGCATCCCTCATCAAGTGGTTCGTTTGACTCGGTGCATTAATGTGCCCGGTCACACGGCCATGCTAGTCCGTGTGATGACTGAGACCGGTTATCGCTGGTATCCTGAATACACCGTGGAGGAACAGTATCGGGATTTTAATCAAAGTCAGTATTTCTGCACAGTCCGGATATACCCCTCATATCCCGGAGCTAATGATCCCATCCATTGGTCTTATGTACTCGGGATTACCATCGAGATGGCAGTGCAGGATGCCGCTTATTCGATGATGACCATTCTCCGTGCTAGGCATGCCCTGTTGCTGAACACTGAGTTCTGTTACATGCCAGCTTCACTCCCCGGAGAGGAAGGCTACTACACTGGTCTGTATACTGATGCTGCTCATGAAGAGCCACTGCTTCAGACTACTGTTCAGATGTTGGAGGATAGGGACCGTGAGGTCCGTGCCCTCCGAATGGAGCTGTATAACACCCGAGCCGCTCACTGGACTACTTTGACACGGCTTGCACCTGCTGTGCACGCCGGATATCTGGACATGCGGGATTTGTATCCTGTGCGGACTCGTCTGCCTGATCGCATGGATTGGCGTGACGTTGGGGGTATTACACCTCCACGTGGGCGTCGGTTACCACCAGCATCGGGACCGAGACCACACCCATGCCCCTATGGTCCACAGCCTTCGAGTGCTCGCGAGTTCCAAGATCCGTCTGTACCACTTCCAGGCTACGGTGGTAATCTTTACGAGGATTACTACGCGAATGTCTGAGTTAGTCCGTGGTAGTAGTAGTATTGTAGTAGTTGTATTTCCACAGTCCTGCGCGTCTTGTGGAATATGACTTAGTGTGTACTGAGTTCCGGAAGTGTAGTTAAATAATGTATAGGAGCTTGGAATGCCTCTGATGGGATGTATCGTCTTTCACCGCAGTTGTACTTTAGCCTTGGCTTGTACTAAACTTTGTATGGTGTGTATGACCACTAGTGTATATATAGCAGTTCCTATATTACCATGTCGTACGGATGAACATCTCTGCATTCTGTGTCATCCATTACACTCTGCACTTCTATGTCAAATTTTGCCATCCTTGTCTAAACCGTTGTTTTGTTTTCCTAGGATGGTCAACACTCGCAACACTCCTGCTGCTCAGGAGCAGGGTGAGGCTAGTGGGGCTAGAGATGGAAATCTGCCCCAGCCACCCTCTTTGGCGGAAGTTATGCTTGAAGCAGAACGGAACAAGAGAGAGACCAACCGTCTGCTGGAACGCATAGAGCAGAACACTGGGTTCCGTCAGAGGAATGACGTGGTGTCAATCCACTATTTTATCAAGATGTGTCCACCAAAGTTCCATCACTCCACTGAACCTCTGGATGCTGATGACTGGCTACGTAGTATCACCCACAAGCTACACTCTGCCCGTGTGGCCGAAGCTGACAAGGTTATCTACGCCGCCTACCATCTTGAGGGCCCTGCCAGTGTTTGGTGGGAAAACTTTGAAGCTATGCGTCCTGCTGGCCAAGTCACTACCTGGGTTGAGTTCAGTGAGGCATTCCGTGAACACCATATTCCGGAAGGTCTCATGGATCGCAAGCGGGAGGAATTCTGCAATTTCACCCAGGGCCGTTTAACTATGGACGGCTATAGTCGTGAGTTTGGTAATCTGGCACGCTATGCACCTGAGGAAGTATCCACCGATGCCAAGAAACAGGCGAGGTTCTGCAAGGGACTCAGCCCTGAACTTCGTCGAGATCTACGTCTGCACGAGTGCACCTCCTTACAGAAGTTGGTTAACTAGGCTATCAGTGCTGAAACAGGCCAGACTGACTTCGAGGCTACCCGCAAGCATACTCGAGACCTTGGTTCCTCATCCGGCTCTGGCTCTCACAAGCGCCGTGTGTGGGTTCCTAACACTGCTCTGCCACCCAAGTATACACCGAGGCCATCCTATGAGGCGCCTCGTCCAACTCAACAGTTTGCACCTGCTAAGACCTATGGAGGTCCACCCTCCAACTTTGCTCCACGCACCACCACTGTGACATGTTTCAAGTGTGGAGAACCGGGACACTACATGCGTGATTGTCCCCAGAATCAGCCAGGAAAACCCGTTGGCCGTGGTAAGCCAACCGGCAAGGTGAACTATGTCAAGCCAATCCCCACTGCTCGTGGTCATGTCAACTATGTTTCTGCCGAAGAAGCTTATGAGGATCCTAACGTCGTTCTTGGTACGCTTCTCGTAAACTGCCATCCGGCATCTGTTCTTTTCGATACTGGAGCATCCCATTCGTTCATATCTGAGAGCTATGCTCGATTGCACAACATGACTTTTTGTGACATGCCTACTTCCATGGTTATTCAAACTCCTGGTTCAAAGTGGCAAACCTCTAGGGTAAGCCATGGAAATGAAATCCTTGTCGATAGACTTGTTTTCCTTGCATCTTTAATCGCTCTCAAGTCCTCGGACATAAATATCATTTTGGGTATGGATTGGATGACAACCCATTACGCCAAAATTGATTGCTTAACTAGGACCGTTCAACTTACACATCCATCCGGCAAGATAGTCAATGTCTTGACTCGAATGGCTGAACGTCAGCTCTACTCTCTTAATGCCAGCCCTCTACCAGAACTCGAAGATATCCCGGTAGTCCGTGACTTCCCGGATGTTTTTCCAGAAGAACTGCCAGGAGTTCCACCTGATAGAGATGTCGAGTTCGTGATAGATCTTATTCCTGGAACCGTCCCAATCTCTAGGAGACCTTATAAGATGGCACCACTAGAGTTAGCTGAGCTAAAGAAACAACTCGATGAGTCCTTGCAAAAGGGTTTCATCCGTCCTAGTTCTTCCCCTTGGGCTTGCCCCGTCCTCTTCGTCAAGAAGAAGGATGGAACGGAGCGGATGGTTGTAGATTACCGACCTGTCAATCTGGTCACCATTAAGAATAAGTATCCGCTTCCCAGGATCAACGACCTGTATGATCAGCTCGCGGGATCCTCAGTCTTCTCCAAGATGGATTTGAGGTTGGGCTACCATCAAATCAAAATCAAGAACGGGGACATTCCTAAAACGGCTTTCGTTACTCGTTATGGCCAATACGAGTACACCGTCATGTCCTTCGGATTAACCAATGCCCCAGCTACCTTTTCTCGGTTAATGAATTCTATATTCATGGAGTATTTGGATAAATTCGTCGTGGTATACCTCGATGATATACTCATTTTCTACAAGAACAAGGAAGATCATGCCGAGCATTTAAGGCTGGTATTGACGAAGCTTCGAGAGCACCGCCTTTATGCCAAATTCTCTAAATGTGAATTTTGGTTGCCAGAAGTAACCTATCTAGGTCATGTGATCTCTGGCAAGGGTATTGCTATCAATCCCGAGCGAGTTCAAGCCGTCCTTGATTGGACTCCCCCTGAATCTGTCAAGCAAGTTAGGAGTTTTCTTGGCTTAGCGAGCTATTGCCGACGTTTCGTCGAGAACTTCTCCAAGGTTGCTAAACCTCTAACCGAACTCCTCAAGAAAGATAAAAAGTTTGAGTGGACCCCACAGTGCGAGTCCAGTTTTCAGGAACTGAAAAGACGCCTGACATCTGCACCTGTACTGGTACCACCAGACTTTTCCAAGGATTTTATAATCTATTGCGATGCCTCGCGACAAGGACTAGGTTGCATTCTCATGCAAGATCGTCAAGTGATTGCATACGCATCTCGGCAGTTGCGTCCACATGAGGATAACTATCCTACTCATGATTTAGAGCTTGCAGCTGTAGTCCATGCACTCAAAACATGGCGACATTACCTCCTTGGTAATCGCTGTGAAATCTTCACTGATCACCAAAGTTTGAAGTATATCTTCACCCAACCGGATCTAAATCTCAGGCAAAGACGTTGGGTTGAGTTGCTCACCGACTACGACTTAGGAATCACTTACACTCCTGGAAAGGCCAATGTCATGGCTGATGCACTAAGTCGTAAGTCATATTGTAACAATTTAATGTTACAACAAAGTCAACCACTTCTCCACGAGGAATTTCGTAAGCTTAACCTTCACATTGTTCCTCGAGGATTCCTTTCTACCTTGGTGGCGAAACCTACCCTTATGGATCAAATCATAGTTGCCCAACGGTATGATAAAGGCATATCTCGGATCAAGGAGAACATTGCTAGCGGAGTTGCTAGAAGCTTCTCTATGGATGATCGAGGTGTAGTGTACTTCGAGAACCACTTGGTGGTGCCCAAGAAACCACAACTACGACAAATGATTCTTAAGGAGGCTCATGAATCTCCTCTCACGATTCATCCCGGTAGTTCCAAAATGTATCAAGACCTACGTCAAAGATTCTGGTGGACTAGGATGAAGAGAGAAATCGCTCAATTCATTGCTAACTGCGACGTTTGTCGTCGAGTCAAAGCAGAGCATCAACGGCCTGCTGGCACCCTTCAACCTCTAGCTATTCCTGAATGGAATTGGGATAAAGTCGGTATGGACTTCATTACCGGGTTTCCCAGGTCCAGGAAAGGGAATAATGCTATCTTCGTCGTTATCGACCGCCTCTCTAAAGTAGCTCATTTCCTGCCTATTCGAGAGAGTATTACCGCTAGCCAGCTAGCAGACTTATATATCTCTCGAATAGTATCACTTCATGGTGTACCGTTGGAGATTAACTCAGACCGTGGAAGTCTTTTCACTTCACGATTTTGGGAAAGTTTCCAGAATGCTATGGGAACTCATCTCTCTTTCAGTACTGCCTTCCATCCGCAATCAAGTGGTCAAGTGGAACGAGTCAATCAAATTCTGGAAGACATGCTTCGAGCCTCTGTCATTTCTTTCGGTATGGAATGGGAAAAATGTCTTCCATTTGCCGAATTCGCTTATAACAATAGTTATCAAGCCAGCTTGGGCAAAGCCCCCTTCGAAGTTCTATATGGACGAAGGTATCGAACACCTCTTAACTGGTCAAAGACCAGGGAAAGACAATTCTTTGGCCCGGATATGATCCAGGAAGCAGAGGAACAAGTTCACATCGTTCGTGAGAGATTGAAAACAGCCCAGTCTCGCCAAAAGAGCCAATATGATAGTCATCATAAGGCTGTGACTTTTGAAGTCGGCGATAAGGCTTACCTTCGGGTTACTCCTCTTAAGGGAACCCATCGCTTCGGTATCAAAGGCAAATTGGCCCCTCGCTATATCGGTCCTTTTCGCATTCTTGCCAAACGAGGAGAAGTTGCCTACCAATTGGAACTACCTCCGCACCTCTCCAGAGTTCATGATGTTTTCCACGTTTCTCAACTCAGGCGTTGCTTCTCGGATCCTATCCGCGGAGTGGACCACGAAACGCTTGATCTCCAAGACAATCTCACATATCGAGAATACCCCGTTCGTATTCTTGATCAAACCGAGCGCACCACTCGACGCCACAATATCAAGTTTCTCAAGGTTCAATGGTCACATCATTCCGAGAGTGAAGCTACTTGGGAAAGGGAGGATCGTCTTCGACTTGAGTACCCCACCCTCTTTCCGGAGGAACCCGAATCTCAGGACGCGATTCTTTTAAGTGGGGGTGAGTTGTCACATCCCTAGCCAGCACTTGCATTAGGATCTAACTAGAGTGTGCATCATGTTTACTTTCAAAGAAACTTGAAATGGGACTAACAGAAACCCCAGCACCCCTCCCCTAACAACTAGGGTTTGATAAAATATTTTCCAATGTACCCAAAATGCCCTTCAAAAATGTTCATCATTTCTGCCTTGGTCTTAAACCTCTGCCAAAAATGGTGCACAATTTTCTAGGACAATCTAGGGCTTTGGATTAAATCATATGGTATTTGAATTTGGGCATTTAAATACTTTTAAATATTTTGAATGCTCAAATAATCATGAACTATAATGTTACCTAATGTTCATATTATATACAGTAGGTATGACAAGTGTCATGAGTTATAAAAATGTTTAGGCATTTTTATTAATTGAACAAAGCTGCAAAGAAATGAAACAGAACAGAAAATAGGAAAAGGAAAAAATAGGCAGAACACTTACCTCGACCCAGCCCTGTAGCAAGCCGGCCCAGCCCACCAGCCCTCCTCCTGTCGTCTTCCTCCTCGCGCCAGAAGGACGCGCGCGTGGCCGCCGCGCGCCGGCAGGCGCCCGGCCACCTCCAGGATGCTTGCCTGCCTCCCCGATGGCCTGGATGACTCCACGAGTCGACACGCAGCTGCCCTGACCGCTCTCACTTCTCCCCCTCATCTCCTTCGCCCTTCCCTGGCTCTTTCTCCTCCATCACCGAGCCGCCGTCGCCGCCGCTCGCCGTAGCCGCACTCAGAGCCACCCCCTCGCCCCGTGAGTGTGTCCAGAGGATCCGCCGCGTCGTCCTCTTCCTCCTCGCTGAGCCACGAGCCACCGGAAGCCCTGCAACGACCCCACGCCGTCGTCCCCTTCCTCGGATCGCCGGAGTACCTCGCCGCCGTTACGAAGCTACAACGCGTCCCCGACCCCGCCGTCGAGCTCATTAGCACCGCAGTGAGCTTCCACGTCGAACCCCTCTTTCCTCCGTTCCTTTTGCGCTGTGTAGCCGCCGCTCTGCTGATCACCGAAACGCACCGCCGCCGTGCTCGCCGCCGACGATGCTCCGGTGACCATTTGGTCACGGGCACCCGTCCAACGTACTCACCACAGCACGTAGATGTGAACGGTGCTACGCACGCATCGCTTAGGCCCTTGCAGCCGCCTCTCCACACACGCCCGACGCCGGTCGCCGCCGTGGAGCTTGTTGCCGTCGTCTCCGGCCACCCCAGGTCCGGCGACCACCACCATCCGACGCGCAAGAGCAAGAGCTCTCCAACGCGCCTAGCCACAGCTCGAACCGTGCACCGTAGGCGTTTTCCGAAGCACGCCGCCGCGTTTGGCCTCGCCGGCGGCTAAACGCCGGCGAGTTGGACCTGTTTTGACCACGGGTTTGACCCCCTGGGTCAATGACATGTGGGCCCTGCCCGCAAGTCAAACCTAGTTTAGGTGTTAATTTAATTTAATTAGTTAATTAGTTTAGTCACTGACACGTGGGCCCTGGCCCCACTGACAGCTAACTAGTTTTAGTTTAACTCTAATTAACTCAGTTAATTAGCTGTGACACTGACATGAGGGACCCACTGGTCAGGTTTGACCTGGACTGGCCCTGTTGACTGGCTGACGTCAGCATGATGTCATGCTGACGCAGTAAAGGTTTTTCTGGGATTTTTAGATTTAAAATAATTCAGCAAATTCCAGAAAATACCCAAAACTTCTAAAAATCATATAAAATCAACCATAGCTCAGATGGAAAAGATTTATATATGAAAAATGATCAGAAAAATCCAATATTTCTAATGGCACTGGTTTCATGCATGTTTGAACAAGTTAACTTGCTGTATACATCAAAAACATGATAATGCACTTATTTAAATAATAGTTGAACTTCAATTTGAATCCTTGATTCAAATAGGTTCAAACCCTTCTGGTTTTAGTTACATTAGCCAACACACATGCATCTTGCCATGTCATGAGCATGGATCATATTGTTGCATTTGTTTGTTAATGATTGTATCGTCGGTATTCCCTGTGTTAGGTCCTGCTCCCGAGGATACCGCTGCGTATCCAGTTGAAGAGCAGTACCCGACAACTACCCTGTCAGGCAAGCAATCATTGATCATTCCGATACAACCCAATCTTCTCGCTCCTGCTCTCTTTTACTGCATTAAGGCAACAGCGCGTGAACTGCTACTTGCTGCAGTAGTTGAACCCTATTCCCTTGCATGACCTGTCATTGCCACAGTAAATAGTTGAAACCCACTAGCATGTGTAGGAGTTGATTGAGCCATGTGATGTGTGATCCACCATGCTATTTGTTTATGTTGCCTGCTATGCTTAGAGTTGTGTCTGGTCTGATTCATCTGGGTGATGGATCAGAGTGAAATGATCTTACCGATAAAGAGAGGGAAGTGTGGAATACGCTTGGTAAAGGTATCGATGAAAGGCCATGTAGGAGTACATGGTGGGTTGTTTCATTGGAATCGTCCATAGGACCCGAGATCTGTATGTGTGGTTCAAGTTACAGCTACTACCACGCATTGGGATCCTTAATTGACCCTCTCGGCTTATTAATTACCCTTGATCTCTGTCCAGGAGTTGCAACTAGTTTCTGGTGTTTATAGCTTACTGGAGGTCGTGCACAACGCTGACCCTCGGGGTGGGTTGTGATGCGACAGGTACGTGGCACGGTGTACCGGTTGCCCGTTTGGTGACTCGGGAACCCTGTACACATCGTTTGGGGCCGTGAGCGACACCCCGGCCGGATCTCCCCACGGATGGAACCCAAATAGGCGATAAACCTGGACGAGAGACTTGAGTAGTTAGTCAGGTCGTGGCCGACACCCTCGCTGGGCTTCCGCTCGAAGGTTGCCGAGTACACGCCGAGTAAACGGCGATAAGTGGTGGAAGCGTGTGTGAAGAGGTACACCCCTGCAGGGTTATCAAACTATTCGAATAGCCGTTGTTCGCGGTACGAACTACTTGGTTACTCTTACAGTTCATAGACAAGTTGATGGATACTACTAAAAGCCTCAAGATAAGCGTGAGTGCCGTGGATGGCCCTTCCGTAGGATGACGGAAGAGGATTCTCGGTGGTGTATTGATGTGGAGAGTAGTGGACTCGTGTTCGTAATAACATCTTGCAATCCGTTGAGAGTTGTAGTATAGGTTAGCCAAGGTCAAAGCTGGCATTCTGCTATAAACTCCACTATCCCCCTTTGATAATGTTGCATGTATAATAGGTTCTGTGGTAAGACTTGCTGAGTACCTTTGTACTCATGTTTGCTTAATAACTGTTGCAGAGGAGAACCCTGCCCCTGCTGATGGGTTCTACATAGACGTTGACGTCGACGAGTAGCTTGACACCCAGACGGTGATCTAGAGCTTGTGAAGGGCCTTGTAGATAGTCAGGCTACACCAAGCCTGTTTTATTTTCTAAGTTGTCTGTACTCAGACATGTAGCTTCCGCTTGTGCTTGTATGACTGTATGACTTGAGTGTTGGGTCATGTGACCCCTACCTGTATGGATATGTTATGTATGGCTCTTGGAGCCTTTTAAATAAAGTACTTTGAGTCATAGAGTTCTGTTGTGATGCAATGTTGTATTTGCACATATTGAGCATATTGCGTGTATGATTGAAATGCTTGGTATGTGTGGGATCCGACACCTAGTTATTTTCCTTTGGTAGCCTATCTTACAGGGAAATGCCTCCTAGTGATTCCAATGAGCCTTGGTAGCTTCCTACTGCTCGGAACACGTAGGCTGGCCGGCATGTGTCCTTCTTCGTTCCTGTGTCTGTCCCTTAGGGGAAATGTCACGCGTTGTTCCTTTAAGTCCATGTAGCTTGCTACGACTTGGGTTCATACGTTGATGACCGACACGTTCGTTGCTGGGTCATTGATGCCTGTGTCTGTAATTTAGTGCCACTTTTGGTTTATAACTAGCCATGTCGGCCCGGGTTCTCTGTCATATGGATGCTAGCGACACTGTCATATACGTGTGCCAAAATGCGCAAACGGTCCCGGGCCAGGTAAGGTGGCACCCGTGGGGTTACCGTGCGTGAGGCCGCAAAGTGATATGACGTGTTACAGCTAGATCGGTGTGACTTAGAATCGGGGTCCTGACACAACGAGCTAGTAACTAGAGGCTTACCAGGGACTCATTGTGGTCTATATATTCACACATGTATCGCTGTTTCTGTACAATACAATTCAAGCATGAATAACAGACAATTATCATGAACAAGGAAATATATTAATAATACTTTTATTATTGCCTCTAGGGCATATTTCCAACAGTCTCCCACTTGCACTAGAGTCAATAATCTAGTTACATTGTGATGAATCGAACACCCATAGAGTTCTGGTGTTGATCATGTTTTGCCCGTGGAAGAGGTTTAGTCAACGGGTCTGCAACATTCAGATCCGTATGCACTTTACAAATATCTATGTCTCCATCTTGAACATAATTCCGGATGGAGTTGAAACGGCGCTTGATGTGCTTGGCCTTCTTGTGAAACCTGGGCTCCTTGGTAATGGCAATAGCTCCAGTGTTGTCACAGAAGAGAGTCATCGGGCTTGACGCGCTTGGAATGACTCCTAGGTCGGTGATGAACTCCTTCATCCAGACTCCTTCTTGCGCTGCTTCACAGGCAGCTATGTACTCCACTTCACATGTAGAATGCGCCACGACGCTCTGCTTGCAACTGCAGCAGCTGACTGCTCCACCATTCAAAATATACACGTATCCGGTTTGTGACTTTGAGTCATCCAGATCTGTGTCGAAGCTAGCATCGATGTAACCCTTTACGACGAGCTCTTCGTCACCTCCATAAACGAGAAACATATCCTTAGTCCTTTTCAGGTACTTCAGGATGTTCTTGACCGCTGTCCAGTGTTCCATACCGGGATCACTTTGGTACCTCCCTACCAAACTTATGGCAAGGTTCACATCAGGTCTGGTACACAGCATGGCATACATGATAGAATCTATGGCTGAGGCATAGGGAATGACACTCATCTTTTCTCTATCTTCTGCCGTGGTCGGGGACTGAGTCTTGCTCAATCTCATACCTTGCAAAACAGGCAAGAACCCCTTCTTGGACTGATCCATATTGAACTTCTTCAATATCTTGTCAAGGTATGTGCTTTGTGAAAGACCAATGAGGCGTCTTGATCTATCTCTATAGATTTTGATGTCTAATATGTAAGCAGCTTCTCCAAGGTCCTTCATTGAAAAACCCTTATTCAAGTAGGCCTTTATACTTTCCAAGAATTCTATATCATTTCCCATCAGTAATATGTCATCCACATATAATATGAGAAATGCTACAGAGCTCCCACTCACTTTCTTGTAGATACATGCTTCTCCCCAAGTCTGTATAAAGCCAAACGCTTTGATCACATCATTAAAGTGAATATTCCAACTCTGAGATGCTTGCACCAGCCCGTAAATCGAGTGCTGGAGCTTGCATACCTTGTTAGCATTCTCTGGATCGACAAAACCTTCCGGCTGCATCATATACAACTCTTCCTTAAGGAAGCCATTAAGGAATGCCGTTTTGACGTCCATTTGCCATATCTCATAATCATAGAACACGGAAATTGCTAACATGATTCGAACGGACTTTAGCATCGCTACGGGAGAGAAAGTCTCGTCGTAGTCAATCCCTTGAACTTGTCGATAACCCTTAGCGACAAGCCGAGCCTTATAGATGGTCACATTACCATCCACGTCTGTCTTCTTCTTAAATATCCATTTATTTTCTATGGCGTGCCTATCATCAGGAAAGTCCACCAAAGTCCATACTTTGTTTTCATACATGGATTCTATCTCGGATTTCATGGCTCCAAGCCATTTATTGGAATCCGGGCCCGCCATCGCTTCTTCATAGTTCGAAGGTTCACCGTTGTCTAACAACATGATTCCCATGACAGGGTTGCCGTACCACTCTGGTGCGGAACGTGTCCTTGTGGACCTTCGAAGTTCAGTAGTAACTTGATCTGTATCTTCATGATCATCATCATTGACTTCCTCCCTTGTCGGTGCAGGCACCTCAGGAACAATTTCCTGCGCTGCGCTACTTTCCGGTTCATGAGGGGTGATTGTCACCTCATCAAGTTCTACTTTCCTCCCACTCACTTCTTTCGAGAGAAACTCTTTCTCCAGAAAGGATCCATTCTGGCAACAAAGACTTTGCCTTCGGATCTATGGTAGAAGGTGTACCCAATTGTTTCCTTTGGGTATCCTATGAAGACGCATTTTTCCGATTTGGGTTCGAGCTTCTCAGGTTGAACTTTCTTGATATATGCATCACAACCCCAAACTTTCAGAAACGACAACTTAGGTTTCTTGCCAAACCAAAGTTCATACAGTGTCGTCTCAACGGATTTCGACGGAGCCCTATTTAAAGTGAATGCGGCAGTCTCTAAAGCATAACCCCAAAAAGATAGCGGTAAGTCGGTGAGAGACATCATAGATCGCACCATGTCCAACAGAGTACGATTTCGACGTTCGGCCACACCGTTACGCTGAGGTGTTCCGTGCGGTGTCAACTGTGAAACAATTCCACAGTTCCTAAGGTGCGTGCCAAATTCATGACTTAAATATTCACCCCCACGATCCGATCGCAAGAATTTTATTTTTCTGTCACGTTGATTCTCAACCTCATTCTGAAATTCCTTGAACTTTTCAAAGGTCTCAGACTTGTGTTTCATCAAGTAGATATACCCATATCTACTCAAGTCATCTGTGAGGGTGAGAACATCACGATAGCCTCCGCGAGCCTCAACACTCATTGGACCGCACACATCGGTATGTATGATTTTCAATAAGTTGGTTGCTCGCTCCATTGTTCCGGAGAACGGAGTCTTGGTCATCTTGCCCAAGAGGCATGGTTCGCACGTGTCAAATGATTCATAATCAAGAGACTCCAGAAGTCCATCAGCATGAAGCTTCTTCATACGTTTGACACCAATATGACCAAGGCGGCAATGCCACAAGTATGTGGGACTATCATTGTCAACTTTACATCTTTTGGCATTCACACTATGAATATGTGTATCATCGCGATCGAGATTCATCAAAAATAAACCATTGACCAGCGGGGCATGACCATAAAACATATCTCTCAAATAAATAGAACAACCATTATTCTCGGATTTAAATGAGTAGCCATCTCGCATCAAACGAGATCCAGATACAATGTTCATGCTCAAAGCTGGTACTAAATAACAATTATTAAGGTTTAAAACTAATCCCGAGGGTAGATGTAGAGGCAGCGTGCCGACGGCGATCAGATCGACCTTGGAACCATTCCCGACGCGCATCGACACCTCGTCCTTCGCCAGTCTCCGCTTATTCCGCAACTCCTCCTTAGAGTTACAAATATGAGCAACTACACCGGTATCAAATACCCAGGGGCTACTACGAGCGCTGGTAAGGTACACATCAATAACATGTATATTACATATACCTTTGCCGTTGCCGGCCTTCTTGTCCGCTAAGTATTTGGGGCAATTCCGCTTCCAGTGACCCGTTCCCTTGCAATAAAAGCACTCAGTCTCAGGCTTGGGTCCATACTTTGGCTTCTTCCCGGCAACTGGCTTACCGGGCGCGGCAACTCCCTTGCCGTCCTTCTTGAAGTTCTTCTTACCCTTGCCCTTCTTGAACTTAGTGGTTTTATTGACCATCAACACTTGATGCTCTTTCTTGATCTCCACCTCCGCTGATTTCAGCATTGAATACACCTCGGGAATGGACTTCTCCATCCCCTGCATATTGAAGTTCAACACGAAGCTCTTGTAGCTAGGTGGGAGCGACTGGAGGATTCTGTCAACGACCGCTTCGTCCGGGAGATTCATTCCCAACTGAGAAAAGCGGTTGTGCAACCCAGAAATCTTGAGGATGTGCTCACTGACAGAACTGTTTTCCTCCATCTTACAACTGTAGAATGCGTTGGAGACATCATATCTCTCAACTCGGGCATGACCCTGGAAAACCATTTTCAGCTCTTGGAACATCTCATATGCCCCGTCGTGCTCAAAACGCTTTTGGAGCCCCGATTCTACGCTGTAGAGCATGCCACACTGAACCAGGGAGTAATCATCACAACGCGACTACCATGCGTTCATAACATCTTGGTTTGCCGGGGCGGGAGCGTCACCTAGCGGTGCTTCTAGGACATAAGTTTTCTTGGCAGCTATGAGGATGATCCTCAGGTTACGGACCCAGTCCGTATAGTTGCTACAATCGTCTTTCAGCTTGGATTTCTCTAGGAACGCGTTGAAGTTGAGGGTGACATGAGAGTGGGCCATTTGATCTACAAGACATATTGTAAAGTATTTAGACTAAGTTCATGATAATTAAGTTCATCTTAATCAAATTTTTAATGAACTCCCACTCAGATTGACATCTCTCCAGTCATCTAAGTGATACATGATCCGAATCGACTAGCCCGTGTCCGATCATCACGTGAGACGGACTAGTCATCAACGGTGAACATCTTCATGTTGATCGTATCTTCTATACGACTCATGTTCGACCTTTCAGTCTTCCGTGTTCCGAGGCCATGTCTGTACATGCTAGGCTCGTCAAGTGAACCCTAAGTGTATTGCGTGTGTAAATATGGCTTACACCCGTTGTATGCGAACGTTAGAGCCTATCACACCCGATCATCACGTGGTGCTTCGGAACAACGATCCTTAGCAACGGTGCACAGTTAGGGGAACACAACTCTTGAAATTTTTAGTGAGAGATCATCTTATTTACTACCGTCGTTCTAAGTAAACAAGATGTATAAACATGATAAACATCACATGCAATCAAATAAAGTGACATGATATGGCCAATATCATCTTGCTCCTTCGATCTCCATCTTCGGGGCACCATGATCATGTTTGTCACCGGCTCGACACCATGATCTCCATCATGGTGTCTTCATGAAGTCGTCACGCCAACTATTACTTCTACTACTATGGCTAACGTTTAGCAATAAAGAAAAGTAATTACATGGCATTATTCAGTGACACGCAGGTCATACAATAATTAAGACAACTCCTATGGCTCCTGCCGGTTGTCATTATCATCGACATGCAAGTCGTGATTCCCTATTACAAGAACATGATCAATCTCATACATCACATATATCATTCATCACATCTTCTTGGCCATACCACATCACATAGCACATGCTGCAAGAACAAGTTAGACGACCTCTAATTGTTGTTGCATTTTTTACGTGGCTTCTATAGGTTTTCTAGCAAGAACGTTTCTTACCTACGGCAAAACCACAACGTGATTTGTCAATTTCTATTTACCCTTCATAAGGACCCTGTTCATCGAATCCGATCCGACTAAAGTGGGAGAGACGGACACCCGCCAGCCACCTTATGCAACTAGTGCATGTCTGTCGGTGGAACCAGTCTCACGTAAGCGTACGTGTAAGGTCCGTCCGGGCCGCTTCATCCCACGATGCCGCCGAATCAAGATTGGACTAGTAACGGCAAGAAAATTGAGCAAACTCAACGCCCACAACTTGTTTGTGTTCTACTCGTGCAAGATGCTACGCAAAGACCTAGCTCTGATGCCACTGTTGGGGAACGTAGCAGAATTCAAAAAATTTCCTACGCTTCACCAAGATCAATCTAAGGAGTCATCTAGCAACGAGCATAATGGAGTGCATCTACATACCCTTTGTAGAGCATGCGGAAGCGTTCGAAGGAACGTGGATGAAGTAGTCGTACTCTTCTTGATCCTCGTCACCGATGATCCCAGCGCCGAACGGACGGCACCTCCGCGTTCAACACACGTACGGTACAGCGACGTCTCCTCCTTCTTGATCCAGAAAGGGCGGAGGAGAGGTTGTCAAAGATCCAGCAGCACGACAGCGTGGTGGTGGATGCAACAGGAAATCCTGCAGGGCTTCGCCGGCGCCCTGCGAGAGGAGTAGGAAGTGTGACGGGAGGGGGGAGAGGCGCCAGAGGCTTGGGGTGCTGCTGCCCTCTCCCACCCACTATATATAGGGGCCAGGGGGGCGCCGGCCCTGGCAGATCAAATCTCCAAGGGGGGCGGCGGCCAGGGGGGTAGACTTGCCCCCCCAAGGCATAGGGGGCGCCCCCTCCCCCTAGGGTTTCAACCCTAGGCGCATGGAGGGGGGCCCATATGGGTGCGCCAGCCCACCAGGGGCTGTCCCCTTCCCCTTGCGGCCTAGGGGACCCACCGGGATGGGTGGCCCCACTCGGTGGACCCCCGGGACCCCTCCGGTGGTCCCGGGACACTCCCGGTGACCCCCGGAGTTCACCCGATGGCCCAAACTGGACTTCCTATATATCATTCTTTACCTCCGGACCATTCCGGAACTCCTCGTGACGTCCGGGATCTCATCCGGGACTCTTAACAACATTCGGGTTTCCATGTGCATGTATCTCTACAACCCTAGCGTCACCGAACCTTAAGTGTGTAGACCCTACGGGTTCGGGAGACACGCATAAATGACCAAGACGACTCTCCGGTCAATAACCAACAGCAGGATCTGGATACCCATGTTGGTTCCCATGTGTTCCTCGATGATATCATCGGATGAACCACTGTGTCAAGAATTCACTCAATCCCGTATGTTATTCCCTTTGTCTATCTGTATGGTACTTGCCCGAGATTCGATCGTCGGTATGCCCGATACCTTGTTCAATCTCGTCATGGCAAGTCTCTTTACTCGTTCCGTAATCCATCATCCCATGACTAACTCCTTAGTCACCTTGAGCTCATTATGATGATGTCTTACCGAGAGGGCCCAGAGGTATCTCTCCGTCATACAGAGTGACAACATCCCAGTCTCGGTTCGTACCAACTCAACAGACACTTTCGGAGATACACGTTGCGTACCTTTATAGCCACCCAGTTACGTTGTGACGTTTGGCACACCCAAAGTATTCCTACGGTATCCGGGAGTTGCACAACCTCATGGTCTAAGGAATAAATACTTGACACCGGAAAAGCTTATGCATTACGAACTAAACGATCTCGTGCTAGGCTCAGGATTGGGTCTTGTCCATCACATCATTCTCCTAATGATGTGATCCCATTATCACTGACATCCTATGTCCATGGTCAGGAAACCGTGACCATCTGTTGATCAATGAGCTAGTAACTAGAGGCTTACCAGGGACTCATTGTGGTCTATATATTCACACATGTATCGATGTTTCCGTACAATATAATTCAAGCATGAATAACAGACAATTATCATGAACAAGGAAATATATTAATAATACTTTTATTATTGCCTCTAGGGCATATTTCCAACAGCTCTGCGCCGCCGCAGCTGCCCTGCTCCCCTGCCCCAGCTGCCTCCTGCTCCGCCACCACATCTGCTGCTCGCCTACCTCCACAAGCTCCCCCCTTACTCATAAAAATCTTCGATTTCCCCATCTACCGCCGCGCTCTGCTCCGGCTGCGTCCGAACCGGCGTCGGTGAGCCCGGAGGCACTGGATCAAGACCACCACCAACAATCTAAAGGCCGACGAGCCCGACGACAATAGGAGATGCAACAAGGTAAACGCTGACGAGCTCGACGATGACAACAAGCTAAAGGCCAGGGATTTGCGAGCGTCTAAGACAACTCCACTAGGAATTGAGACGTCTCCGTCATATCTACTTTTCCTAATGCATTTCCTCTTCTTTTGGACTCTAATTTACATGATTTGAATGAAACTAACCCGGACTAGCGCTGTTTTCAGCAGAACTACCATGGTGTTGTTTTTGTGCAAAAATAAAAGTTGTCGGAATAGAACGAAACTTTTAGGAAATTTATTTCAGAATAAAAGAAAAATACTAGAGCCAAGAACCACTGGAGGGGGGGGGGGGGGCTGGGTGAGCCAACCCACGAGGGCGCCCCCCTCCAGGCGCGCCCAGGTGGGTTGTGCCCACCAAGTGGCCCCGCTGACCCTGACTTCGACTCCTTAAATTCCTAAATTTGGAGAGAGAAAATAGATGAGGAAGAATTATCTCGTTTGTCGATACATAGCTGCTGCCACCTCCTGTTCTTCATTGAGAGGCCAAATCTAGAGTCCATTTGGGGCTCCCGAGAAGGGGATCTTGGATCTTCATCATCACCAACCATGCTTCATCACCAATTTCATGATGCTCTCCACAAGGAGGGAGTAATTCCTTCGTAGGCTCGCTGGTCGGTTAGGAGTTGGATTAGATTCATCATGTAATCGAGTTAGTTTTGTTAGGGCTTGATCCCTAGTATCCATTATGTTCTGAGATTGATGTTGTTATAACTTTGCTATGCCTAATGCTTGACACTTTGGGCCCGGGTGCCATGATTTCAGATCTGAACCGTTCATGTTATCACCATTATATCTATGTTCTAGATCTGATCTTGCAAGTCATATTCACCTACTATGTGTTACGATCCGTAAATCTCGGAGTGACAATATTCGGGATACTTTTCGGTGATGACCGTAGTTTGAGGAGTTCTTGTATTCACTATGTGTTAATGCTTTGTTCTATTAAAAGGAGGCCTTACTATCCCTTAGTTTCCTTATGGACCCCGCTGCCACGGGAGGGTAGGACAAAAGATGTCATACAAGTTCTTTCCATAAGCACGTATGACCATTTACGGAATACATGCCTACATTATATTTATGAATTGGAGATAGTTTTATATCGCCCTTGTCATGGGAAAACACGGCCACCTATGGAGCCATTGGCCCCTTGTTGTTCGGCAAGGGGGAAGAGCACATTGTACAAAGAGCAGAGGGCACAGAGCAGCACGTCAGCGATCACACGGGCAGTTTTACTGAGGTTCGGGACGCCGCGAGGCGTAAAACCCTAGTCCTGCTTTGGTGGATTGATGGAGGGGTCTGTGGTGGAGACGTGGCGCTCTAGCCCGGCAAGGTTGCCTAGGGGCGAGAGCAACTATGCGCGTATGAGTGTGCCATGGTCTGAATCCTTTCTAAGGTCGCCATGACCCTACTTTTATAGATCAAGGGGTCACCACAATGGCAAATCAGTCATTGTGTGCTGATTAGATAGCAAAAAGTGCTATCATACCTAACTCTGCAGACAGGACAAGGCGTATTAAATGTGCCTCTTAGTGTCACATCGTGGCGTAGCCGACAAGCCTTACCGGGCTGATATGCCACCTTCTCGCCTGCCTGTGTGACACGTCACTGGACGAGTGTCATTTGGAGGTTATTTCCTTTGGAAGTGGCTACCACGTACCGAATGACGGCCACTTAGTCACTTGAGGGCTTGACACCGCACCGATTGATGACTTGTGTTGCTATGAGGTGGAGCGGTGGAGCCTTGATGGGGTAAATATGCTTTCCACACTCCCGGTAAGCCTGCAAGGGCAGTCTTGGGACTTGTCTTTCGGGCAACCCGACCCTGCCAGGCTCGCCTGCCCAACAAGGGAGGTTTTTCCTTAGTGGTATCTTGCTTATTTATCTTGACTTAGCCTTCTTGATCCGCCCCTTGATTTCTCAAAGGGATATCCTCTTCTGCTTGGTGTGATCTTGGATGCTGCAACTTTGCTTCCGCGCCTGTGTACAGTCTGGGCAACATACATCAAAGTTTGTTGCACCGACAGAAGCCCCCAAGCCTGGCCCGACGCGCTGCCCGACGTCGTCGGGGTAGGCTCTATCAGGTACACAGGCAGTGGTCTTGTGCTAGCTTGTCTCTGATATTTTTCTTGCTTCTTAATTAACCTGTGATTGAATGAGGATGGTTTCCGCTCTTCCCGCTCGTTGTGCAAGCCGTTGTGGGGTGAATTTTGGGCCATGACTCACTAGTCACCCTCATCCAATGCTCACGGGATGGTAACTGCGCCACTCTCTTCACCATCACCTTCGTCCATGTCCCACCGACCCCGTGAGGCTCCTCGTCAAGGGGCCTGACGGGGTCAGGCTAGGCTTCTACCCAGGCGCTCCTTTTGTCCTCTTCTACTCCCACTGCAGTGCCTAGGAAGGGGGGGAAGACAAAGAAGGGGATTACGGGGCACTTATCTTTTTTCAATCTAAAATGTGTAGGCACTAGCCAAACTTCAGTCTAGATTATGTAATCTTCTTTACCCATGTTTGTGTTTAGTAAGATCTGTACTTGTTTGTCAGCATATTAATGAAAAAGACAAGCTTTGCCGGGTACTTGTGCATGTATCATATCCATGGAGAGGTGGAATGGATCTATCCTGCCGATACCCTCAGTTAGTTGTCGCGGGGCTAGGCCCGCCAGGCATTAAACCGCAGAGAGGGACCAGCCCCCCAATGTTTGCTAGAACTATGTCAGTATTTCCCCAAAGAGGAAGGGATAATGCAGCACAACAACGGTAGGTATTTCCCTCAGTGATGATACCAAGGTTATCGAACCAGTAGGAGAATCACGCAACACTACGTAAACACCACATGCACACAAATAACAAATACTCGCAGCCCGACTTGTAAAGGGGGTTGTCAATCCCTTCGGGGTAACGGTGCCTAAAATTGGCAAACGGATGTGAGAGAGTTGTAAATATTGGTAGATTGTATGCCAAATAAGATAAAGTGCATCAAGGTATTTTTTTATTTTTGTTTTAATAGATCTGAAAATAAAAGCAAAGGAAAATAGATCGCAAAGGCAAATATATTAAGAAGAGACCCGGGGGCCGTAGGTTTCACTATGGCTTCTCTCGAGAAAAATAACAAACGGTGGGTGAGCAAATTACTGTTGGGAAATTGATAAAACTTCAAATAATCATGACGATATCCAGGCAATGATCATTATATAGGCATCACGTCCAAAATTAGTAGACCGACTCCCGCCTGCATCTACTACAATTACTCCACATATCGACCGCTATCCAGCATGCATCTAGTGTATTAAGTTCATGGAAAAACAGAGTAATGCAACAAGAATGATGACATGATGTAGACAAGATCTATTTATGTAGAAATAGACCCCATCTTGTTATCCTTAATGGCAATGATACATACGTGTCGGTTCCCCTTCTGTCACTGGGATCAAGCACCGTAAGATCGAACCCATCACAAAGCACCTCTTTCCATTGCAAGATAAATATATCAAGTTGGCCAAAAAAAACCCAAATATCGGAGAAGAAATACGAGGCTATAAGCAATCATGCATATAAGAGATCAAAGAAGACTCGAATAACTTTCATGGATAAAAATATAGATCTGGTCATAAACTCAAAGTTCATCGGATCCCAACAAACACACCGCGCCGCGCCATCACTCTCCTATTCCAGTGGTAATAGTACGCGCTCGGCCATACCAACTAATTATCCCTAGGCCGCCAGGCCGCACCAACACTCTCATTAACACCCCGGCACCCAAAAAGAGTTACATCATACGGATCTCCAAGAGACCGTCCTATTGAGAATCAAAAAAGAGAGAGGAAGCCATCTAGATACTAACTACAGACCCGTAGGTCTACAAAGAACTACTCACGCATCATCGAAGAGGCACCAATGGACATAACGCACCCCTCCGTGATGGTGTCTAGATTGGATCGGGTGGTTCTGGAACTTACTGTGGATGGAATTGATTTTCATCGACCCCCTAGGGTTCTGGAATATTGGGGTATTTACAGAGCAAAGAGGCGGTCCGAGGGGCACCTGAGGTGGGCACAACCAATCAGGGCGCGCCTGGACCCCCAGGCGTGCCCTGGTGGGTTGTACTCCCCTCGGAGCACCCTCAGGCGCTTCTCCGGCCCACTGGATGTCTTCTGGTCCAAAAAAAGTCCACAAAAGGTTTCACTGCGTTTGCATTCCGTTTGGTATTGATTTCCTGCGATGTAAAAACATGCAGAAAATAGCAAGTGGCACTTGGCACTATGTCAATAGGTTAGTACAAAAAAATAATATAAAATGACTATAAAATGATTGTAAAACATCCAAGAAAGATAATATAACAGCATGGAACAATAAAAAATTATAGATACGTTGGAGACGTATCCGCATCCCCAAGCTTAATTCCTTCTCTTCCTTGAGGTAAATGATAAAAACAAAATCTTTGATGTGGAATGCTGCCTAACATGTCATCTCATATTTTTTTCTTTATATCATGGACATTTGGACTTTTATATGGTTCAAAGCAATAGTCTAGTTTTGACAAGAGACTTAAATACTCAAGCATATCAACAAGCAACCATGTCTTTAAAAAATATCAATACTAAAGCAAGTTATCCCTAGCCCATCATGCTTAATCATTGATCCATTCATGCAATACATCCAAATATTAGCTACATTCAATGCTCAAGTGAGATAATAGTGTTCCGTAGTTGTTGTTTTATAAGAGAAGATGGAGAGTCAAAATAAAAATAAAAATTGCATAAAGTAAAAGATAGGCCCTTCGCAGAGGGAAGCAAGGATTTGTAGAGGTGTCAGAGCTCAAAGTTTAAATTGAGAGATAAAATTAATTTGGGTGGCATGCTTTTCTCACTAACGAGAACAACTTAGAGTTCCCAACACTTTTCACACTGGATGCATCATAGGCGGTTCCCAAACATAAAATAAAGTTTATTCCTTTTTCCACCAAACATTCACAAGCCATGGCTAACCGTATCCATGGGTGCCCTCCATACCAACACTTTCCAAGGAATTTATTATTTGACAACATAAAGTATTTTTTTCTTTTCATTTTGAGACTGGGAATCTCTATTACCGCCATACTCTTGTGCAATGACAAGTGAATAAACGCTCATCTTGAGAATAACACATCCAGCATGAAAAACATTGGCCACCCCTCGCCGCTTCGCTCGCAGTACGGGCACACAAAAGAGAAATTTATTTTGAAATTAGAGTTGGCACGTACAAATTTGCTTAGAACGACATGGAAATATCGCATATAGGTAGGTATGGTGGACTCATTTGGCACAACATGGATTTTAGGAATTGCATGCACAAGTAGTATCTCTACTTAGTACAAGGTGGAGGCTAGCAAGGGGTTGAGAAGTGACCAACCAAGTAACAAAAACCATCATAAGATAACATTAAACATAACTAACACCGAACAATGCAGCACAAGGAGGATGTAATTTCATTGCATGACTATTGGCTTTCGTGCTTGCATAGGGAATCACAAACCTTAACACCAATATTCTTACTAAAGCACAATTACTCATCAACATGACTCACACATCACATCATCATATCTCAAAACTATTACAAGGAATCAAGTTTATTTCGCCCAATGATCTTCATGAAAGTTTTTATTATATCCTTCTTGGATATCCATCACTTTGGAACTAATTTTCAGGTGTTGCTTTTGATAAGCTCAAGCAAATATAAGTGAAGATCATGAGCATAATATTTGCTTCTCTCAAATTAATTTAAGTGAAGCAAGAGATAATTTCTTACAAATTTACTAACTCTCAAATAAATCTAAGTGAAGCAAGAGAGCATTTCTTCAGAAATTCTAAAGCACACAGTGCTAAAAAAGATATAAGTGAAGCACTAGAGTAATTACATAGCTCATAAACATTTAAGTGAAGCATACAGAGAAATTCTAACAAGTCATAGCATAATTATGGCTCTCTCAAATAGGTGTGTACAGCAAGGATCCAAGACTTAGAACAAAAAGCAAAACAAGCAAAGACTCATATCATAAAAGACGCTCGAAGCAAAAATCATAGTATGTGAAGAATAAAAATATAGCTTTGAGTAATATACGGATGGCCGTTAGAAGAAAGAGGGGATGCCACTCGGGGCATCCCCAAGCTTAGTTGCTTTCTTATCGTTTGATAATAGCTTAGGATGCCATGGGAATCCCCAAGCTTACACTCTTCTTACTCCTTATTCCTTCATCCATCGTAACATCACCCAAAATTTGAAAACTTCAATCATACAAAACTCAACAAAACCTTCGTGAGATCCGTTTGTTTATGAAAGAAAATCACTACTATAAGTATTGTAGTAAACCAATTCATATTTTATTCTTGCATTATATCTACTGGATTCCAACTTTTCTATGGCAAAAACTCATCAAAGAATACCATAGAATCATCAAAAGAAGCACACAACACAAAGAAAATAGAATATGTCAAAAACAGAACAGTCTGTAGCAATCTGGATATTTCGAATACTTCTGTAACTCTAATTTTTTTAAAATTAGGACCACGTGAAAAATTTGTATATTAATCTTGTGCAAAAAGAATCAACTCAACAACACTCTTCTATTAAAAATGGGAATTTTTTTGTGAGTGCAATAGTTTCTTTTTTTCAGCAAGATCAAATCTACTATCACCCAACATGACCCTAAAGGCTTTTCTTGGCACAAACATTTATTCAAACCACAAAAACACATCTAAACAGAGGTATTAATGGGTATTTTATTGAAAATATCAAGAAAAACCAAAAATAAAAAAGATACAAGTTGGGTTGCCTCCCAACAAGCGCTATCATTTTACGCCCTTAGCTGGGCATAATTAAAAGATCTCAAGTGTTTTCTTGTGTGGTTTTGGCAACTTTTGTGAGGGATTTCTCAACCACGGGAGTCTCTTTGCGCTTCCCTAATTTCTCAAGAAAAGATACTGTCGGTGTACTAAAGTAGGGGTACCTTAGTATCCCGACTTGTGCACGGGCAGTAGCAGCGTCCCGCGGTCTGGCTCACCACGCGCCCGCCAAAGCCCGCTCCAGACCCCTTTTTAAGCCATTCAAGAACAAAGTATTCAAGTTAGGAGATAAGACCCCGGCAAGAGGAGCTTGCCGGGAAGGCCGCACCAGGCTCAAAGTTATCACTCCAGCACGAGACCCTGGCAAGAGGAGCTTGCCAGGAAGGCCAAAAGAACGGCACTTCAACGAGGTATATCACGGCGCATCATGTGCCCCGACCGGACCCAGAGAGCGGCAAGCTTCCGGGCCCGGCAAGGTTGCGACCCCGGCAAGGTGCTTGCCGGGGGAAGCTTATGCTGTGTGCCTGCGGCTCCAGCTCATCTGGCCACGCGTCGCCCCGGGGCCCTTCCAGGGGCACGTGGCGGATGGCTGTGCAGCCTGGGGTACACGGTGGCGAGCTGCGGTGACAAGGCTACCGCCGTGGCGAACGGAGACGCATGGACGGGCGCTTTTGGGGTGACGGCGACGGGCATTCAATGCCCTTGTCCCCCACCGTCAGAGTAAGGTGAAGACCACTGTTCATACACTATTCATGCACTGCTGCAACTACCACCGATTTTACATTTTTACCCTCCTCTACGTTGGCACCTGTCGGTGACCCCTTTGAGCTATAAAAGGAGGCCCATGCACAACGTAGAGGAGGTTCGATCCCAGAAACTCGCTTACTCCCACGCTCGGTGTAGCTGGTACTGTAGATCTTCAAGTTCCCGAGCCTCAAGAACTCAATACAACCAAGGCAGGAGTAGGGTTTTATGCATACGCGCGGCCCGAACCTGGGTAAACTGCCCGCGTGTGCTCCTCGATCTGCTCTCCGTGCTCCCTCCGCTCCCTTACCGCAACGTAGAAGGGGCTCCGGTCCCATAGGTGTTCGCGGGCGGTCAGTTTCCCCGACATCTTTGGCGCGCCAGGTAGGGGGCGTCGAGGTTGTGCGAACCTGATCCGGCGCTCACGCGGGCGCAACCTTCAGCAACCTCTCCAGCTTCATCAACTTCATCAGCTACGTCAACATGCCTCCGAAGAAGAAGGCTTCGGAGGTCGGAGGCCCGTCCGCGTCGGTCCCTCCACCGCCAGAACCGACGGTGGGTGGGGGAGACGCCGGCGGAAGGGTGGACGCCGGTGGGGAAACTCACGGCGCCACCAAATCCAAGGACAAGACGGACGACCGGGTGAACTCCAAAGCCTCGGTGTCCGTGCACGCACCACGTCCCTCTCAGGAGGTGCCAGACCCGCAGCGACGTGGTACCGGAGGTACCATACGCTTGCTGGGACATGGCCAGGCCGGCGGGTCACGGGACGCTCAAGGCCAACGTCCTGGCACGAGCAAGGCGCGGTCGCCGGGACGGGAACATGCTCCTTCTAACGCGGTTAGAAGTCCGAGCATGTCCCGCTCCTCGCACCGTTCGCCACCATTTCCTTCCTCTCCAGCAGAAGCCCTGGCCAGGGCTCAGCTGCTCCTCGACTTCCCTCCAGCGACAGACAAGGCCGAAGACTGGAGGGCTACGATCCATAGCCTCATCGCCTTCGCCAACAACGACACGCCGCAGCAGCCGGCAACATCACGCCCGCGGCAAGTCGACCAAGCGAAGGCCGATGGAGACAAGACCGCCGGGGGTGCAACTACCGTGCACTCCCCGCCACGGAAGCAGAAATCGCCACCCCGCCGGATCAACGTCGACGACGACTCCACGGCGTCGTCGGATCCCCGGGCTCGCCGCGATCAGCGCCAAGTCCTAGACGACAGGCGACAAGAAGACGCTCGAACCCGCATCGAGCGTCGACGAGAAGCCCGAAGACAATTTGATCAGCGCGCTGGGACCGCTGTCGACATGCACGCGCCCGGTGAACCAGGCGACTTGCCGTACGCGGCAGGCTGCCCTGCGTTCACCCGAGAGCTGCGGCAAGTCCAGTGGCCCAGCATGAAGAACTTTAAGCCCGACGTACCCGAGAAGTACGACGGCAAGACCCATCGCTCGGAGTTCCTCAGCATCTACACCATTGCGGTGCAGGCTGCCGGGGGATGCGACGAGAAGATCCTAGCCAACTACTTCCCGCTCGTGCTTAAGCCAAACGTCAGGTCTTGGCTTATGCACTTGCCGGAGAACTCCATCTCTTCATGGGCAGATTTGTGCCACCAATTTGTCGGCGCCTTCATAGGCGGCCACAAGCCCCACGGCCAGGAAAGCGATCTCCACATCCTCGCCAAGAAGGAGGGAGAGTCCCTGCGCAAATATATCCAAAGATTCAGCCGCGTTCAACACAATATCCCCGATGTCCACCCTGCCGCGGTTATCAGCGCGTTCCACCAGAACGTGCGTAACCGCCGAATGAGGGAGGAGATGGCCATGACCAAGATCCGGGACGTCAGCGAGCTTTACGCTCTGGCTGACAAATGTGCACGTGCTGAAGAGGGGAGGAGACTCCCCGGAGAGGATACCGGCGCAGGAGGAAGTGACAGCGAGGATGCCGCCCCGGCAAGGAAAGGTCGGCGGCGGAATAACAGGAAGAAGAAGAATAAGGAGGTACTGGTTGTCGAGCAGTCCGGCAAGGAGGCACCCGCCAAGAAGACACAGGCAGGTGGCTCCGGCAAGGAGCCTGCCCCTGTAGCGGCAGCCGACAAGCAGGATGGCTCCGACAAGCAGTACTGCAAGATCCACCGCACCAAGGGCCACGATCTCCAGAACTGCAAGAGAGTTGAGTACCTCGTAGAACAGCAGAAGGTTGAATACAAGCGTCGCGACAAGGAGAAGGCCCAAGGAGGCGGAGGAGAGCCAAGCAAGAAGCGGCCATTCAATGGCCGGGGAGGACGCCGCGGCAAGGCCAAGCAGCGGCAAGGAGACAGACCTCCCCGGGGCCGTGACAAGGATGAAGACGAAGACGACAATGAGGATATGGATGAAGGAGACAACAGCGAGCAGGAGTTCCAGAAGGCCACAGAAGTTCTGTGCGTCGATGGAGGTGCCTCTCTGCACACTTCCCACTGCCAACTCAAACAATGGGTGCCGGAAGTGAATGCAGCTGAGCCACCCGTCGAGTCGCGCAGGCTGCTGAAATGGTCCGGCACGCCCATCATCTTCGACCTTGAGGACCACCCTGACCGCACAACTGCGGTCGGGTGTTTGCCGATGTTGGTTTCACCAACTATCCGCAACCACAAGGTCACCAAGATGTTGGTTGACGGCGGGGCCGGCCTCAACTTGATCTCCTCCGCTGTGATCAAGAAACTGCAGATCCCCGACAGCGAGCTCGAGGAAACTGGGACGTTCCAAGGGATCAACCCGGGAAGGAGCAAGCCGAAGGGGAAGATCACGCTACCAGTGACCTTTGGCGGAGAGCTCAACTTCAGGACAGAGAGGATCGCGTTCGACGTTGCCGATATCCCATTGCCATACAATGGGATACTTGGCCGTCCTGCGCTCGCCAAGTTCACGGCAGCTTCCCACTACGCATACAACATGCTCAAGATGCCGGGGCCGATAAGCGTCATCTCTGTCCCCGGCGATGTCAGGACCCCGATCCTAAGTCACACCGATCTAGCTGTAACACGTCATATCACTTTGCGGCCTCACGCACGGTAACCCCACGGGTGCCACCTTACCTGGCCCGGGAACGTTTGCGCATTTTGGCACACGTATATGACAGTGTCGCTAGCATCCATATGACAGAGAACCCGGGCCAACATGGCTAGTTATAAACCAAAAGTGGCACTAAATTACAGAGACAGGCATCCATGACCCAGCAACGAACGTGTCGGTCATCAACGTATGAACCCAAGTCATAGCAAGCTACATGGACTTAAAGGAACAACGCGTGACATTTCCCCTAAGGGACAGACACAGGAACGAAGAAGGACACATGCCGGCCAGCCTACGTGTTCCGAGCAGTAGCAAGCTACCAAGGCTCATTGGAGACACTAGGAGGCATTTCCCTGTAAGATAGGCTACCAAAGGAAAACAACTAGGTGTCGGATCCCACACATACCAAGCATTTCAATCATACACGCGATATGCTCAATATGTGCAAATACAACATTGCATCACAACAGAACTCTATGACTCAAAGTACTTTATTTAAAAGGCTCCAAGAGCCATACATAACATATCCATACAGGTAGGGGTCACATGACCCAACACTCAGGTCATACAGTCATACAAGCACAAGCGGAAGCTACATGTCTGAGTACAGACAACTTAGAAAATAAAACAGGCTTGGTGTAGCCTGACTATCTACAAGGCCCTTCACAAGCTCCAGATCTCCGTCTGGGTGTCAAGCTACTCGTCGACGTCAACGTCTATGTAGAACCCATCAACAGGGGCAGGGTTCTCCTCTGCAACAGTTATTAAGCAAACATGAGTACAAAGGTACTCAGCAAGTCTTACCACAGAACCTATCATACATGCAACATTATCAAAGGGGGTAGTGGAGTTCATAGCAGAATGCCAGCTTTGACCTTGGCTAACCTATACTACAACTCTCAACAGATTGCAAGATGTTATTACGAACACGAGTCCTCTACTCACCACATCAATACACTACCGAGGATCCTCTTCCGTCATCCTACGGAAGGGCCATCCACGACACTCACACTTATCTTGAGGCTTTTAGTAGTATCCATCAACTTGTCTATGAACTGTAAGAGTAACCAAGTAGTTCGTACCGCGAACAACGGCTATTCGAATAGTTTGATAACCCTGCAGGGGTGTACTTCTTCACACATGCTTTCACCTCTTATCGCCGTTTACTCGGCGTGTGCTCGGCAACCTTCAAGCGGAAGCCCAGCGAGGGTGTCGGCCACGGCCTGACTAACTACTCAAGTCTCTCGTCTAGGTTTATCGCCTATTTGGGTTCCATCCGTGGGGAGATCCGGCTGGGGTGTCGCTCACGGCCCCAAACGATGCGTACAGGGTTCCCGAGTCACCAAACGGGCAACCGGTACACCGTGCCACGTACCTGTCGCATCACAACCCACCCCGAGGGTCAGCATTGTGCACGACCTCCAGTAAGCTATAAACACCAGAAACTAGTTGCAACTCCTAGACAGAGATCGGGGGTAATTAATAAGCCGAGAGGGTCCATTGGTTTCGGGCCCAATGCATGGTAGTAACTGCAACTTGAACCACACATACAGATCTCGGGTCCTATGGACGATTCCAATGAAACAACCCACCATGTACTCCTACATGGCCTTTCATCGTTACCTTTACCAAGCGTATTCCACACCTCCTTCTCTTTACCGGTATGATCATTTCACTCTGATCCATCACCCAGATGAACCAGACCAGACACAACTCTAAGCATAGCAGGCAACATAAACAAACAGCATGGTGGATCACACATCACATGGCTCAATCAACTCCTACACATGCTAGTGGGTTTCAACTATTTACTGTGGCAATGACAGGTCATGCAAGGGAATAGGGTTCAACTACCGCAGCAAGTAGCAGTTCACACGCTATTGCCTTAATGCAGTAAAAGAGAGCAGGAGCGAGAAGATTGGGTTTGTATCGGAATGATCAATGATTGCTTGCCTGACAAGGTAGTTGTCGGGTACTGCTCTTCAGCTGGGTAAGCAGCAGTATCCTCGGGAGCAGGACCTAACACAGGGAATACCGACGATACAATCATTAACAAACAAATGCAACAATATGATGCATGTTTATGACATGGCAAGATGCATGTGTGTTGGCTAATGCAACTAAAACTAGAAGGGTTTGAACCTATTTGAATCAAAGATTCAAATTGAAGTTCAAACTATTATTTAAATAAGTGCATTATCATGTTTTTGATGTATACAACAAGTTAACTTGTTCAAACATGCATGAAACCAGTGCCATTGGAAAGATTGGATTTTTATGATCATTTTTCATATATAAATCTTTTCCATCTGAGCTATGGTTGATTTTATATGATTTTTAGAAGTTTTGGGTATTTTCTGGAATTTCCTGAATTATTTTTAAATCTAAAAATCCCAGAAAAACCTTTACTGCGTCAGCATGACATCATGCTGACGTCAGGCAGTCAACAGGGCCAGTCCCAGTCAAACCTGACCAGTGGGACCCACTGGTCAGTGTCACAGTTAACTAATTAACTAATTAGAATTAAATTAACACCTAAACTAGGTTTGACTTGCGGGCAGGGACCACATGTCAGTGACCCAGGGGGTCAAACCCGTGGTCAAAACAGGTCCAACTCGCCGGCGTTTAGCCGCCGGCGAGGCCAAACACGGCGGCGTGCTTCGGAAATCGCCTACGGTGCACGGCTCGAGCTGCGGCTAGGTGCGTTGGAAAGCCCTTGCTGTTGCGCGTCGGATGGTGGTGGTCGCCGGACCTGGGGTGGCCGGAGACGACGGCAACGAGCTCGACGGCGGCGACCGGCATCGGGCGTGTGTGGAGATGCGGCTGCAGGGGCCTAGGCGATGCGTGCGTAGCACCTTTCGCATCTACGTGCTGCGGTGAGTGTGATGGACGGGTGCTAGTGACCAAATGGTCACCGGAGCATCACCGGAAGCGAGCACGGCGGCGGTGCGTGCGGTGAGCTTTGTGCAGTACGTTCCAGGGCAAAAGAGAGCCAACGGAGAGGGGGAGGATGAAGCTAGGCTCACAGGGGTTGCAGCAAGCGCCAGAGCGAGCTCGGAGGTGGTCGGAGCTGAGCGGAACGACGAGAGGGATCTCCGCAGCCGGAGTTGGGGAAGAAGAGGTCGGGGGCGTCTCCAGGGCGGGCGAGCGCTCGGCGCTCGGCCTGTTCGAAGCAGTCGAGGACGGCGGAGACGATGGACACCAAGGCGGGGCTCAGGGACGACGGTGGACGCGGCTTCTACAACGGTGCGAACACGGCGGCGTCGGCCATGGCCCGGAGAGAGCGAGGGAGAGGAACTGGGGGAAGGTGGAGGTGTCTGCGAGGTCGGGGAGGACGTGGACGATCGAACCATCCATCCAGGACGGCGAGAGGATGAAGCAGGGCGGCGGGCAGCTGCGTGGCGCGCGGCGCGGTCGCCGTCGAGCACCTGCCTGCCTGCCTGGCCGAGCCAAGCAGCTCGCTGGAGCGGCAGCTGGGCTGGGCCGGCAGGTGGGCCGGGTGGGGCGCCAGGTAAGCTTTTCTCTCTCCCTTTTTTTCTATTTTCTTTTCTGTTTCATTTCTTTTGCAGCTTTGTTCATTTAAATAAAATGCCAGAGCATTTTTGTAACTCATAACACTTGTCATACCTACTGTATAAATTATGAACAGTAGGAAACATTATAGTTTATGATTATTTGAGCATTTAAAATATTTTATAGCATTTAAATGCCCAAATTCAAATACCATATGATTTAATCCAAAGCCCTAGATTGTCCTAGAAAATTGTGCACCATTTTTAGCAGAGGTTTAAGACCAAGGCAGAAATGATGAACATTTTGAAGGGCATTTTGGGTACATTGGAAAATATTTTAGCAAACCCTAGTTGTTAGGAGAGGGATGCTGGGGTTTCTGTTAATCCCATTTCAAGTTTCTTTGAAAGTAGACATGATGCACACTCTAGTTAGGTCCTAATGCAAGTGCTAGCTAGGGATGTGACAGGCGACAAGAAGGATGCGCTTATCTGTGCCGATAAGATCTACCGGGACGCAGCAGCCGCTTCAGACAGCAAGACACTTGCCGCTGAAGCTCCCGGAGGGAAGACCAAGACCAAGTCCGGCAAGAGCCCTAGGGCCCACTCCGGCAAACGCACCTCTTCGGAGTGCTGCGCTATCGTCGAGGACGCACCATCGAGCTCCACCGGCAAGTGCAAGAAAGGAATGGCAGCTGCACCGGCAACCAAGAAGGTGTCCGCCAAGGAGGACGGCACTGGTGGTACCTTTACCATCAGTGCTACGCTCGACCCCAAATAGGAAAGCGCGCTCGTTGCCTTCCTGTGGGCGAATGTCGACGTGTTCGCGTGGCAACCGTCTGACATCCCCGGCGTTCCCAGGAAGGTAATTGAGCACAAGCTTGCTGTTTGTCCTCACGCGCGGCCCATCAAACAGAAGGTCAGGAAGCAAGCTGTGGAGCGCCAAGAGTTTATAGCTGAGGAAATCAAGAAGTTGGAAGCAGCAGGCCTGGTTAGAGGTGTACTTCATCCCACGTGGTTGGCCAATCCAGTTGTTGTGCGCAAGGCTAATGGGAAGTGGAGACTTTTTATAGACTTCACTGATGTGAATAAAGCTTGCCCTAAGGATCCTTTCCCTTTGCCGCGCATCGACCAGATTGTTGACTCCACCGCCGGATGTGAGTTGCTTTCGTTTCTCGATGCATACTCAGGTTACCACCAGATATTCATGGCCGAAGAAGATGAAGAGAAGACCGCGTTCATTACTCCATGTGGCACATATTGCTTTATACGCATGCCCTTTGGATTGAAGAATGCGGGCTCAACGTTTGCAAGGGTGGTGCACACTGCTTTTGAGCCACAGATTCACAAGAATGTGGAAGCCTACATGGATGACATAGTGGTCAAGAGCAAGAACAAGACTACCCTAGTTCAGGATCTAGAAGAAACCTTTGAGAATCTGCGCAAGATACAACTCAAGTTGAACCCCGAGAAGTGCATTTTCGGAGTCCCCTCCGGCAAGCTTCTCGGGTTCTTTGTGTCCCAGAGGGGGATCGAAGCCAATCCCGACAAGATAAAAGCCATCGAGCAGATCGAAGCCCCGAAGCGCGTCAAGGATGTAAGGAGACTTGCTGGTTGTGTGGCTGCCCTCAGCAGGTTCATTTCAAAGTCTGCAGAACGCGCCCTGCCTTTCTTCAAAATCTTGAAAAGGCGGGTCCTATGAAATGGACTCCGGAAGCGGAGGCAGCGCTGCAAGACTTGAAAGGATACCTGTCCTCCACTCCGATACTTGTCGCACCTAGGCCACAAGAGAAGTTGCTGCTGTACCTAGCGGCAACCAATCAAGTGGTTAGTGCTGCGTTAGTAGCGGAGAGCGAGGCGGATGAGGAACCCACATCCCCGGCAAGTGCATCCGGCGACAAGTAAGGAGCTTCCCCGACAAGCTCTGGCCCCGACGAGGACAAGTCTGCGCAGGAACAAGGAGAAGTGCGAAAGAAGATGGTGCAACGCCCAGTTTATTTTGTAAGTTCCCTCCTACAGGGGGCTAGGTCAAGATACTCTGGGGTGCAAAAGTTGCTTCTTGGCCTCCTCATGGCCTCAAGAAAGCTGCGCCATTACTTCCAAGCACACGAGATAACAGTGGTCACTCGCTTTCCGTTGAAGAGGATACTGCAGAATCCAGAAGCAACAGGCAGGATCGTCGAGTGGGCACTGGAGCTGTCAAGCTTTGGTCTCAAGTTTGAGAGTACCTCAACTATCCAGAGCAGAGCTTTGGCAGAATTCATAGCAGAATGGACTCCAACACCAGATGAAGAAGTTCCAGAAACAAACATCCCCGTCCAAGAAGCAAGCAAGGAGTGGATAATGTACTTCGATGGTGCCTTCTCGCTGCAAGGCGCCGGCGCTGGCGTGTTGCTCATAGCGCCCACCGGAGAGCACCTCAAGTATGTTGTTCAAATGCACTTTCCCAAGGAGCAAGCGACAAATAATACTGCCGAGTATGAAGGTTTGCTTGCCGGTCTCAGAATTGCGGCCGAACTTGGGATCAAGAAGTTGATTGTGCGTGGAGACTCACAGTTGGTGGTCCGACATGTAAACAAGAGTTACCAAAGCCCTCTGATGGAAGCTTATGTCGATGAAGTGAGGAAGCTTGAAGAACACTTTGAAGGCCTACAGATGGAGCACGTTCCAAGAGCTCAGAATGATATCGCAGATGGCCTCTCAAAGTGTGCTGCAATGAAGTTACCTGTGGAACTAGGAGTCTTCATGCTCAAGCTAGCTCAGCCATCCGTTACCCCATCAGTTGGGCAAAGCAAGAAGAGGAAGTTGGTCTCCGGTGACTACTTGCCGGCGGATCTTCCAGAGACCGCCGCCAAGGTCCCCAAGATCAGCAACCAAAATGCTGAGGAACAGTCTGCTCCTGCGGACCCAAGGGTTTGTACAGTTGAAGCAGGCGTTCCTGACAAGCCTTGCCCCGGCAGGCTTGCCGGGGAACCCTCAGCTCCGGCAGAGCCACAGGTTCTCGCCATAGAAGCTGAGGTTCCCGCAGCAGCCCTGATGCCTTTAGTCCTTGTTGTCGAGCCTCAAGCTCCAGCATGGGCGCAGCAAATCGGCCAGTTTCTTCAAACTGGAGAACTTCCCGAAGAACCAGAAGAGATAGAGAGGATTACCAGGCAGTCAAGTATGTACCAGTTCGTCGGAAATGAACTGTACAGAAGAAGACTCAATGGTGTCAGATTGAAGTGCATATCTCGGGAAGATGGACAGAAGCTGTTGGCAGAGATACACGGAGGCATATGTGGTCACCACATTGGCGAAAGAGCACTTGCCGGGAAGGCATTCCGGCAAGGTTTCTTTTGGCCAGAAGCCCTCCAAGATGCAACTGCACAAGTAACCAAGTGTGAAGCGTGCCAGTTCCATGCAGAGCAGATTCACCAGCCAGCTCAAGCTCTCCAGACGATCCCTTTGTCTTGGCCCTTCTCGGTCTGGGGGCTCGATATCCTCGGCCCCTTTCCCCGCGCAGTCGGGGGCTTTGAGTACTTGTACGTTGCAATCGACAAGTTCACAAAGTGGCCAGAAGTGGAACCAGTGAGAAAGGTGACAACACAGTCAGCAGTGAGGTTCTTCAGATCAATCATTTGCTGTTTCGGAATCCCTAACAGGATCATCACCGACAACGGCACACAATTCACAAGTCGCACCTTCATGCAGTACGTCCAAGACCTTGGCACCAAGGTCTGCTATGCTTCCGTTGCTCACCCAAGGAGCAATGGTCAAGCAGAGAGGGCCAATGCTGAAGTGCTGCACGGGCTCAAGACAAGAACCTTCGACAAGCTGCACAGGTGCGGAAGAAACTGGATAGAGGAGTTGCCGGCGGCTCTTTGGTCAATCAGAACGACACCAAATCGAGCCACCGGACAGACACCCTTTGCTCTTGTCTATGGAGCAGAGGCAGTTCTCCCCACGGAACTCGTATACGGGTCTCCTCGAGTACTCGCTTACAGCGAGCTCGAGCAAGAGCAACTTCGGCAAGATGATGCATTGCTCCTCGAGGAGGACCGTCTCCAGGCTGCTGTACGAGCTGCTCGATACCAGCAAGCCTTGCGTTGCTATCATAGCCGCAAGGTCAAGGCCAGGAGTCTCGAGGAAGGCGACCTTGTTCTTCGGCGTGTTCAGTCCGCCAAGAATTCCAACAAGTTGACGCCGAGGTGGGAAGGCCCTTATCGGGTGAGACAAGTCACAAGGCCCGGAGCTGTCCGCCTTGAGACCGAAGAAGGCTTACCGGTGAGCAACTCCTGGAATATCGAGCATCTTCGCAAGTTTCACCCATGAGGCGCGGTTGCCGTGATCCGCTCCGGCAACCACCTTTTGTACAAGTCTTGCCGTTGTTGCATGTAAACCTTTGTACAAAGCCGGGCGCAGACCCCGTGCATCAGTAAAACTTTTGTGCTTTGCACCATTTGTCATTCCATGCCTTTCTTTCTTGTTTGCATGTATCGTCTGACATTTTGTGCAGCACACATCCCCGGTAAGCAGTAACAAGCCGCAAGGCTCCGTACTTGTATTTCCTCCTCTTTTGCCTTTCTCTCTGAAACAGAAGAAGTGTTCCTCGCGCACAAGTTTGCCGGGGGGAAGGAGATAGATGTATGGACCAAGTGTTGTTCAAGAGAAGCTAAGCCTTGCCGGGAAGCAAACAACCCATAAAAGCTAAGTTACCAAAGTTTGAGCATTCAAAATTTTAAATTTTTTGCTATCTTCCTTGGACAACCACACTTTGTATGGAAAACCTATGCGCGGAGGAACCTACCCGTGGCTAACCGCGCCCTTACTTTGTTTCGAGCACGCTCAACGACTTAAGTGAGCTGCGACAAGTGTCGCGCCCTTACTTCGTTTTCGAGTTCGCTCAGCAATCTAAGTGTGCTGCGACTAGCTGCGGCAAGGTTTCTTGCCGGCAAAGGCATTGCGGGCAGGCTGCTAAGAGTCCTGCACTCAGCGCTCGCAGCAAGGGTTCCTTTGCCGGCAAGTTCCCTGAAAGCGTAGGGCGGAAAGCATACAAAGTGAAGGGACTAAAGCAAGGGAGATAACACTGCATTGATTACCCGAAACAAAAGTATATATTACAGAGATAACTTGCCGCTGTTCTAAACAACTACTGCCTATGACTTAATTTACAGCGGCGAGGGAAGCAAGGTGCCTAGTCTCTCCGGTCTCCGTCGATCCTCTGGATCTTGCCCACCTTGGCTACGATGTGGGCAACTTGGGCCTTCAACGCCTCCTGGTCGGCTTCGGGCGGCAGGGTCCGGAGGACGTTGACAAGGTTGATCCTGGGATTGCGGTAGACGATCTTTGACAACACCCGCTCCATAGTGCCTGTGCAAAGCCAGCGCGCCTCGTTGGCCAGCTGCACGGGGATCTTCTCTCGTAACCGCACGAGAGCCGGCGCCACCCCATTTGAGGAACAAGCTCAGATTGGCGCTGTGGGGGAGGTTCTCGGCGGGGGAGTACGCGAGGTGCTCGGCCCTCAGCGCCACCATCTCCATATCGATGTTGGCGGCGGAGGCGACGAGCTCCTCGGTCCACTGCTCTACCGTCCGCTGGAAGTGGTTTTGCGAGATGGCGGCGCTCTCCAGCAAGGCCCTCTCGGTACGGAGATCGTCCTTCAGCTTCGTCTCGCGGTCCCGGGCGGCGTCGAGCGAGCCGGTGAGGGTGGAAACCTTCATCTCCAAGTCAGCGAGGAGTCCTTAGCGTCGGTGAGCTCTTTGCCCTTCTCGGAGAGGCAGATTTGCAGCTCCAAGTTGGTGTGGGCATCCTTCTCCCGCGCCACGTTGAGCGCGGCGACCCTGTCTTCACTCGCCTTCAAGTTCAACTCCATCTGCACCACCCTGGCCTCCAGATCCCTCTTGGCGGTCTCTACGGCAGCAGCGGCGTCCCTCGCCTCCTGCAGAGCCCCGCCAATGGCCTGCTCACGAGCGGTGAGGTCGTACTCGTGGCTGTCGAGGTCGACCTTCCGCTGGTTGAGCTCTCCCTCTCGCCGAGACAGCTCCTCGGCGGCCAGACGCTGCTGCTCCTCCACCTCGGCCTTCTCGAGGAGGAATGCTTGGTGTGCTCCGGCAAGCTCTTCGCGCTCCTCCGCCAAGTTTCGGAGGGCCGCCTGGTTGGCGGCACGGAGCTCCGCAGCACGCTTCTCCAAATCAACGCCGGCCTTGGCAGCCAAAGCCTCCCGGGACTCCAGTTTGGCTTGCCTGGCCCGGTACAAACCCAGGAGTCGACGCAAGAGTTGCTCCTCTTCGGGCTCGTCACTGCTGCCGGGCGCGTCGACAACCTTCAACCCGGCGGAGGCGAGAACTTCTCCGTCGAAGGTCTCCCCCTCCGCTGGTGCCCTTGACGAGGACGCCCACGGGACTTGGATGAAGACCCCGTTGGCGGCCTCCAGATAGACGCCCGCCCCAGGTGCGGAGGCGGAGGGGTCGGCGGCCGGTGAAGCGTCCGGCGCTCCCGCGGCCTCCGGGCCAGCGGTATGGTCGACGGTCCCTTCCCCAGCCGTGGCGTCGGCGGTTGGGGCAGTCTCCTCGGCGGCTGGCTCATCGGCGCTGGCCATTCCTTCCGCGGCGGTGCCGTCGCCAGTCTCGCCGCGCACCTCCTCCTCGGCGATGGTTTCCGTCTCCATCGGCTCCTGGGCGGGTGGGTCTGACAACAGAAGAAAAAGAAAAGAAAGATTTGTCAAGCAAATATACAAAAAGAAGAATCCAAGAAGAAGAAAGTACAAGGGTTTACCTGCGCGGGCCTCTTCAACAACGGGGTCCCTCGCCGGGGAGTTATCCCTTGGCGGCGTAGAAGAAGCCCCCGCCGGCGGAGGGCCGCCGGTGCCCTCCCTTGGTGGGGAGTCCACCCTTGGCGGGGTGCTCGCCCTTGGCGGAGTACCCGTCCTTGGCGGGGCACTGTCCCTCGCCGGGGAACTCATCTTTGGCGGGGAGGGTGGAACAAGCGGCTCGTCGGAGGCGACCTCCTGGTGCTCCTGCGGCTGTGGCTCCACTTCTGCACAAGGCAACAAGACATCAATAAGGATTAAAAACTCAAGCGCTCCCATCGAGCAGAAAAATGAATACCGGACTTACGCCGGGGGCTGCGCTGGGGGCTGCTCTCCGGAGCAGCGGGATGGTCCGGCAATTCCGTCGCTGGCGCATCCCCTGCCGCTGCGACGGGCTCGTCCTCCTCGAGATCGACCACAGGGATCTTGGCCCTCTTCGCCATCCTCTGGGTCAAGGTCCTGGAAGCCAAAACAAGATCAGAATCAAGCAAGAGAAATCAAGACAAAATCGAAGGAAATGAAAATTGCAAGTACTTATTCTTCCTCCTCTTCATCGGAGCTGAGGGCGGAGAAGTCGAACCCCGCCTCACGTGCTCCGGCGCGAGGAGCTGGAGGAGAAGGCTCCCTCGGGCGCTTGGCGGGCTCCGGGGCTGCGGGCTGTGAAGACCCAGCACCGGTCGTCGCTGAGGACCGAGGGGCAGAAGGAACCCCAGAGCCACTCCGGGAAGATCCCCCTCCGCTTGTCGCTCGGGCACGAGGCGCCTCCTTGACGACCTTGCTCGTCGTGGTGGCGCGCGTCGCCCGGCGCTTCGGTTGCTGTCGGGGCGCCTGCGGCCTCACCGTCTCGGCGGCCTTGTGGAGGCGCTCCTTCTGTTGTGGCGGAGGACTTGGTGGTGACGGAGAATTCTCCGAGGACGAGGGGGCGTCGTCATCGAGATTCAGAGACCCGCCAGAGTCTTCATCGGAATCACCGGACTCGGCCTCCTCCTCCTCCTCGGCAGGCCCGCTGGACTCGGTACCCTGCCCGGCAGCCTCGCCCATCCCGGCAGGCTCCCCGGTAGGCTCCCCGGCAAACTCCTCGGGCGTGATCTTCAGCAGCCTGAGGATTTCCTCCTCCTCGGCCTGGCTCACCGCGTCCGCCGCCTTCGCTTCATCCACAGTGTACCCAAACTCACCTGCTGCCGCAGCCGTAGCGGCCTCCTCCATCCTGGAGGCAATGTATGCCAGATCCCGTTCGGTGGTGTCCCAGGTGAGGCCCTTTTTCTCCTCGGGGTTGCGAGGCCGTTCAACCAGGCTATCGAAGAAAGCCTGCACGGTCTCCGCTGAAGGCTCCAGCCAAGTGGGGACGACCCCGTGGGAGTCGCACTCAGGCATTGCCGCGCGGATGGCACTAAGTGCGGTGTTGTTACACAGGGGAACTACTCCGGTCGACGGTTTGAACCACTCCGGGTGCTTGGGGTCGTGTTTGAACAGCTCCCGGACCATCCCCTTCAGTTCCAAGACGGTGAAGTTATAGTTCAGCCCGGGGCGCAGCCTCATGCGGTCTGCCGCGTTGCCGAACTCCCAAGCGGGTCTCTTCCTTTCCTGCAGAGGGGCAATGCGGTGGCAGAGGAAGTCAGCCCCAACTTCACCCACAGTCAAATTGGCAGGCCGGAGACGAAGAATCCTAGTAAGAGCGATCTGCAGCTTTTCGTCCTCCGGGGCCAAGTCGCTCCAATCCTTGCCGCGCACTATTGCAGTCTGGCGCGGCAAGCCTAAAGATCCAGGAGATGCCGCCGGAGAGTGGGGATCCAGATTCTACTCTAGGCGTGAAGAAGTGGCAGAAAAGAGCTACATTTGGGTGGACCCCGACGTAGTTTTCGCACAGATGTGCAAAAACGGCCAAGGTGAGAACGACATTTGGGGTAAAATCTAAGAGGCGAAAGCCATACGTGTTCATCACATCACAAAAGAACTCCGAGTACGGAGGGCAGAGACCACAATAGAAGAACGCAGCGAAGAAGTGGTAACCTCCCGGGAACATGTCGACTGCCATGGCGGGGAGGACTTGGGTGCGGGGATGATCCTTCGTCTCCCTCGCCCAGAACAAGTAGTACTTGTCCCGCAGCTCCCTCGGGCCGAGCCTCGGCGGGAAGACCGCCATCTTTCTCCGCATGGCTGCTAGCTTCGCCGCCTGCTCGGACTTTTCCTTCTTCGCCTTGTCGCTCTTCACCTTGTCGCTCTTCGGAGCCATGGCAGGGGCGGCAGGGGGGGGAGGTCGACGGCGCCGCGGATGCTGGGGACGGCGGAGGAAGGGTGGAGCTCGGCTCTCTGTCAACCTGAGGGGAGGCAGATGGCGGCGGGGGTTTCTGAGGACTCAAGGCGCAATGAAAGCGATGGGGGAAACTGCCCCTGCTTCCTCTGCTTTTAAGGGGGAAGTGGGGGACGTTCCGCATTTCCCCATTAAACAAGCAGGCCACGATCTCTCCCACGACGCCGCAATCGACGTGTGCCGTTAGGGAGGGATGCGGCGAATCTGGAGTGGGAAACGGCGCGCCGTGGGCCGCGTGTGCCCGTGCACTGTTCTGGGCCTGGCCCAACAGCGCTCGGCACCGTGTGTGGCCCAGGCCCGGGTGCTCCTGTCGGTGTACTAAAGTAGGGGTACCTTAGTATCCCGACTTGTGCACGGGCAGTAGCAACGTCCCGCGGTCTGGCTCACCATGCGCCCGCCAAAGCCCGCTCCAGACCCCTTTTTAAGCCATTCAAGAACAAAGTATTCAAGTTATGAGATAAGACCCCGGCAAGAGGAGCTTGCCGGGAAGGCCGCACCAGGCTCAAAGTTATCACTCCAGCACGAGACCCTGGCAAGAGGAGCTTGCCAGGAAGGCCAAAAGAACGGCACTTCAAGGAGGTATATCGCGGCGCATCATGTGCCCCGACCGGACCCGGAGAGCGGCAAGCTTCCGGGCCCGGCAAGGTTGCGACCCCGGCAAGGTGCTTGCCGGGGGAAGCTTATGCTGTGTGCCTGCGGCTCCAGCTCATCTGGCCACGCGTCGCCCCGGGGCCCTTCCAGGGGCACGTGGCGGATGGCTGTGCAGCATGGGGTACACGGTGGCGAGCTGCGGTGACAAGGCTATCGCCATGGCGAACGGAGACGCATGGACGGGCGCTTTTGGGGTGACGGCGACGGGCATTCAATGCCCTTGTCCCCCACCGTCAGAGTTAGGTGAAGACCACTGTTCATACACTATTCATGCACTGTTGCAACTACCACCGATTTTACATTTTTACCCTCCTCTACGTTGGCACCTGTCGGTGACCCCTTTGAGCTATAAAAGGAGGCCCATGCACAACGCAGAGGAGGTTTGATCCCAGAAACTCGCTTACTCCCACGCTTGGTGTAGCTGGTACTGTAGATCTTCAAGCTCCCGAGCCTCAAGAACTCAATACAACCAAGGCAGGAGTAGGGTTTTACGCGTCCGCGCGGCCTGAACCTGGGTAAACTGCCCGCGTGTGCTCCTCGATCTGCTCTCCGTGCTCCCTCCGCTCCCTTACCACAACGTAGAAGGGGCTCCGGTCCCATAGGTGTTCGCGGGCGGTCAGTTTCCCCGACAGATACCATCTTGAGATCTAAAATATCCAATCGCTTATTGCAAAGAGTAATCAAAGTATTCATGCGATTGATACTACCATTAGGAAGTTTGAGGGGTTCATTATACTTTTGCAATTCAACCATATGTTTGTGCAAATCACCAAGTTTGTAAAACATTTGAACTCCCTTTGGGGTGAAAGAAACCCCCTTCTTTTGAGGTGGGATCCCCAAAATTCCTTCTAAAATTTGATAGGCAGCATTGGCATCAAGCTTGATAAAATTCCCTTTAGCGGCAAAATCTAAGAGTTGTCTATGATGCAAAGCTAATCCTATGTAAAAAATACGAAGCAAAATCTTTGTGTCCCCTTTTAAGTTGCAAACATGATAGGATTCCATTAGCCTATACCAAGCATCCTTCAAAATTTCTCCTTGTCATTGCTTGAAGTATAAAACTTCAAAATCTGGTGACAAAGGAGGAGTAGTCATGCTATCCATTATGACTAGAAAGCAAGAACACTGATAGATCCGGCAAGAAAATGACAAACGAAAAAAAGAGGGCGAATAAAACGACAAATTTTTGTGAAGTGGGGGAGATGAAAACAAGCCAATGTCAAATAATGTAAATTGCGACAGGATGAGGTTTGTGATTAGGAACCTGGTAGATGTTGATGATGGATCCTCGGCAACGGCGCCAAAAATTCCTTTTGATGTTTGCTTGAACTACGTCGGTATTTCCCCAAAGAGGAAGGGATGATCCAGCACAACAAAGGTAGGTATTCCCCTCAGTGATGAGACTAAGGTTATCGAACCAGTAGGAGAATCATGCAATGCTACGTAAACAACACCTGCACACAAATAACAAATACTCGCAACCCGACGTGTGAAAGGGGTTGTCAATCCCTTTGGGGTAACGGTGCCAAAAATTGGCAAACAGACATGAGGGAGTTGTTAATATTGGTAGATAGAATGCCAAATAAGATAAAGTGCAGCAAGGTATTTTTTTGTATTTTTGGTTTAATGGATCTGAAAATAAAAGCAAAGGCAAATATATTAAAGAAGACACCCCGGGGCCGTATGTTTCACTAGTGGCTTCTCTCGAGAAAAATAGCGAACGGTGGGTGAACAAATTACTGCTGGGCAATTGATAGAACTTCAAATAATCATGACAACATCTAGGCAATGATCATTATATAGGAATCACGTCCAATATTAGTAGACCGACTCCTGCCTGCATTTACTACTATTACTCCACACATCGACCGTTATCCAGCATGCATCTAGTGTATTAAGTTCATGGAAAAACAGAGTAATGCAATAAGAATGATGACATGATGTAGACAAGATCTATTTATGTAGAAATAGACCGCATCTTGTTAGCCTTAATGGCAAGGATACATACGTGTCGGTTCCCCTTCTGTCACTGGGATAAAGCACCGTAAGACCGAACCCATCACAAAGGACCTCTTCCCATTTCAAGATAAATAGATCAAGTTGGCCAAACAAAACCCAAATATCAAAGAAGAAATACAAGGCTATAAGCAATCATGCATATAAGAGATTAAAGAAGACTCAAATAACTTTCATGGATAAAAATATAGACCTGATCATAAACTCAAAGTTCATCGGATCCGAACAAACACACCGCAAAAAGAGTTACATCATATGGATCTCCAAGAGACCATTGTGTTGAGAATCGAACGAGAGAGAGGAAGCTATCTTGCTACTAACTATGAACCCGTAGGTCTACAAAGAACTACTCACGCATCATCGGAGAGGCACCAATGGACATGATGCACCCCTCCGTGATGGTGTCTAGATTGGATCTGGTGGTTCTGGAACTTGCGGCGACTGGAATTGATTTTCGTCCACTCCCCTAGGGTTTCTGGAATATTGGGGTATTTATAGAGAAAAGAGGTGGTCCGAGGGGCACCCGAGGTGGGCACAACCCACTAGGGCGCGCCTGGGCTCCCAGGCGCGCCTTTTTGGGTTGTGCTCCCCTCGGAGCACCCCCCAGGCGCTTCTCCGGCCCACTGGATGTCTTCTGGTCCAACAAACTCCACAATAAGTTCATCTACATTTGGACTCCGTTTGGTATTGATTTCCTGCGATGTAAAAAAACATGCAAAAACAACAACTGGCACTTGGCACTATGTCAATAGGTTAGTACCAAAAATGATATAAAATGATTATAAAACATCCAAAAATGATAATACAGCATCATGGAACAATAAAAAATTGTAGATACGTTGGAGACATATCACCCCCCGCCAAACCTTTTCCATCAAATGCCACTGCAACCATCCTGACCGAAGCAATGTTCAAGTCAAAGGATGGGAGAACCTATGCTTCGAAGGTGACGAGGTTCTCATATGCACAAGACTCACTTTACAAAACACGTATGGATAAAAGAGAACTTATATGTTTAGCTTGCTGAGGATCGCTACGTAGGCTTGTCTTCATTTCTTCTCTTCGGGACCAAGTCCGCGACAAGAAACCTGCAGTTTAGTGCAGATGAAAACAATGCCTCATGTGATCTTATATACATGAACATGATGTGGTCATGATACGCTTATGCATGCATGCAATCTTCTTTGCCCCCCCCCCAACGCTTCATTTATTTATCCGTTGCTCAGATTCTGCGCCTGGCTTTTTACAAAGGGTTACATGCAACTTCGACAAAGCTTGTACAAAAGGGTGGCTGCCGGGCAGGGCCCGACAACCGTGCCTTATGGGTAGAACTTACGGAGATGTGCAATCTTCCATGAGTTTTGCAATTGAATGCCATCTACGGTCTCCAAACGGATTGCTTCGGGTCTGGTGACTCCTACTACCCAGTAAGGGCCTTCCCACTTCGGCGTCAACTTGTTTGTACCCTTGGCGGACTGAATGCGCCTAAGGAAAAGGTCACCTTCCTCAAAACTCTGGGCATTAACCCTACGGCTGTGATTGCGATGCAGGGCTTGTTGATAGCGTGCAGCACACGTAGCAGCCCAGTGACAGTTATCCTCAAGTAGCACATTGTCGTCACGTCGGTGCTATTCTTGTGCTACTTCATCGTACGAGAGTACTCGAGGTGACCCTTAAATGAGTTTCGTGGGGATAACTACTTCTGCCCTATAGACTAGGGAGAAGGGAGTCTGCCCGATACGGAGGGACCAAAGAACCATCGACAGCTCGTCGATCCATTGCCTACCACACTTCTGCAGCTTATCAAATGTTGTTGTCATGAGGCCTCGCATCACTTCATCGTTTTCCCTCTCAGCTTGTCCGTTACTCCTTGGGTGAGAAACATAGGCAAATGAAATCTTGCTTCCGAGGGCATGAACGTATTGCATGAAGGCGCAGCTTGTGAATTGGGTGCCATTGTCGGTCATGATTCAGGCAGGGACCCCGAAGCAGCACACCAATCCTTTCAAGAACTTGATAGTTGATTGTGCGGTCAGCTTCCTCACGGGCTCCACTTCCGGCCTCTTTGTAAACTTGTCGATGCAGCGAACAAGAATTCAAAGCCCCCGGCAGCGCGGGGTAAGGGGCCCAAGATGTCGAGCCCCCAGACCGGAAATGGACATGACAAAGGGATCGTTTGGAGAGCTTGCGCAGGCTGATGGATATTCTTGGAATGGAACTGACAGGCTTCACACTTGGTGACTAGCTCGATTGCATCTTGGAGGGTAGGGGGCCAGTAGAAACCTTGCCGGAAAGCTTTTCCAACAGAGGCCCTTGATCCAATGTGGGAGCCGCACATACCCTTGTGTATTTCCGCCAACAGTTCCTTTCCTTCTTCCTGACATATGCACTTCAATTCCACACCGTTGGGCCTTCTTCTGTATAGCGTGTTGTCAATGAACTTATACATACTGGCCCTCCGGGCTACTCTTCCAGCTTCTTCTTGCTCTTTGGGAAGTTCTCCTGTTTGGATAAAATGGACAATGTGTCGTGCCCAAGTTGGAGCATGAGGCTTGGCAACGAGGACCAGCAGCACCTCCCCATTCATGGGAGCGCACTCCTCAACCACAGAAGTTGGTAGTTTGGCAGGAGGGTGCAACTTACCGATCAAAGGGGAGTTGTTCCCGCCAAGCTCTGTGCCCGGGGCTTCGAGATGCTTTGCCGTGAGAGGCTTGCCGGAGTCTAATTTCCTCCTATTTCTGGCCATTGTTGTCGAGGATACAAAGGATTGAGTCAAATGGAGAACAAAAGTCCCTGGTACCACAGGGAGTTTTTGTGCAGCGCCATTTGACAGATGATCAGCTATGCTGTTTTCCACACGAGGTATGTGCTCTGTTTGCAATCCATCAAAGTGCTCCTCCAACTTTCTCACTTCCTCAACATATGCCTCCATCAATGTGCTTTGATAATCTTTGTTCACTTATCTCACCACAAGTTTCAAATCTCCGCGGGTGATCAGCTTCTTGATTCCCAGTTCTGTGGCAATTCTGAGCCAGACAAGGAGCCCTTTGTACTCTGCAGTGTTATTGATAGCCTTCTCCCAGCAAAAATGCATTTGGATGACATACTTGAGGTGCTCCCCAGTGGGAGCAACGAGAAGCACGCCAGCTCCTCACCTTGTATGGAGAAGGCAACGTCAAAGTACATGATCCAATCTTGGGGTGCTTGAGGGAGTCCTGGATTAAGGGGTCCTCAGGTGGCCGAATTGCTCGTTATGGGCCGGACTGGTGGGCCGTGAAGATTATCACTGAAGACCATCTCCCGTATCCAGATAGGACTCCCATATGTGTGAAATAGAAAGTTTAGAGTCCGGGTGTAATACTTTCCTTCCTCTGCAAGATGGTCATGTTTAACCCTAGGTCCCTCCGGTGCATATATAAGCCGAAGGGTTTAGTCTTTAGAGACAACAATCACAATTGCATAGGCTAGAATACTAGGGTTTTAGCCATTACGATCTCGAGGTAGATCAACTCTTGTAAAACTATATTCATTAAGATCAATCAAGCATGAAGTAGGGTATTACCTTGATTGAGAGGGCCTGAACCTGGGTAAAACATCATGTCCCCAGTCTCCTGTTACCAAAGATCCTCTGATGCATAGTTCGGGACCCCCTACCTGAGATCTGCCGGTTTTGGCACTGACATTGGTGCTTTCATTGAGAGTTCCACTGTGTTGTCGATAGAAGGATTAATGGCTCGCTTCATCATCAACAAGGGCGCCACCAATGAGGGATTTTTTCTCCCCGGCCAGCTTTCCGTGTTCGGCGGCTTCGTGCTTCGAGCCAACACGGAAGGCCACCTTGAGCAGGTTGATAGCTACGCCGCTGGCAGTCAGATCAGATTTGGAAGCTTGAACTACGTTGCTGGCGTCCGTGGAGATTTGATCTTTGATGGATTCGCACCTATGGCAGCTACTCCCTGCCTCCACGATGAAGACGTTCTAGATCTGTCATTGGACCCCGTCCAGGGGACAACACCTACAACAGCTCTGGCCCTAGATCCAGAGCAGATGGCTTCATCCGAGGACGGGAAGATCAACCCCACCATGGAAACTGCAGATTTAACGACACTCGATCCGCTCACAGACCGAGCATTGAGCGGGATTCCCCTGCCGCTGGAGCACCGGACTCGTCCCAGATCACGAGTTCCGAACTTTTGGGATCCACACTTCTTGGGCCCAATCGAGCGGTTGTCACCGAACTCTACCCCGCAGACGCCCGAACATACGTCCAACACTCAATCGTAAATAAGGTGCTGGACTTACTAAAATCCCTCACCCTAGCAGAGGATTCCCAGCCGAACTATGCCCAGTATGAACTGGTGGCTGAGGACATGGAATTTTGCTTCCCACCGACCACCCACTTAGTAGCCACAGTCGAAGACTTAACCGATCAACTAGATTATGCTTCTGAAGACATTGATGGGATGGACCACGACGTCGAAACCGACCTAAGTGCAAACCTTCTTGTAACTGGGCGATGGACGCCTACTTCCACATACGATGTATATATGGTGGATACACCAAACGGGAAGGAAGACGATGGTGACACAAATCCAGAGTAGGATAAGCCTGTCGATGAACCTCCTAAACACCGGCGTCAGAAACGTCAATCCCGACCCCATAAAGGGAAGGAGAGTAATACTGTCACCAAAGACGATGATGAACCGGAACAAGCCGATGACCCCATGGAGCCCGAAGTGGAGCAGGACGAACGGGAAGATGGCGAACATAGTCCCGAACTGCTGGTCAATCATAGTGATGTCGAAGACAGCAATTATCAACCTATCTTCGAAGAGAACGTCAGCCTGGGAGACGAAGAATTCATCGTCCCAGAAGAACCACTCGAATAGAAATGTTTTCACAAACAGCTCACTGCTACAGCAAGGAACCTGAAGAAGCAGCAGCAACGGCTTAGAGCCGAACATGATACGCTCAATGAAAGATGGAACAAAGTGCTAGATGCTGAAGAAAGATATGGCCATAAGCGCCAAACAAAGAGTTATCCCAAACGTAAACTGGTGCCCCAATTCGAAGACGAGGCCCTTGCGCCAATTCCGCCAAAGTATGATCAGTCCGATCAACCGGACTAACCACCCCATGGATGAGATAAAGCGGCTAGCAATGCCGTACACCAGCCTACACCTCCTCACCGTAAAGGAAAGGATACATCGGCTCAGGGCCATAAGTACGATCTACGTCAGGACCTGAATAAAAAAGCTGGCCAAGCCAGATCGATTTACAGATCAAGGGAACGTGCTGCCACACGAGACGGCGGCCATCAAGCCAACTCGCCGGGCACAATCAAGTTCGGAACCAGCATCGAACACAGACACCGTCCGAATTACACCAAGATATCACAAAATACAGGGGTGCCGCACACCCTTTGTGCTTCACCGATGAGGTGATGGATCACGAATTTTTAGAAGGGTTTAGATCCGTAAACATCGAGTCCTATGATGGAACGACGGACCCCACTGTATGGATAGAATACTATATTCTTCACATCCACATGGCTCGCGGAGATGACCTCCACACCATCAAATACTTACCCCTCAAACTAAAAGGGCCAGCGCGGCACTGGTTAAATAGCCTCCCAGAGAACTCCATTGGAAGCTGGGAAGATCTTGAGGATGCATTTCAGGCCAATTTTCAGGGGACTTATGTCCACCCCCCCCCCGGATTCTGATGATCTAAGTCACATAATCCAGCAACCCGGGGAGTCAGCCCGAAAGCTGTGGAATCGGTTCTTAACTAAAAAGAACCAAATTGTGGATTTTCCGGATGTCGAGGCCTTAGCGGCATTCAAGCACAGTGTTCGGGACGAGTGGCTAGCAAGACACCTCAGCCAGGAGAAGACGAGGACAATGCAGCCCTTAGTACACTCATGACCCGCTTTTGCACGGGTGAAGACAGCTGGCTAGCTTGTAGCAGTACTAGCACCAGTGATCCTGACACTTTTGAAGTCAGGGATGGGAATGGCAAGCCATGATGAAATAAGAACAAGCGTCGAAACCATGCTGGAAGCACAGATGACATGACAGCAAACGCCGGATTCAGTGGCTCCAGGCCTGGTCAACGGAAGAATCCATTCAAAGGCAACAGAGACAGTCCATCTAGCTGGGACAAAATACTAGAAAGACTCTGCCAGATTCATGGCACCCTGATAAACCTACAAATCATACCAACCGAAACTGTTGGGTCTTCAAGGAGGCCGGTGATACGTCCATTTTGCATCATGCTTTTATGTTGATATTTATTGCATTATGGGCTGTTATTATACATTATGTCATAATACTTATGCCTTTTCTCTCTTATTTTACAAGGTTTACATGAAGAGCGAGAAAGCCGGCAGCTGGAATTCTGGGCTGGAAAAGGAGCAAACTCTGGAAACCTATTCTGCACAACTCCAAAAGCCCCGAAACTTCATAGAACTCCATTTCAGAAGATAAAAAAATATCTGGCGAAAGAAGATCACGAGGGGGGCCACCTACTGTCCACGAGGGTCGGGGGCGCCCCCCCCTCTCTGGGTGCGCCCCCTGTCTCGTGGGCCCCCTGAAGCCCCCTCGATGCCCATCTTCTCCTATATGAGGTTTTTTGACCTAGAACAAATCATAAGGAGGCTTTCGGGACCAGACGCCGCCCTCTCGAGGCGGAAACCAATCTAGGGCTCCGGCAGAGCTGTTCTGCCGGGAATACTTCCCTCTGGGAGGGGGAAATCATCACCTCCGTCATCACCAGCAACTCTCCCATCTTGGTGAGGGCTATCTTCATCAACATCTTCACCAGCACCATCTCCTCTCAAACCCTAGTTCATCTCTTGTATCCAATCTTTGTACCCAAACCTTAGATTGGTACCTGTGGGTTGCTAGTAGTGTTGATTACTCCTTGTAGTTGATGCTAGTTGGTTTACTTGGTGGAAGATAATATGTTCAGATCCATTATGCATATTAATACCCCTCTGATCATGAACAATATTATGTCTTGTGAGTAGTTACTTTTGTTCCTGAGGACATGGGAGAAGTCTTGCTATAAGTAGTCATGTGAATTTGGTATTCGTTCGATATTTTGATGAGATGTATGTTGTCTCTCCTCTAGTGGTGTCATGTGAACGTCGACTACATGACACTTCACCATTATTTAGGCCTAGAGGAAGGCATTGGGAAGTAATAAGTAGATGATGGGTTGCTAGAGTGACAGAAGCTTAAACCCTAGTTTATGCGTTGCTTCGTAAGGGGCTGATTTAGATCCATATGTTTCATGCTATGGTTAGGTTTACCTTAATACTTCTTTTGTAGTTGCGGATGCTTGCATTAGAGGTTAATCATAAGTGGGAGGCTTGTCCAAGAAAGGACAGCACCCAAGCACCGGTTCACCCACATACCAAATCATCAAAGTACTGAACGCGAATCAGATGATCGTGATGAAAACTAGCTTGACGATAATTCCCATGTGTCCTCGGGAGCGCTTTCCTTTATATAAGGTAAGGAGTCAGGTATGACCCCTAAGTTTGATTGTGTTAAAGCTTTTATGGATACCGATGTTTTCCATGAGTTTAGCACTAAATATGGACTTGACTCTAAGATAGTAGCTTCTTTCTGTGAATCATTTGCTACTCATGTTGATCTCCTCAAGGAGGAAGTGGTTTAAATACCACCCCCTATTGAAGTAAAAGTAGTTGAGCCTGTTAAAGTTGAAGAAAAGACTATCACTTATAATGTTGATCCTATTATTCCTACTGCTTATATTGAGAAACCACCTTTCCCTATTAGGATAAAGGATCATGCTAAAGCTTCAACTGTAGTTCGTAAGAGTAATACTAGAACACCTACACCCTCTGAGCAAATTAAAGTTGAACCTAGTGTTGCCATGGTTAAAGATCTCTTGGTAGAAGATTTAGATGGACATGTTATTTACCTCCAAGAAGAGTCTGCTAGAATAGCCAAACCCAATGCTAGGAATGAACATAGACCTATTGTAGGCCTGCCTGTTATATTTGTTAAAATAGGAGATCATTGCTATCATGGTTTATGTGATGTAGGTGCTAGTGCGAGTATTATCCCTCATACCTTATATCAAGAAATTATGCATGATATTGCACCTGTTGAGTTAGAAGGGATTGATGTTACTATTAAGCTAGCTAATAGAGACACTATTTCACCAGTTGGGATTGTTAGAGATGTTGAAGTCTTGTGTGGGAAGGTTAAATACCCTGCTGATTTTCTTGTTCTTAGTTCCCCACAAGATGAATTTTGTCCCATTATATTTGGTAGACCCTTCTTGAATACTGTTAATGCTAAGATAGACTGTGTGAAAGATATTATTACTGTTGGATTAGGGGATATGTCTCATGATTTAACTTTGCTAAATTTCGTAGACAACCCCTTGATAAAGAACTACCTAGTAAGGATGAAATTATTGGTCTTGCTTCTATTGTTGTGCCTCCTAATGATCCTTTAGAACAATACTTGCTAGACCATGAAAATGATATGCATATGAATGAGAGAAGGGAAATAGATGAAATATTCTTTAATCAGGGACCCGTATTGAAAAACAACTTGCATGTTGAAATCCTAGGGGATCCTCCTCCACCCAAGGGTGATCCCATGTTTGAACTTAAACCTTTACCTGATAATCTTAAGTATGTTTATCTTGATGAAAAGAAGATATATCCTGTTACTATTAGTGCTAACCGAGCAGGAAGAAGAAAAACTATTGAAAACTCCGAAGAAGCATCGTGCTGCTATTGGATATACTCTGGATGATCTTAAGGGCATTAGTCCCACTTTATGCCAACACAAGATAAAATTGGAAGAAAATGCTAAACCGGTTATTGTTCATCAGCGACGGTTAAATCCTAAGATGAAAGAAGTGGTAAGGAAGGAAATACTAAAGCTTCTAGAGGCAGGTATTATCTATCCAGTTGCTGATAGCCAGTGGGTAAGTCCTGTCCATTGTGTCCCTAAGAAGGGAGGTATGACTGTCGTTCCTAATGATAAAGATGAATTGATCCCGCAAAGAATAGTTACAGGTTATAGGATGGTAATTGATTTCCGTAAGTTAAATAAAGCTACTAAGAAAGATCATCACCCCTTGCTTTTTATTGATCAAATGCTAGAAAGGTTATCCAAACATACACACTTTTGCTTTCTAGATGGTTATTCTGCTTTCTCTCAAATACCTGTGTCAAAAGGGGATCAAGAAAAGACTACTTTTACTTGTCCTTTCGGTACCTTTGCTTATAGACGTATGCCTTTTGGTTTATGTAATAGACCTGCTACCTTTCAAAGATGCATGACGGCTATATTCTCTGATTTTTGTGCAAAGATTGTTGAGGTGTTCATGGATGATTTCTCCGTTTACGGAACTTCTTTTGATGATTTCTTAAGCAACCTTGATCGAGTTTTGCAGAGATGTGAAGACACTAATCTTGTCTTGAATTGGGAGAAGTGCCACTTTATGGTTAATGAAGGATTGTCTTGCGACATAAAATTTCTGAAAGAGGTATTGAAGTTGACAAAGCTAAAGTTGATGCTATTGAAAAGATGCCATGCCCTAAGAACATCAAAGGTATACGAAGTTTCCTCGGTCATGCTGGGTTTTATAGGAGGTTCATAAAGGAATTCTCCAAAATCTCCAGGCCTCTCACTAATCTCTTACAAAAAGATATTCCTTTTGTCTTTGATGATGATTGTTTGGAAGCATTTGAAATACTAAAGAAAGCATTGATCTCTGCACCTATTGTCCAGCCTCCTGACTAGAATTTACCCTTTGAGATTATGTGCGATGCTAGTGATTATGTTGTAGGTGCTGTTCTAGGACAAAGAGTTGATAAGAAATTAAATGTTACCCAATATGCTAGTAAAACTCTAGGTAGTGCCGAGAGAAACTATGCTACTACTGAGAAAGAATTTTTAGCAGTTGTATTTGCTTGTGATAAGTTTAGACCCTCTATTGTTGATTCTAAAGTAACTATTCACACTGATCATGCTGCTATCAAATACCTTATGGAAAATAAAGATGCTAAACCTAGACTTATTAGATGGGTTCTCTTGCTGCAAGAATTTGACTTGCATATTGTTGATAGAAAGGGAGGTGAGAACCCCGTTACAGACAACTTGTCTAGGTTAGAGAATATACTTGATGACCCACAACCTATTGATGATAGCTTTCCTGATGAACAATTAGCTGTCATAAATACTTCTCGTACTGCTCCATGGTATGCTGATTATGCTAATTATATTATTGCTAAGTTTATACCTCCTAGCTTCACCATACCAGCAAAAGAAAAAGTTCTTCTATGATTTGAGACATTACTTCTGGGATGACCCACATCTTTATAAAGAAGGAGTAGATGGTATTATTAGACATTGTGTACCTGAGCATGAACATGAACAGATCCTACGCAAGTGCCACTCCGAAGCTTATGGAGGACACCACGCGGGAGATAGAACTGCACATAAGGTATTGCAATCTGGTTTTTATTGGCCTACTCTCTTCAAGGATGCCCGTAAGTTTGTCTTATCTTGTGATGAATGTCAAAGAATTGGTAATATCAGTAGACATCAAGAAATGCCTATGAATTATTCACTTGTTATTGAACCATTTGATATTTGGGGCTTTGATTATATGGGACCGTTTTCTGCCTCTAATGGGTACACACATATTTTAGTTGCTGTTGATTACGTTACTAAGTGGGTAGAAGCTATTCCAACTAGTAGTGCTGATCATAACACCTCTATTAAGATGCATAAAGAAGTTATTTTCCCGAGGTTTGGAGTCCCTAGATATCTAATGACTGATGGTGGTTCACACTTTATTCATGGTGCTTTCCGTAAGATGCTTGCAAAATATGATGTGAATCATAGAATTGCATCCCCTTATCACCCACGGACGAGTGGTCAAGTAGAACTAAGTAATAGAGAGTTGAAATTAATTTTGCAAAAGACAGTTAATAGGTCTAGGAAGAATTGGTCCAAGAAACTTGATGATGCATTATGGGCCTATAGAACTGCATAAAAAAATCCTATGTGTATGTCTCCATATAAGATGTTATATGGAAAAGCTTGTCACTTACCTCTTGAGCAAGAACATAAGGCATATTGGGCTATCAAAGAGCTCAATTATGATTTCAAACTTGCCGGTGAAAAGAGGTTATTTGACATTAGCTCTCTTGATGAATGGAGAACCCATGCCTATGAGAATGCCAAGTTGTTTAAAGAAAAAGTTATAAGATGGCAAGACAAAAGGATACAAAAGCGTGAGTTTAACGTAGGTGATTATGTCTTACTATGCAACTCTCGTTTAAGATTTTTTGCAGGAAAACTTCTCTCTAAGCGGGAAGGACCTTACGTTATTGAGGAGGTCTATCGTTCTGGCACCATAAAAATCAACAACTTCGAAGGCATAAATCCGAAGGTGGTGAATGGTCAAAGAATCAAACACTATATCTCAGGTAGCCCTATAAATGTTGAAACCAATGTTATTGAAATCGTAACCCCAGAGGAATACATAAGGGACACTTTCTAGAACGATTCAGCCTCCAAAAAGGAAGAGGTATGTGGTACGGTAAGTAAAACAACTCCAAAACAGCTCTAAAGGCAAATTTTTCTCCGTTTTGGAATATTTAGAAAAATAGAAAAATAAGTAGCAGTCTGCAAGAGACACGAGCCGTCCACGAGGGTGGAGGGCGCGTCCCCCTTCCCTGGGCGCGCCCCCTGCCTCGTGAGCAGCTCGTCTGCCTCCCGGACTCTGATTTCTTGTATGTTACTCCTTTTGGTCAGTAAAAATTCACTATATATACTCCCAAAGGTTTTGACCTCTGCATCACGTGAAAATCCTGTGTTTTTGTTTCGAGCTGCTGTTTTTGATAGATCTAGATCATCATGATGTCCTCCAACATCCCCAAGGACAAGTTCTTCAAGAATGTCATCAACCCATACCTTGCGGAGGTGCTGCATCACCCTAAAACCATGGAGTTCCATGAGGGGGTGCTACACATCCGTGATGTTGAGGAGCCAAGGAGGACCGGAAGCGTGGAGACAAGACTCGAAGCAATGGAGCAGCAAGTTTTCAAGTGCTAAGGTATGGTGGAACGTGGACTCAACGCCAACCACATGATGATCTCGGAGCTCGCAAACAACCTCAAGCTAGACTCAAGGATCTTCGGGGAAGCTATCTCCAATCTTCAAGAGAAAATCTAACACCTCCAAGCCCAGATCTATGACCTGCAAAACCAAAACTGTGAGTATGAATATAGATTCAAGAAGATGAGTTTGGCTGCAGATTTGAGTATCCCTAAGGCTCGATCATCCTTCTATGATGGTGAGCCCATGTCTTGGAAGGTGGACAACAAGCCTACATCATCAAAAAACCCTACATCATCACCACCCCCGAAGAAGGAGACATAATCATATGGGTATGGGCACTCCCCTTGGCAACTGCCAAGCTTGGGGGAGTGACCCCGGTATCGTATCACCATCACTCCTATCTTTGCCATTTTTCTTAGTTCGATACTTTTGGTAGTATCTTGATCTATTAGAATAAACTTAGCATGATCTAGTTGTGAGCTTTTGCTTGATGATCTTTACCCTTTTTAATCGAGTCCGTGAGCTATATAATAAAGATTAGTGTTGAGTCAAGGGCTTGATTTCCTCACTTTGGTCATGATAAAAAGAAAGAAAACATAAAGAGTATCCAAGAGATCATATTGATCTTTCGGGAAGTAATGACCTCACATATAAAGAGTATGATGAATAAAAGTTGTTGGGAGTTGACAAACATAGTTTTGGTCATCGTTGCAATTAATAGGAAGTAATAAAAGAAGAGAGGCTTCACATACAAATGTACTATCTTGGACATCTTTTATGATTGTGAGCACTCATTAAAATATGACATGCTAAAGAGTTGATGTTGGACAAGGAAGACAACATAATGGTTTATGTTTTCTTATATCCGAAATAAAGTATATTGTCATGGATCATCCAACATGTTGAGCTTGCCTTTTGCCCTCATGCTAGCCAAAACTCCTCGCACTAAGTAGAGATACTACTTGTGCTTCCATACATCCTTAAACCCAGTTTTGCCATGAGAGTCCACCATACCTACCTATGGATTGAGTAAAATCCTTCCAAGTAAGTTGTCATGTTGCAACCTCGCTAAAATATGTATGATTTATTAGTGTGGAGAAAATAAGCTTTACACGATCTTGTGATATGGAAGTAATAAAAGCGACGGACTGCATAATAAAGGTCCTTATCACAAGTGGCAATATAAAGTGACGTTCCTCTGTGCTAAGACTTTGTGCATTCAACCATAAAAACACATGACAACCTCTGCTTCCCTCTGCGAAGGGCCTATCTATTATTCTTGCCTTATAAGTGTCAAGGTGAAAGTCACCTTTCCTTTTTACCTTTTACCTTTGGCAAGCACATTGTGTTGGAAATATCCTGACATATATACCCACTTGGATGTAAGTTTTCATGATCTATTACTGTTGACATTACCCTTGAGGTAAAAGGTTGGGAGGCAACACCATAAGCACCTATCTTTCTCTGTGGCCGATTAAAACTCCATGGCCATAAGTATTGCGTGAGTGTGAGCAATTTTGAAAGACTATATGATAGTTGAGTATGTAGGCTTCCTGAAAAGCTCTTATTTTGACTATTTCCGATCTTACGATAAATTGCAATTGCTTCAATGACTGAGATCAAAGTTTGTTAGTTTTCAATGAAGTTTCTGATTCATGCTTGATATTGTGAATGAATTATTACTTTAGCATAAGAATCATATGATAATATATATATATTGTTGTTATAAGAATGATCATGATGCCCTCATGTCCGTATTTTATTTTTATCGACACCTCTATCTCTAAACATGTGGACATATTTTCCGATATCGGCTTTCGCTTGAGGACAAGTGAGGTCTAAGCTTGGGGGAGTTGATACGTCCATTTTGCATCATGCTTTTATGTTGATATTTATTGCATTATGGGCTGTTATTACACGTTATGTCACAATACTTATGCCTTTTTTCTCTTATTTTACAAGGTTTACATGAAGAGGGAGAAAGCCGGCAGCTGGAATTCTGGGATGGAAAAGGAGCAAACTGTGGAAACCTATTCCGCACAACTCCAAAAGCCCCGAAACTTCACGGAACTCCGTTTCAGAAAATATATAAAATATCTGGCGGAAGAAGATCACGAGGGGGGACACCTGCTGTCCACGAGGGTGGGGGCGCGTCCCCCCTCTCTGGGCATGCCCCCCTGTCTTGTGGGCCCCCTGAAGGCCCCGCGATGCCCATCTTCTCCTATATGAGGTGTTTTGACATTGAAAAAATCGTAAGGAGGCTTTCGGGACCAGACGCCACCGTCTCGAGGCGGAACCGAGGCGGAAACCAATCTAGGGCTCCGGTAGAGCTGTTCTAACGGGGATACTTCCCTCCGGGAGGGGGAAATCGTCACCGCCGTCATCACCAAAAACTCTCCCATCTTGGGGAGGGCTATCTTCATCAACATCTTCACCAGCACCATCTCCTCTCAAACCCTAGTTCATCTCTTGTATCCAATCTTTGTACCCAAACCTCATATTGGTACCTGTGGGTTGCTAGTGGTGTTGATTACTCCTTGTAGTTGATGCTAGTTGGTTTACTTGGTGGAAGATCATATGTTCAGATCCATTGTGCATATTAATACCCCTCTGATCATGAACAATATTATGTCTTTTGAGTAGTTACTTTTGTTCGTGAGGACATGGGAGAAGTCTTGCTATAAGTAGTCATGTGAATTTGGTCTTCGTTCGATATTTTGATGAGATGTATGTTGTCTCTCCTCTAGTGGTGTCATGTGAACGTCGAATACATGACACTTCGCCATTGTTTGGGCCTAGAGGAAGGCATTGGGAAGTAATAAGTAGATGATGGGTTGCTAGAGTAACAGAAGCTTAAACCCTAGTTTTTGCGTTGCTTCGTAAGGGGCTGATTTGGATCCATATGTTTCATGCTATGGTTAGGTTTACCTTAATACTTCTTTTGTAGTTGCGGATGCTTGCATTAGAGGTTAATCATATGCCAGAGGTCCACCCACATACTAAATTACCAATGTACCGAACGCAAATCAGATGATTGTGATGAAAACTAGCTTGACGATAATTCCCATGTGTCCTCGGGAGCGCTTTCCTTTATATAAGAGTTTGTCCAGGCCTGTCCTTTGCTACAAAAAGGATTGGGCCACCTTGCTGCACCTGATTTACTTTTACCTTTTGTCACTTGCTACCAATTACCTTATCACAAAACTATCTGTTACCTATAATTTCAGTGCTTGCAGAAAATACCTTACTGAAAACTTCCTATCATTTCCTTCTGCTCCTCGCTGAGTTCGACACTCTTACTTATCGAAAGGACTACGATAGATCCCCTACACTTGCGGGTCATCAGTCGGCAAGTTAAATGCCGAACACAAGGGGAAAGGACCTCAAAGTGAGGACGAGGATGAACCTCTCCAGCCGAACACTGGGGGAGAGAAGAAATTTCCACCAGAGGTAAAAAACATGAATATGAGTACGTTACCCATATCTCCAAGAGGGAACGCAAGCACGCACTCAGGGACGTTTACGCCGTAGAGCATGTCACCCCCAAGTTCAACCCATGGCCGGCTTGTTCGATCACCTTTGATCGTAGGGATCACCCAACCAGTATCCGTCACGGAGGTTCAGCGGCCCTAGTGCTCGATCCGATAATCGACGGATATCATCTTACTCGAGTCCTTATGGATGGCGGTAGCAGTCTCAATCTGATATAACAAGACACTATCCGCAAGATGGGGATAGACCCGTCAAAAATTAAGCCCAGCAGCACTACCTTTAAAGGAGTGATACCAGGTGTAGAAGCCCATTGCACGAGCTCATTAACACTAGAGGTCGTATTTGGATCTCCTGATAACTTTCGAAGCGAAGAGTTAATCTTCGGCATCGCTCCTTTCCGAAGTGGCTATCACACACTACTCAGAAGCACAGCCTTCGCCCGCTTTAATGAGGTCCCGCATTATGCTTACTTAAAGCTCAAAATGCCCGGACCACGCGGCGTCATCATGGTCAACAGAAACATGGAGAGCTCCCTCCGTATAGAGGAAGACACTGCAGCCTTAGCAGTCGAGGTCCAAAGCGGCCTACTCAAGCCAAACAGTTCATCGATCGTCAAGACCAAAGCCCCCTTCTCTCTTTTTATTTCTTTTTCTCTTTTTTCTCTTTTTTTATTTTTTTGTGGCCTCAATGGCTCTTTCTATTTAACTCTCATTTGTCCTCTTTGGGATATTTTGATTTTGTCCTCTCTGGGATCTTTTCCTCACTTTAGGGGCAACACTCTATATATTACAAGAAGTATAGAAGATCTTTCACACTTTACAAAAGTACTCAACATAAAGAAGATGAAACTATCATGATGTATGCAAATGTATGCCTCTGCTAGTGTAGCAGGATATGCAATGATACTAGCGCGTCATGTAGCAATGATTAGGGCAAGGCCCAACTAGCATGCGGCTCATCGATCAAACAAAAAGCATGTATGACATGAAGATCAAGTCATGAGAAGATGGATGTTGCATGGCAATGTATCTCGGAAAGGCTATGGAAATGCCTTGATAGGTAGGTATGGTGGCTGTTTTGAGGAAGGATATAATGAGGCTTATGATGACAGAGCGTATCGTGCCAAGGATTTGGATGCACCGGCGAAGTATGCGCCAACTCTCGAGGTGAGAAAGGGCAATGCACGGTACCGAAGAGGCTAGAAAAATATGGCTAGGTGGAAGTGTCAACTTTCGAATACTCACATTAGTCCGAAGAACTCATGCACTTATTATCGGTAACTCTCAATCTAATTAGGAGGTTCACAAAGAGACAAGTACCCCGAGGAGGAGTGTATGGGGGTTTGGTTATCCTTGCGCATCCTCGACTCATGGTACGTGAGTGTACTCTAATATTCGATCCCTCCAAAGATTAGTGATCCATCTAGTAGCTAAAGTTCTCAACTATTTTGTAGGTTTTCGAAAATAAAAACGGATTGCCCAAAATACGACATCTATCACTAATAGGCTAAAGCTCTTGACACCAAAAGTTCAGACATTACTCATGGCAATACCTCAAAACTATTGCAAGTTACTACTAAAATTAAATAGCAACCTCAATTACCTACTTTAAGTTAAGACACACAACTCAGTGCAACAGGCAAACTCTCTTAACAAGATAAACATGAAAACTCAAGAGAGTTCAGCAACCAACTAAACAAAAGTTCTTTAAAAAGAAAAGCATGAAAACTAAGAGCTAAACATGACAGCAGCTATGGAAAGACAAAGAACACACACATCAAAGATAAGCATCAAAATCCTATGTTGTGTTCTAGGTTGAAGCGGAGCGTGTTTCTCTCCCACACAAAGAAAGCTGGGTTCTAACTTGTTATGAACAGCAAGCAAAGCTAAAAAAACTAAAAAAAGAAACTAAGAGCAAGACGCTCCAAGCATAGCACATAACGCATGAAGTGATAAGAATATAGTGGAACGAAAGACGAACTGATAATTGTTGATGGAGAAGGGGATGCATGGGGGCATCCCCAAGCTTAGACGCTTGAGTCTTCTTGAATATTTCTTTGGGGTGCACAGGGGCATCCCCAAGCTTGAGCGTTTGACCCTCCTGAATCTTCTTTTATCATCTTCCCTCGCACACTTGAAAACTCCCTTCATACATAACTCATCATAATCTGATTAGCGAGGTTAGTACCCACAATAAAATAATTTTTCCCTACTGGAAATAAAAATAATCTTGAAGAGCTACTGTTTCTCAAGATTGCCAAAAGGTTTTTGCAAAGAAAAAGCAAGCTCAAGGTTCGCAAAATGAAGAAAAGGCAAAACAAGACATAATCTGTGAAAAACAGACCAGCAGATAGTAAATAATTTTTTCGGGGCACTTCTGCAACTCAAATCAAAAAACTCAGAACAGACTCTCGAAAGCCAATTGTATAGAGCTTGCTGTCAAAAAAATTCAGATCAAAAAGATGATCTGGTGATTTTATTCGAAATTTTCTGTCCAAGGACAGAATCTGTTTTCTGGACAGCACGTCACAACTTTTGAACTTTCTTGCAATTGGAGGCTAAACTTGGCACAAAGCTGAAAAGAAAAGATACAATGATGATGCTACTGTAGTAACAAACATCAAGACACAACAAAAGCAAAATAAAACCAAATTCGTTGTGGGCTGCCTCCCAAAAGCGCTTTCTTTTATGCCTTTAAGCTAGGCATGATGCAAAAAAGAGAAGATCAAGTTTTATCAAGAGTAAGAGAATAGCTAGCCCGTGTAACGGACTCAATAGGCAACTTAATCTTCTTTCTAGGGAAGTGTTCCATCCCTTTGATGGAAATCTAGAACTTCTGATTCCCTCAAAGCACCAAGTCCTAACATGTTTGACTAAACAGAAAGGACTACTAACAGAAAAGCAAAAAAAAATTCTTGTGATTTTTGATAAAGGATACTAAAGCAAAAACTGAAAGGTAAACTAACAAGACTACAAAGCAAAGATAAAAGATAGCGTGCAACTCCCCTATCTTGAAGAGTGGAGTCCCCGGCAACGGCGCCAGAAACTTGCTTGATGGCTTCTCGCCCCTCGTTGGTTACCCCAAGTGGAAGGTTGAGATGTAGCGTAGCGGCAAATTTCCCTTGGCAAAGATACCAAGGATCGAATCCCGTGAGACTCCGAGCGTCGACAAGTAGGTGTCAACAGCGCCAGAAACTTAGCGATTGACGGGACCTGCACACAGATACAGATAACTTTGCTCCCAACGAGTACAGAGAGGTTGTCAATCCCTCCGGCCTTGTCGTTTACAAAGGATCAAACACAAGAGATAATAATGATAGCTATGACTGCAACTAGGAAATAAAAACAAGAAGTAAATAGAGGGTGTGATCAGCGGTGGTAATATGGACCGGGGTCCCATGATGTTCACTAGTGATGTTTCTCTCCCAAAAGACGATAAAACAGTAAAGTGAGGTAAACAAATTACAGCTGGGCAATTGACAGGATTATGTGTGCAAACCAATGCTAACTATGCTACAAAGAAAGGTAGAGGCTCAAAAGCATGGGCGGTACGCCAAGGCAAGTAGACCGAAATCCATCTGCATCTACTACTAATCATCCACCTTGAGATATCTATCCAGAACATCTCGCTGGTATTAAGTTGCGAATCCCACCCAAAGTGTAAACTCAAAGCAACAGACAACTGCATTAAAAGAACTTTGCGTAAAGTAAACAATCCTTGCACCCGCAAGTACAAGCACCGTTTTTTCTCCCTTGTGGCAACAACACATCCCCTAGACTCATGTTTCTGTCACTCAAGCTAGTCATCAGGGGGCATGAACCCACAGTCAAGCATAATGCTCCCTCTTGGAGTTACTACCTACTACTTGGCCAAAGCAATAAACAGCAACGGAGAACATGCAAGAATTACTCAAGAACAAAGATATAAAAGAGGTGAATCAAATATATTATTCAAACACAATTTGAACATAGTCTCATAATCCATCAGATCCCAGCAAACTCAGCAAAGCAACAGCAGAAAGATTACATATGTGCCTCGATCATGTAGGGCAGCTCACGAGGTCTAAACCATGAAGAGCAAAGAGGGGAGGAGAACATCACATAGCTACTGATCATGGACCCATGGTCCAAGGTGGACTACTCACGACTCATCCGGGAAGCGTCCATGGTGGTGGAGAAGCTCCCGGTGGTGGTTCTCCCCTCCGGCAGGGTGCCGAGAAGAGTTCTCCTGATGCTCCCAATCTTGGAAGCGCTACGGCGGCGGAACAGAGGCGAGATTGCGAAAAAGGGTTCTGTCCTCGAGGGTTTCGGGACGAGAAGGATATATATGCGAAGGGGGGCATCCAGAGGCGGAGCAGGGGCCCCAGGCGCCCCCTGGTGCGGCCAGGGGTGGGGCCGCACCAGGTGGCCGCCTGGGCCTCCCCTGGCTCCCCTCTGGCCCATCTTTGGTTCTTCGCGAAGCTTCCTGTACGCTGATTTTTCCTATATTTTTCCTGGAATTTTTGGAGCACTTTTAATATGGGGGAAAACTGAAATAGAAAAACAGCAGAAAACAGGAACTGGCACTGTGGTGCACTGAGTTAATAGGTTAGTCCAAATACGATCAAAAGTGCATGGAAGTGCATCAATATCATAGCAATATCACACAAAAGAAGCATGGAGCAAGCAGAAATTATAGATACGTTTTGGACGTATCAGCACACTGCATACAAATAGTCCATAGTTCAACTTGACCCCACTCGGCCTCTAAATACATTTTGCTTTTTAAGGTTCATTAAAAGAACCAACCTTACTTACGGCTGTGCATGACAATCCTTTCTAGAGCTCTCTTTCCTTTTTTACAGGGGGCCATCATAATTCCCCTATTCAAGGACACATTACAAAGGAGAAACGACACAGACATGCAGCAGGGCCCCGCATTGAGATTTATTTTTAGATTCAGGCTCTGTGTAAACCTTTTCTCTCTTTATTTATTTATTTTATTTTTCTTCTGTTGGCATGTAAAGTGCCCAAAGACGTTATCATAATTATCTGTAAACCATACGGCTCGCTGTATTAAACGGGATATAAAAGAAACAGTTTGGTTCCAATTCGCTTGGAGTTCATCTTATTACCACATGTGTTCTCTCCCCATGTTAGATTGCCAAGTGTGCCTTAATACCTGGACTTAATACCAGGGGCTGTATTAGGCCTAGCACACCTCCAAAGTCCGCACACCTATAAGGAACTGGTCGGCGCCCCGGATATTGCATTATATGCATCGGTTCCGAATCATGTCTTGGGTCTATAGTTGGGTTCCCCGGCTCCTGTGCTTGCCACCTTACGTTCCACATTGTTTGGCTAAGGTAGTAAAGGGAGAACTACTGCGATTGTACTTCTGGTTAGTCCGGTCAAGTACCTGAGTAGAGAAAGCCGAAAACTGACTGTCATGATGAGGCGAGAGTCGGTCAAGAGATTCGGTTACCTAGTGTCATACTACGATCGATAGTGATCTACTCCGTGTTATACGAGGGGCTGGTCTTTACCCAACCACGTAAAGTGGGCACCATAGTTCGGAAAGCCGCACACACACAGGGGCTAGTACTTAGCCCCACAAGTCAAGCTCTATGGCTAAGTGAAAGCAATAAAGCCGCATAGTCAGATTGCCTTGTTCGCTCCGCGGACACCTCCTTTATGAACCAAGACGTTGGATAAAGAGTGTTAAACGCGCATTACCGAACACCACTGTAATATTTACATGGGGGATGAAGCCAACGACTGGAAACTTTCAAATTTAAGTAAAACAGCCGCACAGGAGGAAAAGACGCTTATAATACAAAAGCGTAAAAATTATATGTACATCGACACTTAAGCTTGGTCCTTACAATCCGATTACAACCACTCAAATATTATATCCATTGAACACTGGCCCTCTACAAGGCGGGCTCCTTCCAGGACATCACCAAAATACCTTTCTGGCTTCCGGTGATCCTTGCCCTCTGGCGAGCCAGCAGTCGCTATCTCAGTGGACTTTATCTCCCCGCAGTGCACCTTGACGTGGGTGAAGGCCATGCGCACACCTTCTATGCAGGCCAAACGCTTAATAGCGTCGACCCGCGGACTTGCATCAATGAGTCACTTCACCAATCTGAAGTAGCTACTTGGGATTGGATTTGTGGGCCATAGCCGGACTATCAAGTCCTTCATGGTTGTACCCACCATATTATGTAGCTCGACCAACTGCTTCATTTGGTCGTTGAGGGGCACTGGATGGTTTGGCGTAAGAAACTACGACCAGAATAGCTTCTCCGTGCTGTGGTCCTCCTGGGCTCGGAAGTATTGGGCGGCGTCGGTGATGCTCCTCGGGAGATCCGCAAACACACCTGGAGAACTCCATAATCACGTCAGGCACAAGATACCTCCGACCTCCAAAGATACTCTGCAAGAGAAAAGTCTTACCAGCTGCTATTTGCCGGGCTTGTTTTGTCTCCTCGTGAGCGCTACGTGACTCACTCCACGCCTCCTTGGCAGCATTGATTACCGTGTTGAGTTGGGATGCTTGTTCCTAAGTCTTCTTCTCCAATACCTCGCACTTGCGAATGGCATCTCGCAGTTCTTCTTCGACTTCGGCCACCCAAGACTCATGTTGTTGGCGCATGACCTGTTCAGACTTCAGGTCAGCAATGGCTTTGTCAGCGGCTGCTCTTCTCGCCTTGGACTCTTCCTTGTCCTTCGCAAGCTCGCCCTTAAGGGCCTCGACCGCAGCTGCATCAACTGTTCCACAAATAATATAACACAAATAAGCTCATGCTCACACATATAGTGTCTCAAAATTTCAATTTTTCGAAAATCCGCATACCTTGTGTTTCATCAAAATGCTCGTTAACGAGGTCGAGCTGCTCGTCAGCTAGTTTAAGCTTCCAACTGAGCTCGGAAACCTCTGCGGCCTGGACAAATGCCACTACTAGCGAAGTCTATTCAAAAACGCAGTACGCAGTTCAGCTCTGTTACATGCTATAACATGGATCCTTTGTCCGATTCTGTTCAGAATCAAACAAAGAATCAGGGGCTACTGTCTATATATGTGTATAAAATGAAAAAGTTCTTTTTAGAACATTACGTCGCATACCTCGAAGCCTGTCAGTAGGCTATTGAAGGCTTCGTTTAGTCCACCTTTGACGGGCTGAACCTTCTCCATGACCGCACTCATCAGAGTGCGGTGTTCCACTACGATGGAAGAACTTCGTAGTGCTTCCTCTAGAGTCTTCGGCACCTCCGGATTGACGGCAGGAGCCATTAGAGTAGTTGCTCCCTCCCCCATCATGGGGGGCTGACTTCTTAATTCCGGAGCCACATTGGGCTCTGGAACGGTGTTCAACGGGCGCCCAGATTGCTTGGGCCCCACGTTGTCGGTCGCCATGGGGATTGCTCCCCCTTAGCTGACGGCGACCGAGGGATTGGCCTCGGGCACCCTCTCATACACCCCACTCCCACCTGCTCGAACGGGAGGAGCTTGTAGAGAGGACACCTCGGCGTCCCCTAAGACGGGCGACGAGCCCAGTAGAGGCGTATCGCTCTCCACCATCTCCAGCGCTAGAGAATTCCCTGATGATAGTGAAGCCTCGGGGAGTACGTGCGGAGGACTATACTGAAAACAATTTCAACCGAACATAAGTAGCTATCGTCTCAGTACTTACGATTCAGCCAAGGGCTTAATCCTGGGCTGAACTCGGAAACTGTGTTCGAACATTGAGTCTGAACTGTCCAGAAGGATCAGTTTCTTCCTGGGAGCCGCCTTGCCCACGTTAGTGGGGGCCGCTCTCTTCCTTCCCCTTGCCTTGACAGGGGAGTCGTCTTCTTCTTCTTCCTCCTCCTCTTCTTCTTCATGGGAGGGGTGGGAGTCGGTTTCCCCGGACACTGTGTCCACGGGATCCTTAGGGCGGAGATTGCTCTTGACCTCCTTGCCCTTCTTCTTGGCCTTTTCCTCCGGCACCTTGTACGACACCGGAACCAACATTGCCGTTAGTTGGGGCATCTCTGGATCTTCGGGCAGAGGAGCCGGACACTTGATCCGCTCCACCTTTTTTGTCCAGGACTGGATAGAACGTAAAAACTCTAACTCCTGTTATAATTGCAATATGGACGGGGTATGTATTCGGCAGAAGTTCTGATTACCTCTGAAGCGGAGTACACGCTACTGAAGCCCTTGTCCTCGGTCTCCGCCAGCCACCCCTTTTGAGCCTTGAAGAGCTGTTTCCAGATGTCTTCATGCGTGGTGCCGAAGAGGTGCTTCAAGAGCTGGGGCTCTTCCGGATTGAACTCCCATAAATGTGAGTCCCGGTGTTGGCAGGGAAGGATGCGACGGAAGAGCATTACCTGAATCACGTTAGTGAGGAGGGTGCCCTTCGTTATCATACCGAAGATGCTGTTTTGGAGAGCTTGCACCTCCGTCTGAGACCCCCAATCCGGACTCTTGTTGGTCCAAGAGGTTAGCCTCTCCGGGGGTCCAGATCTAAATGCGGGCGTCGTCGCCCACTAGACATCGCTGGGCTCAGTGATGTAAAACCACTCCTGCTGCCAGACTTTGTTTGTTTTCACAAAAGCCCCTTTGGGCCAAATGGCATTGGGGAGCTTGCTCACCATGGCTCCTCCGCAATCAGCGTGTTGCCCGTCAACCACCTTTGGCTTCAGATTGAATATCCTTAGACATATCATCAAGGTCTTTATTCATGTATTCCATAATTTTTTTTCTGTTCTTTAAGCTCCTTTCAGAAGAAATCATTGTGCTCAAATTGTATAGTCATGAAATGTCTAACATTGTTTTCAATCTCCTCCAGCCTGTTGAGCTGAGGGTCAACACTGATAGGGACAGCCATAGTGACAAGCAAGCAATCCAACACACAAGCAAACAAGAAGCAAGCGAACGGTAAACACACGACAAAAAGGAAGGGCAAATAAAACGGCAAGGGTGAAGTGGGGGAGAGGAAAACGAGAGGCAAATAAATGTAATGCGAAGGATAAGGGTTTGTGATAGGTACTTGGTATATGACTTTTGCGTAAGCCTCCTCGGCAACGGCGCCAGAAATTCTTCTTGCTACTTCTCGAGCTTGCGTTGTATTCCCTCGAAGAGGAAAGGGTGATGCAGCACAGTAGCGTAAGTATTTCCCTCAGTTTTTTAGAACCAAGGTATCAATCCAGTAGGAGACCACGCGTGAGTCCCTCACACTTGCACAAACAAATAAGAACTTCATAGCCAACGTGATAAGGGGTTGTCAATCCCTTTACGGTCACTTACGAAAGTGAGATCTGATAGAGATGATAGTTTGATATTTTTGGTATTTCTGGATATAAGAACAGAAAGTAAAAGCGGAAAAGTAAAGTAGATTGTAGAATGATATGTTGAGAATAGACCCGGGGGGCATAGGTTTCTCTAGTGGCTTCTCTCATGATAGCGGTATTCTACGGCGGGTAAACAAATTACTGTCTAGGAATTGATAGAAAAGCGAATAATTATGAGACTATCTAGACATGATCATTATATATATGCATCATGTCTGAGACAAGTAGACCGAAACGATTCTGCATCTACTACTATTACTCCACACATCGACCGCTATCCAATATGCATCTAGAGTATTAAGTTCATAAGAACAGAGTAACGCCTTAAGCAAGATGACATGATGTAGAGGGATAAACTCAAATAACATGATATAAACCCCATCTTTTTATCCTCGATGCCAACAATACAATATGTGCCTTGCTGCCCCTACTGTCACTGGGAAAGGACACCGCAAGATTGAACCCAAAGCCAAGCACTTCTCCCATTGCAAGAACTATAGATCTAGTAGGCTAAACCAAACCAATAATTCAAAGAAAATTGCAATGATATTATAATCATACATAAAGAGTTCAGAAAAGAACCAAATATTTCTCATAGACAATCTTGATCAAAACCCCACAATTCACCGGATCTCGACAAACACACCGCAAAAAGAGATTACATCGAATAGGTCTCCTCGAAGACCAAGGAGAACTTGGTATTGAGATCCAAAGAGAGAGAAGAAGCCATCTAGATACTAGCTATGGACCCGAAGGTCTGTGGTAAACTACTCACAACTCATGGTGAGGCGATGATGATGATGTAGAAGCACTCCGTGGTAGATCCCTCCTCCGACGGAGCTCCAGAACAGGCCCCAAGATGGGATCTCATGGGAACAGAAGGTTGCGGTGGTGGAACTAGGGTTTTTTCTGTTGTCTGATGGTTTCGAGGTACGTAGATATATATAGGAGGAAGGAGGCCATCGGGGGCCAAACATGGGGCCCACGAGGCAGGGGGGCGCACCCTGTAGGGAGGCCCACCCTCGTGGATGCCACGTGTGCCCTACTCCGTGGTTCTCAAGTCTCCCGTGCGTATTTTGCTCCAAAAATATCTCTCCCGAAGGTTTCATTCCGTTTGGAATCCATTTGATATTCCTTTTCTATAAAACCCTGAAATAGGCAAAAACAACAATCTGAACTGGGCCTTTGGGTTAATAGGTTAGTCCCAAAAATAATGTAAAAGTGTATAATAAAGCCCATTAAACATCCAAAACATCATAAATAATAGCATGGAACAATAAAAAATTATAGATACGTTGGAGACGTATCAGCTGCTCTGTCATCCATAGCGCCCAAGAAGAAACCCGGCATTACAGCTCACCCGTCCACCTCGATAGCCCCTCCACTCGCCGCCACTGAGGCCGCGGGGGCTACGGAGGTGCGCGGGAACATGGACGAAGTGGCCGTCGCAAGCGGCATCGTCGGCACCTCCCCTATGGCCGAAGCAAGAACGGGAGGCGCCCGAGGAGGGCAAATCCATCAACATCCTAGCGGCCATGCCCCTCAAGGTGCAAATGGGGAGATTATTCCATCTCTACCTCTCCATCCCACCAAAGGACGTAGCTGCAACAACGACACTCGCTCTGGGGCAAACCGCAACCCTTTGGCAGCTCGCGCTATGGGTGCAGCCATAGGACATGCGCCGTCCCCATGGCAAGCTGCCCACGCCGACGCGTCAAACAGGGTCGTCGATCACCAAGCACCTCCGCCCCTTCATCATGCCACCTTTGCGACTGGCTCACGGCATTACTGCTACTTCTCGAGCTTGTGTTGTATTCCCTCGAATAGGAAAGGGTGATGCAGCACGGTAGCATAAGTATTTCCCTCAGTTTTTGAGAACCTAGGTATCAATCTAGTAGGAGACCACGCGCGAGTTCCTTGTACCTGCACAAACAAATAAGAACCTTGCAGCCAACGTGATAAAAGGGGTTGTCAATCCCTTCTCGGCCACTTACAAAAGTGAGATCTGATAGATATGATAAGATAATATTTTTGGTATTTTTGGAATAGAGATCGAAAGTAAATAATGCAAAGTAAAGCAAATAGTTGATGAAAGAGTAATATGATGAAGATAGACCCGGGGACCATAGGTTTTCACTAGTGGCTTCTCTCATGATAGCAGATTTCTTCGGTGGGTGAACAAATTACTGTCTAGCAATTGATAGAAAAGCACACAGTTATGAGAATATCTAGACATGATCATTGTATATAGGCATCACGTCTATGACAAGTAGACCGAAACGATTCTGCATCTACTACTATTACTCCACACATCGACCGATATCCAGTATGCATATAGAGTATTAAGTTCATAAGAACAGAGTAACGCCTTAAGCAAGATGACAAGATGTAGAGGGATAAACTCAAGCAATATGATATAAACCCCATCTTTTTATCCTCGATGGCAACAATACAATACGTGCCTTTCTTCCCCTGCTGTCACTGGGAAAGGACACCGCAAGATTAAACCCAAAGCCAAGCACCTCTACCATTGCAAGAACTATAGATCTAGTAGGCCAAACCAAACCGATAATTCGAAGATACTTGCAAGGATATTTAAATCATACATAAAATATTTCAGAAAAGAATCCACTATTGTTTATAGATAATCTTGATCATAAACTCACAATTCATCGGATCTCGACAAACACACCGCAAGAAGATTACATCGAATAGATCTCCTCGAAGATCGAGGAGAACTTTTTATTGAGATCCAAAGACAGAGAAGAAGCCATCTAGCTAATAACTATGGACCCGAAGGTCTGTGGTAAACTACTCACAACTCATCGGAGAGGCTATGGTGTTGATGTAGAAGCCCTTCGTGATTGATGCCCCTCCGGTGGAGCTCCGAAACAGGCCCCAAGATGGGATCTCACAGGTACAGAAGGTTGCGGCGGTGGAATTAGGGTTTCGTGGTCGTCCTCGATAGTTTTAGGGTACGTAGGTATATATAGGAGGAAGAGGGACGTCAGGGGAGCAACAGGGGGGCCACGAGGGTGGGGGCGCGTCCCCTGCCCTTGTGGCCGCCTCTCTCGCTTCCTGGCATGTACTCCAAGTCTTTTGTGTTGATATCATTCCAAAAATAACTCTCCCGAAGGTTTCATTCCGTTTGGACTCCGTTTGATATTCCTTTTCTATGAAACCTTGAAATAGGCAAAAAACAACAATTTGCACTGGTCCTTGGGTTAGTAGGTCAGGCCCAAAAATAATATAAAAGTGTATAATAAAGCCCATTAAACATCCAAAACAGAATATATAATAGCATGGAACAATCAAAATTATAGATACATTGGAGACGTATCAAGCATCCCTAAGCTTAATTCCTGCTCGTCCTCGAGTAGGTAAATGATAAAAACAGAATTTTTGATGTGGAATGCTAGCCAACATAATTCTCAATGTAATTTTCTTTATTGTGGCATGAATGTTCAGATCCGAAAGATTCAAGACAAAAGTCTATATTGACATAGGAATAATAATACTTCAAGCATACTAACAAAGCAATTATGTCTTCTCAAAATAACATGGCCAAAGAAAGTTATCCCTACAAAATCATATAGTCTGGCTATGCTCTATCTTCATCACACAAAATATTCAAATCAAGCGCAACCCCGGTTTCAGCCAAGCAATTGTTTCATACTTAATTTTTTTTCCAAACTTTTCAACTTTCACGCAATACATGAGAATGAGCCATGGATATAGCACTATAGGTGGAATAGAGTGGTGGTTGTGGAGAAGACAAAAGAGGAAGATAGTCTCACATCAACTAGGCATATTAATGGGCTAGGGAGATGCCCATCAATAGATATCAATGTGAGTGAGTAGGGATTGCCATGCAACGGATGCACTAGAGCTATAAGTGTATGAAAGCTTAACAAGGGAAACTAAGTGGGTGTACATCCTACTCGCTTGCGCACGAAGACCTAGGGCATTTTGAGGAAGCTCATCATTGGAATACACAAGACAAGTTCTATAATGAAAATTCCCACTAGTATATGAAAGTGGCAAGTCTAGAGACTCTCTATCATGAAGATCATGGTGCTACTTTGAAGCACAAGTGTGGGAAAAGGATAGTAACATTGTCCCTTCTCTCTTTTTCTCTCATTTTTTTTCTTTTTCTCCCTTTTTTCTTTGGGCCTTTTATTTATGGCCTCTTTTTTTTCGTCCGGAGTCTCATCCCGACTTGTGGGAGAATCGTAGTCTCCATCATCCTTTCCTCACTGGGACAATGCTCTAGTAATGAAGATAATCACACTTTTAGTTACTTACAACTCGAAGCTAGAACAAAATATGACTCTATGTGAATGCCTCCGACGGTGTACCGGGATGTGCAATGAATCAAGAGTGACATGTATGAAAATTATGAACGGTAGCTTAGCCACAAATACGATGTCAACAACATGATCATGCATAGCAATATGACAATGATGAAGCGTGTCATAATAACAGAACGGTGGAAAGTTGCATGGCAATATATCTCGGAATGGCTATGGAAATTCCATGATAGGTAGGTACGGTGGCTGCTTTGAGGAATGTACATGGTGGGTGTATGGTACCGACGAAAGTTGCGCGGTACAAGAGAGGCTAGCAATGGTGGAAGGGTGAGAGTGCGTATAATCCATGGACTCAACATTAGTCATAAAGAACCCACATACTTATTGCAAAAAATTACAAGTCATCAAAACAAAGTACTACACGCATGCTCCTAGGGGAAGGGTTGGTAGGAGTTAACCATCGCGCGATCTCGACCTCCACACAATGGATGACAATCAATAAATAAATCATGCTCCAACCTCATCACATAACGGTTCACCATACGTGCATGCTACGGGAATCACAAACTTTAATACAAGTGTTTCTCAAATTCACAATTACTCCACTAGCATGACTCTAATATCACCATCCTCATATCTCAAAACAATCATCAAGTATCAAACTTCTCATCATATTCAATGCACTTTTTATGAAAGTTTTTACTATACCCATCTTGCATGCCTATCATATTAGGAATAATTTATAACCAAAGCACATTACCATGCTATTATAAGAGACTCTCAAAATAATATAAGTGAAGCATGAGATATCAATAATTTCTACAAAATAAAACCACCATCGTGCTCTAAAAGATATAAGTGAAGCACTAGAGCAAAACTATTTAGCTCAAAAGATATAAGTGAAGCACATAGAGTATTCTAATAAATTCCGATTCATGTGTATCTCTCTCAAAAGGTGTATCCAGTAAGGATGATTGTGGTAAATTAAAAAGCAAAGACTCAAATCATACACGACGCTCCAAGAAAAACACATATCATGTGGTGAATACAAATATAGTCTCAAGTAAAGTTACCGATAGACAAAGACGAAAGAGGGGATTCCTTCCCGGGGCATCCCCAAGCTTAGGCTTCTAGTTATCCTTGAATTTTACCTTCGGGTGCCTTGGGCATCCCCAAGCTTAGGCTCTTGCCACTCTTTGTTCCATAGTCCATCAAATCCTTACCCAAAAATTGAAAACTTCACAACACAAAACTTAGCCAAAAATCTCGTGAGCTCCGCTAGTATAAGAAAACAAACCACCACTCAAAGGTACTGTAATGAACTCATTATTTGTTTATATTGGTGTTAAACCTACTGTATTCCAACTTCTCTATGATTCATACCCCCCGATACTACTCATAGATTCATCCAAATAAGCAAACAACACACACAAAACAGAATCTGTCAAAAACAGAACAGTCTGTAGCAATCTGTAACTTTCGAATACTTATGTAACTCTAAAAAACTTGAAATAAATTGGTGGACGTGAGGAAGTTGTCTATTAATCATCTGCAAAAATAATCAACTAAAAAGCACTCTCCAGTAAACGATTCTAGCTAATCTCGTGAGCGCTAAAGTTTCTGTCTTTTACAACATGGTCGCATAAACTTCACCCAAGTCTTCCCAAAGATTCTACTTGGCACAAACACTAATCAAAACACAAAACCACATCTAAACAGAAGCTAGATGCAATATTTAATCCTAAATAGAGGCAAAAAAATTGGGTTGCCTCCCAACAAGCGCTATCGTTTAATGCCCCTAGCTAGGCACGATACAAGAATATATCTAGGTATTATCATCTTTGGTAGGCAATCCATAAGTCGCTCTGATAATAGATTTATAAGGTAACTTGATTTTCTTTCTAGGAAAGTGTTCCATGCCTTTCCTTCACGGAAATTGGAATCTAATATTTCCTTCCTTCATATCAATAATTGCACCAATCGTTCTAAGAAAAGGTCTACCAAGAATAATATGACATGTAGGATTGAAATCTATATCAAGAACAATGAAATCTACGGGCACATAATTCCTATTTGCAACAATAAGAACATCATTAATCCTTCCAATAGGTTTCTTAATGGTAGAATCCGCAAGATGCGAATTTAAAGAACAATCATCAAGTTCATGGAAACCTAACATATCACACAAAGCTTTTGGAATTGTGGAAACACTTGCACCCAAATCACACAAAGCAAAGCATTCATGATCTTTACTCTTAATTTTAATAGTAGGTTCCCACTCATCATAAAGATTTCTAGGGATAGAAACTTCTAATTCAAGTTTTTCTTCATAAGATTGCATTAAAGCATCAACTATGTGTTTGGCAAAAGCTTTATTTTGACTATAAGCATGCGGAGAATTTAGCACGGCTTGCAACAAGAAAATACAATCTATTAAAGAGCAATTATCATAATTAAATCCCTTGAAATACAAGATAGTGGGTTCATTGCTATGTAAAGTTTTGACCTCTTCAATCCCACTTTTAACACTTTAACATCAAGATCTAAAAACTCTGAATCATTGGGACGCCTTTTAACTAAAGTAGACTCATCTCCAGTCCCATCTTTATCAAGATTCATTCTAGAAAACAAGGATATAATAGGAGACACATCAATCACTTTTAGATCTTCATCTTTATTATCATGAAAACTAGAAGAACACACTTTCACAACGCAATCTCTTTTAGCACGCATCCTAGCAGTTCTTTATTTGCACTCATCAATGGAAATTCTCATGGCTTTGAGAGACTCATTAATATCATGCTTAGGTGGAATAGATCTAAGTTTCAAAGAATCAACATCAAGAGAAATTCTATCCACGTTCCTAGCCAACTCATCAATCCTAAGAAATTTTTATTCAAGTAAAGCATTGAAATTCTTTTGTGAATTCATAAACTCTTTCACACTAGTTTCAAAATCAGAGGGCATCTTACTAAAATTTCCATAAGAGTTATTGTAGGAATTACCATAATTATTAGAGGAATTACTAGGAAAAGTCCTAGAATTAAAGTTTCCTATATATGCGTTGTTGCCAAAATTATTCCTACCAACAAAATTCACATCCAAAGATTCATTATTATTCTCAATCAACGTGGACAAAGGCATAAGTTCATCCATCTTTCCACTCAAAACACTAATTTCTTCAATATCATGTACTTTTTTTACTAGTAGATCTTTCGGTGTGCCATTGAGAGTAGTCAACCATAATATTATCTAGGAGTTTGGTAGCTTCTCCTAAAGTGATTTCCATGAAAGTGCCCCCCGCGGCTGAATCTAAAAGATTTCTAGAAGCAAAATTCAAGCCAGCATAATTTTTTTGTATACTCATCCATAAGTTCAAACCATGTGTAGGGAAATTGCGTATCATTAATGTCATTCTCTCCCAAGCTTGTGCAACATGCTCATGATCTAGTTGCTTAAAATTCATAATATCGTTTCTAAGAGAGATAATCTTAGCGGGAGGAAAATACTTAGAGATAAATGCATCTTTACACTTATTCCATAAATCAATACTATTTCTAGGCAAAGAAGAGAACCTAGTTTTAGCACGATCTCTAAGCGAAAACGGAAATAGCTTCAATTTAACAATATCATTATCCGTATCCCTCTTCTTTTGCATATCGCACAAATCAACAAAGTTGTTTAGATGGGTAGCGATATCTTCACTAGGAAGGCCAGAAAATTGATCTTTCATGAAAAGATTCAACAGAGCAGCATTGATTTCACAAGATTCAACATTGGTAATAGGAGCAATCGGCATGCGAATAAAATCACTATTGTTGGTGTTGGAAAAGTCACACAATTTGGCATTGTCTTGAGCCATAGTGACAAGCAAGCAATCCAACACACATGCAAACAAGAGACAAGCGAACGGAGGCAACTGAAAAAGAAGGGCGAATAAAACGGCAAGGGTGAAGTGGGGGAGAGGAAAACGAGAGGCAAATAATGTAATGCGAGGGATAAGGGTTTGTGATAGGTACTTGGTATATGACTTTTTGCGTAGATCTCCCCGGCAACGGCGCCAGAAATTCTTCTTGCTACTTCTAGAGCTTGCGTTGTATTCCCTCGAAGAGGAAAGGGTGATGCAGCACAGTCGCGTAAGTATTTCCCTCAGTTTTTGAGAACCAAGGTATCAATTCAGTAGGAGACCACACGTGAGTCCCTCGTACCTGCACAAACAAATAAGAACCTTGCAGCCAACGAGATAAAAGGGGTTGTCAATCCCTTCTCGATCACTTACAAAAGTGAGATCTGATAGATATGATAAGATAATATTTTTGGTATTTTTGGTATAGAGATTGAAAGTAAATAATGCGAAATAAAGCAAATAGTTGATGGAAAATTAATATGATGAAGATAGACCCGGGGGTCATAGGTTTCACTAGTGGCTTCTCTCATGATAGCAGATTTCTACGATAGGTGAACCAATTACTGTCGAGCAATTGATAGAAAAGCGCATAGTTATGAGAATATCTAGGCATGATCATTCTATATAGGCATCACGTCCGTGACAAATAAACTGAAACAATTCTGCATCTACTACTATTACTCCACACATCGACCGCTATCCAGCATGCATCTAGAGTATTAAGTTCATAAGAACAGAGTAACGCCTTAAGCAAGATGACATGATGTAGAGGGATAAACTCAAGCAATATGATATAAACCCCATCTTTTTATCCTCGATGGCAACAATAAAATACGTGTCATGCTGCCCCTGCTGTCATTGTGAAAGGACACATCAAGATTGAACCCAAAGCCAATCACTTCTCGCATTGCAAGAACTATAGATCTAGTAGGCCAAACCAAACTGATAATTTGAAGAGACTTGCAATGATATTTAAATACTTAAAAGATTTCAGAAAAGAATCCAATATTGTTCATAGATAATATTGATCATAAACCCATAATTCATGGGATCTCGACAAACACATCGCAAAAAGATTACATCGAATAGATCTCCTCGAATATCGAGGAGAACTTTGTATTGAGATCCAAAGAGAGAGAAGAAGCCATCTAGCTAATAACTATGGACCCGAAGGTCTGTGGTAAACTACTCACAACTCATCGGAGAGGCTATGGTGTTGATGTAGAAGCCCTCCGTGATTGATGCCCCCTCCGGTGGAGTTCCGAAACAGGCCCCAAGATGGGATGTCACAAGTACAGAAGGTTGCGACGGTGGAATTAGGGTTTCGTGGTTGTCCTCGATAGTTTTAGGGTACGTAGGTATATATAGGAGGAAGAGGGACGTCAGGGGAGCAACAAGGGGCCCACGAGGGTGGGGGGCGCGCCCCCTGCCCTCGTGGCCGCCTCTCTCGCTTCCTGGCATGTACTCCAAGTCTTTTGTGTTGATATCCTTCCAAAAATAACTCTCCCGAAGGTTTCATTCCGTTTGGACTCCATTTGATATTCCTTTTCTGCGAAACACTGAAATAGGCAAAAAACAACAATTTGCACTTGGCCTTGGGTTAGTAGGTTAGTCCCAAAAATAATATAAAAGTGTATAATAAAGCCCATTAAACATCCAAAACAGAATATATAATAGCATGGAACAATAAAAAATTATAGATACGTTGGAGACGTATCAGTTACCATCGCTGGCACCCTCCGGAGCCAGGCGACGCTGCGCTCTACGTCATCGTCCATGCCAAGCACTGCTTCAGAGGCTATGGCGAGGGCCCAACTCCTATTGAAATTCCGCCGGCAGTCGATCAAATGGATGAGTGGAGAGCCACCATTCGAAGTTTGATTGGTTTTGCTGAGGCGGAAGGTTCACAGCGAGCGGCTCCGTCACGTCCTCCACAGGCAGCAACAACAGCCCGAGCCACTGGTCGCACGGAGGGGGCCATTCCCACGATGCAATCCGCTTCGCGGCGGCCGGCACATTCATTTGATCCTCGAGCACGTTAAGACTCACATCGAGCTAGAGGAAGGGCGGAGGGGCGACGCACGCGTGACCACCGAGCCACGCTGCGGAGCCCGCCGCTAGTCCGATAGGCATGGTGGACCCGACATCGACGAGCGTGCACTCGGTGGGGGTGAGTACCTGCCTTTTGAGGTTGTGTGCCGCACCTTCACCTGAGAGTTGAGGCAAGTCCGTTGGCCGCCCGCTCGCACGTTCAAGCCAAAGATACCAAAGAAGTACGACGGAAGGCTGAACCCGACATAGTTCTTGAGCAGCTACACCATTGTTGTTCAAGCTGCCGGGGGAAGAGATGAGAAGGTGTTCGCCAATTACTTCCCTTTGGCACTCAAACCAAATGTGAGGTCTTGGCTGATGCACCTGCCGGTGAACTCCATTTCGACACTACAAAAAAACCACTTCCATGATAATACGTGTTTGTCACAGTAGGTCACATTTTCTATCATGCATGTACATCCATAACGGTTTGATGACAGAATCAAGATAGTCATACATGTGCTGTCGTAGAAGTGTTCCATGACAATACCAAAATTATCATCACAGAAGTGTCCACTTCCATGACAATAAATAGCGCGTCATGGAAGTGTTTTCATCAAGGGTAACCAACATGTGACATCCATCATAACGGGTCACCGTTAAGCTACCAGGTTCCGGTTTGGATCTGATAACTCGTTAACAACCCAGACCAATGGGGATTTTCCACGTGTAAAATTCTCATTCGCCGGAAGATCCACATGTCAACTCATCGTTGGGACAGATGTCATCCCTACAATGGACGAAAGATGCCTATTACATGTCGACATGTAGCATAGCCCAATGGTGGCCCATTGAAGGTAAAAAGGCAGGCCCAACTAAAGGCCCACCATATATTTTCAAACACTAGTGGGCTGGCCCGTTAACAGCCTTCCATGTTTTGGATCAAACTGAGGCCCATATCAGGTAAGGCCCGTTCACAACCTATCGTGTTTTTTGCCAAATTACGGCCAATAACAGATCAAGCACGTTAACAAGCCACTGTCCTTTTGGGCCCAATCTAAGTCGGGTTTGTATTTCAGCCTGTTAAATGCTTGTTTACTAGCTCGTCCCGATAATAGTTTGTGCCTATTAGCGGCCCGTGGTGCATCTGGGTCGTTGTCGGCCCGGTTTCTCTTTAGGCCATTTAACGACCCATGGAGAAACTGGGTATTTCTTGTCCGAAGTAACTTTAGGCCTCTTAACGACCCGTAGTCTTCATGGATAAATTTCAGCCCAACAAGCCCATTGGCCTGTTAATGGCCCGTCTAGCAGTTGGGCCTAATTACAGCCCGCGTTGAATCCAGCCTGCTTACAGCCCGCGTTGATACCGGCCCGCTTAAAGCCCATAAATTTATTGGGCCAAACAGGGCCTGAGATATATTTTGGCATGTTAACGGCTCATTCTATTTGGGACAAACATGGGCCTAAGGCGTTTTCGGCCTATATTGGCCTGTGATTTTTTCGCTCAACGCCAGCCCAATCTAGTTTTTAGCTTGTTAAAAGCCCATGGTATTCTCTAGCCCACGTGGCCCAGAACTTTACTCGACTATACGTTTAGACCTCCTAATTGCCCAAGATGACTATAGGCCCACGTTTTGGCCCATATATAGCGAGTTACGGGCTGGCGTGAAGACTGACAACATTGAGACCCATTGAAGCTTCCAGCCTAAATTACATCATACCAACGAAGAATAAACCTAGACTATACAATAAAGAAATTGCGGCATATTACATCCACTAGGCATCAAAGTTTGCCACCGGTGATAATAAAGTGCAACGTGGCCGCATATTACATACACTAGACATCAAAGGTCGCCACCAGTGCATTAAATGCGACGACAAAAGAATATACACAACCGAGAACACTTCAGAAGGCATTAGGCCTGCCCAGGCGCTGCACCCAAAGTAGTTGAACAAGCTGATGAGAACTCAGTTGTGTTAACGATAGATGCTCTAACTGTAGCTGCGTAGCAAGAAAGCACACATGGGTGTCCTCTGCGGCCTTCTTCACATTATTTACATCAAGTTGGAGCTGAGCTGAAGCAAGCCTTTGCACTTTAAGTTGAGATTGAAGAAGCTAAACTGATTGAGGCAGCAACTGCACAGAGGATGTCTCATAGCTGCTGGTGAGTAGCTTCAACTCACTGTCTTCATCAAGACATGACCTTGGGGTCATATCGCTCTCTTCAAGATGGTTTGGCTCACTATCTTCCCTAAAGTTCTGCCTGGCATGAGAGATACGACTCTGAAAGAGAAACAAGGAGACACGTAACAAGTTTCACAATTATATAAGCAAATAAATGGATCTGTTCTCCATACGGAACATGTTTTTACATACAATTTAAAACTGGTAGTTGTTGCAAACATCCAATCAGATGTAAACACCAAAGTAAACAGCAGTGGAGGAAATGATGCCTATCCAAATATATACTAGAACAAAGTTTGAAGGCTCGAGAAGGATGAACTTACATCACATGTTAACACGGGCTGGACAAAGCCCTTCTCCATGTCGATGGAAGGATAATTCAATAAATTACCCAAAGAAACTTCTTTATAAGCGTTGCCTTTATTCTACATTTTGTAAAGAGTAATATAGATCAAATAATATTGCAAGAAATATAGGATAATGAAGCTCAGGTGCATAGTGATGATAAATAATCAAATAGCAATTAATTAAGTACACTGTTACAAGGCAAAAGGTACTGACAAGAGGAATGCATACATTAACGTGTGCAGTGGCATTGGCTTTATTCAACATCTTGGTAAGAGTAAATGTAGATCCGATATTTTGGCGAAAGTGGAGGGCAGGGCAGATAAGATGCAGAGTAATGCTAGACAATCAACTATCTTGCAATGCAAGTACAGTAATACTATCACCGTCAGTTATTACTTGTCGCTCAAATGGATGTATCTAGCACTAATAAGTTCTAAATACATCGAATTGAGCAACAATTAATTTGATACAGAGGGAGTACATGACGACATGTTCTTACATGAGCAATCCAAAACTTTATAACCATTGTGTTAATTATACATTTATTTAAGAGTAAATATAGATCTTATAATTTCGAGCAAATGGAGGATAAAGAAGCGAACATTTACAATGATGCCACATAATCAAATAGCAATGAGTGTAAGTATGCTGACAAAGGGCAAGAGGTACAGACAAGAGCAATGCAGTGCCTAGTATTGTCTTGAGATCGCATGATCCTTTGACAAAGGAGCTTCATCTGAAATTAGTTTTCATACAAGAAAGAAGGTAAGGCACATGCAAAAAATTAGGAGTTCAAATTTTGAATTGATATCATAGACAGTACCTGACGCTGGGCTCTAAGCAGTTCTAATAGGGGTTTGGCCGCTGATCTATCTGATTTAACAGGTATCACTACCTTTTCCAAATACCTACTTTGTACTCCTTGAGGATCTGCACTCACCCTCTTCCTTTTGGACATCTATTACGAACGAACAACATTTGATTGGAAAAACATAGTATGATGACACATGGAATAGGTGCAGAAAATGGATACGTATGGCATATACTCATATATGATGCTTAAACTAAGCAGATGGTGGTATGTAACAAAGTAGAAGTAATGCAAGAGGTCATATGCAAAATATGTGCGATCAATACAACCTCGCCAAGTTAGAGCAAGCCCCTTGATGGGTGAATAAGATAGGCCATCCTCAACCATGCCAAGTTTGTTAGCCAGTGGATTGTTCCGCAATATTCCTCTTGTGCGCCCATTCTCATATTCATTTTAATCATGGTCAATACCTGACATGCATGAAAACATTAAAAAAAGGTGAGATTATCTTTTTGATGCAGAAGTGATTCTAATCCAATACCGCTTCCCTATAAACCCCTTTGTGCTATCTCTGCAATTCTTCTGAGAGATGCCATACATGCTGTAATTTGGTGTGTGCATTGATATAATGTGGTCTACTACTCAAAATATGAGAGCTCCAGAAGTGATGATACTTCACAGATGATAGCTTCAACATATAGTAAAAAAGAACAAGTCGACCTGACCTGACAGATTTAAAATACACTAAGGGAGAACAACTCGACCTGACCAGTCAACCACAAATGTCTCTGCTACTCTTACCAACAAGGAACATACTTATTAAAGAAGAGAAGATGATTATGTTAAAGAAGAGCAAAAGAGCAAGCAGATTGAAGATATTACAAGTCTTTTTATACAATGTCTGTTGCCCACCCATGATGAACCAGAGCGCACAGAGAAATACTATTCCTTCCGGTCTCTCCATATGTGGCTCACATGCATTTCTAAACAAAAGTAGGAATATTTATCTGACCAATTAAACATGTCTTAGTTTTACTAATATCAACATAATATCATATTTGAATTTGTACAACTAAGCTTGTTTAGCTCGATGGGTGGAGAAGTGCTATTACGACAGAAACCACGTAGGTTGATCGTGGTCATCATAAAATGGAGAAACTATAAGCATGATGAGTATATTGTTGACCGTGGTAGTGGGATGGCAGATCTAAAGCTGCAAACCGCGCAAAGGGTAGTTAGCAACCGATTTTTGCTTTGAAATAACAACTAAGATTTGGTATAGATAAGAAAGTACAGTCAACAAGTGGCAAAGAAATGCAATTCTGTTGTCTCTCTATATGTCGCGACATGCATTTGGAAACTCAAGTGGGACCTTTAGCTAACCAATTAAATGTGTCTATTAACTAATGTCAATATCATATCACAATCATATTTGAATAACTAAGCTTTGGAATTATGAGTGATGTGTTGTTTAGCTTGAAGGGTGGAGTACTACTAGTACGACAGAAAGCACATACGCATATCATAGTAGGGTAGATAAAAAGGGAAAACCCTAAGCATCAAGAGTAAAATCAGGAAAGTGAAACTAGTTGGACCATATGGGCTTGTATTGCCGGTACGGCAAGAAAGGGTTCGGAAAGGCTTCGGCCCAAAAGGGGTAGCTCTATTCATCTAAAGGCACAATACTGTTACTATCAGTCTAGACCATCAAAGATGACATAGCTCCAAACATTTCCCGGATATTATGGCAGACCATCTAGAATCATTGAAATCATCCTTTTCTCCCATAAGATAAACTACTCATACAAATGCATCTTGATGTTCTGTGCAACGCACGGGCATCTTGCTAGTTAGATAATACAATGTGTGTTGCCCACCCATGATGAACCAGAGCACACAGATAAATGCAAATCCTTGTTGTCTCTCTATATGTGGCGCACATGTTTTTCGAAACAAATATAGGAACATTAGCTAACCAATTAAACGTTCTCTGTTTTAGTAATATGAGTATCATATCGGATTCATATTTTAACAACTAAGCTTTGGAATTATGAGTGGCATGTTGTCGGATCTTGGGTTTCGGCAAAACCCTTGTGGTTCGAACTCTGGGGTGCACACGAAGATCTCTCCTCCCTCCCTAGCTCGACTACTCGCTGATCCCTAGGCCTAGCTCGTCAAATCCGAAGAACAAGGGACACAAGGTTTATACTGATTCGGGCCACCATTGTGGTGTAATACCCTAATACAGTGTGGTGTGGTGGATTGCCTTGTAGGCCAAGGAAGAACTAGTCCATGGAGTGAACTGCCTCCTGAGGAGAGGTGTTCTTGTGATCGAGTGAGCTTGTGAGTGTGTGGCCTTCTATCTGATCAACTCTAGATGAGATGATATCAATGGTGGTGGCTAGTCATATTTATAGTGGCCCGGGTCCTCTTCCCAAATATTGAGCGGGAAGGGATCCCACAATGGCGAAATTGCAAGGGGGACAGCTAGTACGTGCTATCCTGTCAAAAGGTGGTCTTCGCTTGCCAAAGGCTCTGGTGGTGACACCGCCGTGGGCTCTACGATGACCTTCGCTCTGCTGTCCTGCTGGTCTTGGTCTTGTTGCACCGATATGGAAACCTTTGCCTGACGCCTCAGGACTCCTCGCCTGCTCCTGCTCCTTTAGTACCAAAGAGGAAACTCGCACTCTGTGCCCGCTGGCACCCGCCTGGCATTGGTCGTCACTGCTCACGTCACGAGACATCGCGAGGTGCCCCTTGCCTTGATATCTCCGCTCCTCAGGAGCCAGCCTAATGAGGCTGCCCCAGGGGAGGTCTTGCGTCATCCGCCTCGCGAGGCTCGGCCCCTTGCGAGGGTCTTGAGTGGTTGCTAAAGAGGTTGGGCTGTACCAGGCCGCCTCATGAGCCACTCCCTGGGCCACAGGCAAGCAAGTCTGGGTACCTCCGTTCCCAGAACACCGACAGTAGCCCCCGGGCCCAAGGTGCGCTCGGGCTTGGCTTCGCGGGGAAGCCAAGGGTCAAATGCGGAATGTCGTGGGCTCCAAAAGCCTGCGGCCTTGACTGACATGTGGCGATTGATTTGATGTGGGCATCTGCACTACCCACGCCGCCTCGGCAATCGCACGGCTCACAAAAAGGCAAGTGCGTGCTGCTGTGCCTTCATTGCTAGCCATCGCCTTGCTCCAGATCCCCTTTCTTGCTTCTCTCCTCCACAAGACTCCAGATCTCCATCATCTCCCCCCGAGCTCGCAGCTGATAGCGTCCGGCAAGTCGAAGGCCGCTGCTCCGTCAACCTGGTACGAGCCGGCCTTGTGGGCGCCCATCGTTTAGGAGACGAACCATGCTGTCGTGCTCCTGATGACGGTGGAGGACACCAACGAGAAGGGGAAGACCGCGGTCCGAGCTGCCTCCGCCGAGTCGGAGGACTCCAAGAGTACCTTCTATCCGCTCTTTATGAGCAGTGCTGTTGCAGGGCTTGTCCCTCCTTTCTTCAATTTCTTTTTCTCCTTCCTCAACCACTATAAGCTACATGCCCTTTATCTTCATCCCAATCCTGTCCTCCTCGTGTCGATCTTTGCCTTCTACTACAAGGCATTTGTTGGGGTGATGCCATCCATAGCGCTGCTTCGCCACTTCTTCTACCTCAGGAACAAGGGTACACTTTGTTCTGGGAGTGTCAATTTCGTCGCGGCGAACGGGGCCAACGCGATCTCGAAGGTCGGGAAGAAGGCCGAGAACTTTAGGAATAAGTGGGTCCTCGTGGATGCCAAGTGCTCCCACCCTCGGCTGGTGCTGCCAATAGCGATGCCTAAGTCGAGCGACAGGTGGCTCAGCGCGAAGCTCACCGACTCCCGGGCAGGAAAGGTGTTGGAGAAGATGACTGCGGACCTGAAGCCAGATGACACCGAGGCGGCAAAGCTGATGGGGGCCATGATTGTCAAGGAATTCTTGGCATTCCACGTGGCTCCACTTCAGGCACGCTCGCTCCCCTTGTGGACACTCGGGGACGAGGCGGACAACCTCTGACTGTGCTGTGATGCACTGTCCGCCGAACATCTTGGGGCAGCTCTCCGTCTCCTGGTTGGGGACAATCTGGGATATCCGCCTGCTACCCATGTCCCCTTGTACCGCCGCCAGGACGGGGCGACGGTGGTGGCCTCGATGCCCACCTTCGACGGGCGCGGGCTCATGCCTCCGGCGCCCCTGAAGCTCAAGTGGCAGCAGAACCGGTGGAGTTGTCTTCGGGCGACTCCAGCGGGGAAGATGACTCAGAGGCGACCGCAGAGGGGACCAGGGAGTCCTCCCCACCACGCAAGGCTGACCTCCTTCACGCCTTGCCTGATGACGACAACACTGACGACCACCCGGTGAAGGAGGCAGCACCCCCGACCGGGGTTGTCACAAGGTCCAAGCTCACCCCCTCGAAGAAGCCGCCGGCTGGTGTCCCGACGAAGAGCGGTTCAGCGTCGATCTCCCGAGGCGATGCTCTTGTTCTGAGGCCGCCTGGCGCTGTTGTTGTGCCAGCTAATATGGCTTCGTCTGCTCTGGGGGCTCGCTCTCCCGCGGTGCAGGCTGAGGGGCCCCTGGGCTCCATGGTTCTGAAGAGGCCTCGTGGTTTCGCCACCGTGGACCAGTGAGTACCTTGGCCTGGTCCCTCCTTCGTTCTTGATTTCATTGTTGATTCCTGGCGTCTCCCCCTGTATTGCTAGGCTAGCACCGTCGGTGAAAAAAAAGACGGAGGAGGAGGCCGCATCAGAGGCCCAGCGGCCTGGCTTGACTTCGCCCCCTCTGCCGTAGATGGGTGGCGGAGGAGCCCCTGCTTCTGCTGCTCGGTTTCCATCTCGAGGCCCCGTGGACAAATCTTAGGTGGGGGTCACGTCCTTGCTCGAGCAGGCTCTGGAGGCACCCATCTTAAGCTCCTCTGCTGGCGTTGCCAGGGCTCAGGGGGTCTTGACCACGCCGCAACCCCCTACTGAGATTGTGCCGCTAGCTCGCGGTCCTCCGGCTTCGCCCGGCGCCCCGAAGGAGGTTTTTTCCGCGCTGACGCAGCTCCAAGATGACCTCCAAGGCGCAGAACATTGTCTGGTGGCTGGGCCCTTGGAGCTGGTTTCCGGCTGGCTGAACCCCAAGAGTCTATCCGGGATGTGCTGACCCGAGTCGTGGCAGCCTCCGAAGAGGAAAAGCAAGCCGCCGACCAAGTCGCAGCTGCCCGCAAGGTGGCGCTGAAGGATGCGCAGGCCGTCAAGGAGCGCTGCCAATCGATGGAGACCGAGCTGCAGGCCATGCGTAGCAAATGCACAACGGACGAGGAGAGGATGAAGGCCCGAGAAGATGTTGTTGCCAGCCGTAACGCCGAGTTGGTGCAGTTGATGAAGGAGCTGTCTGTAGAGCGCGGCCACCTGGAGGAGCTGAGGCAGGCGACAGAAGCAAAGGCAGCCCAACTGGCAACCAAGGCGAAGGTTCCGGCCGAGGACCGCGCGGACTTTAAGTCGCTTGAGGAGAGGTCCCGCCAAGCACTGAGGGCACTCTACGAGAAGGGCTTGGAGAAACTGCTGGTGACGGATGATGAAGGCCCCGCCCAGCTGCTTCCTTATCTTGTCTTGGTGCTCGAGGGTGTCGTCCGCGAGATCGGCCCCCTGGCGGAGGAGGAAGCTCGCGTGCTTTCTTCTTCTGCCCTGACGCACGTTCTTAGCCACCTGCACCTTCATGATCCAAACGCCGTCCTTGGGGCACTGCTCGAGCCCGTGGAGGCGGAGCACTGCGAGGTGATACGTCCAAAACGTATCTATAATTTCTGCTTGCTCCATGCCACTTTTGGGTGATATTGCTATGATATTCATACACTTCCATACACTTTTGATCATATTTGGACTAACCTACTAATCCAGTGCACCCCGGTGCCAGTTTCTGTTTTCGGCTGTTTTTGTATTTCAGGTTTTCACGTTACGAGAACTGCCAGGAAAAATCCAGAAAAATTATATAAAAAATCAGCGTTCCAGAACCTACCTTGCGCCCGAAGGACAGCCGGGGGGGGGGGGCGCCACCAGGGCTCCAGGCGCCCTGGCGGCGCGCCCCCCCTGGGCCGCGCCGGGGGGCGCCTGGGCCCCCCGAGCCCCGTCTGGTGCCCCCCCTTCGGCATATATTTAGAGCGTCCTTCGAAACCCTCGGGACGGGAACTCTTTTTCGCAATCTCATCTCTGTTCCGCCGCCGCCGCCGCTTCCAAGATCGGGAGCACCAGGAGAACTCTTCCCGGCACCCTGTCGGAGGGGAGGCTCACCATCGGGAGCCTCTCCACCACCATGGACGCCTCCCGGATGAGTTGTGAGTAGTCTCCCTTGGACCATGAGTCCATGACCAGTAGCTATGTGATGTTCTCCTCCCGTTCTTGTGCTTCACTAATTAGTCCTCGTGAGCTGCCCTACATGATCGAGGCACATATGTAATCCTTATACTGTTGCTATGATGAGTTTGCTGGGATCCGATGGATTATGAGATTATGTTCAGATTGTTCTTGAGTAATATATTTGATCTACCTCTTTTATATTTATGTTCATAAGTAATTCTTGCATGTTCTCCGTTGTTATTTATTGCTTTGGCCAAGTAATACGTAGTGACTCCAAGAGGGAACGTTATGCTTGATTGTGGGTTCATGCCCCTCGATGACTAGTTTGAGTGACAGAAACATGAGTCTAGGGGATGTGCTGTTGCCACAAGGGGGAAAACAACGGTGCTTGTGCCCGCGGGTGCAAGGATTGTTTACTTTACGCAAAGTTCTTTTAATGCAGTTGTCTGTTGCTTTGAGTTTACACTATGGGTGGGGCTCGCAACTTAATACCAGCGAGATGTTCTGGATAGATATATCAAGGTGGATGATTAGTAGTAGATATTGATGGATTTCGGTCTGCTTACTTTGGCGTACCGCCCATGCTTTGAACCTCAACCTTTCTTGCAATGTAGTCAGCATTGGTTTGCATTCGTGGTCCTGTCAATAGCCCAGCTGTAATTCATTTACCTCACATAGCTTTTTTATCGTCTTTTGGGAGAGAGACATCACTAGTGAACATCATGAGACTCCGGTCTATATTACCATTGATCACATCCGCTATTTACTTTTCGCTTTTATTTACTATTGCAAACATTATCTATCACTACTATCATTTGCGTTTAATCCTTTGTGAACTACAAGGCCGGAGGGATTGACAACCTCTCTGTACACGTTGGGAGCAAAGTTATTTGTATCTGTGTGCAGGTCCACGTTGATTGCTAATCCGCGCCGTTAACAGTTGACACCTACTTGTTGAACCTAGGAGTCTCTGGGGATTCGATCCTTGGTATCTTTGCTAAGGGAAAAACTTCCACAACACTGCATCTTACACCTTCCACTTGGGGTAACCAACGAGGGGTTAGAGGCCCATCAAGGAGTTTTTCTGGCGCCGTTGCCGGGGACTCCACTCTTCAGGATAGGGGAGTTGCACGCTATCTTTTACCTTTGCTTTTTAGTCTTGTTAGTTTACCTTTCAGTTTTCTTTATGTCTTTTCACCAGTTATGCTTATGGACAACCTTGCTATTGGATCGTTGCTTGCGGGAAGACGCCCCACACCTGTGGTGGTTGCTCCTCCCCCTACTGAAATTGTGCCCTATAAAATACCAGCTGGTATTATCAATTATGTTTTGGCTAATCGTTATGCAGGAGACAGACATCCCGGTGAACACTTGCTATATCTGTCACAATTATGTTCATTATTTAAGCTTGCAGGTGTATCAAGGGAGTTTGTCATGAGGAAATTGTTCGCCGTATCACTTATAGATAAAGCTTCAGATTGGTATAAGCTTCTCGATAACTCGCACTTGGTTGATTGGCAAGAGCTTATGCCTCTCTTTTATAATAAGTTTTATCCTCTTCATGATGCTTATGTGGAGAGTAAGAGTACCTTTTTGCGTGTGGATCATGGTAACAATGCTTTATGTGATGCTTATATTGTTGAGTTCATCCATGATGCCACTGAAATTTATAATGAGAGAGGGAGACATGGTTCTAAATATCTTAATAATATCAAGTTCCCTCTCTTTATGTTGAAGGTTTTGAAGCTGCACTTGTTTTGTCTTCCTATGCTTATTGCTTTATGCTTCAATAATTTATTTCTTTACAAGATTCCAATGCATAGGAAGAGGGGTGGACTTAAATATGATTTATATGTGCTTCTTGATGCTCTCTTTTGTTCTTCAACTCTTATTCCTACGAGAGCATCATTTTTGCATTATGCCTAGCTTAAAGGCATAAAAGAAAGCGCTTTTGGGAGGCAGCCCACATGAATAAATTTTTATATTTTGCTTTTGTTTTGTCTTGATGTTGTTTACTATAGTAGCATCATCATTGTATCTTTGCTTTTCATATTTGTGCCAAGTATAGCCTCTGATTGCTAGAAAGTTCAAAAGTTGTGAGGTGCTGTCCAGGAAACAGATTCTGTCCTTGGATAGAAAAATTCGTATAAAATCACCAGATCATCTTTTTGGTCTGAATTTTTTCGAAAGCGTTCTCTATATAATTGTCTTTCGTGCGTCTGTTCTGAGTTTTTAGATTTGAGTTGCAGAAGTACCCCGAACAAATCAATTACTACCTGCTGTTCTGTTTTTCACAGATTCTGTCCTGTTTTGCCTTTCCTTCATTTTGCAAACCAAGAGCTTGCTTTTTCTTTGCAAAAACCTTTTGGCAATCTTGAGAAACAGTAGAACTTCAAGAATATCTTTATTTCCAGTGAGGTATAATTATTTTATTAAGGGTACTAACCTCGCTAATCAGATTATAATGAGTTATGTATGAAGGGAGTTTTCAAGTGTGTGAGGGAAGATGATAAAAAGATTCAGGAGTGTCAAGCGCTCAAGCTTGGGGATGCCCCCGTGCACCCCCAAGAAATATTCAAGGAGACTCAAGCGTCTAAGCTTGGGGATGCCCCCGTGCATCCCCTTCTCCATCAACATTATCATTTCGTCTTTCGTTCCACTATATTTTTATCACTTCATGTGTTATGTGCTATGCTTGGAGCGTCTTGCTTTTAGTTTTCTTTTTAGTTTTTCATAACGAGTCGGAACTCAGCGTTCTTTATGTGGGAGAGAAACACGCTCCACTTATACCTAGAACATAACATAGAATTTTCATGTCTATCTTTGTTGTGTGTGTTCTTCGTCTTTTAAATAGCTACTATCATGCTCTGCTCTTAGTATTCATGCTTATCTTTTCAAAGAGCTTTTGTTTAGTTGGTTGCTTGAACTCTCTTTAATTATCATGCTCACCTTATTAAGAGAGTTTGCTTCCGTTGCATTGGTTGATATGTCTATGATAAAGATGCTACGTGCATAATGGTGCTTAGTAGTTCAGGTTTCTTGTGGTTAGTCTCAAATAGCTGGGGGATTCCCAATGAGTTGTTGGAGTACCAACTTGATTTGTTTGCCAATGATGTGGTATGGTTTAGTAATATCTTCCTTCGAGAATTTATTTTGATTGACTTGGCGTATGCTCACGCATATTTAAGACTGTAAAGAAAGTCTGTCAAGCCTTGATGATCTTTTATTTCTGAGTAGCGATATAACTTCCATGCCTGATTCAATATTGCCTTGTCGCTCTACATGATTATGACCGTCATTGCTCTCTTAGTTGGTCGCTCCCAGTCGTTTGCTAACCTCCACCTGTACTAAGCAGACTAACTTTGCAATACATAGCTCATGGGAAAGTAGCTTAAAAACTATTGTGGTAAAGAATATGTTGCCTATGTATCTTATTTCTTATAAGTTGCTTGCTGAGCGGTAACCATGTTTCTGGGGACGCCATCAACTGTCACACTTTTGTTGAATATCATGTGAGTTGCTATGCATGTTCGTCTTGTCTGAAGTAAGGGTGATTTGCCATGGGTTGAATGAGTATGCATATTGTTATAGAAGAACATTGGGCCGCCAACCAAAGCCATGTATCATGGTGGAAGTTTTAGCTTGGACATTAATCCTCAATCTCTTATGAGAATATGCTTATGCATTAAAGAGGAGTACATCATCTATTTTCCATGTTGTCCCGGTATGGATGTCCTCAAGTTGAGATCTATCAAAAACGAGAAATCAAATGCGATTTATCTCCTTAGACCTTTGTACAGGTGGCATAGAGGTACCCCTTTGTGACACTTGGTTGAAACATATGTATTGCAATGATAACCCATGGAAATCCGAGCTAATTAGGACAAGGTGCGAGCACTATTGGTATTCGAGGCATGAGGCTTGCAACTTATAGGATGTCTTATGCATGACACATATATAGTACTACTACCGTTGACAAAATTGCTTCTATGTTTTCAAAATAAAAAGCTCTAGCACATAACCATTCTTTTACTTTTATGTTGAGTCTCCACCTTCTTTCTTCAAGCACCAACTACTGAGAGCATGATTGTCATTCTAAGTGTAATGTGCATTGTTCCAAAGTAGCATTGTCTTTTGCATGATTGTGATATCGTTTATTTTGAAATCATTGTATCTAGTCATCACTTAAACCTTGAAGGTGCCCCTGCATTTATGTTTTGCTTCACTAAAGGGGGCAAGCTAGATATCACTTTATCATATTTGCACATCATGTTCATTGCAAATCTTTTTTATGCTTCAATGTCATGTTGTAAAACTTTCAGTCATTTGTGATTTTCTCATGAGGCAACTTAATTACTATAGATTCATTGTCTCAGTAAGCTTTTGTCATATGACTATAAAAATTCCTATATGGTTAATAGCATGTCACCACAGAAATTATTCTTGTTATCATTTACCTACTCGAGGACGAGCAGGAATTAAGCTTGGGGGCGTTGATACGTCCAAAACGTATCTATAATTTCTGCTTGCTCCATGCCACTTTTGGGTGATATTGCTATGATATTCATACACTTCCATACACTTTTGATCATATTTGGACTAACATACTAATCCAGTGCACCCCGGTGCCAGTTTCTGTTTTCGGCTGTTTTTGTATTTCAGGTTTTCACGTTACGAGAACTGCCAGGAAAAATCCAGAAAAATTATATAAAAAAACAGCGTTCCAGAACCTACCTTGCGCCCGAAGGACAGCCGGGGGGGGGGCGCCACCAGGGCTCCAGGCGCCCTGGCGGCGCCCCCCCCCCCCTGGGCCGCGTCGGGGGGGCGCCTGGGCCCCCCCGAGCCCCGTCTGGTGCCCCCCTTCGGCATATATTTAGAGCGTCCTTCGAAACCCTCGGGACGGGAACTCTTTTTCGCGATCTCATCTCTGCTCCGCCGCCGCCACCACTTCCAAGATCGGGAGCACCAGGAGAACTCTTCCCGGCACCCTGCCGGAGGGGAGGATCGCCATCGGGAGCCTCTCCACCACCATGGACGCCTCCCGGATGAGTTGTGAGTAGTCTCCCTTGGACCATGAGTCCATGACCAGTAGCTATGTGATGTTCTCCTCCCGTTCTTGGGCTTCACTAGTTAGTCCTCGTGAGCTGCCCTACATGATCGAGGCACATATGTAATCCTTATGTTGTTGCTATGATGAGTTTGCTGGGATCCGATGGATTATGAGATTATGTTCAGATTGTTCTTGAGTAATATATTTTATCTACCTCTTTTATATTTATGTTCATAAGTAATTCTTGCATGTTCTCCGTTGTTATTTATTGCTTTGGCCAAGTAATACGTAGTGACTCCATGTGGGGACCCCGACTCATAAGTCGTGATCACCGAATGCACGTGTACAGTGATCCCAGAGATCAATGCTCACTGAACACACAGAAGCTGAGTAACAAGAGTCTTACATCCATACATACCGTATTACACAAATAGGACCATAATGGTCAAGTCTTGAGTATATCATCACAGCGGAAAATCTTCAAAGACAACTGGGACCCATGCCATCTGCCTTAACCCTACAGGCATTCTGACTGGGAAGCGTCCTAGCTCGCATGCTCGTCACCGAGAAATCTTCATCATAACCTGTTCTCTCCTGCCTGGCCAATAAAATAACCAGTGGCAAGCCAATGAGTACATTGAATGTACTCGCAAGCAACCCAAGTGTGATAGCAGAATATTTATGCAAGGCTCTACTGCTAGGTTGGCAGTTTTGCGAAAAGCTAGTTTTTCATATGCAAGTATGATCAACATGAAACATGGATATGCATATGTCTGTACAAGTAACAGCAGGTCACAGACATCATATCGAGAAAGAGTTGTAATCAACTCATGTTCAAGCTCATTATAACTTCCTCAGGTATCACATCATCAATCTCACTGAACCATGTTGTTTCCTCACACACACACCAGGTTTCGCAAACATTGGACGTAGCCCAAGAGCGGTTACCCAACTGTCCATGACCGTGGACACGGTTATTCGAATAGTTTTACACTCTGCAGAGGTTGCACACTTTACCCACTAGATCCGGGGAACTTCCGTGTCATCCACGACCCGCGATACCTCAAGTATCCGGGGTAAGCACCCGATCACTACCTTTCCCTAGACGACACTAACATAGAGTCCACTCGATTGGTAGCAGCCCCGTGCCAAACATTTCACATCTCAAGGTTTGTGGAGACTCGCTCCGAATTCATCACATATCACAAGCACGGGGTACCAACGGTGTGTCCGGTGACCTGTAAAAACAGTCATGGCCGCCTATCCAAGCGCGACCCCGTCCCAAGAGTGACCTCATGTCACTCCCGTCACTAGTAATGCGGGCACCATGCTAGTATCGACCTAGGTAATCAATAATGCCCTTTCCCATATAAGGGTAGAGTGGTTGCGCATGTAAGGTTGGAATAACGGTCGCAACTTAAACCAATCCGTTTTCAAAACAACACACTCACTTTCCTCGGTTCACCACTTCGTCATCAAGTGGTTACCCATCTCACCATCTCCCTCGGGCATAAATGGCACCCGACGGGGTTTTCGAAAAGTCTTTTGAAAGTATCCTGCTTCCGTCACCATGCATATACCCGTCCCATTTGCGTAGCCACTATTTAAGCAAACTAACTACTCCCACCCACATAACCCTCATAGGAAGGTAGGCTCATGGTTGATGCAAGTATCAATAGTAAGCAACAATGGTAGCAACCAAAGTGGTTTCCACTTCAACATGATTCCGATGCATTGAATATAAAGGTGCTATGAGGCATGCATAAAAAGGTTTCTTGAACATGGTCAAAGGGCTACTTGCCTTATTCTTCTGAGTCTTCAAACCTTCTGGTCCATCTCCGAATACTCCGTTTATTACGTCAACTAACGATGGAAACAATCATAATAAGCAACACAGTCAAAGCAAAAATAAAAGTGCTCTAAAAGTAGGAGTTGGACTTTTCTAGGATACCTCTGGTCATATTAGAAATGACCAAGGTGGTCTCATAGGTGTTGGATCAATGGGTAGTTTGGAACATTTCAATATGATGGAACCAAAGGGTTTATGGATTTGGAAGAAGTATACAGAAATAATTCCTTGAATGATGAGCAAAGGTACCCATCATCAAGTCATGATTTTAGAAGCATTTAGGAGTTGGTTTCAATGGATTTGGAATTGAAGTGAATTTCCTAGGATTTTCCAAAGCTGATAAATAGGAAGAAATGGCTCATTATTTGGTGGGGTACAGAAACTATTATTAAAAATGTTCCAAAACTAAGTTTGGTCATGAAAAGCATCTAGGAACTTGAATCACTGCATTTGGATCAAAAATGAGCTCTCTGTGATTTTCTAAAGTTAATCACAGAAAGTGGAAAATGGGCATTTGATAAATATTTGTGTAGGAAAAGTTTCTGGAATAATGTGCATGTTGCACTATGTGATAGAGCATGATTTATGGAGCCATATGAAATTTGAATCATGCCATTTGGAGTTCATATGAATATTTGGGAGATATTTGAAATTTACTGGAAACAGAAAAATAAAAAGAAAAGGGGTTATACCCTGGCGCACAGGGCGGAGAACAGCCGCACAGCAACTGGGCCGGCCCATGGCTCGGCCGCGTGCACAGGGGGGAGCGGTGACGTCGGAGGCGCATTTTGGCGATGCGCTTCCGCGCGGGGAAGGCGGGCTGCGCCGTTGCCGTTTCCACTTAAACGGCTGGGCCCGGCTGGCCGGGTCGCTGCCAGGTGGGCCCCCTCCGCAGGGTCGTCTCCTTCCTCCCGCTCCCGCAACAGAGGGGAGGGGAGGCCCGAGCCGCGCGACGCCGGCGCCCTTCCCCGGCGGCACAGGCCACCTCCGGCCAGGGCGCGGCCACCGGAGGGATCCCCGGGGAGCGGCGCATCCAGGAGATGGGCTGAGGCCAGCGGACGACGGCCGAGGCGGCCCCAGAACGAGCCATGGCGGATGGCCGCTCGGGCGTCTGCGAGAAGGGGAGGCACGGCGCCCCGGAGCATTGGGAGAAGAGGGGGATAGGGCCACCGGGCTCTGGCGCTTCTACAGGTGGGGAGAGGAGGAGCGGGGGAGTCCCCCATTGCCCGAATCAGAGCGGAGGCCGACGGCGGCACTCCGGCCATGGAGGAGGTAGGAGGCCACGGGAGGGAGGTTGGGGATGTCTGGGAGTTGCACGGAGAAGAGGAGGATCCAGCAGAGGCAAGAGGTGCTCGGGGGGAGGCCTTAAATAGCTGCAGCCACGGTGCACCGTGAGCGATGTCCATGGACGCGCTCGGGCGTGCTCGTGGAGAGAGGAGGAGGGCCGGGGAGGATAAGACCGACAGCCCGGCAGGTTGCGGACGTCGAGGGGACCTCGTTGGACACGCCAACTCTGCCCAAGACCGCCTGGAAGCCTCGGGAGGGCCGAGCTACAGTGCCTTGGTGCACTGTAGCGTGCTCCAGAGCGCGTCTTTGGCCGGCATGCTCAAGTCTTTGCTGTCCAGGCCGTGTCCCCCAGTGTCCAGTAGTGTCCAGCAGTACTAGGGGATAGTAAACAATGGCGTCGGGGTCTTGGATGCCCTGGGGAACCACTAGGATGAGGAGGGAGGTGAGGGAGAGGGTGAATCCTGCTGTCCAGCAGTGTAACTTGGGGTTTTACCCCCTCCAATAATTGAGATAAGGCAGAGGAGAGTTATTGGAGGTAGAATAGGACTAGGGGAAGCTGTGGTAAGAATTTGAGGCCATGGAGAAAAGTAAAAGAGGTTCAACCACTAGTTTTGGTAATTGGATAGAAGGTGTTTGATCAGGGTTTGGTCAAGCAAATGACATCCACTTGACATGGGACTTAAAAGGATCAAATGTCACATATAATTAGGCCCCTACACCAAATTTGAGCTCATTTGGGCAAAGTGGCCAATGTAACTTTGGTGAACCCTAGAAATGAACAGAAATGGTTTCACCATGTTTGAGTCAAGCAAATCATCTCCCCTTGATGCACCACTTGGTGTAGCATCATCATTTGGGGTTATGAACATGCCCACAAAGTTTGAGGCTCCAGATAAAAAGTTGACAATGTAAAGTTGTTCAAATTTGAATTTGAACAGAAGGGGTTTTGGAGAGATCTGAACAAGTTGCTCTTTTCCAAATCTTGTGCCATTTGGTCTAGATTCCTTATTAGGCCATTCTAGCATGTGCACCAAATTTGAGAGCATTTGGACAAGTTTGGCAATGTAGAGTTGCTCAAACTTCAAATATGGACAGAATGGTTTTGAAGAGGTTTGAGGATGTTTCCTTGATCTTCAAGGCATGATGCTTTGCAAGATCATCAAATATGTCATATGTGACATGATAGAATTTCCCTGGAATTATTGGAGAATATTTCCTTTGTAAATATTTCAAAAGCTTGAAATATCCAGAAAGGGTTTTGGAAGGATTTGTCCAATATTTTGAACATGACCATGTGTTGAAACTCTTATATATGGACAATATATGTCCTATGAGTCTCCCTGAATTTTGGCAAATATTTTTGAAATGATTAAATAATTTTTCCCTATTAAAGACCATTTCTGGCCTTAAGAAAAATCTTTTAAATAAAATATAAAAATAACTTTTAAAATTATACTTTTGTGGTTTCTGGGAGTCCTATACCTAATAGGATTCAAATATACTTTTTGAAAGATTTTTCTCACCCTAAATAAGGTACTTGCAGTGCAAATCTCAATTCAGGGGTTTTTGGAAAACTAATTTTTGAAAATACCATTTGGCCAAAATATTTTTATAAGAAAATTCTATACTGGTCTATACACATGGCATGATCATTGGAAAAAGGTTTTGGGTCAAGGAGATGAAGTATAAGAGTTGGAGGATTTATTTGATTTTCAGAGCACTAGCAAACAGCAGACAGAGTCAAATCAAGCAAAGTCAACAACACTCAAAAGTTTTTGCAAATCCACATTTTTAACATGGAAATTAGCTTAAGCAATGTGACAAGAAAATCAGGGTGTGACAGACCTACCCCCCTTACAAGAATCTCGTCCCCGAGATTCCCAGACTAGGCGTGGAAAGAAAAGCGGAGTCTTGGATACGGGGTAGTCTTCACTTCTTCTTGTTGGTTCTGCTTCCGAGCGGTGCTCCTTGGAATCCTGATGTGCTTGATGGTATGGCTTCTTGCTTGATGTCGTCCTTGATGGAGGTTGCTGAGGGGTCTCTTGCATAGGTTAGGTTGGGTGAGCTGTCAAAGGCTCGGTGATCGATGTCCTTGCGGGCATCGGGCTAGCTAGGAGGTAAGAAGTACTTCCAGAGTGGGGGCTCGTGGAAGATTTGGTGCACGAAGGGTATCTCAGGTGGTAGATCTAGCTGGGGAGCCATCTACCACTTGACTTGCAGTGATCTCAAAGGGTCCAATGAACCTTGGTGCGAGCTTCCCCTTGACGTGGAAACGCTTGGTTCCCTTCAGAGGGGTTACCCGCAGGTACACGTGGTCCCCGATATGGAAACTCATGTTCCGACGGTGAGTGTCAGCATAGCTCTTTTGCCTTGACTTGGCTGCCTTCAAACGTTCTCTGACTAGTTGGACTTGCTCTTCCGCTGCGCGGAGAATACCCGGTCCAAGGACTAGTCCTACTCCAGCCTCTGACCAGTTGAGGGGTGTGCGACATCTGTGTCCGTACATCACCTCAAATGGGGTCATCAGAAGGCTCGACTGGTAACTGTTGTCATAGGAGAACTCGGCAAAAAGGAGACAATCCTCCCACTTGGCTCCATATGCCAAGACACAGGCTCGGAGTCATGACTTCGAGAATCTGATTGACTCGTTCTGTCTGACCTCCGGTCTGTGGGTGGAAAGCCGTGCTGAAAGATACTTGGTTCCCAAGGCTTCTCGGAACTTCTTCCAGAACCTTGAGGTGAACTGGGTTCCTCGATCTGACACGATCTCCTTGGAATACCATGAAGACTTACGATTCGGTCGATGTAGATCTTCCTTCAGGGCGGTCTTCAATTGTCTTCTATCCAGCTGTCCGTCTCTTCTTTGTCTTCGGGCAGACAAGTAGGCCATCCAATGATGATGTTACCCAACTTGTCCAATAGCTCCATGAGGTCTAAGGGGTACGGAAGGTAAGCTGGGGTATTGGTGGTGGTCTCGGTTGAGTATCTGCAGAGGCTTTCCTGGCTTAGAGCCAAGGCCCGTGGTCAGAATCTGACCAGGTGGTGGCTTGGTGGGGCTTAAGGGTTTCAAGGATTCTAGTGAGTGAGTGAACTTATATCATCTTATCCTTATGCACAGTTTCTGAGATGCCAATAGCTCTATCTAGTACTCTGAACGGAAAAGCGGCCTCTCGCATAGACCAACTTCAATCACCACTCATTGCCATACATATCCTCATGACTCTCAAGAGACGGTCTAACAAAATTGCACTAGTCTACGATCCCCAAATCCATATGTACGTCTACCTCTAAATTCCAAAGGTAGATCATACATGCTGCTGATCTTAAATTAAACTCCACAATCCAAGCACTCAACCTAGTCTTGCAAGGCTCAAGATAATGCATCTCTAATCTAAGGAAACACGTCATATGCCACTCCAAGATTTGTTTCCTTCCTATAGATCAACTCCAATAGCCTGGTAATTTTATCAATCACCGCATAATCCAACAAGTCTACAAATCCGATGTCTACGGTGCTCCACAAGATCTCAAGTCTCTATAATACCCAAATACTTGGAAGGACTATGCATCACGATAGTATGTCCACCAAATTCCCATCATCCGGGTCAAGTAAATTCCATGATCACGACTATATAGATCCCCAAATCAACTCGGACAAATAATCCAATCTCCTAGGTTATCATCCACCGAGTAGCATGATACCATAATCAGGATCATAGGCCTAAATCCAATCTTACTCCGAATCATGCAGACATATCCAGCATTATACCAACCAGAATCACCTACATAAATCCAAATCTCATATCTAACGGGTACTCCTACATGCTTTCCCAAAGTCATGATTCCACCAACATGAAAACCTCACAATCCATCAAGGTCTCCGGTAGTTCCTCGAAGTCACTGATGTAAACCACCAAGTCATCCGTCCAATATCCTCGAACTGGTCTATCTATGGCATCGTCAGACCTCGTGCTATATCAGGATGAAAATGTGCTCACTCATCGTGTTTACTAGTTCCTTTACGAACCCAGTGTTGTGCAAGGTTACAAAGGCTTAACAGGTTCTCTCGCTTTACCATGGGTTAGGCACATGGTTAAGGATTCGTGCTGGAGTGTCTCGGGAAGTCTCAAGGGGTCTGGAAAGAGGGTTACTGGTCTGGAGGGTTAAACATAACTCTACGGGGTTGCACTTGGTCACGGGGGTTGTAGCAGAAGTCTTCAGTGCCAGATGGCTGTCGAGGTAGAATCCTTGGTGCATCTTGTCTTGCGGGTCTTCAATTGGGGAGAGAGAGAATAGAGGGGAGAAGCAGCGTAGAGGAGGGAAATGCCTAAAGGGGGTTCTATAGTGCAGGTGCAACAAACAGGTGCAAAAAGGCCGAAACAAAAGAAACGAGGCAAGGGAGGTGATATAGCCATGCACTTGTTGCCTGGAGCAAAAGTGCGACTTATATTAAAACACAAACGAATAAAAGCAAACAACACATAATCACGGTTCTATCCGAACCATCATATGGACTCGACTGCGCATAGGGGGTACACGACTCATCCTACCCTAGGGGTTCTCGGACTCAGTGCCGTGACTTGTGCCTCGTGCAGTCTTCTGGGCTTCCTCAGGTGTTGCCATGTCCCTTGTAGTTGCTTGATGAACGGTCCAGGTTGAGCCTGAAGAATCTTCAACAACTTCTCGCCTGATGAGGTGATGGGGTGAAGGTGCCTCCTTGTAGCTGGCGTTGACTTGGTCTTCACTTGTCTCTTTAATCATGACAATCCCTTGTGCCTCCTGGGACGTCGAGGGTACCAGGTAGGCAATCCATATGTAATGATAATAACAAGGAATAATAGAGGTCCAACATGTCAGTTTCATTGAGGAAAACATCGACACCAAGAGCGGGGGATGAAGAGAACCGTTTCCCTGCTCACTATAGTGAGGCGGACCAAATGGCAAGGTTCTCATCCACCGGTGGTTGTCGATACAACAACGGTAGTGACATGATTACTCTATTAGCAATGCATATCATGATTTTGCATAACCTATAGCCTGGTCATCATAGGCCAATGTTGCACCATCTTGGGGGTTCTTGTCAAGGGTGTCCCCCATCTTCTGGGTCGTCATATCCTTATCCATCGAGGATGTAACTTCCGTTGGTATCGTCTTGTCGTGGTGTCACCAATCTTGTGTGCAAAAGTGGTGGGTGAGTGTTTGGCAAGGTGCACTGCACGAGGATTACAGAAAATCCAGTGGTCAGGGGCATAGGGGTTTTAGCGACCAAGGTTTTGAAGAGGAAGAGATCAAGTATAGCCTAGTTTTCAAAAAACTGAGGAGGGAAGAGAAGTATAGATAGTTTTGAAAACTAGTAGTAGTTTTGAAAATAGTTTTACCCTAACTAACGACCATGCTAACTAAGGCTTCCTACAGTCAGGATGGCTCTGATACCAGCTCTGTGGGGACCCCGACTCATAAGTCGTGATCACCGAATGCACGTGTACAGTGATCCCAGAGATCAATGCTCACTGAACACACAGAAGCTGAGTAACAAGAGTCTTACATCCATACATACCGTATTACACAGATACGACCATAATGGTCAAGTCTTGAGTATATCATCGCAGCGGAAAATCTTCAAAGACAACTGGGACCCATGCCATCTGCCTTAACCCTACAGGCATTCTGACTGGGAAGCGTCCTAGCTCGCATGCTCGTCACCGAGAAATCTTCATCATAACCTGTTCTCTCCTGCCTGGCCAATAAAATAACCAGTGGCAAGCCAATGAGTACATTGAATGTACTCGCAAGCAACCCAAGTGTGATAACAGAATATTTATGCAAGGCTCTACTGCTAGGTTGGCAGTTTTGCGAAAAGCTAGTTTTTCATATGCAAGTATGATCAACATGAAACATGGATATGCATATGTCTGTAACAAGTAACAGGAGGTCACAGACATCATATCGAGAAAGAGTTGTAATCAACTCATGTTCAAGCTCATTGTAACTTCCTCAGGTATCACATCATCAATCTCACTGAACCATGTTGTTTCCTCACACACACACCAGGTTTCGCAAACATTGGACGTAGCCCAAGAGCGGTTACCCAACTGTCCATGACCGTGGACACGGCTATTCGAATAGTTTTACACTCTGCAGAGGTTGCACACTTTACCCACTAGATCCGGGGAACTTCCGTGTCATCCACGACCCGCGATACCTCAAGTATCCGGGGTAAGCACCCGATCACTACCTTTCCCTAGACGACACTAACATAGAGTCCACTCGATTGGTAGCAGCCCCGTGCCAAACATTTCACATCTCAAGGTTTGTGGAGACTCGCTCCGAATTCATCACATATCACAAGCACGGGGTACCAACGGTGTGTCCGGTGCCCTGTAAAAACAGTCATGGCCGCCTATCCAAGCGTGACCCCGTCCCAAGAGTGACCTCATGTCACTCCCGTCACTAGTAATGCGGGCACCATGCTAGTATCGACCTAGGTAATCAATAATGCCCTTTCCCATATAAGGGTAGAGTGGTTGCGCATGTAAGGTTGGAATAACGGTTGCAACTTAAACCAATCCGTTTTCAAAACAACACACTCACTTTCCTCGGTTCACCACTTCGTCATCAAGTGGTTACCCGTCTCACCATCTCCCTCGGGCATAAATGGCACCCGACGGGGTTTTCGAAAAGTCTTTTGAAAGTATCCTGCTTCCGTCACCATGCATATACCCGTCCCATTTGCGTAGCCACTATTTAAGCAAACTAACTACTCCCACCCACATAACCCTCATAGGAAGGTAGGGTCATGGTTGATGCAAGTATCAATAGTAAGCAACAATGGTAGCAACCAAAGTGGTTTCCACCTCAACATGATTCCGATGCATTGAATATAAAGGTGCTATGAGGCATGCATAAAAAGGTTTCTTGAACATGGTCAAAGGGCTGCTTGCCTTATTCTTCTGAGTCTTCAAACCTTCTGGTCCATCTCCGAATACTCCGTTTATTACGTCAACTAACGATGGAAACAATCATAATAAGCAACACAGTCAAAGCAAAAATAAAAGTGCTCTAAAAGTAGGAGTTGGACTTTTCTAGGATACCCCTGGTCATATTAGAAATGACCAAGGTGGTCTCATAGGTGTTGGATCAATGGGTAGTTTGGAACATTTCAATATGATGGAACCAAAGGGTTTATGGATTTGGAAGAAGTATACAGAAATAATTCCTTGAATGATGAGCAAAGGTACCCATCATCAAGTCATGATTTTAGAAGCATTTAGGAGTTGGTTTCAATGGATTTGGAATTGAAGTGAATTTCCTAGGATTTTCCAAAGCTGATAAATAGGAAGAAATGGCTCATTATTTGGTGGGGTACAGAAACTATTATTAAAAATGTTCCAAAACTAAGTTTGGTCATGAAAAGCATCTAGGAACTTGAATCACTGCATTTGGATCAAAAATGAGCTCTCTGTGATTTTCTAAAGTTAATCACAGAAAGTGGAAAATGGGCATTTGATAAATATTTATGTAGGAAAAGTTTCTGGAATAATGTGCATGTTGCACTATGTGATAGAGCATGATTTATGGAGCCATAGGAAATTTGAATCATCCCATTTGGAGTTCATATGAATATTTGGGAGATATTTGAAATTTACTGGAAACAGAAAAATAAAAAGAAATGGGGTTATACCCTGGCGCACAGGGCGGAGAACAGCCGCACAGCAACTGGGCCGGCCCATGGCTCGGCCACGTGCACAGGGGGGAGCGGTGACGTCGGAGGCGCATTTTGGCGATGCGCTTCCGCGCGGGGAAGGCGGGCTGCGCCGTTGCCGTTTCCACTTAAACGGCTGGGCCCGGCTGGCCGGGTCACTGCCAGGTGGGCCCCCTCCGCAGGGTCGTCTCCTTCCTCCCGCTCCCGCAACAGAGGGGAGGGGAGGCCCGAGCCGCGCGACGCCGGCGCCCGTCCCCGGCGGCACAAGCCACCTCCGGCCAGGGCGCGGCCACCGGAGGGATCCCCGGGGAGCGACGCATCCAGGAGATGGGCTGAGGCCAGCGGACGACGGCCGAGGTGGCCCCAGCACGAGCCATGGCGGATGGCCGCTCGAGCGTCTGCGAGAAGGGGAGGCACGGCGCCCCGGAGCATTGGGAGAAGAGGGGGATAGGGCCACCGGGCTCTGGCGCTTCTACAGGTGGGGAGAGGAGGAGCGGGGGAGTCCCCCATTGCCCGAATCAGAGCGGACGCCGACGGCGGCACTCCGGCCATGGAGGAGTTAGGAGGCCACGGGAGGGAGGTTGGGGATGTCTGGGAGGTGCACGGAGAAGAGGAGGATCCAGCAGAGGCAAGAGGTGCTCGGGGGGAGGCCTTAAATAGCTGCAGCCACGGTGCACCGTGAGCGACGTCCATGGACGCGCTCGGGTGTGCTCGTGGAGAGAGGAGGAGGGCCGGGGAGGATAAGACCGACAGCCCGGCAGGTTGCGGACGTCGAGGGGACCTCGTTGGACACGCCCACTCTGCCCAAGACTGCCTGGAAGCCTCGGGAGGGCCGAGCTACAGTGCCTTGGTGCACTGTAGCGTGCTCCAGAGCGCGTCTTTGGCCGGCATGCTCAAGTCTTTGCTGTCCAGGCCGTGTCCCCCAGTGTCCAGTAGTGTCCAGCAGTACTAGGGGATAGTAAACAATGGCGTGGGGGTCTTGGATGCCCTGGGGAACCACTGGGATGAGGAGGGAGGTGAGGGAGAGGGTGAATCCTGCTGTCCAGCAGTGTAACTTGGGGTTTTACCCCCTCCAATAATTGAGATAAGGCAGAGGAGAGTTATTGGAGGTAGAATAGGACTAGGGGAAGCTGTGGTAAGAATTTGAGGCCATGGAGAAAAGTAAAAGAGGTTCAACCACTAGTTTTGGTAATTGGACAGAAGGTGTTTGATCAGGGTTTGGTCAAGCAAATGACATCCACTTGACATGGGACTTAAAAGGATCAAATGTCACATATAATTAGGCCCCTACACCAAATTTGAGCTCATTTGAGCAAAGTGGCCAATGTAACTTTGGTGAACCCTAGAAATGAACAGAAATGGTTTCACCATGTTTGAGTCAAGCAAATCATCTCCCCTTGATGCACCACTTGGTGTAGCATCATCATTTGGGGTTATGAACATGCCCACAAAGTTTGAGGCTCCAGATAAAAAGTTGACAATGTAAAGTTGTTCAAATTTGAATTTGAACAGAAGGGGTTTTGGGGAGATCTGAACAAGTTGCTCTTTTCCAAATCTTGTGCCATTGGGTCTAGATGCCTTATTAGGCCATTCTAGCATGTGCACCAAATTTGAGAGCATTTGGACAAGTTTGGCAATGTAGAGTTGCTCAAACTTCAAATATGGACAGAATGGTTTTGAAGGGGTTTGAGGATGTTTCCTTGATCTTCAAGGCATGAGGCTTTGCAAGATCATCAAATATGTCATATGTGACATGATAGAATTTCCCTGGAATTTTTGGAGAATATTTCCTTTGTAAATATTTCAAAAGCTTGAAATATCCAGAAAGGGTTTTGGAAGGATTTGTCCAATATTTTGAACATGACCATGTGTTGAAACTCTTATATATGGACAATATATGTCCTATGAGTCTCCCTGAATTTTGGCAAATATTTTTGAAATGATTAAATAATTTTTCCCTATTAAAGACCATTTCTGGCCTTAAGAAAAAGCTTTTAAATAAAATATAAAAATAACTTTTAAAATTATACTTTTGTGGTTTTTGGGAGTCCTATACCTAATAGGATTCAAATATACTTTTTGAAAGATTTTTCTCACCCTAAATAAGGTACTTGCAGTGCAAACCTCAATTCAGGGGTTTTTGGAAAACTAATTTTTGAAAATACCATTTGGCCAAAATATTTTTATAAGAAAATTCTATGCTGGTATATACACATGGCATGATCATTGGAAAAAGGTTTTGGGTCAAGGAGATGAAGTATAAGAGTTGGAGGATTTATTTGATTTTCAGAGCACTAGCAAACAGCAGACAGAGTCAAATCAAGCAAAGTCAACAACACTCAAAAGTTTTTGCAAATCCACATTTTTAACATGGAAATTAGCTTAAGCAATGTGACAAGAAAATCAGGGCGTGACACTCTAAGAGGGAACGTTATGCTTGATTGTGGGTTCATGCCCCTCGATGACTAGTTTGAGTGACAGAAACATGAGTCTAGGGGATGTGTTGTTGCCACAAGGGGGAAAACAACAGTGCTTGTGCCCACGAGTGCAAGGATTGTTTACTTTACGCAAAGTTTTTTTAATGCAGTTGTCTGTTGCTTTGAGTTTACACTATGGGTGGGGCTCGCAACTTAATACCAGCGAGATGTTCTGGATAGATATCTCAAGGTGGATGATTAGTAGTAGATATTGATGGATTTCGGTCTACTTACTTTGGCGTACCGCCCATGCTTTGAACCTCATCCTTTCTTGCAATGTAGTCAGCATTGGTTTGCATTCGTGGTCCTGTCAATTGCCCAGCTGTAATTCGTTTACCTCACATAGCTGTTTTATCGTCTTTTGGGAGAGAGACATCACTAGTGAACATCATGAGACTCCGGTCTATATTACCATCATTGATCACATCCGCTATTTACTTTTCGCTTTTATTTACTATTGCAAACATTATCTATCACTACTATCATTTGCGTTTAATCCTTTGTGAACTACAAGGCCGGAGGGATTGACAACCTCTCTGTACTCGTTGGGAGCAAAGTTATTGGTATCTGTGTGTAGGTCCACGTTGATTGCTAATCCGCGCCGTTAGCAGTTGACACCTACTTGTTGAACCTAGGACTCTCTGGGGATTCGATCCTTGACATCTTTGCTAAGGGAATAACTTCCACAATACTGCATCTTACACCTTCCACTTGGGGTAACCAACGAGGGGTTAGAGGCCCATCACGAGGCCGCTGCTGAAGCTGTGAAGGACCATGTGGAGGCCTTGTTGAAGAAGTTCCTCGCCATCGACCCCTCACCCCCAGTCGATGGCGCCATCAATCCCGCGGCCAAGGCCGACTCCTCAGGGCGTGGCGATGCCTTCGGCGAAGAAGTGCTTCCTGGAGGCGGTGCCTAAGGCTGAAGGACGGGCCTGCTGGTGAGTAACGGTGCTCCTCCCTATCTTCGTTTTCTTGCGACATGTTAAGGGCCTCGTGGAGGCGTTAAGACTTCTATTTGATGCTTCAAGGACAATTTGTCTTGTAATAATTTCTGGATATCCGCAGTTCCCTTCCTATTTGTCGTTCTACGTCAGCAGAGCCCGGCCCCGCGCATACCTCAGCCGCCGCTGGCTTGTCCGGATCACTGGGACAAGACCAGGGAGTGAGGGGCTACTTGGACAGTTAGGATCCTGAGTCACGATGCTCAGGAGTCCCCCTTGACGTACAAATGGACCCTAGGTGGGAAGCGCTAGGCAGGGCTTTTGCGTTCTGCGTCGGCGGGGCCCGGCACCGCGCGTACCTCAGTCGCTGCTGGCTTGGCCGGCTCACCAGGACAACACCAGAGAGTGAGGGGCTACGGGACCAGTTAGGCCCTTGGGTCGCGATGCCCAAGTGTCCCCCTTGACATACGAACAACCCTGAGAGAAGTAGTGCACGAGGCAACCTTAGCATTCTGTGTCGGTAGGGCCCAGCCCCGCGCGTACCTCAGACGCCGCTGGCTTGGCCGGATCATCGGGACAAGACTAGGGAGTGAGGGGCAACGGGCCCAGTTAGGCCCTTGGGTCGCGATGCCCAAGGGTCCCCCTTGATGTATGAACATACCTCATACTTGTCCTCGCTGGGCTTGCGCTCGGGAGGGTTGCGTGTCGACCATGCCCCAGGGACCTGGTGGGGCGTACACCAGGCATGTGACGCCCAAGACCGACGCTCCATAAGACTTCCATATGTTCCGGGTTTTGCCGTGTGTTTCTTTTGCTAGCTTTATTTATTTATTTGCATTGCATCATGTCATCATGTCACTAATCTTTTGCAACTCAACTAAATAAATCGTATGGATCTCCGGTCCATTTAAATCGAGGGATATTCACAATGGTGACTTCTCTTTATAATATATCCTCCTAATATTTATGGAGCTATAATAAATATTCCATTAACTTGGAATCGCCCATAACACATTTGCATTATTCTTCAACTCTTCTTTTATCCGACTCAACTTCCTAAACTTCCTTTAAGGCCTCTAGAAATGTTCCACTTCTGCCCATAAGTCATGTTATTCATGTAGGGTTACCAGTTAAAATCGAATCTCTTTCGGTCTTTATCTAAATTGCCTTCCAATTCAAACAGTTCGACTTTTATTCAAACTTGTTTGAATTTCATCTTCCAAAAGTCCTCAAAAAAATTTATTTATATTTCCTCACATTTTTGTGAGTCCAGATAATTTGACCCCCAGGCCCAAATTCCCCACTAACCCTCTCTTTCTATTTTTTTCTTTATTTTCTTCTTCTACCTATTTCTTTTCTCTTAATGGATAAGAGAAGAGAGTAGGAGAGGATCCCAGCCGAACTGGGTCCAACCGAGGCTCAACCAACAGCTAGGCCCAGCTAGTTAGGCCCAGCCGCCCCCTCCTACTCCTAACCCTAGGCCGGAATTCCCTCGTTCGCTTCATCCCTCCAGCGCCGCCACCTCGCGCTCGATCCCCTCTCAGCCTCCCGCGCGTCCCCCTCGCTCTCGCACTGCGCGCCGAAGCCATGGCCGCGCTTCCCTGTCGCCGTTGCTGCTCCGCTCGCCCCCCGACCTTCTCCTTGTCCCACGCCTCGCCATCGCTCAAGCACTGCCGCCGCGCCGTCCTTCTTCCCCACATGCGCCTCCCCGCCGACCGTCGCGCGCTGCCGCCCCGCAGGTGCTGCTCTGCTCCGCCCCTAACCGGCTTGCCGCCTCGCCGAGACGCACGTGCGCCGCCCTTGCTGGACTCCATCACAGCCGCGTTGGGTCTCCTCTCCGGCCAGGCCTGCCCCTTTCTTGGCCGTCTTGAGCGCCGCCCCATGAAGCTCCACCGCCGGTGGCCTCGACGCCCATCGCCGCCGTCGCACCTCGCCCGTCCCGAGAGCCGTCCTCCTCGACGTCGGCCCCGCCACCGAGCGCTGCGTCAAGCTTCCTGCAGCCGGCGTCCAAGTTTTGCGCCACCATGACCTTGCTGCATCTCGTGCCGCCGCTGCTCTGCTTCGAGTTGCCGTGCTGCTTTCCACCCGAGGCCCTTGGCCTTGCTTCGTTTTGGATCGCCAAGACCGCCATGTGTTGCTGTCGCCAAGTACAACGACGACCGAAGACCCAAGTTACGACAAGATCGACACCACAAGTACCTCGTCGGTTCGTCAAGACCCTCATGTATGACTAGATGATGTGGGGCGTCAAGTACCACTACGTACGACGACACGACAAGTACCCCTTCCGACGACCTGCACATCTACGGAAACTTGAACGGCTTCGAAACGTGTACCCCTACGTCAACGACGACCCCGACGCCTCGTGTACAACTACCGTTGCCTCGAAAACATTGGATTCATCGAGTACCTCTTCGGAATAAACCGTGTACGACGACCGCCGCCGAAGATCGTCGAGTGAATAACGACCGCCGTCGAGGACCGATAGTACAACTACGTCGACTACCGTCACGAGAACAACTACTTTCCACGACGGCCCCGTGAACGACTACTTCCTCTACGACACGTGAACCACTCTTCCCTCGACGACTCGAACCACTTCGGGAACGCATGCTTCAAAGGTATACCACCGAGACGATGCCCGTGAACGGATGAATGCTTGCGATGTTTGAGTTGAACTATGTGTTGCGCCATGACCGACTTGTCGTTGCATGTTCCTCCTCGCATGCCCTGCTGTTGTCACGTGGAGAACCCGGTTTCCGGGATCACTCCAGCTATCTCTTGCATGGCCCGCTCACTTTCACCCTTCATCTTTTGCACCGACATCTCGACGAGTTGTCGGAACCGAGATGTTGCCGTTGCATCATTTTCGGATCGTTGTCGTGGTTCCTTCTCTTTCCACCACGGTGACAAATGCTTCCTACCATGTTCATGTTAACTTTTAATAAAATTGCATAAAACTTGCATTTGTCATCCGCATCATGATAACAACATTCAAATGCTTAAAGTTGTTGTCTGCTTAAGAATTGCTAAATATGCACATGGGGAGTTTCCAGAATTGTTGTTTTTATTTCCGGCCTCATTTAAATTGCTTAGATAGCGTAGTTATTATGCTTCACCTCTTGCCATGTTTAAAAAAACATTTAAACTTGTTGGGTTCATAACCGAGATCAAACTAAATAACTTAACGTGGTGTTTTGTCAATATGCAACTCGTTGCATATTGAGCTCCACTTAACTTGTAGTATTTGTTTGTGCACTTTTCCATGCCATGCATATTTAAACCGGACATGCATCATACTTGGTTGTGCATCATATACCATGGTTATGATATGTGTGTTTACCGTGTTGTTTTCTTCTTTCCAGTTGCTTCTCTCGTTAGCTTCAGTTTCGTTCCGGAGTTGTGAGGATTTGTTCGACTACTTCATGGACTCACTCTTCTTCCTTGCTGGATCCCAGGCAAGATGACCATTCCCCGATATCACCTCCATCTTTGCCTATGCTAGTTGTCTCGCTCTTTAGATAGGCCTCGATGCCCATTCCTGTTTGTCAGCCTCCTATTGTTGCCATGAAACCTCTAACCTTTGACACATTTCCCAGCAAACCGTTGTTTGGCTATGTTACCCGCTTGCTCAGCCCCTCTTATAGCGTTGTTAGTTGCATGTGAAGTTGAAGATTGCTCCATGTTGGAACTTGTTGTTGGAATATCACAATATCTCTTAAATATATTAACACACCTATATACTTGGCAATGGGTGGAAGGCTTGGCCTTTTGCTCGGTGTTTTGTTCCACTCATGCCACCTTAGGAACCGATAAACCGGTGTTATGTTCCTTGATCTTGCGTTCCTAACACGGTTGGGGTTTATGGCCCCCCGTTGATAATTCACACTGCTTAAAGCTTTTCCAGCAAGGCCCAACTTTGGTTTTACCATTTGCCTAACAACTAAAAACATGCATAGGGAGTAATTAACCCGAGGACTTAATTTTACAAACCAGGCCAGTGCTCCTCATGAGTGTTGGTCCAAACTGGGGGTTCTACGGGGTCGCCTTTGGGAAACCCGAGGTATCTGGTATAACCTGTAGAATCGCCCATCCGGTTGTGGCCTGAGACGAGATACACGCGGCTACTATCAGGGTGTCAGCACGCCGGGAGGTCTTGCTGGATTAGTTTTACCTTTGTCGAAATATCTTGAGCACGGGATTCCGAGAATACTCGGGTCTTCTCACTTTGGAGTTGCGACTCCGCAGATCGTGAGCTTGTGATGGGCTAAGTTGGGACACCCCTGCAGGGTTTTGAACTTTCGAAAGCCGTGCTCGTGGTTATGTGGCAGATGGGAATTTGTTAATATCCGGTTGTAGATAACTTGACACCATATCCTTAAGACTACACTACCTGTGTGAGTAACCGTGATGGTCTCTTTCCAAAGGGCTTCGGGAAGTGAACACGGTGGGGTTATGTTTGATCATGAGTAGCTAGGATCACTTCTTGATCAACTTGGCAACCGTTGGCACTTGTTCTCTTCTCGCACTAAACTCGTAAGCTAGCTGCTTAGTGCTTGCTGCAGACACTTTTATAGCCTTTCCTCACCTAAAGCTTTGGTAGTTTTGATACCCGGGAATGGGATTGCTGAGTCCTCTATGGCTCACAGATTCAACACACACCAGATGCAGGTACAACTGAGTATGACAGAGGAGATGGACAAGAACTTCACTGGGAGTTCGATGAAGAGCTCGGCCGTATGTATGTGATGTTCTGGACGGTCAATAGTGGTTCCTACTAGGGGCGATCAGGCCTTGTGTTCTTTATGGTATCTTTCTCATTTGGATTTCGTCCGTAGCCGGACCCTGTGTTATTTGGGATAATGTTTGTTATTGTATTCATTTTGTGATGTGGCGAGTGTAAGCCAACTATCTTTTCTATTTCATCCCTGAATTTTACATGAGATGTGCAAAGATACCATACTTGAGATCATTCTAGTATGCGCTTATGTCTTTAAGTCGTGCCTCGACACGTGGGAGACATAGTCGCATACTGGGCATTACAAGTTGGTATTCAGAGCCTTCTCCGACCTAGGAGCCGCCTGATTGATCGAATCGCTGACGGATGAGTCTAGGCACACACACAAAATGTTTCGAGTCTTATATATATATATATATCGGAGAGTAGGATTTCTTTTTACTCTTCATCCCCTTCTTCGCTCTGGTGAGGACTCCTGACGTTGTTTTATCATCACTATTCTCAAAATTTTCACCAATTTTTTTTTAGGATCACGCGGGTATTGTTTGGATTGTTCGGATATCTTTGTGACGAGAACATCGTTCTCGATGCCTCCTGTCATTTAGGGGTTGGGGCAGTGTCCCGGGGAGTTGAGCTCCGAGGTGTTGTCGTCACAAATGTATCGTTGCGGTTCTAGAATACCAGAGGCGGCCGACATCGAAAACTCTTCTATGCGGTTAGTGGTGAGATAACCCCGACGTCACCCAGTACTGGCGGGATAGTTCGGGAGTATTGCCACAGCTTGTATAGCGGATGCGTTTCGAAGGTCCGAGGTAAATGGTTTCTGAAGATGACTGGTTATGTGTTGACAGATGGATACAGCTGGATGTAGGTTTAGAGTTGAGTGTGTGGTGCTTCCCCTGTATCCCCAACACTAGATTGCATAACCGGAAAGCTTCGGGAATTAATAGGTGGGTTTCAAGTAGCTCGTAGGTAATCTTCCAACGGGTGCATGATATGAGGTTTGGGGTTCAACATCTAATGAAGAGGTTTCATGGGCGTTGTTCAAATTGGGAGTGGCATCTTAAAGGGTCCTTGGCTATGCTGATCCGGGGATTGCAACACCCTTTGTAACACGTTCCATGGGGCATTCAGCACGAACATGTGGGACGAAATCTCTATTTTGTATTTGTTCCATCTGTACCTTGTTGTTTTATTTTATCATTTTGTTCTCCCAAGTGGCTTCTCGACAAGTTGATGTACCATTAAGCTTTTGGAATTCATTCGTTCAATTTTCTGTTCGAATGATATTGTGAAGACTATACGTTACAACATATATATCTTTTGTTTTTGTTTCGATTGTGGTTTTCGAGTTGCTTCGATGTCAAATGTTGATTCCATATCTTTCCTAATTGGTGTCCTCATATTTCCATGTGAGTGCTATTCCTTCTGATCATCGAAATTGTCATGTAGATTCTTTTCAACCGGCATGCTTCAAGTTAACCCGACCCTTTTAATATGTGCAAGACGAATTCTTGGTTTTTTTCAACGGTGTTCATTCCATTCATTCCAAGTTGTCTTTGTTTTTCCCCACCCTCCCACCCTTCTCTTTATGGATCCAGAGTTCTTAATCAGGTGTCCTTATATTCTTGTGATGCCTCTTCATCAATCTTCTTTAATATTTTCATCCGGTGATTTCTCGTGAAGATGCTCAAATTCAAGTTTATCATTCTCTGTTCTCGTTCCTTCTCCGGTGGACTAAACCCAAGTTTCGGTGATGATCATATCCTTCCTCTTGTTTAACATGTTGTCCCATGTTGAAATTTCTTATCCGAAGTCTCTCCTGTTTATTCAACTCTCTCTAATTCTTCTCCGGAGTGCTGAAGATATCTCGGAAGATTCGTGTTTCAATTCTTAATCCGTTCAAGCTATTTTGAGGATTGTCATTTTATTCAAGCCATTTAATTCAAACGGTGCAATATCTCTTAAGCAATCTTTTATTCAAGCCAGATTTTTTCCGGAGTTATGCTCAAATTCTTCTCAAGTTTGACGTAAGAATGGATCTCTCATCGGTCGAATGTATCCTCCAAGATCGCTTGCAAATTCTTTTCATCGTTGGTTCAACCTTTTAATTCTTCATTCCGGAGTGCCTCAACAATTCATGGTGGTGTATCTCATCGCCTTCTCAGATTTTGAAGACCGAAGAAGAGTTCCTCTTAAATACATACCCGTTCTTCCAAAGATTCTTGGTTCTAGCTTCATGCCATCCTCATTATTGTTCCGATTGTGAGGAATTCTTTTTATACCCGTCCGAAGCAATTCATGAATTCTTTCCATTGTGATACTCCGAAGGCCATCATTTCAAAAGATTTCTTCGTTCTCAGTTTGCAACTTCGTCCTCCAACTATTCTTAATTGATGCCTCTTCTTCCATCTCCATATTCCTACGGTGTTTCATTTAAGATTACTCTTCCGTTGTTATCGTACCAATTCATTTGTTCTTTTCAAAATCCTACCGGTGAGTCGTTCAAGACTTTTCTCAAGTTTGTCTATATCTCTCTCCAATCCTTTTCAAGAAGAGTAAGTAGTAGGCCAAATCCGTTGCTTGTCATCAATTTAATTTGATGAAGGATAAGCATACAGTAAAATCTTATTCTTATTTCCTCGAAGTGACTAATCTCTTTTTCCGAAGCTTGTTCATCATATCATATTCTCGGTTCCAAGTTGTTCATCTAGTTTTCCGGAGCTCCAAGTTATTTCAATGATATCATTTAAAAGCTCCATCTAATCATTGCAAGGCTTCAATCCTATTATTTTCATCCTTCACTTTTCATCCTTTTGTTACCGGAGTTTCCATGGTGGTTCATCAGGATTTAATTCATCCTCGAAGTCTTCATCAAGATTCTTGTTGGAGCTCAAGTATTATTCTTCATGCATTTTCAAGTGCAATTCTTTCAACCTTATCGTTTGAGATGGTGGTATGTCATTTTTCACAATTTCCCTTCATGTTTCATGATTCACAAGTTGTCATGAATGAGATATTTAAACCCATCATTTTCTTTGTTCAGGAGATCTTTCCAACCCTTCAATTTATTTGTTGGAGTAATCTTGGGTTGTATGTCACCTAAAGCTTCCCTAAGGATTGTGCTATTTGTGGTGCTTATAAATGACCCAAATTCTTGAATTACCTCTCGGTGAAAGAGTTTTTCATCTCTTCGTTGATCTCTAGCAACAATTGCTTTCGTCAGTGGCCTGTAGTTTCTTCATAATTTTGAGATGTTTTCCATAAGCCCACAACAAGCTTATTCTTTTGTTGTTGTTTATTTCAACAACTCCGTTCAACCCTTCTTCGTAAGGATGATTTTCAAATTCATTGGTGGTAGAAGTTGTCATTTTATTCTCCGTTCTTTCTTTCCATCAATCTAGCTTCTATTCTTTCGTTCCGGAGGTATTGTGGCCTTGTTGGTCTTCATCCCATCATCTCATTTTTTGTCTAGATCATGTTCTTTCCTTTGCTTATCCATTCATCGAGAGTGTTGTGTCCTCCATTCATGTTTTGTCATCTTATTTAGTTTTGCTTCTCTTTTAACCGGAGTGTTGTCTGAAATCTTTCTTACACCTTGTGCCATTCTTCCAATGTTCCAGAGGCAGTGTGTTGTTGATTTCATCAACTATCAGCCCATGTTCTCAAGTTCATGTTCAATTCCTTCCATTTCCAGTCGGAGTGTTGTCCAAATTATTTCGTTCTTACTCCTTCTCCATCTTCTTTTAACTGGAGTGGTTTTGAAATTCTTTCGTCTTCCTTGAGCTCTTCGTTCATGTCCTTGCAACCTTCAAATTCTCGTGGTGTCCCTTGTTCCTCCTTTTTACCGGAGTGCTCTTAACTTCGTTCATCTCCGTTGTATTCTTCTTTCAAGATTGTTCAACCTCTCAAGGTTCGTGGTTTCACTCGTTTGTCAAAGAAGCAACTTTGTTTTACCTCTTCCTTTTCCGTTTTATCCGATGCCAAATCCAGGATCTAGGGTCGAGATCCTCTGTTAGTGTGGAAGAGTTGTGACGCCCCAAGACCGACGCTCCATAAGACTTCCATATGTTCCGGGTTTTGCCATGTGTTTCTTTTGCTTGTTTTATTTATTTATTTGCATTGCATCATGTCATCATGCCATCATGTCATTAATCTTTTGCAACTCAACTAAATAAATCGTATGGATCTCCGGTCCATTTAAATCGAGGGATATTCACAATGGTGACTTCTCTTTATAACATATCCTCCTAATATTTATGGAGCTATAATAAATATTCCATTAACTTGGAATCGCCCATAACACATTTGCATTATTCTTCAACTCTTCTTTTATCTGACTCAACTTCCTAATCTTCCTTTAAGGCCTCTAGAAATGTTCCACTTCTGCCCATAAGTCATGTTATTCATGTAGGGTTACCAGTTAAAATCTCATCCCTTTCGGTCTTTATCTAAATTGCCTTCAAATTCAAACAGTTCTAATTTTATTCAAACTTGTTTGAATTTCATCTTCCAAAAGTCCTCAAACAATTTTATTTATATTTCCTCACATTTTTGTGAGTCCAGATAATTTGACCCCCATGCCCAAATTCCCCACTAACCCTGTCTTTCTATTTTTTTCTATCTTTTCTTCTTCTACCTATTTCTTTTCTCTTAATGGATAAGAGAAGTGAGTAGGAGAGGAGCCCAGCCGAACTAGGTCCAACCGAGGCCCAACAAACAGCTAGGCCCAGCTAGTTAGGCCCAGCCGACCCCTCCTACTCCTAACCCTAGGCCCGAATTCCCTCGTTCGCTTCATCCCTCTAGCGCCGCCACCTCGCGCTCGATCCCCTCTCAGCCTCCCGCGCGTCCTCCTCGCTCTCGCACCGCGCGCCGATTCCATGGCCGCGCCTCCCTGCCGCCGTTGCTGCTCCGCTCGCCCCGTGACCTTCTCCTTGTCCCGCGCCTCGCCATCACTCAAGCACCGCCGCCGCGCCGTCCTTCTCCCCCACCTGCGCCTCCGCGTCGACCGTCGCGCCCTGCCGCCCCGCAGGTGCTGCTCTGCTCCGGCCCTGACCGGCTTGCCGCCTCGCCGGGCCGCACGTGCGCCGCCCTTGTTGGACTCCATCGCCGCCGCGTTGGGTCTCCTCTCTGGCCAGGCCTGTCCCCTTTCTTGGCCGTCTTGAGGGCCGCCCCATGAAGCTCCACCGCCGCTGGCCTCGACGCCCATCGCCACCATCGCACCTCGCCCGTCCCGAGCGCCGTCCTCCTCGACGTCGTCCCCGCTGCCGAGCGCTGCACCAAGCTTCCTGCAGCCGGCGTCCAAGTCTCGCGCCCCCATGACCTTGCTGGATCTCGTGCCGCCGCTGCTCTGCTTCGAGCTGCCGTGCTGCTGTCCACCCGAGGCCCTTGGCCTTGCTTCGTTTTGGATCGCCAAGACTGCCATGTGTTTCTGTCGCCAAGTAGAACGACGACCGAAGACCCAAGTTACACCAAGATCAACACCACAAGTACGCCGTCGGTTCGTCAAGACCCTCATGTACGACTACACGATGTGGGGCGTCAAGTACCACTACGTACGACGACGCGACAAGTACCCCTTCCGACGACCTGCACATCTACGGAAACTCGAACGGGTTTGAAACGTGTACCCCTACGTCAACAACGACCCCGACGCCTTGTGTACAACTACCATCGCCTCGAAAACATTGGATTCATCAAGTACCTCTTCGGAACAAACCGTGTACGACGACCGCCGCCGAAGATCGTCGAGTGAATAACGACCGTCGTCGAGGACCGATAGTACAACTACGTCGACTACCGTCGCGAGAACAACTACTTTCCACGATGGCCCCGTGAACGACTACTTCCTCTACGACACGTGAACCACTCTTCCCTCGACGACTCGAACTACTTCGGGAACGCACGCTTCAAAGGTATACCACCGAGACGACGCCCATGAACGGATGAATGCTTGCGATGTTTGAGTTGAACCGTGTGTTGCGCCGTGACCGACTTGTCATTGCATGTTCCTCCTCCTATGCCCTACCGTTGTCACGTGGAGAACCCGGTTTCCGGGATCACTCCACCTATCTCTTGCATGGCCCGCTCATTTTCACCCTTCATCTTTTGCACCGACATCTCGACGAGTTGTCGGAACCGAAGTGTTGTCGTTGCATCATTTTCGGATCGTTGGCGTGGTTCCTTCTCTTTCCACCACGGTGTCAAATGCTTCCTAACATGTTCATGTTAACTTTTAATAAAATTGCATTAAACTTGCATTTTTCATCCGCATCATGATAACAACATTCAAATGCTTAAAGTTGTTGTTTGCTTAAGAATTGCTAAATATGCACATGGGGAGTTTCCGGAAATGTTGTTGTTATTTCCGGCCTCATTTAAATTGCTTAGATAGCGTAGTTATTATGCTTCACCTCTTGCCATGTTTAAAAAACATTTAAACTTGTTGGGTTCATAACCGAGATCAAACTAAATAACCTAACGTGGTGTTTTGTCAATATACAACTCGTTGCATATTGAGATCCACTTAACTTGTAGTATTTGTTTGTGCACTTCTCCATGCAATGCATATTTAAACCGGACATGCATCATACTTGGTTGTGCATCATATGCCATGGTTATGATATGTGTGTTTACCGTGTTGTTTGCTTATTTCCGGTTGCTTCTCTCGTTAGCTTCGGTTTTGTTCCGGAGTTGTGAGGATTTGTTCGACTACTTCATGGACTCGCTCTTCTTCCTTGCTGGATCCCAGGCAAGATGACCATTCCCCGATATCACCTCTATCTTTCCCTATGCTAGTTGTCTCACTCTTTAGATATGCCTCGATGCCTATTCCTGTTTGTCAGCCTCCTGTTGTTGCCATGAAACCTCTAACCTTTGACACCTTCCCAGCAAACCGTTGTTTGGCTATGTTACCCGCTTGCTCAGCCCCTCTTATAGCGTTGTTAGTTGCAGGTGAAGATGAAGATTGCTCCATGTTGGAACTTGTTGTTGGAATATCACAATATCTCTTAAATATATTAACACACCTATATACTTGGCAATGGGTGGAAGGCTTGGCCTTTTGCTCGGTGTTTTGTTCCACTCATACCACCTTAGGAACCGATAAACCGGTGTTATGTTCCTTGATCTTGTGTTCCTAACACGGTTGGGGTTTATGGGCCCCCTTGATAATTGGCACTGCTTAAAGCTTTTCCAGCAAGGCCCAACTTTGATTTTACCATTTGCCTAAAAACTAAAAACTTCCATAGGGAGTAATTAACCCTAGGACTTAATTTTACAAACCGGGCCAGTGCTCCTCATGAGTGTTGGTCCAAACTGGGGGTTCTGCGGGGCTGCCTTGGGGAAACCCGAGGTATCTGGTATAACCTGTAGAATCGCCCATCCGGTCATGGCCTGAGACGAGATACGCGTGGCTACTATCAGGGTGTCGGCACGCTAGGAGGTCTTGCTGGATTAGTTTTACCTTTGTCGAAATATCTTGAGCACGGGATTCCGAGAATACTCGGGTCTTCCCACTTTGGAGTTGCAACTCTGCAGATCGTGAGCTTGTGATGGGCTAAGTTGGGACACCCCTACAGGGTTTTGAACTTTCGAAAGCCGTGCCCGCGGTTATGTGGCAGATGGGAATTTGTTAATATCCGGTTGTAGATAACTTGACACCATATCCTTAAGAATACACTACCTGTGTGAGTAACCATGATGGTCTCTTTCCGAAGGGCTTTGGGAAGTGAGCACGGTGGGGTTATGTTTGATCGTGAGTAGCTAGGATCACTTTTTGATCAACTTGGCGACCGTTGGCACTTGTTCTCTTCTCGCTCTAAACTCTTAAGCTAGATGCTTAGTGCTTGCTCCAGACACTTTTATAACCTTTCCTCACCTAAGGCTTTGGTAGTTTTGATACCCGGGAATGGGATTGCTGAGTCCTTTGTGCCTCACAGATTCAACACACACCAGATGCAGGTACAACTAAGTATGACAGAGGAGATGGACAAGAACTTCACTGGGAGTTCGATGAAGAGCTCGGCCGTATGTATGTGATGTTCTCGACGATCAGTAGTGGTTCCTACTAGGGGCGATCAGGCCTTGTGTTCTTTATGGTATCTTTCTCATTTGGTTTTCGTCCGTAGCCGGACCCTGTGTTATTTGGGATGATGTATGTTATTGTATTCATTGTGTGACATGGCGAGTGTAAGGCAACTATCTTTTCTATTTCATCCTTGAAATTTACGTGAGATGTGCAAATATACCATACTTGAGATCATTCTAGTATGCGCGTATGTCTTTAAGTCGTGCCTCAACACCTGTGAGACATAGTCGCATACTGGGCATTACAAGGCTTGACCTGAGCGCAACCCCCGTGCCCAGCCCCCTCGCGCTACCCTCCCAGGGGAGCGCAGCGCGGTGGGGCTGGTCACTGAGCCGAGGGGCTCCCTCAGGTTAATGCGGCCGTGAGGCCACCCCCAGTTGTTTAGCACCAGCGCGGAGAATGGCGCTTGATGACCCACAACCGTAAGGGATCTATTGCAGCGTTTTCGATAAGTAAGAGTGTCGAACCCAACGAGGAGCAGAAGGTATTGATAAGCGATTCTGAGCAAGAAATTACTGCAAGCACTGAAAGATAACTTTAGGGGTTTTCTCGATATAAGCAACAGGAAAGTAAAAGCAAGTAATGTAAAAGGTACTGAGAGTAACGAGTGGCCCAATCCTTTTAGCAAAGGAGAGGCCTAGCAACTGAACTTATAAAGACTAAAGAGTTCTTGAGGACACATGGGAGAGGCAGTCATGTGCTTTCACCATATTCCGTATCGATACTATGTTATGTGTTGATAAATGTTGAGTGGGTGGATCTATGCTAGTGCACTCTCTAGACTAAGATGAATGCACTCTTATGATTAAATACCTTGCAAGCATCCACAAATACAAGATAGAATTTAAGGCAAAAGCCTAACCATAGCAATACGATCGAGGATCCATTATTCCCTTATGCAAAAGCGTGCGAACTGGGGTTCAGGTTTCTGTCACTCCGGCAACCCACCATAAGCATTCTTTATACATAATGTATTCTCCTAGGTCCTTAATAAGGCAAAGTGTTGGGTGTTCGACTCACACAATACCACTAGTAGAATGACAACGCAACTTAAGTATCAAACAACACATATTACTTCAACAGCATATGACTACTAACAACAAGACTTTCCCCATGTACTCAAGAACTAAGGTAACTACTCACGAGACATAAAAGAAATCATGATCAGTGGGGATAAATATGTGATAAACAATCTGGACATAATAATATTTCTCCAACAAAACTCAATAGCATTCACCACAAAGTAGTAATCAACACCGATGGAGTAGAGAGGATAGGTAGTACGAGTTACAACACGAGTTGCGATTGTAAGATGAGATTTGGATGAAGATGGAGATGGTGCTGGTGTTGGGGATGATGTTGATGATGATCTCGATGATGCCCGTGACGATGGTGATGACGATGGCGACGATCTCCCCTTCCGGGAGGTGATCTCCCCGGCGGAATCTGCCCGCCGGAGATGCCCTTTTCTTCTCTGAAGGGTTCCGCCTCGAAGCGGCGCCGGAACTCCGTAAAAAGTCTTCTTTTTAGGGTTTTCGGAGAACGGAGAATATATATGCAAAAGGGGGCGGCCGGAGGTGGGCCAGGGGCTCCAGGTGCCCCCCCCCGGCGCGGCCAGGGGGGGCGCGCCCCCAGGCCGCGTGGGCACCCTGTGGCCCCCCTCTGGCTCCCCTTTTGCGTGCCTTCGTGATTCATTTGAAAAATATCTCCCGTCAATTTTCAGGTAATTTGGAGGTATTCCTCTTCAATAACTCAGCGTCCACTTTTTACTGCTGAATCGTGCGTCTGCTGTTCCGGCATCGGAGAGTTTGCAAACTGTGTAAAATAGACCAAAACAACATAAGAACATCACTGTAACGTGAAATATATCAATGAATAAGGATAAATTATGATACAAAATAGCGATGCATTTTGGACGTATCAGCGCTACCGTTCTTGCACGGGCATAGCCGCTCCTCGACCGTGTCGACTGCCAGCACGGAGCATGGTGCTTCCACTGGAACGTGGCAGGGGACTCCCTACTACGAAGAGCCCCCGGGGCGTGTACATCCCTGCCCTGACGCGTGGCTGGCATGGTAGGGCTAGACGAGGTGTATCTGGGCACCCGTGAGCCAACGCGGGACTCACGAGGCCCTACCTCAAGGCGGGTTGCGCTTGGTCTTGAGTGAGAGCACTTGAGGTGGTCTTGCAAGATGGTTAAGCAATCATGCGCCGAGTGAATCCCTTGAAGCTGCCACATGAGAAGGCCGTGCACTAACGACCCCAGGAGGTGACATGAACGAGGCCGGCCCGCCAGACAGAGCTCAGCCATTGGGTTTATCAAAGCTGCAGGGATGGACCCGAGCACAGACGTCATGCCTAGTCGTCTCACGTGGATGCCTTAAGAAAAGACAACCGGCGTGCAGCTCCCGTAGCGATGGGGCACCGTATTGTGCGCCCCAACTCTCCTACTAGCATCTAGCTCATGCGAGGGTGAGGCACCAAGGGTCACGGGAGGTGACGTACACGAGGCTGGCCCGCGAGCCAGAGCTCAACCGCTTGGGTTTGGCGACGCTGCAGGGATGGACCCGAGCACAGATGTCATGCCTGCCCTTGATCATAAGGCGGGTGCAAGCAAGCCAGTGAGGGCGCACAACCTTCATGGCATCGGGGTGACGGTCAGGCAAATGCGTGATTCTAATGCAACTGACAGAGATGGTAACGCTAGCTTAGCTAAGATGCTAGGGCGATACATGCCAAAAGGACGGACCTGTGTGGCCTGGGGATGACGCAGCCCGAGGGACGCCCCCAACAAGGTAAACAAAGGATGCAGAAGGATACATGCTGCAGGGACAGGCCCATGCGACCTGGGAATGATGCAGCCCGAGGGGCGCTCCTAGATGAACAAAAAACCGGAAAATGTCACCTGGCATAGTTGCTGAAGTAGTGTTGGCGTAGCTAAAGATGCTTGATGCAGACGCTGCTCCTCATGTGCCGCCTAGCTCCAGCGCCCCGCGAGGCTCCGGGACCTCCCAGATCTCGCGGAGAACCGAGTCCAACTCCGCCTGGATCTCCTGATGCATGGCCTCTCCAGTCGCCAGGACCTCCCGCATATGGTGCTGGCGTAGGGCCGCTTGGTTCGGCAGGCCGAAAGGCATGCGAACGTAGCTGTGTGGGGGACCCTCGCACCGGCTCACCTGGGAAGGCCAGTAGAGCTCCTGTGATGCGATCATGTTGAGCGCGGGGGCGTTGACGCAGACGCGCAGCCCGTCGCCTGAGCTTGGGGTGACAGCCGCACTCCGAGGTGCCGGGCGGCGCTCGCCCCGCATTGCCCTTGGCACCTGTAGGTCTTCGATGGTCTGGCTGATGAACTCCTGAGCGCTTGGTGCCTCACGCCTTGAGGCCTCCTGAGAGAAGCGTGCAGTGAAGCACTCCTCCTCATGGTGCCCGAGCGCCTCCCTCATGACATTGGCTAAGTCAGAGGCCCTCCAGAGGAGAGCCCCCGAGCCCAGCCTGAGGGGGGCGCCGGGTGCGCCTTCCTATGAGAGGGAGGGAGGCGGCCCCTCCCTAGGTGTAGGTCGTGACGTTCCGCCACCAGGTGCTGCAACCTCATGTGGCTCCAGGGCGAGAATCTTCTTCTTTTTCTTGGGAACGACCTCAGGAGGTTAGATGATGTTGTCGTTGTCTGGATCCTTGACTGCTGCGCCTGGTAAGCGCGCTCGAGTGAGCACACTGCGACCTTCTCTTCACATGCGATGGTGATGACGCCGCCGCTCCCCGGCATCTTGAGGACGTTGTAGCTGTGGTGAGTCACTGTCATGAACTTGGCCAGGGCTGGGTACCCGAGGATGGCGTTGTAAGGGAGATGGATGTGAGCGATGTCGAAGTCGATGAGCTCAGTGTGGTAGTTGTCACGCTTGCCGAAGGTGGCTAGCAGGCGGACCTGCCCTACAGGGGTGGTGGAGCCATCAGTCACTTCGGAGAAGGGCTTGGTAGGCAGTAACTGATCGTAGGGTACCTGGAGGCTGTCGAATGTCTCGATGGACAGGACATTGAGCCCTGAGCCGCCATCGATGAGAGTCTTGGTAACTTGGACGTTGTTGATGATGGGTGAACAAAGCAACGGGAGGGCACCGGCCGTAGCTGCGCACTTGAGCTGGTCTGCTGAACTGAAGATGATGGGGGCATCTGGACCACCAGAGTGGGCGAGTAGCCTCGAGCTTGGGGAGAGCCGCGTTTACTTCCCGGGCGAACTGCCTGAAGAGGAGATGAGAGGCTGGGGCATGTGCTTCACCCAAGATGCAAGCAATGGCGCGAGGCTCCTGGAAGCACCCAACCCCCTTGTCCTGGTCATCGTTCCTCCTTGGTGGCGGCAGAGGTGGAAGGCCGGCCTTGCCCTAAGGGCGGTCCTCACGAAGCTGGTCCCTCCATGTATCCTCACGAGGCTGATCACGCCAACGGTCCTCCTAAGGTTGGTCACGCCATACCTAGCGGCGGCTGCGGTCGTCCCAGCGTCCCCTGGTCCGACTTCCCCCACGGTCATACCCACGGTTGCTGCACTCGGGGCGCTGTCCGATGCGTCCTTCGCGGAGGGCCCTGAGCTCTTGGCTGTCGTGAGTGTTGTGGCTGTGCACGTTGTGGAAGGCGCAAAATGCCCGGCTGTTCTTGGATGACTCTGGTTAGTCGCGACCATGCTTCATTTCTGGTTCAGCCGCGAGTACTGTCGCTCCTTTGCACTTTACGTCCTTGCTCTTGGCCTTCTTGTCTTCAGGTTCAGCAGCGGGGAGCTCAACGAGGGAGAGGCGCGCCTCCTCAGCTCTGGCACACTTGGTCGCGAGGTTGAACAGCTCCAGGGATGTGCACAAATCTTCATGCATGGCGAGCTCCTCCTTCATCTTGACGTCGCGGACACCATCTGAGAATGCTGAAATGATGGCCTCGTCCATGACCTTGGGGATCTTGACGCAGACGTTGTTGAAGCATTGGATGAACTTATGTAGGGTCTCTCCTGGTTGTTGCTTGATACGCCGTAGGTCACCTGCGGCCGGGGGCGGTCTCAGGTGCCCTGGAATTTGGCGATGAACCGCTCGCGCATCTCTCTCCAGGTGGAGATCGATTTCGCGGGCAGGTTCAGGAGCCACGAGCGCGCGCCATCTTTGAGGGCCATGGGGAGCCAGTTCGCCACGATCTTCTCGTTGCCGCCGGCACCTTTGATGCTCAACTCGTAGAGCTGCAGGAACTCCGCAGGGTCAGGGGTGCCGTCATCGCGTGGAGGCAGGTCGAGCTTGAACTTCCCAGGCCAGTTGACGTTGCACAACTCGGGGGAGAGGGCCTTGCAGCCTGCTGTCGACGCCGGAGCTTGTCGGGGAGGCGGAACTTGGTCTTGGTCCAAGCGCGCCACCGCGGCGGGGGGCGCACAGTCTCGACGCAGCGGTGGGGGGAGCGCTGGCGCTCCTCCGCCGGGCCGCTGGATCTCTTGGCAGCTTCCTTCTTCGTGCAATGGCGCCGCACGTGGGTGATCACGGCGCGGGGCCACGTGCCTTTGGTCTTGGACGACGCATTGGCGTGGAGGTAGCAGAGGGGCTTCATGGGCCACGTCATTCGCACGGGGAGGCGGACGACATAGCGAGAGGGATGGCGCTGGAGAGCCCCCAGCGGTGCTGACAAGCTCGGCGATGCGGTCGAGCCATTCTTCATAGAAGTCGACGACGGGGCGGTAGCGCAGGAGCTCGTGTGCCTTGAGCAGCACAGCCTGCGCATCTCGGGTCCGCGACGAGCATGGGATGACGAGACTGTCGGGGTTAGCGACGGGGTCGCGGTACGTCCATCTCGCCGCACGGAGGGGTGCAGGGACGAGGCCTGCTGTTCGTGCTGCGTCGGGCCGGTGGCGGCGTTGGAAGTAGGCGAGAGAGAACAGCGGGGTGGCCATCGACAGGAGCTGTCTGAGTGACACGGGAGGCAAGGGTAGCCCGCCGCCCAGCACAGGCTCTGCGAGCGTCGGCCATGGAACCGGTGGGACGATGGAGCACGGATCGACGGAAGGGAAGCTTCGACACACCTCTACCTAGCGCGCCAAATGTCGGATCTTGGGTTCTGGCAAAACCCTTGTGGTTCGAACTCTGGGGTGCGCACGAAGATCTCTCCTCCCGCCCTAGCTCGACTACCCGCCGATCCCTAGGCCTAGCTCGTTAGATCCAAAGAACAAGGGACACAATGTTTATACTGGTACGGGCCACCGTTGTGGTGTAATACCCTAATCCAGTGTGGTGTGGTGTATTGCCTTGTAGGCTAAGAAAGAACTAGTACATGGAGTGATCTGCCTCCTGAGGAGAGGTGTTCTTGTGCTCGAGTGAGCTTGTGAGTGTGTGGCCTTCTATCTAATCAACTCTAGATGAGATGATATCAATGGTGGTGTCTAGTCCTATTTATAGTGGTCCGGGTCCTATTCCCAAATATTGAGTGGGAAGGGATCCCACAACGGCCAAATTTGAAGGGGGACAGCTAGTACATGCTAACCTGGCAAAAGGTGGTCTTCGCGTGCCAAAGGCTCTGGTGGTGACGCCGCCATGGGCTCCGTGATGGCCTCCACTCTGCCGTCCTGCTGGTCTTGGTCTTGTTGCACCGATATGGAAACCTTTGCCTGACGCCTTGGGACTGCTCGCCTGCGCCTGCTCCAATAACACCAAAGAGGAAACTGGCACTTTACGCCCGCTGGCGCCCGCCTGGCCTTGGTTGTCACTGCTCACGTCACGAGGACCTCGTGAGGTGCCCCTTGTCTTGATATCTCCGCTCCTCAGGAGCCATCCTAATGAGGCCGCCCCAAGGGAGGTCTTGCATTGTCATCCACGCGAGGCTCGGACCCTCGCGAGGGTCTTGACTGGTTGCTGAAGAGGTTGGGTCATTCCGGGCCGCCTGATGAGCCACGCCCTGGGCCGCAGGCAGGCAAGTATGGGTACCCCCGTTCCCAGAACGCCGACACATGTTGTTTCGCTTGATGGGTTGACGTCTTGAGGAGCAGTGCTAGCACGACACGGAGCACCTACGAGTGGATATAAAGGGGGGAAATTGTAAGCTTTACGAGTATAGTGACCTTGCCATGGCGGATCTGAAGGTGCAAACCGGACAAAGGCTACTTCGCAACCAATGTTTGCTTTCAACTAGCCACTACGATTTGGTACGGACAAGAAAAGTACAGTAAACAAGTTACGATCTATTTTCCGGGTGAGATCAATAACTTTAGCAGATATGAAAGAGTACCACAACTCTTGCGATGCCGTGTAGGCCCCTGCTGATACGTTGAGGGTGTTGCGGGTGCAATGGCTGTCGGCGGCACGGAAGAAGACTTTAGATGGCAGACGGCCGGGTTGGGGGATAAGTCCGATTGCCGTGGACAAGGCAGTCGTAGGAGCGGCAAGGCTAATGTGGACGATGGTCCCGATGAAGCTAGAGGACGCGGTGAATGGAACCTCGTCCGGCGCCGTAGATGAGAGACGTCCATCTCTTGCAGCGGACGACGGGGTAGGGGTAGCGGCTCTGGCAAGGTGGAGGATGGGGTGGCGGACGGAGGAGGCTAGCTGGAGTGGGGAGGTTGTTGTGGCGCCGATGGTGTATGAATGGGGAAATGGAGGGGGAGGGGGGATCTCAGTCTTTGGGACGCACTTGTCTGAAATGTGGAAAAGTTACGAACTTAGCCCTCGTTTAAAATTTTGGACATATCGTCGGTTGGGGATAGGACGGTTATCTCCCATCTCCCCAATAATTTTCGATAGTGATTTCAGGCGAGGCGTGGGTATTTTCCGCCCACGGTTGGCGCCCATGGTGTATGAACAAGGCTGGAAGGTAGGGCGGTTGTGCTACGTTTGACGGAAGTTACACATCTTCCCCAATTTAAAATATTTGTCGACATCAGTTTCGGACGAGGAGAGTTTGTTTTGCCACCCACTGTTTATGAACGGGGAAATGGAGGGAGAGATACCAGTATTTAGGATGAGCTTGAATCAAATGTGCTTGGTCGCCCATGTTGGGCGCCCACCGTGTCTGAATGGGCTCAGAGGCGGTTGTGTCATGTCGGATTGAAGTTACTAGTTGCTACCTCTTTAGCTTGCGTTGATATTTCCCTTGAAGAGGAAAGGGTGATGCAGTAAAGTAGAGTAAGTATTTCCCTCAGTTTGAGAACCAGGGTATCAATCCAGTTGGAGACACTACACAAATCGCCAAATACCTGCACAAACAATCAAGCAACTTGCACTCAACGCAATAAAGGGGTTGTCAATCCTTTCACGGTTATTTTCAAAAGTGAGATCTGATAGAGATAGATAAACTGTAAGTAAATATTTTTGGTATTTTTGGTTTATAGATTGGAAAGTAAAAGATTGCAAAATAGTAGATCGGAAACTTATAAGATGGAAAATAGACCCAGGGGCCATAGGTTTCACTAGAGGCTTCTCTCAAAATGGCAAATATTACGGTGGGTAAACAAAGTACTGCCAAGCAATTGATAGAAGAGCCCATAATTATGACGATATCTAAGGCAATGATCATGAATATAGGCATCACATCCGTGTCATGTAGATCGACTCCTGCCTGCATCTACTACTATTACTCCACATGTCAACCGAAATGATTCTGCATCTAGAGTATTAAGTTCATAAAGGATAGAGTAACGCATTAACTAAGATGACATGATGTAGCGGAATTAACTCAAGCAATATGATGAAAACCCCATCTTGTTATCCTCGGTGGCAACAATACAATACATGCCATGTCGCTTTCTGTCACCGGGATTGAGCACCGCAAGATTAAACCCAAAGCAAAGCACTTCTCCCGTTGCAAGAAAAACCAATCTAGTTGGCCAAACCAAACCGATAGTTCGAAGAGAATTACTAAGATATCAAATCATGCATATAAGAATTCAGAAATGACTCAAATAATATTCATAGATAGTCTAATCAAAAATCCGCAATTCATCAGATCTCGCCAACATTACCGCAAAAGATTATTACATCGGATAGATCTCCAACAACATTGAGGAGAACATGGTATTGAGCATCAATGAGAGAGAAGAAGCAATCTAGCTACTAGCTATGGACCCGTAGGTCTGTGGTAAACTACTCACACTTCATCGGAAGGGCAATAGGGTTGATGTAGATGCCCTCCATGGTCGAATCCCCCTCCGACAGAGTATCGAAAAAGGCCTCCAGATGGGATCTCGCGGATACAAAAGGTTACAGCGGTGGAAAAGTGGTTTTCATGCCTCCTCTAGGGTTTCTGGAATATATGTGCATATATAGGTGGAAGAAATAGGTCGGTGGAGCAACAGGGGGCCCACAAGGGTGAGGGCACGCCTTACCCCCTGGTGTCGGGGTATAACCACGGCCACCTGTGGGACAGAGGTACCTTTTGGCTCGCCAATGGGACGGGCACGTTGCACAAAGAGTATAGAAGCATCGAGCAACGCGTCGGGGAGCACACAAGCAATTTTACCTAGGTTCGGGCCGCCGGGAGGCATAAAACCCTACTCCTGCTTTGGTGGATTGATTGTTGAAATGGTGGAAAATGCACACGCCACTCTTGTCGGGCAAGGTTGCCCCGGGGTGAGAGTGGTCGCGCGTATGGGTGTATGCGAGTTCGAAAGGCCAAATCCTTTCTACAGTTTCCATGGGCCTCCTTTTATAGGTTAAGGGGTCACCATAGTGGCAAATCAGTCTTTTTAGCCTGATTAGATAGCAAACAGTGCTATCATACCTAACTCTACAGCTGACATAGTGCATTAAATGCACCGCTTAGTGTCACATCATAGCTCGTCTGGCAAGCCTTGTCGGGCTCGTTCCGCCAGCTGCGCTCTTGTTCGCTTGACACGTCTCTGGACGAGTGTCATTCGGTGGTTCTTCTGGTAGGAGATGGTTGCCACGTATCCAGAGGTGGCCACTAAGACACCTTAAAGCTAGACACCGCACTGATTGGCGATGGGTATTGCTGTGCGGTGGAGTTTTACCTCTGCATGCCCCGGCAAGCCTGCCGGGGTGATCCGGATGACTTGCTGCCGGGCGAATCTAGCTCCCCGCCAGGCTCACATGCCGGGCAAGGATGGTTTCCCCTTTGGCGGTGCCTCGCACCTTGGTTGTCTTGATCCCCTCGACGAGCCTGTTGATTTATCAAAGGGGTTGATCTCTTCGTGTCTTGGCCTGGCTCTTGGTGCTGCAAACTTGCCCTTGAGCCAGTGCACTTGATGTATAGGCGCTAGTCCAAGGAAAATACATACCCATGTATGTATTCCACGACATAAGCCCCCGAGCCTGAGCCAAACGTGTCGCTGGGCACGTTGGGTTAGGCCCCAAACAGTGCACGGACACGTGACGAGGAGACATACAACGGCTTGTTCTGATGACCCATATGCCTGACGTCCACTTCGTGTATTTATCGCGAAACGTGGAGGCGTGGGACTATACCAGTTAATGTAAAACGGTAACTTTTTCTGAAGATCTGCACCGCTCCCACATCTTATCCCATAAAAAGGGAGAAATGCAGAATGGTACTGCTCATTCATCGTCATCCTTGCCTCTTCTTCATCTTCCTTCGCAAGCCAAGCAACCGCCCTCTTCTCTTCTTTCCATCCCCATTCACCGCCAATTCTTCTTTAAACCCCTTCCCGCATTCCTCCATTGTGACTGTCGGTGTCAAAACCGGCAGATCTCGGGTAGGGGGTCCCAAGCTGTGTGTCATGGATCGATGGGTAATAGGAGACAAGGGGACACAATGTTTACCTAGGTCCAGGCCCTCTTAATGGAGGTAATACCCTACTTCCTGCTTGATTGATCTTGATGAATATAGAGATTATAAGAGTTGATCTACCTCGAGATCATATGTTGTGGTCTAAGACCTAAGGTTATGACGAATAATATCATATTAATCTAGCATAGCCCTATCGACTAGCCTAGCCTCGGCTTATATAATGTACCGGAGGCCTAGGATAAAAAGAGTGCTAGTCGAATACGCCGGTGGAGAGGAGTGTGACGCCCCCGATTTGACCGTACACTAATCATGCACGCAAATGTGTACGACCAAGATCAGGGACTCACTAGAAGATATCACAACACAACTCTAGACACAAATTAAAATAATACAAGCTTTATATTACAAGCCAGGGGCCTCGAGGGCTCGAATACATAAGCTCGAAAACACAAGAGTTAGCGGAAGCAATAATATCTGAGTACAGGCATAAGTTAAACAAGTTTGCCTCAAGAAGGCTAGCACAAATATAACAACGATCGAAAAGGCAAGGCCTCCTGCCTGGGACCTCCTAACTACTCCTCGAAGCCGAACTTCACGTAGAAACATCCTCGGGATCTTCTGGTTCCGGGACTCCACCATCTGGTTGCGTCATCCGAGAAGAAGGGACAAAAGGGGAAAATAGGGAGAAAAGCAACCGTGAGTACTCATCCAAGTACTCGCAAGCAAGGATCTATACTACATATGCAATGGTAACTGTGTAAAGGGGTAATATCTGTGGACTGAACTGCAGAATGCCAGAATAAGAGGGGGATAGCTAATCCAATCGAAGACTACGCTTCTCGTAACATCCATCTTGCAGCAGAAGATGAGGGTAGCTGGAAAGTAACAAGTATCCTCGCTTCTCGCGGCCTCCGTCTTGCAGCAGTAGAAGGGAGTAGATGGTAAGTTCACCAAGTAACATCGTATAGCATAAACCTACTCGGCGATCCTCCCGCACATCACCCTATGAGAGAGCAACCACCGAGTTGTATCTGGCACTGGTAAGGGTGTGTTTTATTAAGTATCCGGTTCTAGTTGTCATGAGGTCGGAATACAACTCCGGGTCGTCCTTTTACCGAGGGACACGGCTATTCGAATAGATTAACTTCCCTGCAGGGGTGCACCACATAACCCAGCACGCTTGATCCCATTTGGCCGGACACACTTTCCAGGGTCATGCCCGGCCTCGGAAGATCAACACGTCGCAGCCCTACCTAAGCACAGCAGAGAGGTCAGCACGTCGGTCTAAGTCCTAAGCACACAGGGGTCTGGGCCCATCGCCCAATGCACACCTGCACGTTGCGAGGGCGGCCGGTGAGCAGACCTAGCAATCTCCATTACTAAGGAAGTTACGTTACGCGGTCCAACCCGGCGCGCGCCGCTATACCGCTGACGTCAAGAAGGCTTCAGCTGATACCACGACGTCGAGTACCCATAACTATTCCCACGTAGATGGTTAGTGCGTATAGACCAAATGGCCAGACTCAGATCAAATATCCAAACTCGTTAAGCGTGTTATTATGAAATAACCGTGGACAACGACCAGGGCCAGGCCACCTCTCCACTGGGTGTCTCAACCTGCCCTGTCGCTCCACCATAAAGATCCACACAGAGGACCGTCGGGAAAGTATGTCCTTTCAGCTCCCAATCCGTGAATCAACCGCGGGTACTCAACGAGCCGACCCGACTTTAGTCACATCAAGTATCATGTATATGTGTATGTAATATATACCCGTGATCACACCCAAGTGATCACGGCCCGATAGAATAGCAGGGCAGACGGACAAGGGTGTAGGGCCACTGATGGAGTACTAGCATCCTATACTAAGCATTAGGATGGCGGGTAAGGTATCAACAGTTGTAGCAACAATGACAGGCTATGCAGCAAAATAGGAGTAACCGAACAGTAACATGCTACACTACTCTAATGCAAGCAGTAGAGAGAAGAATAGTCGATATCTGGTGATCAAAGGGGGGGGCTTGCCTGGAAGCTCGGCAGACGAAAGGAATCTTCGGAAGCGTAGCCGTAGTCAAACACCGAAGCATCAATGGTCTCGGGGTCTATCACAGTATCGGAGTCTACCGAAAATAAGCAACGAAGGGGAAACAAATAAATAACAGAGCAAACAATAGCATCACAAAGCATAACATGGAAATACGCGGTGCTACGTGTGACCTAACGCAGTAGGAGGTGATACTGGCAAGGATGAAAAACATCCGGGAAAGTATTCCCGGTGTTAAGCATTTTTGGGCAGATGAAACGGAGGGGAATTTTGCATGTTCGGTATGATAGAGATGGGTGGCGGACAAACGGACCGCGTATTCGGATTCGTCTCGTCGTTCTGAGCAACTTTCATGTACAAAGTATTTTCATCCGAGTTACGGTTTAAAAGATATGATTTTCTAAAGTTTTTATTAATTTTTGGAATTTAATATTAATTAAATTAAATCGAAAAAGGATTTATGACATCAGCACGACATCATGCTGGCGTCAGCATTGTTGACTGGTCAACATGACCAGTGGGTCTCACTTGTCATTGACTGTTTAGATAGTTAATAGTTTAGCTAATCTAATTACAGTTTAATTAAGCTAACTAGTTAATTAGTTTAATTAAATATGATTAATTAACTTAATTAAAGCACTAATTAATTAATTAATTAATTATATTTTAATTATTATTATTTTATACTTTTTTTCAACGTTCTGGGGCCATGGGGCCCCACATGTCATTCGGCCTGGGGCCCTTAGCGGTCCTGGGCGCCCGGGTTAACGGGCACGCCCGCACCCGAGCGGACCCTCGCCCGCAGGGAGGCCGGACGAGGCCGCAGGCGGCGGCCATAGCGACGGGCGGCGCATAGGGTGGCAGCGCGCGGCGCGTAGCGGAGCGCGGAGGGCGAAGCCGGCGGAGGCCAGTGCGCGGGGGGG
>LR738714.1:116692440-116800027 GCA_902687465.1 Secale cereale | reverse complement strand
GGGGGGAGGGGTGAGAGGAGTGGGGAACGTGGGGGGTGTCGGTGGGAGGGGGGTAGGCCATATAGGCCACGAGGTGGGCCGGTTCGGGGCGGCCAGCTGGGCCAGAGGGAGGGGTTTGGCCCAATGGGGCAGGGGGTTGTCTGCCCTTTATTTATTTTCTTTTATTATTTATATTTTCTGTTTAATTTTAGTTCCCCATTTATTTTAGTTTTGTAAATTATAAAGGCAGTCCCAAATTTGGTGTTAATAAGTATGCCACTCCCACATAAGTTTGGGCAACAAAATAAAATAGTTTAATATTTTATTTATTTGTAAAAGGCATTTCACTAATTGTTTGGCTAGTGTTTTAACTATTTTAGGACATTCAAACACTCGATAAAAATGTGGTTTCTCCAACATGATCACCTATGCATTATTTGGCACGACTCGAACATTTTAGTTTAAACATTTGAATAATTTTATCGTTTGACTTTAATTCAAATTTGAATTTGAATTGGTTTTAAACTAACGTGAGTTTATCGACAGTAACCGCGGTGACGTGGCATCATTAGTAGAGGTTTACTGTAGCTTGATTATCCGGGCGTCACAGAGTCCTTGTCTTGATCACCAAGTCTTGTGGAATCTTCCTCGTGTATGCATCGGCTGTCCGAACTGGCCCATGAGTAAATGGCCATGGGGGTCCTCGGCCCAATCTAACTGATCAGGAGACGACGTGTAGAATACCCCCTAGTCCAGGACACCGTCATTAGCACCCTGAACCGGTCTTCAAGTTGGGTACGCTCCTCGATTCTTTCGAACTATTCTTCGTCTTCGGTCGTCGGTCTTGAAAACTGGTTCAACAAATCTTCCCAACTTATATCTCGAGGATTGCCAAGCTAAATTTGAAGATTTCACACGCTGGATATCCAAGGATCCCTTTAAGTCTTCGGCCTTTATCAATGCCTTGTTGATAGAACAATTACTGTTGGGCAATTGATAGAACTTCAAATAATCATGACGATATCCAGGCAATGATCATTATATAGGCATCACATCCAAGATTAGTAGACCGGCTCCTACCTGCATCTACTACTATTACTCCACACATCTACCTCTATCCAGCATGCATCTAGTGTATTAAGTTCATGGCGAAACGGAGTAATGCAATAAGAATGATGACACCATGTAGACAAGATCTATTTATGTAGAAATAGACCCCCATCGTTTAATCCTTAGTAGCAACGATACATACATGTCGGTTCCTTTTCTGTCACTGGATCAACCCACTACAAAGCACCTCTTGCCATTGCAAGGTAAATAGATCAAGTTGGCCAAACAAAACCCAAATATCGGAGAAGAAATACGAGGCTATAAGCAATCATGCATATAAGAGATCAAAAGAAGGCTCAAATAACTTTCATGGATATAAAAAGATAGATCTGATCATAAACTCAAAGTTCATCGGATCCCAACAAACACTCCGCAAAAGAGTTACATCATATGGATCTCCAAGAGACCATTCTATTGATAATGAAAAGAGAGAGAGGAAGCCATCTAGCTACTGACTACAGACCAATAGGTCTACAAGGAACTACTCACGGATCATTGGAGAGGCACAAATGGAAGTGGTGAACCCCTCCGTGATGGTGTCTAGATTGGATCTTGTGGCTCTAGACTCTGCGACGGTTGGATCAAAATTTCGTCGACTCTCCTAGGGTTTCTGGAATATTGGGGTATTTATAGAGCAAAGAGGCGGTCCGGGGGCACCCAAGGTGGGCACAACCCACCAGGGGGCGCCTGGGCCCCCAGGTGCGCCCTGGTGGGTTGTGCTCCCCTTGGATCTCCCTAGATGTGCTGCCTTGGCCCATTGGGTGTCTTCTGCTCCATAAAAATCTCCAAAAAGTTTCACGGTGTTTGGACTCCGTTTGATATTGATTTCTTGCGATGTAAAAAACATGCAGAAAACAACAACTGACACTTGGCACTATGTCAATAGGTTAGTACCAAAAAATGATATAAACTGACTATACAATGATTGTAAAACATCCAAGAATGATAGTATAACAACATGGAACAAAAAAAATTATAGATACGTTGGAGACGTATCAGCATCCCCAAGCTTAATTCCTGCTCGTCCTCGAGTAGGTAAATGATAAAAATAGAATTTCTAATGTGGAATGTTGCATATCATGTCATATCATATTCTTTTCTTTATAGCATGGACATTTGGACTTTTATATGGTTCAAAGCAATAGACTAGTTTTGACATGACATTTTAATACTCAAACATATCAACAAGCAACCATGTCTTTCAAAATATCAATGCTAAAATAAGTTATCCCTAGCCCATCATGCTCAACCATTGATCCATTTATGAAACAGACTCGCATATTAGTTACACCCAATGCTCAAGTACGTTCATAGTGTTTCCTAGTTGGTGCTTTTGTAAGAGAAGATGGAGACTCAAATCCAAAAGAAAAATTGCATAAGTAAAAGAAAGGCCCTTCGTAGAGGGAAGTAGGGATTTGTAGAGGTGCCAGAGCTCAAAGATTAAGTTGAGAGATAAAGTTATTTTGGGAGGTGTACTTTTTCCACCAACGAGAACGACTTGTGGTTCCCAACACTTTCCATGCTAGATATATCATATGCGGTTCCCAAATATAAAATAAAGTTTATTCCTTTTCCACCAAACTTTCACAAGCCATTGCTAGCTGAATCCACGGTTGCCTTCCATACCAACAATTTCCAAGGAATTTAGTATTTGACAACATAAAGTAAATTTGTTTTTCATTTCGGGACTGGGCATCCCTAATACATTTGCCTTACTCTCAGGCAATGACAAAGTGAATAAACACTCATCGAGAGAATAACACATCTAGCATGGAAAATATCGGCCACCCCTCACCGCCTCGTGAGCGGTACGGGCACACAAAAGGGAAATTTATTTTGAAAATTAGAGATGGCACATACAAATTTGCTTAGAACGGCAAGGAAATATCGCATATAGGTAGGTATGGTGGACTCATGTGGCAAAACCAGGATAAAGGATTTTGGATGCACAAGTAGTGATCATACTTAGTGCAAAATGAAGGCTAGCAAAAGACTGGGAAGCGACTAACCATGAAACGAATAATCTCATAAGCGAGCATTGAGCATAAATAACACCGAATAATGCACCACAAGTAGGATGTAATTTCATTGCATGATTATTGACTTTCATGCTTGCATAAGGAATCACAAACTTTAACACTAATATTCTTACTAAAGCATAATTACTCATTAACATGACTCACATATCATATCATCATGTCTCAAAACTATTACAAGGAATCAAGTTTATTTTGTCCAGTGATCTTCATGCAAGTTTTTATTATATCCTTCTTGGATATCTATCACTTTGGTACTAATTTTCATGTGTTTCTTTTGATAAGCTCAAACAAATATAATTGAAGATCATGAGCATATTTTTTTTCTTTCTCTCAAAACAATTTAAGTGAAGCAAGAGAGAATTTCTTAAAAATTTACTAACTCTCAAATAAATCTAAGTGAAGCAAGAGAATATTTCTTCAAAAATACTAAAGCACACCGTGCTCAAAATATATAAGTGAAGAACTAGAGCAAATCCATAGCTCATAAAAATTAAAGTGAAGCATAGAGAGCTATTCTAACAAGTCATGGCATAATTTTGGCTCTCTCAAATAGATGTGTACAACAAAGATTGATGACTCAAAAAGCAAAACAAAACAAGCAAAGACTCATATCATACAAGACGCTCCAAGCAAAACACATATCATGTGACGAATAAAAATACAGTTTCGAGTAATATACCGATGATCGTTAGAAGAAAGAGGGGATGCCACTCGGGGGCATCCCCAAGCTTAGTTGCTTGCTTCTATTTTAGATAATGGCTTGGGATGCCAGGGCATCCCCAAGCTTAGGCTCTTCTTACTCCTTATTCCGTCATCCATCGTAAGAAAACCCAAAACTTGAAAACTTCAATCACACAAAACTTTAACAAAACTTTCATGAGGTCCGTTAGTATGAGAAAACAAATCACTACTATAAGTACTGTAGTCAACCCATTCATATTTTGTATTTGTATTATATCTACTGTATTCCAACTTTTCTATGGCAAAAACTCATTGAAGAAAACCATAGAATCATCAAAACAAGCGCATAACACAATAAAAACAGAATCTGTCAAAAACAGAACAGTCTGTAGTAATCTGGAAGTTTCGAATACTTATGCAACTCTAAAAATCTGGAAAAAATAGTGCCACGTGGGCAATTTGTATATTAATCTTGTGCAAAAATAATCAACCCAAAATCACTCTTTTGTTAAAATGGGAATTTTTCTCGTGAGCGGAAAAGTTTCTGTTTTCTCAACAAGATCAAATCTACTAACACCCAACATGATCCTAAGGCTTTTCTTGGCACAAACCTTCCTTCAAACCACAAAAATACATATAAACAGAGGTATTAAAGGGTATTTCTTTATAGCCATTAAGATAGGCTTGGAATTTCAATGATTCTCACATGAAAGACAAGAATTGAAGCACAAAGAGATCATCATAAAATATGCGACAAACACATTTAAGTCTAACATACTTCCTATGCATAGGAATTTAGTAAGCAAACAAATTATCAAGACTAGAAATGTCTGGCATATGCAAAGGAGCGAAATAAAACATTGAAAATCTCAACATAACAAGAGGAATTTAGTAACATGAAAATTTCTAGAACCATATTTTCCTCTCTCATAATAATTACATGTAGGATCATACTCAAATTCAACAATATAGCAATCATATAATATTTTTTCCATGATCCACATGCGTAAAAGTCTTATAATCTTCCAAGATAGTGGGACTAACATTAAATAAAGTCATGACCTCTCCAAACCCACTTTCAATATTATCACAAACATATTCATCATGAGGCTTAAATAAATTTTCAAGATCGTAACAAGAATCACCTCAATCATGATCTTTGCAATAAGAAGAGGACATACCAAAATTAGCATCCCCAAGCTTGGGGTTTTGTATATTACTAGCATAATTGAGATTAATAGAATTTATTATAACACCATTGCAATCATGCTTTTCATACAAGGAGCTATCATGAATCACTTCATAAATTTCTTCTTTTATCACTTCATCACAATTATCAGATTCATGAATCTCAAGCAAAACTTCATAAAGATAATCTAGTGCCCTCAATTCACTAGCAATTGGTTCAACATAATTGGATCTTTTAAAAAGATGGCAAGTGTATGAGGATCCATAAACGCTTTCCTTACGATTTCCAATAAAATACCCAATTATACCAAACAACCAAGCAAAGTAACCAAGTAAGACATAAGGGCAAACGAAAACAGATCAGACGAGAAAATGACAAAAAAAGAGGGCGAATAAAGCGGCAAATATTTGTGATGTGGGGGAGATGAAAACGAGAGGCAAATGGAAAATAATGTAAATTTCGAGGAGATGAGATTTGTGATTAGGAACCTGGTATATGTTGAAGGTGCTACCCGGCAACGACGCCATAAATTTCTTTTTGATGACTGCTAGGACTACGTCAGTTTTTCCCCAAAGAGGAAGGGATGATGTAGTATAGCAGCGGTAGGTATTTACCTCGATGATGAAACCAAGGTTATCGAACCAATAGGAGAACCAAGAAACACAACATAAACAACACCTGCACACAAATAACAAATACTCACAACCCGACGTGCAAAAGGTTGTCAATAACTTTTGGGTAACGGACGTGATAGAGTTGTAAATATTGATAGATTGAATGATAAATAGGATAAATTACAGCACGGTATTTTTGGGTTTTTGGTTTAGTAGATCTGAAAATAAAAGCAAAGGAAAATAGGTCGCAAAGGCAAATAATATGAGAAAGAGACCCGGGGGCCGTAGATTTCACTAGTGGCTTCTCTCGACAAAATAGCAAATGGTGGGAAAACAATTACTGTTGGGCAATTGATAGAACTTCAAATAATCATGATGATATCCAGGCAATGATCATTATATAGGCATCACGTCCAAGATTAGTAGACTGACTCCTGCCAGCATCTACTACTATTACTCCACACATCGACCGCCATCCAGCATGTATCTAGTGTATTAAGTTCATGGAGAAATGGAGTAGTGCAATAAGAACAATGGCATGATGTAGACAAGATCTATTTATCTAGAAATAGAACCCCATCATTTTATCCTTAGTAGCAACGATACATACGTGTCGGCTCCCTTTATGTCACTGGGATCAAGCACCGTAAGATCGAACCCACTACAAAGCACCTCTTGACATTGCAAGATAAATAGATCAAGTTGGCCAAAAAAACAAAATATCAGAGGAGAAATACGAGGCTATAAGCAATCATGCATATAAGAGATCAAAAAAGACTCAAATAACTTTCATGGATATCATAAGATAGATTTGATCGTAAACTCAAAGTTCATCGGATCCCAACACACACACCACAAAAGAGTTACATCATATGGATCTCCAAGATTCCATTGTATTGATAATCAAAAGAGAGAGAGGAATCGATCTAGCTACTGACTACAGACCCATAGATCTACAAGGAACTACTCACGCATCATCGGAGAGGCACCAATGGAAGTGGTGAACCCCTCCGTGATGGTGTCTAGATTGGATATGGTGTCTTTGGACTCTACGGTGGCTGGATCGAAATTTCGTTGACTCTCCTAGGGTTTCTGGAATATTGGGGTATTTATAGAGCAGAGAGGCGGTCCGGGGGGTGTCACACCCTGCATTTTGTAACATGTTATTTGTAAAACTTTGAGGCATGAAAATTTGGACCAGCAAATTTTTTTAGCATCATTTGGCTTTTATTTGGAATTGAGTTTTCTTCATTTGCTTTTTCATGTGCTCATTAAAGTCAACTATGACCTCTTATAGATTTCATCTCCTTATCCAAAACTTCTGCCCAATGATCATGCCAAGTGTTATATAACAGTATAGTATTTTCTTACAAAATTAATTTGGCCAAAAAGTATTTTATAAAATTAGTTTTCCCAAAACCCCTGAATTGAGAATTGCACTGCAAGTACTTGATTAAGGGTGTGAAAATTATTTCAAAAGGTTTATTTGAGACCTAGTAGTCATAGGACTCCCAGAAACCACAAAGGTATAATTTTAAAAGTTATTTTCCTATTTTATTTAAAAGCTTTTTCTTAAGGCCAGAAATGGTCTTTAATAGGGGAAAATTATTTAACTATTTCAAAAATATTTGCCAAAATTCAGAGAGACTCATAGGACATATATTGTCCATATATGAGAGTTTCAACACTTGGTCATGTTCAAAATAATGGGCTAAACCCTCTAAAACCCTTTCTGGATATTTCAAGCTTTTGAAATATTTACAAAGGAATTTTTCTCCAAAAATTCCAGGGAAATTCTATCATGTCATATATGACATATTTGATGATCTTGCCAAGTCCCATGCCTTGGGAAGCAAGAAAACCTCCTCAAACCCCTTCATAACCATTGTGTCCATATTTGAAGTTTGAGCAACTCTACATTGCCAAACTTTTCCAAATGCTCTCAGACTTGGTGCACATGCTAGAATGGCCTAATAAGGCACCTAGACCAAATGGCACAAGATTTGGAATAGAGAAACTTCATCAGATCACCTCAAAACCCTTTCTGTTCAAATGCAAATTTGAACAACTTTACATTACCAACTTTTTATCTGGAGCCTCAAACTTTGTGAGCATGATCAATAACCCAAATGATGATGATACACCAAGTGGTGCATCAATGGGAGATGATTAGCTTGACTCAATCAAGATGAAACTGTTTCTGTTGATTTCTAGGGTTCACCAAAGTTACATTGGCTAGTTTCTTCAAATGAGCCCAAATTTTGTGAAGCACCCTATTTTCTCATGTCTTTCAACCCTGTCAAGTGCCATGTCAAGTGGACCTCATTTACTTGATCAAACACAGATCAAACACCTTCTGCAGAAATTCTAAAACCTCCATTTTGACCACTTTCACTTTTCTCCATAGCCTCAACTTCTTACCACAGGCCCATTGAGTTACCAGCAACCTCCAGTAACTCCCCCAGCACCTCAGCTCCATGATTGGGGGGTGAAACCCCAGCTTTACCTTGCTGTACAGCTAACTTTCACCATTTTTACCAACACTCTCACCCTCTCTCTGCACCCCAGAGCATCCAAGGCCTCAGGGCAATTCTTTACTCCCCCCTCATCGCCCCAGACACTGTTGGACACGCTGGGACGGGCCAAACCAGCGAGAGCACGCTGATGCCGGTCACACGCGCGCTCTGGAGCGCGTGAACAGTGCTCCCGCACGCTGGCTCGGGCCAATCGTCGATCCCCGACAGCCTCGGGCTCTCCCCTCGCGCCTCTCAACGTGCCTCGACGTCCGCAGCCTCCACCGGCGTTGTCCCCCTCCTCCTGCGCCCGCCAGTAGCCGCCGTCGCACGCGCGTTGGCCGCCCGCGGCAGCCACTCCTCTGCCTCGCACGCGCGCGCCTCCCTGTCGCTCCCCCGCTCCTCCTCTTACCTCAGCTGGACGTGGAACTCGTCCAGCAACTCCCCTGACTCACCCCCGTAGCCTCCCTTGCGCTGTAGCGACGAGCCGGAGCTCGCCGGCTCACTGGACCACGGGTCCTCGTCGAGCTCCTATATATAGGCCTCCCTGAGCTCCTCCAACACCACCACCAGCCTCACAACTCTCCACTGATCCCTCCTGCATCACTAGTTCGACCCCGGAGCGCCCCAGTGCTCGGGATCGACCGGAGCTCCGCCGCGTCGGGCCGCCGGCGATCTCGAGGTACAGGCCTCCCCTGCCTCTCCTTCCGCTTGTTTTGGAACCACCGCACCTCACTAACCCTTTCCCCTCTCTTTCCCCCTCCATTTGCAGTCGGAAACGACCCCGACCACCGTCCTCCGACGAGCCTCCGCCGTCGCACCTCGTCGCCGGCGAACCAGGGCTCCCCGCCGTGCCGCGCTACCACCACTACAACCGCAACACGCCGCTGAGTCCGTCCCTGGCCTCCGTTGCCGTCGCCGTGGCCGGTATCGTCGCCGGTGAGCTCGCCGCCGCCGTGGCCGAGGGGTTAGAGATGACAAGCGGGCCCCGCATGTCATCCCCCACCTCTCTCCCCTCCTCTGTGCCGCTGACCCACGGGCCCCGCCCGTCAGGTTTGAAACCTGACGTGCGCGCGCGCTGGCACCGTGCGGCTGGGCCAGCCCGTTTGGGCTGTGCACTGTGGCCTCTTCTAGCCCAGTGCACAGGACCCTTTTTCTCCTTTTCTTTTCTGTTGATGTTTTAAACATTTATGCAGAAAAGAATATTGATCCAAATTAAATATTTCCAACTCCTAAAATCTTGTAATATTCCAACCTATTTAATGGTACTACTTTCATTCAAATCTATGAAACTTTTCTGTACTGTTCAAATTTAAATTCAAATTTGAGCAGTATAACTCCTGTTCAAAAATCAATATATCCTATTCTGTAACTCCAAAACTCCAACTAAGATTTTTCCCCATCTTAGAAAACCCTCTAGTATTTTACAAAAATGAGTTGACATTTTTCTGAGCACTTTGGTTTTTCTGTTTTATTTGTATTCTTATTTTTCCGTGGTTACTATGCGACGTATAGATCCCGTATTTGACGAAGTTGCTGTGGAAGAAGAAGGAGAAGGACTTGAAGACTTTGAAGACCAAGCCAATCCAGGCAAGCAACCCTTTGACCATGATACACTTGTTCTTCGAAACCCGTTGGTTTCCGATGCATGATGATTAGGGTTACGATGGTAACCTAGATGAACCACCACATGATGCATGCCTTATTGTTGATCTTGCTATGTGCTAGATGTCATACAAATAGTTGGTCTTGATGCTTATATGATGCATGTGTGATATGAACCCCCGTAGTTGAAAACTTTGCATGAACCCATCGGGTGCCCCTAATGCCCGAGGGTGATGAAGTGTTAGGTCATCACTTGAGAAAGAAGTGATGTGCCGGTAATATCATGTGCATGGTGGAATGATGGATTAGATTTATGTGTGACTACCGTCCCAACCAAACATGTGCAACCACACTACCCCTTATGGGACGGGGCTTTATTGATTACTTAGGTCGATACTAGCATGGTGCCCGCATTACTAGTGACGGGAAGACTTGAGGTCTTTCCCGGGACGGGGTCGTGCTTGGATAGACGGCCATGACTGTTTTTACAGGGCACCGGACACACCGTTGGTCCCTTCGGGTACGCGTGAACATTGAAATTAGGGCAAGTCCCGTGATCTATTGTTTGTACCCGAGGGCCGTGTGCCAACGAGTGGACTCTATGTTAGTGTCGTCTAAGGAAAGGTAATGACCGGGTGCTTACCCCGGGTACTTGAGGTACCGCGGGTCGTGGTTGACACGGAAGTTCCCCGGATCTTGTGGGTAAAGTGCGCAACCTCTGCAGAGTGTAAAACTATTCGAATAGCCGTGTCCACGGTCATGGACAGTTGGGTGGTGCTACTTAAACTATGTCCAGAATTTTACTTCGTCGGATGTTGGTATACGTGTGATAAGTCAAGGTGGAGACTTGACTTGATGAGTTAAATCATATTCATGTTGATGTCGGTAACCTGATTTCGAGGTTACGCGAGGTTATTGATGCATAACTTGATGGTAGCATATTGTTCTAGCCTCCTGCTAGATTGTTCATTATTATTCAATTGCATTGTTACTTGAACCACATCATGGGTTGCTTGCGAGTACATTCAAAGTACTCATTGGCTTGCCACTGGTTATTTAATTGGCCAGGCATGGAAGAACAGGATTATGAGGAAGAGTTCTTTGGAGACGATCATGCGAACTAGGACGCTATCCCAGTCAGAATGCCTGTAGGGTTAAGGCAGATGGCATGGGTTCTACCCGTTTATCGAAGACTTCCGCTACTTGAGTTATTTGCTATTCAGCCCGTGTGGCTCTATCTATGTAAGACTTGGCCATAATGGCCTTAATTCGTGTAAGACTATTTGTATGGATGTAAGACTCTTGTTATTTCAGCTTCTGTGTGTTCAGTGAGCATTGATCTCTGGGATCACTGTACACGTGCATTCGGTGATCTCGACTTCTAAGTCGGGGTCCCCACAGAGCTGGTATCAGAGCCATCCTGACTGTAGGAAGCCTTAGTTAGCATGGGCGTTAGTTAGTTGAGACCCCTTTTTCAAAACCTTCTGAACCTCTCTTCTTTTCTAAACCTGAGATTTTCTCAGTTTATTAACCCCTCCTATTCCACCTTTGTAGATGGCCGCTGTTCCCGAAGAGCACCTGACCACTGGGTTTCCCCTACTTCTCGAGGATAGCCTCCAGGAGTGTCAGTTCCACCGAGCACCCATCCTCACCTACCTTGAGCATTGGGTGAGCGATACTGAGGTGGAGTACCATGTGGAAGTGATCGTGAAGGCAAACGATCCTCCCACAAGTTGGTTCTTCGAGGGACCCCAGATGACGACACTACCACTTGCTGCCGAGGCTGCTGCACTCAAGGCACTAACCCGTCTCCGCGAGCTTCTTCCGGAGATGGCAGCCAAGATGGCAACTCGCTTCTTACCTTACCGGAAGGAAGGTGACGAAGAAAGCAGCGCACTAGCCCCTCCACTGAAGGATGGACTCTCGCTTCGGTTCCAGACCTACTTCAGTCTATGTGCCGACAGCCTGGCACAAGACTTGGCCTCGGAATCAATGAAGCTTCGAGAAGAACTTTACAAGACCAAGGCACTTCTTCGTCGAGCTCAAGAGAAGGCAAACAGGATCAAGAAGGAAGGAGCACCTTCTGGACAATCCGCTATCGCATATCGAGGCGGAAGGCCCTCCGGGGATGTGTCTTCCAAGGGTGAAGAACCACCTCGGCGACGCTGGATGACCGCACGGGAATATCGCAAGCTTTTCCCTGCACCACCGTCGAAGCACCGTCGTATCCAACTCCTCCACTCCCCCACTCCCTCCAGCGACAAGGGGGCCCAGACAGATGAAGACAAGGAGGAAGACCCAGAAGAGCTGGAATACCCGACCGAGCATTCCGCCGCTTAGGCATTATTCGCTACTCGGATATGCCAGTTGTAACACCTACGGTAGGATAGGTCGTGTAACCCCTATGCGCAGTCGAGTCCTTGTATGGTTCATATGAAACCATCTAGTGCTAGCTTTTGTCGTGTCTGGATGTAAGTCGTAATCTTCCTTCGGGAATGTGTAAACGACTACATCACCCATTTGGATTTTAATGGATGTGTTTTGGCCTCTCGGCCCTTGCATGATTTGATTTAGTGTCACACCCACCCCCTTACTAGGCACCCATCTATCTTGCTTTTCCTCTTCCGAGTCATGAGACCTTTTACCGCTCCAACAGGATGCCTGTTGTAACTCGTACTGGTACCTCTACCCAGCAGCCCGAAGCCGGAGCATCCTCTCAGCCAGAGGCAGACCACGACCAAACCAACGACCAAGCTCCACCACCTCCTCCAAGCATGGACATGGCTCAGCTTCTCCAAGCTTTCCGAGAGGAACGCCAAGCCAACACTGCAGCTCTTCAGCTGATTGCTCAAGCTGTCGCCAACAACCGCCAGCCGGCGGGGAATGGCAATGGACGTTCCACGTTGGCAGAGTTCAAGAAGCATGCACCGCCAACCTTCATCGAGACTGCTGAACCCCTGGATGCTGATGACTGGGTCCGTTCCATTGAGGAAATCCTGGAGCTAGTCGGATGCGCCGAAGATCGCGAGAAGGTGGCTTATGCAGCCCACTGCCTCGGGGGAACCGCAAGAGCTTGGTGGGATGGATTCAAGGTCATGCATGCTGAACAAGACATCACTTGGGTTAACTTCAAGGCAGAATTCCGCAAGGCCCACATTCCTTCTGGAGTCATGGCTATCAAAAAGCGCGAGTTCCGAGCCCTGAAGCAAGGAAGTGGCACTGTCAAGGAGTACATGCAGAAGTTCAGTATTCTGTCAAGGTATGCTCCTGAGGATGTCAGCACTGATGCTGCCAAAAGGGAGCGCTTCATGGAAGGCCTTAATCAGACTCTGCAATATTCGCTTGTCGTGTGCGGCTGCCCGTCTTTCCCTGACCTGGTGAACAAGGCACTTATGCTTGAAGACAAGCGGCGTGCTTTGGAAGACACTCGCAAGCGCAAGTTGGTCAGTAAGGGAAGTTCCAGCAACCAGAAGCCTCGTTCGTGGCAGTCAGCCCCGGCCAAGCCAACCTATCAGCAGCCAAGAGCTCCTGCACCTCGTGCCAACCCTCAGCCTCAGCAGTATGCCAACCCCAGGCCAGCTTTCAACCCCAATACCAGTGGTGGCAACAAGATCAACACTCCAAGTCAAGTCACTTGTTTTGTGTGTGGTCATCCCGGACACATCTCCAGGGTGTGCCCCAACAAGAAGCCTGATGCCCCGCGCCCCAATGCGCAGAACCAGGGACAAGGCCGTGGAATGCCACCAAGGAACCCAGCTCCTCGCAATCCACCGAACTATGGGAAGGGGCGTGTGAATCACGTCACTGCTGAAGAAGCCCAGGAAGACCCGGACGTCGTGCTGGGTACGTTCCTTGTCAACTCAGCACCTGCAACTGTCTTGTTTGATTCTGGAGCAACGCATTCATTTGTCACTCAAAGATTTGCATTAAAAAGTGGCATGACCCCTACACCCCTGAATAACCCTATGGTGGTACAAACCCCCGGAGCCGAGATGAGAGCCAAGATAGGCTGTAAAGGAGTCAGTATTACCATTAACGGTGTAGACTTCCTAGCAGACCTTATCATCCTGAGATCGCAAGGCTTGGATGTGATCTTAGGGATGGATTGGCTCAGTAAGCACCAAGGCTTGTTAGACTGTGCCAATTGGACAGTCACTGTGACCAATGACCAAGGAGTAGAAGTCAAGTTTGCCCCCAACTCCTCTTCCGCTCAAGCCGCTAAAGTCAACTGTCTGTCTGAAGTTGGGCTAGACCAAGTACCGGTGGTATGTGAGTATCCTGATGTCTTTCCGGATGAACTACCGGGAATGCCCCCTGACCGTGACATTGAGTTCATCATCGAGCTCGTGCCCGGAGCAGGACCCATCTATAAGAAGCCTTATAGAATGGGGACGGAAGAATTAGCCGAGTTGAAAAAGCAGCTAGAAGAGCAGCTAAGGAAAGGATTTATCCGCCCGAGTGCCTCCCCTTGGGGATCTCCTGTTCTGTTTGTGGCAAAGAGGGACGGTACCATCCGCTTATGCATTGACTATCGTTCCCTCAATGAAGTTACAATCAAGAACAAGTACCCACTTCCCAAGATCGAAGATCTGTTTGATCAGCTCAGCAGAGCCAAGGTATTCTCCAAGATCGACCTCAGATCTGGATATTACCAGCTGAAGATCAGACCCCAAGATATTCCGAAGACGGCATTTGCAACCAGATATGGCCTGTACGAGTGCACGGTCATGTCTTTTGGGTTAACCAATGCCCCAGCTTCCTTCATGTATCTCATGAATAAAGTCTTCATGGAATATTTGGACAAGTTCGTTGTTGTCTTCATTGATGACATCCTTGTGTTCTCGAAGTCGGAGGAAGAGCATGAGCAGCATCTGAGGATGGTCCTAGACAAGCTTCGTGAGCACCAACTGTATGCCAAGTTCAGCAAGTGTGAGTTTTGGCTGCACAAAGTTGGATTCTTAGGTCATGTCTTGACCGAGGAAGGATTATCTGTTGATCCTGCAAAAATCGAAGCTGTGACCCAATGGCAATCTCCAACGACCGTCAAGGAAGTCAGAAGCTTCCTCGGATTGGCAGGCTATTACCGCAAGTTCGTGGAAGGATTCTCTAGCATTGCACGACCAATGACTCAGCTCCTCAAGAAGGACAAGAAGTTCGAGTGGACGCAAAAATGCGAAGAGAGCTTCCAAGAGCTCAAGAAGAGATTGACCACCGCCCCAGTTCTGGCAACACCTGATATTCACAAGGAGTTCGTGATATATTGCGATGCCTCTCGAACCGGATTGGGAAGCGTTCTGATGCAAGAAGGCCGCGTCATAGCATACCTCTCCAGGCAGCTACGACCCCATAAGGAGAACTACGCTACTCACGATCTTGAGCTAGCGGCAGTAGTTCATGCCTTGAAGACATGGCGGCATTACCTCCTAGGGAAACGGTGTGAGATTTACACAGACCACAAAAGTCTGAAGTATATTTTCACCCAAAAAGAGTTGAACATGAGGCAGCGGAGATGGTTGGAACTCATCAAAGATTATGACCTCAGTGTTCAGTATCACCCTGGGAAGGCCAACGTGGTGGCCGATGCCTTAAGCAGGAAGGCTTGCTCTTTGAATGTCATTATTCAAGAAAGGCAGCCAGCCTTGTTTAAGGAGATCGAACAATTCAGTTTGGAATTGGTCACCCCCGGATTTCTGGATCATTTGGAAGTCAGACCGACCCTGCTGGACGACGTCAAGAAGGCTCAAGATGGACACGCAAGCATTGAAGGTATCAAGAGGAAGATGAAGATGGACAAGGCCCCAGGATTCTCCGAAGACGAGCACGGGATTGTTTGGTACAAAGGTCGTCTCTGCGTACCAAACAACACCGAGTTGAAGACGCTGATTCTGCAAGAAGCCCACGACACCCCGTATTCCATCCACCCCGGAGGAACCAAGATGTACCAAGACTTGAAGGCACGATTCTGGTGGCACGGTATGAAGAGAGAGATTGCAACCTATGTTGCAAAGTGTGATGTGTGCCAAAAGGTCAAGGCTGAATATCAGCGACCCGCTGGATTGCTTCAACCACTCAAGGTTCCTGAGTGGAAGTGGGATAAAGTCGGAATGGACTTCATCACTGGATTACCAAGGTCGAATAGAGGACATGACTCTATCTGGGTCATAGTCGATCATTTGACCAAGGTGGCTCATTTCATTCCTGTCAAGACCACTTATGATGGCAACCGGCTGGCAGCTCTCTACATCGACCAAATCGTAAGTCTTCACGGAGTTCCCAAGGAGATTGTGTCAGATCGAGGAACCCAGTTCACCTCAAGGTTCTGGAAGAAGTTCCAAGAAGCCTTGGGAACCAAGTTGTCTTTCAGCACAGCTTTCCACCCACAGACCGGAGGTCAAACTGAGCGAGTCAATCAGATTCTCGAAGACATGCTCCGAGCCTGTGTCCTGGCATATGGAGCCAAGTGGGAAGACTGTCTCCCTTTTGCCGAGTTCTCCTATAACAACAGTTACCAGTCAAGCCTTCAGATGGCACCATTTGAGGTATTGTACGGGCGCAGATGCCGCACACCCCTCAATTGGTCAGAGACTGGAGAAGGACTAGTCTTTGGACCGGATAATCTCCGCGCAGTAGAAGAGCAAGTCCAACTAGTCAGAGAGCGATTAAAGGAAGCCAAGTCAAGGCAGAAGAGCTATGCTGACACTCGACGCCGAGACATGAGTTTCCATGTTGGGGACCATGTGTACCTGCGGGTAACTCCTCTGAAGGGAACCAAGCGTTTCCATGTCAAGGGGAAGCTCGCACCAAGGTTCATTGGACCCTTTGAGATCACTGCACGACGAGGAGAAGTGGCTTATCAGTTGGAACTACCACCTGAGCTATCCGATGTGCACAACGTGTTCCATGTGTCACAACTCCGGAAATGTCTCCGGGTTCCAGACAAGCCCAGTCTCTACAAGGATGTGGATCACCAAGCCATTGATCTGCAGCCTGATTTGACCTACCGCGAGAAGCCCATTCGTATTCTGGATGAAGCAGAACGACGTACGCGGAGCCGTACCATCAAGTACTTCAAGGTCCAGTGGAGCAACCACACCGAAGCAGAAGCAACCTGGGAACGAGAAGACTATCTTAGATCCGAGTTTCCCGACCTCTTTTAAGCCCTAGTTTAGGAATCTCGGGGACGAGATTCTTGTAAGGGGGGTAGGTCTGTCACACCCTGCATTTTGTAACATGTTATTTGTAAAACTTTGAGGCATGAAAATTTGGACCAGCAAATTTTTTTAGCATCATTTGGCTTTTATTTGGAATTGAGATTTCTTCATTTGCTTTTTCATGTGCTCATTAAAGTCAACTATGACCTCTTATATATTTCATCTCCTTATCCAAAACTTCTTCCCAATGATCATGCCAAGTGTTATATAACAGTATAGTATTTTCTTACAAAATTAATTTGGCCAAAAAGTGTTTTTTAAAATTAGTTTTCCCAAAACCCCTGAATTGAGAATTGCACTGCAAGTACTTGATTAAGGGTGTGAAAATTATTTCAAAAGGTTTATTTGAGACCTATTAGTCATAGGACTCCCAGAAACCACAAAGGTATAATTTTAAAAGTTATTTTCCTATTTTATTTAAAAGCTTTTTCTTAAGGCCAGAAATGGTCTTTAATAGGGGAAAATTATTTAACTATTTCAAAAATATTTGCCAAAATTCAGAGAGACTCATAGGACATATATTGTCCATATATGAGAGTTTCAACACTTGGTCATGTTCAAAATAATGGGCTAAACCCTCTAAAACCCTTTCTGGATATTTCAAGCTTTTGAAATATTTACAAAGGAATTTTTCTCCAAAAATTCCAGGGAAATTCTATCATGTCATATATGACATATTTGATGATCTTGCCAAGTCCCATGCCTTGGGAAGCAAGAAAACCTCCTCAAACCCCTTCATAACCATTCTGTCCATATTTGAAGTTTGAGCAACTCTACATTGCCAAACTTGTCCAAATGCTCTCAAACTTGGTGCACATGCTAGAATGGCCTAATAAGGCACCTAGACCAAATGGCACAAGATTTGGAATAGAGCAACTTGATCAGATCACCTCAAACCCCTTTCTGTTCAAATGCAAATTTGAACAACTTTACATTACCAACTTTTTATCTGGAGCCTCAAACTTTGTGAGCATGATCAATACCCCAAATGATGATGATACACCAAGTGGTGCATAAAGGGGAGATGATTAGCTTGACTCAATCAAGATGAAACTGTTTCTGTTGATTTCTAGGTTTCACCAAAGTTACATTGGCTAGTTTCTTCAAATGAGCCCAAATTTGGTGAAGCACCCTATTTTCTCATGTCTTTCAACCCTGTCAAGTGCCATGTCAAGTGGACCTCATTTACTTGATCAAACACAGATCAAACACCTTCTGCAGAAATTCTAAAACCTCCATTTTGACCACTTTCACTTTTCTCCATAGCCTCAACTTCTTACCACAGGCCCATTGAGTTACCAGCAACCTCCAGTAACTCCCCCAGCACCTCAGCTCCATGATTGGGGGTGAAACCCCAGCTTTACCTTGCTGTACAGCCAACTTTCACCATTTTTACCAACACTCTCACCCTCTCTCTGCACCCCAGAGCATCCAAGGCCTCAGGGCAATTCTTTACTCCCCCCTCATCGCCCCAGACACTGTTGGACACGCTGGGAGGGGCCAAACCAGCGAGAGCACGCTGATGCCGGTCACACGCGCGCTCTGGAGCGCGTGAACAGTGCTCCCGCACGCTGGCTCGGGCCAATCGTCGATCCCCGACAGCCTCGGGCTCTCCCCTCGCGCCTCTCAACGTGCCTCGACGTCCGCAGCCTCCACCGGCGCTGTCCCCCTCCTCCTGCGCCCTCCAGTAGCCGCCGTCGCACGCGCGCTGGCCGCCCGCGGCAGCCACTCCTCTGCCTCGCACGCGCGCGCCTCCCTGTCGCTCCCCCGCTCCTCCTATTACCTCAGCTGGACGTGGAACTCGTCCAGCAACTCCCCTGACTCACCCCCGTAGCCTCCCTTGCGCTGTAGCGATGAGCCGGAGCTCGCCGGCGTACTGGACCACGGGTCCTCGTCGAGCTCCTATATATAGGCCTCCCCGAGCTCCTCCAACACCACCACCAGCCTCACAACTCTCCACTGATCCCTCCTGCATCACTAGTTCGACCCCGGAGCGCCCCAGTGCTCGGGATCAACCGGAGCTCCGCCGCGTCGGTCCGCCGGCGATCTCGAGGTACAGGCCTCCCCTGCCTCTCCTTCCGCTCATTTTGGAACCACCGCACCTCACTAACCCTTTCCCCTCTCTTTCCCCCTCCATTTGCAGTCGGAAACGACCCCGACCACCGTCCTCCGACGAGCCTCCGCCGTCGCACCTCGTCGCCGGCGAACCAGGGCTCCCCGCCGTGCCGCGCTACCACCACTACAACCGCAACACGTCGCTGAGTCCGTCCCTGGCCTCCGTTGCCGTCGCCGTGGCTGGTATCGTCGCCGGTGAGCTCGCCGCCGCCGTGGCCGAGGGGTTAGAGATGACAGGCGGGCCCCGCCTGTCATCCCCCACCTCTCTCCCCTCCTCTGTGCCACTGACCCACGGGCCCCGCCCGTCAGGTTTGAAACCTGACGTGCACGCGCGCTGGCACCGTGCGGCTGGGCCAGCCCGTTTGGGCCGTGCACTGTGGCCTCTTCTGGCCCAGTGCACAGGACCCTTTTTCTCTTTTTCTTTTCTGTTGATGTTTTAAACATTTATGCAGAAAAGAATACTGATCCAAATTAAATATTTCCAACTCCTAAAATCTTGTAATATTCCAACCTATTTAATGGTACTACTTTCATTCAAATCCATGAAACTTTTCTGTACTGTTCAAATTTAAATTCAAATTTGAGCAGTATAACTCCTGTTCAAAAATCAATATATCCTATTCTGTAACTCCAAAACTCCAACTAAGATTTTTCCCCATCTTAGAAAACCCTCTAGCATTTTACAAAAATGAGTTGACATTTTTCTGAGCACTTTGGTTTTTCTGTTTTATTTGTATTCTTATTTTTCCGTGGTTACTATGCGACGTATAGATCCCGTATTTGACGAAGTTGCTGTGGAAGAAGAAGGAGAAGGACTTGAAGACTTTGAAGACCAAGCCAATCCAGGCAAGCAGCCCTTTGACCATGATACACTTGTTCTTCGAAACCCGTTGGTTTCCGATGCATGATGATTAGGGTTACGATGGTAACCTAGATGAACCACCACATGATGCATGCTTTATTGTTGATCTTGCTATGTGCTAGATGTCATGCAAATAGTTGGTCTTGATGCTTATATGATGCATGTGTGATATGAACCCCCGTAGTTGAAAACTTTGCATGAACCCATCGGGTGCCCCTAATGCCCGAGGGTGATCAAGTGTTAGGTCATCACTTGAGAAAGAAGTGATGTGCCGGTAATATCATGTGCATGGTAGAATGATGGATTAGATTTATGTGTGACTACCGTCCCAACCAAACATGTGCAACCACACTACCCCTTATGGGACGGGGCTTTATTGATTACTTAGGTCGATACTAGCATGGTGCCCGCATTACTAGTGACGGGAAGACTTGAGGTCTTTCCCGGGACGGGGTCGTGCTTGGATAGACGGCCATGACTGTTTTTACAGGGCACCGGACACACCGTTGGTCCCTTCGGGTACACGTGAACATTGAAATTAGGGCAAGTCCCGTGATCTATTGTTTGTACCCGAGGGCCGTGTGCCAACGAGTGGACTCTATGTTAGTGTCGTCTAAGGAAAGGTAATGACCGGGTGCTTACCCCGGGTACTTGAGGTACCGCGGGTCGTGGATGACACGGAAGTTCCCCGGATCTTGTGGGTAAAGTGCGCAACCTCTGCAGAGTGTAAAACTATTCGAATAGCCGAGTTCACGGTCATGGACAGTTGGGTGGTGCTACTTAAACTATGTCCAGAATTTTACTTCCTCGGTGTTGATATGTGTGTGACAAGTCAAGGATGGTGACTTGACACGGTGAGATGAATCATATTCATGTTGATGTCGGTAACCTGTTCTCGAGGTTACGCGAGGTTATTGATGCATAAGCTTGATGATAGCATATTGTTCTAGCCTCCTGCTAGATTGTTCATATTTATTCAATTGCATTGTTACTTGAACCACATCATGGGTTGCTTGCGAGTACATTCAAAGTACTCATTGGCTTGCCACTGGTTATTTAATTGGCCAGGCATGGAAGAGCAGGATTATGAGGAAGAGTTCTTTGGAGACGACCTTGCGAACTAGGACGCTATCCCAGTCAGAATGCCTGTAGGGTTAAGGCAGATGGCATGGGTTCTACCCGTTTTATCGAAGACTTCCGCTACTTGAGATATTTGCTATTCAGCCGTGAGGCTCTATCTATGTAAGACTTGGCCATAATGGCCTTAATTCGTGTAAGACTAATTGTATGGATGTAAGACTCTTGTTATTTCAGCTTCTGTGTGTTCAGTGAGCATTGATCTCTGGGATGACTGTACACGTGCATTCGGTGATCTCGACTTCCAAGTCGGGGTCCCCACAGGGGGGCACCCGAGGTGGGCACAACCCACCAGGGAGCGCCTGGGCCCCCAGGCGCGCCCAGGTGGGTTGTATCCCCTCGGAGCTCCCCTAGGTGTTGTCTTGGCCCATTGGGTGTCTTCTGGTCCATATAAAATCTCCAAAAAGTTTCGCGGTGTTTGGACTCCTTTTGATATTGATTTCCTGCGATTTAAATCACATGCAGAAAACAACAATTGGCACTTGGCATTATGTAAATAGGTTAGTACCAAAAAATGATATATATAAATATGTTGGAGACGTATCATCTGTCGGCCTAAAATCCGAGATGCACCTGAAGGAAAATATGAAACCGCTTATCCTAGTAGCTGCTGAGACTCAGGTCGAGATACATATGTTATGCCCAAGATGCGATTATATCTCGATCACTAGATAAAAACTTGTGATTGAGGCACAACCGCATTTTGGGAGCTTAGCAAGATGGATACATTACATCATACCATTACATACATATATAGGGATACATACAAGTCATACAAACTCCTCATGAATACAAAAATTTATACACAAGACATCCGACTACGGATGAAAACATGAAAAACACACGACATCCATCCTGCTATCCCAGGGTGCCGACCAGGAACCTATCCCAATACTGACGAATAAGAAGAAGAAAGAACTCCAACACAATTAACATCGCTCTCACGTCAGGTCATCGGAAACCTGCACCTGCAACTGTTGTTGTAGTAACTGTGAGCCACGAGGACTCAGCAATCCCATAACCATGGGTATCCAGACTAGCAAAGCTTAATGGGTATGGAGAGGTTAAGTGGTGAGGTTGCAGCAGCGACTAAGCAATCTATGGTGGCTATCTTACGAGTACAAGAATGAGATGAGCATCTACGCAAACGACCGGAAACTAGTAATGACCGCTAAGAGATCCTAAACTACCTACGAGTCAAACATAACCCCACTGTGTTCTCTTCTCAAAGTGAAAAGAGATGGTCACTGTTACTCATGCGGTTGTGTTTTTTTTCAGAACCTCTGTCAAGTTTTCTGCAACCGGACATTAACAAATTCCAATCTGCCACATAACTGTGAGCACGGCTTTCGAAAGATCATAACCCTCCAGGGGTGTCCCAACTTAGCCCATCACAAGCTCTCACGATCAGCAGAGGTAAAAATACCCCTTATCTTAGGGACAACCCGATCAGGCTCGGAATTCCGGTGCACAAGACATTTCGACAATGGTAAAACAAGTCCAGCAAGACCTCCCGGCATGCCGACATCCTGATAGTAGCCGCGCGTAACTCGTCTCAGGCCATGAACGGATGAGCACAGCGTAGAGCGACCAAATACCCCAAGTTGCCAAGGGGCGGCGCTGCAAATGACTCTAGTTTGGGACCAACACCATCGGCACTGGCCCCCCTGTAATGTGGAATTAAGAACCCGGGGATGCGACACCCTATGCAACTTAATTAATTAATTAAGTTTTTATTATGAGGCAAATTAAAACCAATGTTGGGCCTTGCTGGAGGAGTTTTATTCAAAGCGAATTGTCAAGGGGTCCCCATATACCCAACCGCGTTAGGAACGCAAAATCAAGGAACATAACACCGGTTTATCAGTTCTTAAGGCGGCATGAGTGGAACAAAACACCGATCAAAAGGCAAAGCCTTCCACCCATTGCCAAGTATATAGGTGTGTTAATTATAGTAATAGATATTGTGATATTCCAACCACCAAGTTCCAACGTGGAGCAATCTTCATCTTCACCTGCAACTAACAACGCTATAAGAGGGGCTGAGCACGCGGTAACATAGCCAAACAACGGTTTGCTGGGATGGTGTCAAAGGTTAGACGTTTCATGGCAACAAGGAGGGGCTGACAACAAATAGATAGGTAGTGCGACATATAGCGATAGCATCGAGACAACTAGCATATCAATGATAGTAATGAGATCCAAGGTGACGGTCATCTTGCCTGAGATCCCGGTAGGAAGAAGAAGGAGTCCATGAAGAAGACGAAGAAGAAGCCGCGAAGACGAACCAAGCGTAGTCGAACGAATCCTCACGATCGCAACGAAACAAGCACTAACGAGAAGAAGCAAGCAACACGGTAAACACACAACACATAACAAGACATGATGCACAACCAAGTATTATGCATGACAAGGCTACATGATGCAAATCATGGCAAGGGATGACGCATACAAGAACAACACAACCAAACAAGTTTAAATGAGGCCAGAAACAACCTATAACAATTCTGGTAAGTCCTCATATGCAAATTTAGAAATTGGTCCAGATCTGAACAAACCATATGTTAAAGTTGTTAAACAGCAAGTTAACATGCAACATGATGATCTACTCAAAATTCTAGTCAAGTTACATATAAAGTTCATTTAATTCGGATCTATGGCCTAGAAGATATGAGCAAAACAAGTTAAGCATGGCAAAGATGCAAGATGCATTCAAACCACAAGCAAACACACTCTAAATATGTATACAACATGATATTATGCATCTTCGTGCAAAAAACGCAAGTTTCATATAGGACATGCTCAAAATGGAGCAATGGTATAACACATACACATGAAACAAGATATAATAACAAACTGTCCAAAAACAGCAACTAGGCACTTGCAATCATCAAAACATCATGCTACATGAACATTTCATGGCATCAAAGGGCAAGGAAAGCATGTACATGTCAAGCACTACAAGCATGATCATTGAGCTACTACCAAACACCACAAGAACATGCTCAAAACATCATGGGAAGATTGCAAAAGATAACAGATTCACAGACTTAGTGAAATAAACTGAACATGGCAGCAACAACGACAAGTAGGCATGTTTGCAAGATTGTGCAACTCATCTCAAAGCATATCATGGCATGTGAATATAACCAACAGGAAGAAGACATGTTTATGAAGCTACTCATGGCAAGAACATGGTCATAGGATGCATAGAACACTAGCTATTCACATGTCAAAACTGAACTTACTGATAACAGGCTGACAGAAACATTTTATAGCAATTTGAGAGCAAGAAAGAGACAAGCTACAACAACCTATGATTGCAAACAAGGGCATGGATGGATAGAGCATAACATGGACTTCAAGACATGGTCATTGGACATTCCAAAACATGCCTGGATTTGACTATAGCATCAAGCAAACATGGCATCACAATATAGAAGTTTCAAACTTTGCAGTTTTCAACAAGTCTCGGAAATCAGCAAACAGCGAATAGGCCACTTTGCAAGCTTGTTCCACTCACCAGAAGGCATATCATAAAAAATGGATTGCACCACAGCAAATATGACATTATTGTGCTTTTAAAACATGTTGACATGATGCTAAAACAAAAATCACACAAAAAGATATGAAAAAGAGAAAACAACAAGTTATAACAAGATTCAGCAGTTAACAGCAACATACACTTTTGCAACAGGGATAAAGTCATGTAGATGAACTCAAACATGCATGCAAAAGCAACCATCATGTAGAACATCACTAGATGAACATTTTGACATATCATACACTCCATTTGGACCAACATGGACAAAAATACTCCATGTTAAACATGCATACATTTTGTTGATAGAAAACAAGGACTTGACATAAACATCACATAGCAGTTTTGCAACAAAGACTAAGGCATCGAAATGAAAAGTGACATGCATGAAAACTACACCATCTTGTAGAGAACAGAGAGACGAATATTTTGACATATTAAACTCTTAGTTTGGACAAACATGCAGAAAATTATGACAAGTCAAAGATGCTAACATGATGCTTACTTTCAGGGACTTAGTGAAAAACACTACCTTCGAGGAAACGGGACGAAGGGGTACGAGACGAGGTGGTTCGGGGTGGAGCAGAGCCGTTTGGTTCGTGGGACGGCGCCATCCCGGGCCGTCCCCATTCTAGCGTGGGGCATAGGAGGACGACGGCCATGGCAGGGCAGTGGCACGCCTACGAGGGCGAGGGGCAGCGGCGGAGGAGCGGGGGAGGCTGATCCGGTAGATCCTCGGCCAGATCTGAGGGGGACAGGACCGATCCGGCCGGCGGCGAGGCACTGCGGCTGTGGGCGGACCTCGGCGACGAGGTGAGCGACGGCAGCCAGGAGGCGGAGCTCGGGGCGCTCGGGCAGAGGGAGGCCCCGACGGGGCGGTGCTCGGGCCCGGCCGGAGGCGGCGGATGGCTAGGACGGCGCGGGGTCCAGTCGCCGGGGACGGCGAAGGCGAAGTCGAGGCGAGCGGGAGCGCTGCGGGAGGACGGGCGACGGGGAGCTGCGCAGGCGGGCATGCGGCTGCGCGGTGGCGAGCTCGTCCAGGCCCCGGATGGGCCTGCAGGGCTGACGACGGTGGAGATAGGCGCGTGGGCGACAGGGATGGCTGCGGGGGGCGCTGCGGGTGATGTGGCGCTGCCCGATTGTCCGGGATGACGGTGCGGCAGCGACAAGTGGCGAGTTGGGGCTGGTTGGGCACGGATTGCGAGGTGGGAAGTGGCTGAGAGGTAGGGGAAGGAGTAGGTGTACATTTTTGGCAAGGGAGAGGTCTATATATTGACATAGGGCTAGGTTAGGGGGAGTTTAGGGGTGTTTTCGAGCCCTCCGATCGCGATCCGACGGATCCGATCGCGAGGGGTTTAGGAAGGCCTAGGCGGGTTGCGGCGGGCTATGTAGAAGGCCTTAGACCGAGAAGATAAAGATGAAGTGTGGCCAGGCAGCAGTTTCCGGATACCGAAAACGTGTGATGTTTGTCCGGCTATATTGCCGCTATAGGTTTGACGTTTGGGCTATCAAACGAGCTCCGAATGCGATGAAATTTGGCAGGCGGTCTGTACACTATAATACAACCACATGCCAAGTTTTGACTCATTCATAGAACATTTTCCGGCCACTTAGAAAATAAATATTCGGAGGTGCCGCTGGCACCTGTGAGTGTGTCTTGGCGCTGAACGGACGACGGGAAGAACTGGGAGATCGGGCAACTACGAATGGATGCAAGTTTTGCAAACTATGCAGATGCAATGCACACGATGACATGGAAAAATGCAACACGCAAGCAGATGACATGGCAACTACGGCGAATAACTGGAAGATACCTGGCACGTCAGTCTCGGGGTGTCACAACATAGGAATAGAAATGCAGTGTAATATATCAGAGGTAATAGTGATCGGCGAACGGGCCCCTGAGAGAGGGCCGTGAGAAGTCGCCGTGATATAACAGCTTGATGCCGGATAAGTCCCATATGGTACTTATTGTTGTCCAAAGACGCGCTTGTCCATAGTTCGATCAAACCGAACACTGAGCACTTTGATTTTTTTTGCATTTAATAGGCAGTGCAGTAGCCCCCGAGCCACTGGTCGGGTGGCAACACCAGATCAGGGGATCTATGTGCCCTTTAATATTTATAAATAATGAGCGTGAAGACCAGTAGGCCCCGAGCCTTCATGTAGGCACGGGTGGCCGAATTAAGGATCGATATCCGTTTGACATTGTTATGTTTAACACAAACTTCTCGAAATGAGAATAAAGATCTCTTAAAGGAGCTAGAGCCAGCGAAAGTTGGGCTCGCCAAGGTCGGCCCCAAGGGGCTTAATAGATAAGGCATCAATGCCACTTGGGAATTATGAGAGCGTTATGTAAGTTGCTCGGTTATCTCAGCGAGATTGTGCCCCTTGCTCTTTAAAAGATGGGCTGCAAAAAATTGACTTTACTCGCAATTTATGATCCTATGTATCCAAGTACTTGACATCATTAATGCTCAGATCTGCATTGTACAAAACTTTGTTGACCGACCATCAGTTTCAACCTCCTCGGCCAGTACCCGGAGAGAGTTTGTCCTACTTTATAAAGCCTTTATAAGGGCAGAGATTTACGGCAAACAAGGCAATCCGGTCATACAGTTTTATAAACAAAGGTATGCGGATAGATATGTTATATTACTTTTTAATGTAAGAAACATCTTCCAAGGGAAATAGTCCCGCTATCGGTTCCTTTCCTTGGGTTGTCATGCTGATCATGATCATGAAACCTCACCTCCGATGAATTTGGGAGGAAAATATTGAGGATTTAGCTCGGGGGAAAGTTCCCGAACTCTGTGGTCTAAATGAACCAAAATTTTCACTTCCGTCATTGCCGACCAATTATATTCTTTAAGATGGCTAGCTTCCGGCTTCTCCCAGTCTGAGGTACTAACACAGATGACCCGAAAGTAACAATCACAGAGGTGCTCCCTTTACCTAGTAGCCGAACAATCGGGTACGTAGGGGTAATCACGGGAGCCAGGCAACCCAGCTTGGCCAAAATCTTAAGTCAAATTGATGCATATTTATGGCTTTATAACGACAATTACGAAAGGAAGCACTTGTATAATGAACACAAAGGATGATGATATATGTTTATTTTGACTCCGTTGCGACCGTTTATCATTTGAAAGTGTCCCATCGTCGGCTTCCACCCCTTTGCAGATGCTACGTAGGGTGTTTCTACAATAACAAAACAACCCTTAGCTGATGTCTCGGTGCCTGAAGGCGGTTGTATTAGCGGAAACAAGGCAATCAGATATGCGGGCTTTATAACTTTCACTTAGTCATAGGAGCTTAAAGTTGCGGAGGCTAGCTACGAGCCCCTGATTAGTCCTCGGCACCGACCGAAGTCTAGCCATTAACACTTTGGCCAATGTTATGAAAGGCCTATTGTTTAACACGAGGTAATCGCTATCGATCTATAGTTTGACACCATCATCGGATCGCTGACCAGTTTACGCCCATTATGACAGTCAGTTTTCAGCTTTCTTCACCGAGGCGCTTAACCATTTGAGGTGGAAGCACAATCGTAGTGGTTCTCCCTTTGCACTCGTAGCCGAACAAAGCAGAACGTAGGAGGCAAGCACAGGAGCCGGGTAATCCAACTATTGACCGAAGACACAATTCGAAATTGATGCATATAAAGCAATATCCGAGAACATTTTGCCGAAAATTCCTCGAAGTACCTTGGCTTTTGGTGGGTTCGGCTGTAGTCCAGGCCCCGTTAATGTTGCCAATTCTTTAAAGGCGTGTGGCATTGCACTGCTCGGGAACTAGTGTCGATCGATGTGGTTGTCAACGCCGAGGTATAGTTCGGCGAGAAAACTGCCGAGTTGTGGGTCAGAAAAGATATCTTGAGCTAAATTATAATGCGTGGCACCTCGGTCCTGAGGATGGCCCGCTTCCTGAAACAAAAAACATACAAATAGCTAGAAAGTGCCATAAGCTCGAAAAGCCAAAAAACTTATGTAAAAGCTCGACGTCCGAACTAAATCAAGATTTTTGTGCCAATCCGAACATTGGTCATAAAAAAATTGTGCTTTTGTCATGCTTTAACATGACACATACGATCTCAATACTTCAAGCAGGTCATCCTTTGTCTTCAACCTCTTTATCCTGAAGGCGGAGTGCTTCTCCGAGGCCAGTTTAGCAAACTAAACTCGATCGTCTTTAAAGAGATACCAGGTTATTGGGCTATTGACCACACACTCGAGTCGAAAAAGAAGCGGTAGAAAAAGACTTTGAAACGACCAAGAAGAAAACACATTTACTATAAAATGGCTCATATAATTTGAAGAGCCCCCAGTTAACTTGGGTAATGATTTTTTAACGAACACCGTTTGTAATAAACATTGTTTTAGAAAAATGCTTTTTTAACACAAATCTAATGTTCGGTCAAACCGAAAAAAATTAAACAATAAAAAAAACTTGAGGATGAAAATGACTTAGTTGGTTAATGTGCTCATCGTTGGTGACGCGGCCCGAGCTTACGGCGGGGCAAGCTCCCAGCCCCCAAACTGGTCCCAAGGTGGCCGAGCGAAGAGCTCGGCAATCCAAAGAGGTGAAGCCCCCAGTCTAGCCGAGGTGTCGCGGATGACGTTGGAGTCTCCGGCTGAGTAGGTTGATGAAGTGAACGGTGGGGGGTTGCCAATCACAGGGCAGCACGCCAAGGCGACGATACAATTGTATCGATGGAGGTGGGACGACGACGACGACACACTGAGGTGACAGCATGGGCCGATCTGAACCAATCGCCTGCACACATAAAATAGTGCAAGCAAGAAATAATAACAATAATATTCTTAAAAAACAAAAAAATCTTCTCTTAATTAATTTAAGTGAAGTAAATAATTAAAGAAATATGGCCTAAATGCCGAGGTGACGGAGCAGGTCGGTGAGGTGATGTTGCAGACACCATGCCAGCTGACGTGTCAAAACATAAAGGGAGCATCATGAAGAATATAACTAGAACATTTAAGTCTAACCCACTTCCTATGCATAGGGATTTTGTGAGCAAACAACTTGTGGGAACGATAATCAACTAGCATAGGAAGGGAAAACGAGCATAACTTCTAGATTTTAAGCACATAGAGAGGAAACTTGATATTATTGCAGTATGTAGAAGCATATGATCCTCTCTCATAATAATTGTCAGTAGCATCATGAATGAATTCAACCATATAACCAACACATAAAGCATTCTTTTCATGATCTACTTGCATAGAAATTTTACTACTCTCCACATAAGCAAAATTCTTCTCATGAATAATAGTGGGAGCAAACTCAAGAAAATAATTATCATGTGAGGCATAATCCAATTAAAAACTAAAATCATGATGACAAGTTTCATGGTTATTGTCGGGGATATACCCCACGGTATAAACCGCCAGATGTATGACCCGGCTGGAGTTTGGCGATTCACAGGCGACCCGCTTTGACCTGGCGGTTTACGATTCATTGGTAATCCGGCAAGCGGGTCAGAGGAGCGACAAGACCCGGTGGCCCAATGGGCGGTTCATGAAAGGCCCGCTCATGTTATGGTGGGCCGGTTTATGAAGAAAGCACAAGGAATATTCTCCTACAAAGGAAGCAAGACTAGGACTCCTTGTAATAGAGTAATCCTAGTCCTACTAGGACTAGTCATGTAACCCGCCCCTTCAACATATATAAGGAGGGGCAGGGCTCCCCAAACAGGGACAAGTTCTGACAAGCAAAAAACAAATAATCTCTTGGGCTAGACACAAAGCGCCGGTTTACTGACGACTCCATGAGGGTCATAATGAGATCTAGCCTCAAACAGCATGTAGGGCTATTATCGGATGATGTTTCCCAGGGCCCGGAGCTGTATAAATCCGTGTCTTGTGTTGCATCTCTCGATTCCGCTCAACCCCTCTCAAGTTACCACATAGATGCGCGGCCTCATGACTAAGTCCTCACACAAGGACATCTGCCGTGACAAAACCACGACAGTTATCATTATTCTTAATAGCATACATGTCATCACAACAATCATCATAAATAGGAGGCATGCTTTCATCATAATAAATTTGCTCATAAAAACTTGGGGGACTAAACATATCATCTTCATCAAACATAGCATCCCCAAGCTTGTGGCTTTGCATATCATTAGCATCATGGGTACTCAAAGAATTCATACTAACAACATTGCAATCATGCTCATCATGCACATATTTTATGCCAAGCATTCTATGTAATTATTCTTCTAGTACTTGAGCACAATTTTCTGTCGGATTCAGAGCTCCGCAAAACCCGTTAAGTTCGAACACAGGGGTGTGAACAAAGATCTCTCCCACTCACGTCTACCTAGCGCCTCGCTCTCGTCTCGGTGGAAGGATTCAAGCAAACAACAAACAAGCACACAAGAGTTTATCCAGGTTCGGGCCACCGCGAGGTGTAATACCCTGCATCATGCTTTGGTGGATTGGCTCCGGGTGAGGTAGAGTATGAACTGGTACAAGGGTTCCCGAGCTCAGGAGGCGAGCTCAGGAGGGTCAGGAGACTAGTGTTCTTGCTCCTTGTGCGGTAGTCAAGTGTGTGAGTCCCTCCTCTCCTAGTGGAGGTCCTAGCTACTTATATAGGCGGCCACGGTCCTCTTCCCCCGAAATGTTTAGGCGGGAAGGGATTCCACAACATCCATTTTTGAGCGGGAACACAAGGACGTTCCTACCCTGACAAAAGCAGTCTTCGCCTGCAAAAGGATCAGGCGGTGACATGGTGGTGGGCTCCACGATGACATCCTCCTTATCGTCCTTGCGGTCTTCGGTCTTGTTGCACTAAAGAGGAAACCTTTGCCCCGCTCCTTGGGAACCAATGGCTGCATTGTCTCCTTTGCACCGAAATGGCAACTGTGCCGCTGGCGGACGCTGGCACTCACTGGCGCGGTGCATCACTGCTGACCTCACTGCCTCCTCCTGAGGCAGGCTTGGCCTTGGATTCTCCGCCCCTCTGAAATGCCTTGCCGAGGCCGCTCCCGAGGGGGTCTTGGCGTCGTTCTCCTCGCGAGGCCTGGCCCCTCGCGAGGGTCTTGAGCAGCTGGTCGATCAGCTGGGCCGTACCAGGCCGCTTGTAGGAGCGCGTCGCGGCCCGCAGACAGGCAAGTCTGGGTACCCTGGTTCCCAGGACGCCGACAGTAGCCCCCGGGCCCAAGGCACGCGCGGAGTTGGCTTCGAGGCGAAGCGTTAGTCGAGGACGAAGCGTTAGTCGAGGACGAAGCGCCGCGGGCCCTAAAAAGGCTATGGGCCAGGCTGGCGCGCGACGGTTGGATGGGACGCGAGTGACTCCACTTCGCACGCAATCTTGGCAACCGTGTGACTTGATAACTCCTTGGCGCGGGCAGTGGGGCCATTATGGCTGCACGCGAGTGGACGCCGGTTGGTCTTCTTGGCCTATAAACAGTGGGTGAGGCTCCACACCTCTCACCCGACCATTGCAGGCCGATCGCCATGTTTCCATTGCTCCCAGGTTCCATGGTGCCGATTCGCAGATTCTCGGCCACGGAGAAAGGGAAGAGCCCGATAGTGGAGCCCGAACAGCTTCCCCCGAAGAAGAGGTGCCGTGATTCCCCGGGTGCTCCCCTGAGGCCGGTGGACGCTCGCACATGGTGCACACGGGCTCCACCAGGGTTTCCGCTTCCCTTGCACATCTCATCGGCAGGCAGATTGAGCGGGGGCGGCGATAGGGGTGGCGCCGCCAGTCACCCAGAGAGACGGGCGTCACCTTGCACCCTGCTACCGTCCCATTCCGAGGATGATGCTCGTGAGTTCATCGTATGGGCGGGGGGCCCTCTACATTCCTGGATCCTTCTTCCTCCGTTCCTGAGGGAGGTACTCCCGGCTCATGGCCGGGTAACGATGGAGCTGAGGCATGAAGGGTGTCGCCTTCCTCCTTCGCAAGCCGACGTGGAGGTGGTTTCTTTTGGCCAGGTCTTCATGACCTGGGGCTGGGGTGTGTTGCGTCGTGCCTGTGCCCCCACCGGGAGGCACATTCTTCACTTCGCACTGGACACGACCGGCGCGATAACCTTCAAAATCTTCGGGGCGGACGGCCTCCGACTGTCTTGTGGCGTAGGGAATGGGCTCGCCGGCGACCATTCCCTGTGTCATCAGGGCGATGAAGTGCTCACTGTCGGCTATATCTCCGACTCTCCGGATAGAATCTATGCTACCCCTGAGACGGCCTCGAGCTCTGACGAGAGCTACGAGCCGCCAAGCCGCCTCCCCTATCCCCGGAGGGAAACGGTGTCCTCCCGGCGTCGTCGTTGAGGGAGTTCAAGCCGAGTTCCTTGGGAGCGTCTTCCTTAGCTTAGTTCCTGCGGGACATCATGGAGTGCTTCACAAGGACATGTAAATTCTCGAAGTACTTTTGCTATTATCTAGCGTTATAAACTTGTGTCCTGCATGATTCCCTTGTTAAAGCACGATTTCCCCTTCCTTTCGTTCCTGTGGTAGCTTAAGGCCCTACGCCTGCAAGACCCAATCCTGGAACCAGCCTCAACCCGTGCTAGTATGCCAAGTCGCAGCATCATGGCTAAGGCCAGGAGGCGTGGGGTCCAGGATCTGGTAAGATCCCCCGAGGCGCAACGCTCAAGAGGTCCCTCTTGGCGTCCAGGCAGCTGCCCACTGGTCCATCAGGAAGGGCTTCGTAACCATAGTAAGTGGTGGTGTATGTACGCAAGCGGGTGTGGTGTTGAAAAACTTATCTTTAGTGATTCCTGAGGTCAGATGGTATTTGATTCCTGTCGCCTCTCCCTCGAGGCAAGGTTTGGCGTCTGAGCGCCCTCGTGAGGCGGCGGCAATGATCGCTCCCGAGGCCCTGGAACAGAAGCCACATGGTCCGTGGAGACGTTTCTCCAGGCTGCCGCCATCGCAACCTAAAAAGGTGTAGACTGGTGATACTATGCTTGTCGATGCTTGATCCATCCTGTTTAGTGAGAGAGGTGCCTCGGGGAGGCGTAAGAACTTGGTTGAATTTGAAAAAAATTCATGCTATTGTAATAGCTAGATGATTCCATGCTTGCTACCTTTCATGTTTGCTTTGGGTGCTCTGCGTCGGCAGGGCCCAACCCCGCGCATACCTCGACCGCCGCTGAGCCCTCTGGGCACCGGGGTTACCGTAGTAACTAGAATCATTGCTGATCCCTCCGGACGCCAGGGTTACCGTAGTAACTAGACTCAAGGGGTGAGGGGCTACGTGGCCAGTGAGGCCCTTGGGTCGCGATGCCCAAAGGGTTCCCCCTTGACGTTCAAGCGATCCCATTTTCATTCTGCGTCGACAGGGACCAACCCCGCGCATACTTCGATCGCCATTGAGCCCTCCAGAGGACCGGGGCTATCGTGATAACTAGGCTCAAGGGACGAGGGGCTACGTGGCCAGTTAGGCCCCTGGGTCGTGATGCCCAGAGGTACCCCTTGACGTACGAACGACTCTTCATGAAGGTGAACAAGCACCATACCTTGCCCACGAGCCTTCGCCTGGGATGGGGGCATGAGAAGGCCAGGTGTCTGGGCACCTAGTAGGGTGGCGTCTGCCAGGCGTGACCTGAGCATAGCCCCCGTGCCTAGCCCCCCTCGCGACACCCATCCAAGGAGAAGCTGTGAGCGTCGTGAGCTGAAAAGATCCCAGAGGTTGGTGCGACCGCTGGGGGCCACCCTCAGTTGTTTATAACTAGCGCGGAGCATAGAGCTACCACACTTGCGCGGAGTGTGGGCATAACCTCGCCTCGGTCGTATCAGCCATCGCGGAGCTTGGTGCTTCCACTAGTTCGTGGGCATAACCGCTCCTCGGTTGGATCTGCCAGCGCGGAGCTTGGTACTTCCATTGGACCGTGGGTGGGAGCCTCCCACCGGGAGAGACTCTGGGGCGTGTACAGCCCCGTCCTAATGTGTGGCTAGCACGGTAGGACAGCCAAGGTGTATATGGGCCCTCCTCAGGACGAGCTAAACGACTTTGTGGAAATTCTCGTGAGCTTACGCATCACTCACGAGACCCTACCCTGAGGCGGCTTGCGCCTGCGTCTTCTTCTGCAAAATGTGAAAAAAGAGGTGTTGTGTCGACCTGCGCCGAGTGCATTTCCAGGGGATATTGCGTTATAAGGCCGCAGCACCAGCGACCCCAGGAGGTGACGTTAGCGGGGCCGGCCCATAAGGCAGAGCTCAGCCCTTGGGTTTATCGACGCTGTAGGGACGGACCCGAGTACAGACATCGTGCCAGTCCTTAATCATGGGGCGGTCGCGAGTGGGCTCGCAAGGGCTCATGACCTTAGTGGTGGTGAGGACGCCAAGCTTATAGATAATGTGAATGCAAAGAAATATCTGGCCTTGATCACGCAAAAAGGTAGACAGCCGCGGGGGGACAGCCCCCAGCGGCCCGAGGATGATGCAGCCCGAGGGGCGCCCTCGTTTAGATACCTGAAGTGTCACCTTATACTTGTCGAAGGAGAGTTGGGGAAGCTGAAGACGCGAGTTGTGCAGGTTGCTCTTGAGGATCGTCGGGCTCCTGAGGCTCTCAGTGGTCGCGCGGGTCTGTCTCCCACTCCGTCCGGACCGCCTGTCACTGAGCCTCCCGAACCCCCAAGGCCTGCTGTGCGAGATGCCGGAACGTGGCAGCTGCGTGGCGGAAGCCGAAGAGCGTGCGGACGTAGCTGCAGGGGAGGGCCCTCCTCCGGCCGACTGCCGTCAGCCAGAAGGGCTCCTAAGAAGCGGCTCGGTTGAGACCCGCGATGTCGATGCAGACACGGAAGCAGTCGCTCAGGCTGCGAGCAGGTGGGCTTGGGGTTGTGCGGTTACGCCCACCGCGGATGAGTCTTGCGTACTGAAGTTCCTCCGTAACTTGGTCGATGAAGTCCTGAGCCCCTAGCGCTGGACGGCTCGCGCTGGGCTCACAAAAACGCGCATCAAGATACGCTTGCAGGTGGTGCTCGAACACCTCCCTCGGGGCACGGGTCATCTCAGGGACACTCCAGAGGAGAGCCCCCGAGCCCATCACGAGAGGGGCGTCGAGCGCGCCTCCCTATGCGAGGGTGGAAGGCGCCTCGTCAGCAGGCGCAAGTCCTGAGGCCAGGTCGTCGGGAGCCCCCGTGTCCTGAGGTCCGTTGATGGGTAGGTTCTTCTTCTTCTTCTTGGGGGCAGCCTGCAGGGCGAGCACGGCTTCATCCTCGCCGGGGTATTCAACCGCCGCGGTCTGGTAGGCACGCTCCAGGTAACGCACCGCTTCCGTCTCGTCGGAGGCGATCGTGATGACTCCGCCGCTTCCGGGCATCTTGACGATGTTGTAGCCGTGATGGGTCGCCGCCATGAACTTGGCAAGGGCAGGATACCCTAGGATGGCGTTATACGGGAGGTGGATGTTCGCGACATCAAAGTCGATGAGCTCGGTGTGGTAGTTGCCGCAGTCTCCAAAGGTGACGGGAAGGCGGACTTGCCCCATAGGGAGCGTGGAGCCATTCGTGACTCCTTAGAATGGCTTGGTGGGGTGGAGCTGATCGTAGGGAACCTGGATTGTCTCGAAGGTCTGGATGGAGAGGATGTTGAGCCCTGCCCCACCGCCAATGAGGGTCTTGGTCACGAGGATGTTGCTGATGGTCGGGGTGCAGAGCATCGGGAGTGCGCCTGGGGCCGCAGTACACTTGAGATTGTCTTTGGGGTCGAAGGGGATGACTTGCTTGGTCCTTCTGAGGTTGCGCGCAGCGTCAAGCCTGGGAAGCGCCGCGTTCACCTCACGGGCGAACTGCTTGAAGATGCGGTGAGAAGCCGGGGCATGAGCTCTTCCCAGAATGCACGCGACTGCACGCGGTTCCTGGAAGCCCCCTGCCCCATCTCCCTGGCGGTCGTCATCGTTCCTTCTTGGCGGTGGTGGCAGCGGAGGCAGGCCTCCGTGGCCCTGAGGGCGACCCTCACGAGGTTGGTCACGCCACAAGGCGTCACGAGGCTGCTCCTGCCAGTGGTCTTCACGAGGTTGCTCACGCCACCCTTGGCGCGAGTTCCTGCCATCCCAATGTCCTCCTCCTCGGCCTCCTCCACGGTCGTAGCCGCGGTTGTCGCGCTCAGGGCGCTGCCCGACGCGCCCGCCGTGCATCGCCCTGAGCTCCTGGCAATCGTTGGTGTTGTGGCTGTGGACGTTGTGGAAGACGCAGTACGGTCATTTGTCTCTAGGGAGGTCATCGTAGCCGCAACCACGCTTCACTTCTGGCTCAGCAGCCAGCACGACAGGTCCCTTGCGCTTCAACTCCTTGGCCTTGGTCTTCTTGCCGTCTGTCTCCACCTCAGGCAGCTCCTGAAGGGAGAGGCGGCCTTCCTTTGCCCTAGTGCACTTCGCCGCGAGCTTGAACATCTCAAGGGCCGTGCATAGGTCTTCATGGATGGCAAGCTCCTCCCTCATTTGACATTGCGGACACCATCGGAGAACGCAGAGATGATGGCCTCGTCCGAGACCCTGGGGATACGGAGGCGCATGGTGTTGAAGCGTTGGATGTACTTTTGCAGGGTTTCTCCCGGCTGCTGCTTCACGCGACGCAGGTCAGCGGCTGCCAGGGCTCGGTCGCGGGTGCCTTGGAAGTTGGCGACGAAGCGCTCACGAAGCTCTCCCCAGGAGGAGATGGATCCCACCGGGAGGTTCAGGAGCCAGGAGCGCGCGCCGTCCTTCAGAGCCATGGGGAACCAGTTCGCCATGACCTGCTCAGTGCCGTTGGCCGCCTCGATGCTCAACTCGTAGAGTTGGAGGAACTCCGTGGAGTCGGTGGTGCCGTCGTAGCGTGGAGGCAGGTCCGGCTTGAACTTGCCAGGCCAGACGAGGCGTGGTAGCTCGGGAGCTAGGGCGCCACACCCGCGTACGCTCATGATCACAAGCGCCCCTGCACCTATGATGCTGGTTCTTGAGGTGCAGGCGCCACCACCTCCTGTGGCGCGTGGTCTGGGCGTTGTGGGTCAGGGGGGCCACGAGCCCCTGCATGTGGGTGCGGGATCACATGGCAAGTCTCCTCGTCGCGGGCGTGGGCTCTGCGGGGTTGTTCACGTCGAGGGGCCTCGCGCCGGCCCTCCTGGCCGATGGGGTGAGGGTGAGGCGGAGCCAGGACCCCACGGCCCTCGTTCACCGCCGGTGGCGACGGAGGACGCGAAGAGTGTGTTGGTGCAGGCGCTTCCCCAGCTGCGTTGACGAGCTCGGTGATGCGGTGGAGCCACTCGTCTTAGAGATCTTCTGCCGGGCGGTAGCGCAAGAGTTCCCGCGCCATCAGTAGCGCAGGCTGCTGGTAGACCGGCCCGCGGCGGACCAGCGAGGACGACGCTGCGGCCGGCGAAGGTGAAGGCGTTGCCGTACGGCCGTCCCGCCGCACGGACAGCGGCAGCGAGTAGTCCTGCTCCTCGTGGACAGCCGGGTCGGTGGCGGCATTGGCGACCGGCGAGTTGGGGCGGAGCGGTGCGCCGGTGCCAGCGGGCACCGTCTGAGTGACGTTCGCAGCGCGGCGGGCGGTGCAAGCTCGGCGTGTGTCCACCATGGCTGTGGAGCAGGGTCGGTGATGAGAACGCGACGAGGTCATCGGAGAGGCAAGATTTCGACACGCCCCCTGCCTGGCGCGCCAAATGTCAGATCCAGGGCTCCACAAAACCTGTTAAGTTCGAACACAGGGGCGTGAACGAAGATCTCTGTGAGGACCGGATTTTCGGGGTATCAATTTCCCAAAAATGGCACTTGTGCTCACCAGCCCCAGGATTACTGTTAGCTGATGAGGCACCAACTTGATTCAGAAATTCCAAGCAAATACGAAATATGTAGTACCGGACCATTCTGGCCTGTGAGTACAACACAAGGTTTCTAGTGGCTGATGGCGGAAGTGGTTTGTGGTTCTTCAGTGTCTATGGGACTCCATTTCCTACAGGAACAGCTGACCTGGATAACTCCTATCTTCGCGAGGCTGCTATCACCATTGTGTAGGTTCCGGGGCTGTCATCGCAACGCTCCTCTCCACGCAAGAAATCTGGCCAAGACAATAGCCAGGGACAAGCCAGTGAGTACTTTGAATGTACTCGCAAACATTATGAACACAGGTACAATATAACAGAAGATAATCATGCTCGGAAATATTCGATGATCACTACGTCAGTCATGAAATAATAATCCACGATGTAAGCAGGTTATTCACATAAAACATGAATATGCAATCAGAGAGAAAGAAATAAAAAAATCAAGCTTGCCTCAGTCGGGCGTCTGGGCGACGTCACATAAAGGGCTTATGGATAAAAGAAATAACAAGCATGCCAAAGTCGGGCGTCTGAGCGACACCACAAAAAGGGCTTATAAATAAAAGAAATAACAAGCATGCCACAGTCGAGCGTCTGAGCGATACCACATAAAGGGCTTATAAATAAAAGAAATAACAAGCATGCCACAGTCGGGCGTCTGAGCGACACCACATAAAGGGTTTATAAATAAAAGGATAACAAGCATGCCACAGTCGGGCGTCTGAGTGACACCACATAAAGGGCTTATAAATAAAAGAAATAACAAGCATGCCACAGTCGGGCGTCTGAGCGACACCACATAAAGGGCTTATAAATAAAGTAATCACAGTGAATATCCAGGAGGTAGAACCGTCCCAGGGATACTCAATAACTGAAATAATATATGGTTAGTCCATAATGATAATAATAACAATAATCATTATAAGTCACAGTCATGATTCATATTCTGTATTAGCAATTCCTCCTCTGGAGACCGACACTAAGACCGACACTTGACCCATCCCAGACTGTAGTCCTTACCCATGGACACGGCTATTCGAATAGATTTAATATCTGCAGAGGGTGTACCCTTTACCCACTAGCAACGGGTTCCTTTAGTCCATCGGGACTAATTCCGTCTATGGTCTTTCATTTGCAAACACACCTGACCACACACACCAGCCTAACTTACCGGTGTCTGGAATCAGCCACGACACCTGTTAAGCAAAACTCTGAGTGGGGAGGCTACAACCTCGATTAGCATGGGATTAAATTTATACCGCACGCTACTAAGGGGTGCCCCCTCTCGGTCCCAACCGGAAACACCCATGCCCCCGGACCAAGTGGCATGCCTACTGGATGCAGCCGGTATCTTCCACCTTGGCCTCTCTGTACGGTGTGTGCTAGAAAGGGGTTGACAACTTACTGAACCGTACCCTACTTATGGCAGGGACAAGTGGTAGTACGAAACAAGTATGTAGGTTACTGGAACAAGACTCGATCTATGGTCGACTCAGGAGGTTAAAGCATCACCTGCATGATTAGCATAGCAAATATAATCCACACCGACAGACAGAATCACCATTCACCATACCTTATCATGCCTTACTGACTATATTCGTCTCAATGAAATATCAGTAACGAGCTCGTGTCTACCCAAGACAGAGACTCCCCCGGATTCCTTCCAGTAGGCATGAGAGGTAGACGAGGGTGATTACTATCACAAGTATATTAATTTCCAACAGCAAGGAAACTTCATCACACACCCATGAGCATGATCACATCATCACATAAAATTAACGAAACTCCGTGTCAAGGTGGTGTTGTAATCGTATCAAACGACACACGATGATTATTATGCCAGGGTTCAGAATGCTTGCCTTCAAGTTGTGGAGAGGCAGGGTGCATTCCAAAGCTTTTGAAAGTTTCTTCCCTCATCAAAAATCCTATTTAAGAAGAATTTAAATCAACACATAGTTTCAAAACAGTACAAAAAAAGTTGTTTGGAAAATTTTCAAATAAATATGAAAATAAACTAGACCAAATTTGAGGAACAACACAAAAAGAATCAAGTCATTTGGACTTATATTTAAAAAGTTATAGCCAGTCAAAGTTTAGTCAACATTCCGTTTTTAAATAAAACCAGAAAAAGAAAGCATTTCGGGGAGAATACGCTTCCGAGGTAGGAGAGACGTACTTCAGGGGTTTACGCCTCCACTTAAACCGGCGCGCGTCGTTGCTGGGTCACTGACAGTGGGTCCCTTGGGCCCACTGGTCAGGTTTGACCAGTCGCCCGCGCCTCCTTCCTCCTTTGTCCGAGCAGGGCGGGGGTTCCGACGATCGCCGTCGACGAGCCACAGCTCCTCGCGGGGTTTTGAGGGTGGGGATGGATCCGTCAGCCTCGGGCGGTCCTCCCGGTGGTTGCTAGGTTGGCGGGGGTGGAGGGAATCGCCGGCGGCGAGCTCTGCGGCGGAGGTGGCTTCGGTTGGATTTGGGGGTCTTGGCTATGGTGGCTCCTGGTCGAGGTTGAGGGTTTGGTTAGCTCCGCACGATCAAGGGGAGTCGGGTGGTGGCGCTGGATGGACGGGAGAGGGCCTGCTCGCGGCGAACGGTGCTGGAGTGAGGTGGCGGCCGAACTGGCCGGAGACGAGGGAGAAGGCTTCCCGATGTTGATTGCTGGGTGTTGGGGTACTAGGGGATAGCACGAGGTTGCCTCAGTGCTTGCTCGAGCTCGGGGTTCCCTATTTATAGCGTCTGAGGTCGGTTTCGCGGCGGCTGGAGATAAGATCGACGAACCGCCTCGCTGCAGCTTGCAGGGTGACGTGGCGGTGACGGGCGCTAGCAGACGGGCTCGAGGATAGGCTTGAGCTGCTCCAGGGGGCAGCTGGCACGCGGCTGTGGCTCGTGCGGCACCGTCCATGGCAGGGGCGCACTATGGTCGCCGGCATGCTGCCAAGGCCGACCCGACGGTGGTGCTGTAGGGCGTCGGGGTGGCCCTGCGATGAGGGAGGGGTCGGGGCGTGCTGGCTGCGAGTGGGGAGGGACCATAACGAGTGCGGAGAGGCGGCAGTGGGACGGGGCGGCTCATGCGCACGCACGTGCAAAACGCGCGCTCTGGCCGCGCCCAGAGCACGCACGCCAACTGCTCGGCAAAATGCCAAGGCATGCTAGGAGGCTTGGGTGGGGCTGGGGATTAACAGGTCTAGGTTAGAGGCATCTAGGAGTTAGTGGACAAGGTTTCTGGGTCAGAGGATCAAGCTTGTAATGCAAACTAAAAATCATGCCAAAGTTGGCTATGCACATAAGGTGTTTGACAGAATGCCAAGGGCATCTAGGCAACTCTTGGGGGTGGCCAAAATCTCCAGACCAGTGTCTCTTTAGGTGTAGGAGATGGTGGCAAGGTTAGTTGGTCAAGACCAGAAATTTGTTAGTGCAAGTTTTTGAGAAAATCAAATCTGGACAGAAAGAAAAGGGTATAATATCATGGACCAAAAATACTCCAATTGGTCAATTCTCGTGGACTTAAGAGTTTGGTAGGGTGTACTACAAGCAGGAAAAAGCTCAGGGTCACTAGAGAAAAAATGATTAGGGTCGCGTAGAAAATGCCAAGCTGGGCCAGAATGAAGATGAGGATGATTTTCTCAAAATTTTCAAAGAACACCAATGGGTTTTTGCATAAAGATGAATTATACACCACTACTAACATCCCCAAATTTTGGTGGGATTTTTAAATAAATTTATCAAAGGGTTGTAGTGCAAATAGAGCTCTAAAACTAATGAAAAATCACTTTAAGGAATAAAGCTTAGAGAGGAATAATTATGTAAATAAATCCACGGATAATAGAAATGTTTTTCTTGAGAGGGTAAACAAGTCCAATAATATATTTGAAAAGTTTTCACTTGGGGTAAAATCTCCATAACATCAAAGAAAAGGAGTGGTTCTGATATCAAAGAAAACCCAGAAGGTGAAAGGTTTAATTTCCTGGCAAAAATTTTAACAAACAAATCATGTTTAAATTTTGGGGTGTTACAATCTCTCCCACTCACGTCTACCTAGCGCCTCTCTCTCGTCTCAGTGGAAGGATTCAAGCAAACACCGAACAAACACACAAGAGTTTATCAAGGTTCGGGCCACCGTGAGGTGTAATAGCCTACTTCCTGCTTTGGTGGATTGGCTCCGGGTGAGCTAGAGTATGAACTGGTACAAGGGTTCCTGAGCTCAGGAGGCGAGCTCAGGAGGGTCAGGAGGCTAGTGTTCTTACTCCTTGTGCGGTGGTCAAGTGTGTGAGTCCCTCCTCTCCTAGTGGAGGTCCTAGCTACTTATATAGGCGGCCACGGTCCTCTTCCCCCGAAATGTTTAGGCGGGAAGGGATTCCACAACGGCCATTTTTGAGCGGGAACACAAGGACGTTCCTACCCTGACAAAAGCAGTCTTCGCCTGCAAAAGGATCAGGCAGTGACATGGTGGTGGGCTCGACGGTGACATCCTCCTTATCGTCCTTGCGGTCTTCGGTCTTGTTGCACCAAAGAGGAAACCTTTGCCCCGCTCCTTGGGAACCAACGGCTGCACTATCTCCTTTGCACCGAAATGGCAACTATGCCGCTGGCGGACGCTGGCACTCGCTGGCGCGGTGCATCACTATTGACCTCACTGCCTCCTCCTGAGGCAGGCTCGGCCTTGGATTCTCCGCCCCTCCGGAACGCCTTGCCGAGGCCGCTCCCGAGGGGGTCTTGGCGTCGTTCTCCTCGCGAGGCCTCGCCCCTCGCGAGGGTCTTGAGCAGCTGGTCGATCAGCTGGGCCGTACCAGGCCGCTTGTAGGAGCGCGTCGCGGCCCGTAGACAGGCAAGTCTGGGTACCCTGGTTCCCAGGACGCCGACATTTTCCTTCCCATCATTTTCACGAAAGATATTAAAAAGATGAAGCATAAGAGGTAACCTTAATTCCATTTTTTTGTAGTTTTCTTTTATAAACTAAACTAGTGATAAAACAAGAAATTAAAAGATTCGATTGGAAGATCTAAAGATATACCTTCAAGCACTCACCTCCCCAGCAACGGCGCCATAAAAGAGCTTGATGTCTACTACACAACCTTCTTCTTGTAGACGTTGTTGGGCCTCCAAGTGCAAAGGTTTGTAGGACAGTAGCAAATTTCCCTCAAGTGGATGACCTAAGGTTTATCAATCCGTGGGAGGCGTAGGATGAATATGGTCTCTCTCAAGCAACCCTGCAACCAAATAACAAAGAGTCTCTTGTGTCCCCAACACACCCAATACAATGGTAAATTTTATTGGTGCATTAGTTCGGCGAAGAGATGGTGATACAAGTGCAATATGGATGGTAGATATAGGTTTTTGTAAATCGAAAATATAAAAACAGCAAGGTAGCAAGTGGTAAAAGTAAGCATAAACGGTGTTGCAATGATATGAGACAAAGCCTAGGGTTCATACTTTCACTAGTGCAAGTTCTCTCAACAATAATAACATAACTGGATCATATAGCTATCCCTCAACATGCAACAAAGAGTCACTCCAAAGTCACTAATAGTGGACAACAAATGAAGAGATTATGGTAGGGTACGAAACCACCTCAAAGTTATTCTTTCTGATCGATCTATTCAAGAGTCCGTAGTAAAATAACATGAAGCTATTCTTTCCGTTTGATCTATCATAGAGTTCGTACTAGAATAACACCTTAAGACACAAATCAACCAAAACCCTAATGTCACCTAGATACTCCATTGTCACCTCAAGTATCCGTGGGCATGATTATACGATATGCATCACACAATCTGAGATTCATCTATTCAACCAACACAAAGTACTTCAAAGAGTGCCCCAAAGTTTCTACCGGAAAGTCAAGACAAAAACGTGTGCCAACCCCTATGCATAGATTCCCAAGGTCATGGAACCCGCAAGTTGATCAGCAAAACATACATCAAGTGGATCTATAGAATACCCCATTGTCACCACAGGTATCCCATGCAAGACATACATCAAGTATTCTCAATCTGATAAGATAACTTCAAAGGGAAAACTCAATCCATTACAAGAGAGTAGAGGGGGAGAAACATCATAAGATCCAACTATAATAGCAAAGCTCACGATTCATCAAGATCATGCCATCTCAAGAACATGAGAGAGAGAGAGAGATCAAACACCTAGCTACTGCTACATACCCTCAGCCCCGAGGGTGGACTACTCCCTCCTCGTCATGGAGAGCACCGGGATGATGAGTATGGCCACCGATGAGGGTTCCCCCCTCCGGCAGGGTGCCGGAACGGGGTCTAGATTGGTTTTTGGTGGGAACAGAGGCTTTCGGCGGTGGAACTCCCGATCTAGGTTATTTTCTGGAGGTTTCTGTATTTATAGGATTTTTTGGTGTAGGTCTCACGTTAGGGGGGTCTTTGGGCTGTCCACGGGACAGGGGGTGCTTCCACTTAGGGTGGGCGCGCCCCCCACCCTCGTGGGCAGCCCGTGACTCTCCTGTCCCAACTCTTTTACTTCGGGGGCTTCTTTTGGTCCAAAAAAATCATCAAAAATTGGCACGTCAATTGGACTCCGTTTGATATTTCTTTTCTGCGAAACTCAAAAACAAGGAAAAAACAGAAACTGGCACTGGGCTCTAGGTTAATAGGTTAGTCCCAAAAATCATATAAAAGTGTATATAAAAGCCCATAAAACATCCTAGAAGGATAATATAATAGCATGCAACATTCAAAAATTATAGATACGTCGGAGATGTATCACTAGACAGGAAGCAAAGGGAGGATGTCGTCTTCTTCCCATTGAATCTTGATGCTCCCATACTGTAGGCAAGGTATGGATATTTGTGGGCGCGGGTCGTCCCGGAGGGGCACGACGCTCCCAACATCTTGGCGGAGGGAAAGGAAGACCCGCTAGATTCATACCGCTTCTTCTGTGCATATTTCATCTGTGGTCTCTCCCCTCCTTATTCGAATTTCTTTGAGGCGATCATGTCGTTTTATGGATTTCATCTTCTGGATTTCACACCGGATGCAATGGTGTGCATGGCGATAGTTACCCATCTGTGCAAGAATTTCGTTGGGGAGGCCCCCAATGTTGATCTGTTCCAGCAGTATTTTGTCCGGCGGGTGGAGAATAAAAACCACCATTCGGGCAACATAAGCTGGATGCCGCGGGTGATACCGCGCAAGGATTGGGACTATATCTCTGGTAACCAGTCCAGCCGTTGGGAGGAATGGAGAGGCGATTGGTGATGGATCCTGGACAAAGAAGGCCCCGAGTTCTGCCGGGCAAGGACAGAATGTATTGAGCGCGGAAATGATTGGAAGGAGTTTGGCCTTACTAAGGACAGGCTCCGCCCGAAAATTAATAGGATTACTCGCCTGAAGGCTGCCGGGTTAACTGCGGATCATGTGGGAGTGGATTTCCTTCTCTGCCGAATTGCTCCTCTGCATAAAAGAGGTAGGTTTGCCTGGCAATATGGGGATGCGGCAGATAGGATGAGGTTGCTCACGGGCTTAGCCAACAACCTAACGGTTTATGGCCATGCCTGGCTGTGCGACCAGCTGTTCGGCCGCTTTGGACAGTTTTCGCTGTCGGGGGTATTGTCCCAATGAATGTCAACTCCGTCAGGACCCGAATCCTGCAATGGATGCCCCAATGCAATGCCACTGCCATCTCGAGTGATTGGCAGTTACCCACTCTAGATGGAGAGTTGGAATGGTCCTCCACTCTGGTGGAAGAGGCTACCAGGGTGGAGACTAAGATGTTCAAACGCACCTCCCCGGTAGAGGTGGCGTTCATCAAGAAGCAATTAGAGGAGGATAGAGCGGCTCGAGTTGCGGCAGTGGAAAAGGCTGAGAAGGCAGCGAAGAGCCAGGGGAAAACTAGAGGAGGAACCAACTCCCGTGGCAAGGGCGGAAAATCAGCCTCGCAAGAGGTTGGCGAGGAGGAGCTTGTCGGGGATGGTCTCTTCCGGATTGAGGCTCTGTACACCGCGGCAATAGACACTCTTGCGGAAGAGGGGGATGAAGATGTGGAGATACCTGGAGACGGGTGGCTCACGGAGGGACCTAAAGCCCCCGAGCCACATCTGGGTCCGCGCATCTACAAGCGGGCGGCCAGTCGAGGAATGGCAGTCCTCAACCCTGTGCCGGCATCTCGAGGGATGGAAGAGGCTGTCGCTGGGGCCTGTATCTCTGAGGCCGTTCGTCGACATTCTCCTCGTCTCTCCGGAGCCATGGCACAGTCCACCAAGCGTCCTCCATCACAGGATGATAATTCGGGGAGTCAGTCGAGCTCTTTGCAGAGCTCATCTTCTTCGGAGCCCCCTATTCCCCATTAGGGCCTGAAGCCGCCGAGGAGCTCCAATCTTTTGCCTCAGAAGAGGAGCAGGGCTGCCACACCCCCCATGGAGTTTGAGCTAAACTCCATGCTCATCGACGAAGAGTAAGATATCTCTCCTCCTCTCGTACTTTTCCTCCTTTGCATCTTCTTTGGTCTTTCTGTCTTCATCCTTTGATTGATCTTATACGCTGATTGTCACCAAGGAGGAGGAGGAAGAGGATACAGAGACCCCATCCACCGGTCCAAGCGGCTCAGGCGCGATGCCTTGCCGGCAACAAGTGAGGAGACATGTCTGGCAGGGGGTGACACGAGCGCCCTGATGCCAACCCCTCAGCTCAGCCCCCGTCATGGAAGCGTAGGGGAGATCACACTTACTGGTGATGGTGGTGGAGAGTTCCCCCTCACGGAGATTGTGGAAGGAGAAGAAATGGCTTGAGGTGGGCTTACCCAAGGACAACCTACTTTGCCGCCTGTCGGAGCTAATGAATCACCACCAAGGGTCTCCGCGGAAGGATCTCCCCAGGGCAGTGTTGAAACTTCCCGGGAAGAAGGCGACAATTCTGGCCCGGCAACTGATGTTGCCGGGGAAACTGAACTCCCGGCCCGACAGACCTCTCCGGGTAATCCGACGATTTCCCTATTCAAGCTTTTTCTGATTACCTTTTCTGGTATCACTGAATCTGTATCCCTGCTGCTGTGTATTGATCTTGCGTACATCTCCCTAGAGTGAAGAGCCAGACTTCGTGGAAGTGGTGGCCATCATTGGGAATGACGCCGCCAAGAAGGCGACCAAGATCGCCGCCATGGAGGGGCAGGGACTGGCTGCCGGGGGACCTCTGGGTCCCTTGAAGGAGCCCACTGAGACCCACGGTAGTGGACTTGGATCAGGGGTCACGATCGAGGAGAAGATTCCTCTCCAAACCATGGCCCATCTTCCCCCACTCGGCACTCCAACGATAGCCCCGCCATCGTCTTCACACAGCTTGTCCCTAGTACTGGCGCAGCCTGGCGCAACAGCTCCTGACTCGTTGTTGATGACGAGCACGGAGTTCGACGAAGAACTCCAGCGCATAATTGCATCACTGCACCAAGAAGTAGTGGGGGTGGATGACTCTGCTGTCATTGCCATGGACTTATCCTTCATGGAAACCATGGCAATGGGCCTCAAGGCGATGCGGGAGCGACATAGCTGAAAATGACATGATCTCAAGGAGCAGCGCCAGTCCGCCAACCAGGTAGATCAGAAGTTGAAAGACAAAGGAACGGAGCTGCATGACTGGCACGGCAAGCAGTTCTGGTCCCTCATGAGGTAGCGGGAGATAGTCTCGATGGTGAAGGAGGACGCCATTGCCCGGGAAGCGCGCTTGGAAGATCGCAGGGCACTTTTGGCCTCCAAGGAGCAGGAAATTTCTCTATGGGAGAAGAGACTTGAGGCCGCCATCCATGCCAAGGATAATGAACTAGAGGCCCTCATGCAGCAGCGTACCAAGGAGTTAGGGGACACACACAAGGCCGCCTTGGATGCCCTCACTACTGAGTCTTCTGCACAGCTGAAGAAACTTGCTGATGATCTTGCTGTTGTGTCGTCCAGCAAATTTGTTCTTGATCAGCAGGTCACCAAACTGACTGAAGATCTAGCTCACAATGTCAAGGAGGTCGGGTCCCTCAAGGAGGAGGCGCAGAAAGCAGAAACCCTTGCGGAAGATCTGCGATCGTAGCTATCCTCTAAAGGCCAGGAGCTCGAAGACGCCACTGTTTCTCTTGAGAACTTGAAGGGCAAGATCGGCACCTTGGAGAGTGCTGCAGAAATCCAGGAAGCTAGCTTGCAACAGCAGTTGAGGGATTTGGACACTGCAAAGTGCCTTCAAAAGGATGCTGAAGATACGCTGGCGAATCAATCCAAACTTGTCGACCTCTAGACGAAGAGCTTGATCGATGTTGTTGAGCGTCTCAGTGCCCAGGCTGCAACCATGGGCATGGAGGGGCCGGTCTTGTCGTCCAGTGAATAGGAGGCTCCCAGTGTCAGGATGAAAATCTTCTTTGACGAGCTGCTCGTCAAGTTGAAGACGCATGAAGAGGGGAGGGCCAGTCACTTCGTAACTAAATCCCAGAAACTTGCTCACAATACCCTTCTCATGGTGCTGAGCAATCTATCCTACCGCACCCAGATCTTGATCTTAATGACGACTTCAGGAAGCCGCCGTCGGGTGATGACATCGCTGCTGCAGAGAAGAAAGCCATTCCTCTTGCCGCCAGGGTCCTCAAGGTCCCAACTGCCCCGCGAAGCCGTTAAACCCGTCATGGAATCAATTCGGCTACTGTACCAGCCTGTAATCAAAATAATGATGTGTTTTTTTGTGTTTAGTTATCGTACTATCTGCGCTATGAATGGAGCATGAAAACTTTTATCTGATCTTAAGCTGAATGTTTATCCCTCCGAGTTTTATCTATGTAGTGTTCATATAATCGGTCTCTATGTGTATTTAGGTTGCTTGTCGGTATCATATTGGCGCAATGGTTGTAAGGGGCTGGCCCTTAATAGTTATTTTGGCGTGGATGCGTCCCGGCAAGTTTTTCCTCGGTAGTTTCCGACGCAGCTGCCCGATCCACGAGTAGGCTCTGACCGAAATGGGGTTGCAGACAAGAATCTAGTAGAGGTACCATTATACACAAGGTCCCTTCAAATGAACACCGAGATACTCGGGGGATAAACAAGTATGTAAGCTAAATAGGTTTATAATGATGCAAGAGTAGCATGAACTTAGCTCTTCTGTATCTTCGTTTATTCTTCCTTCGGCAGCGATCGCTCGCATGGATCTCATGCTTCTGAAAGGACAACATGGCCGGTGCCTATCGGTCCCTAGCCCTCGGCACGGGTCAGCTAGAAACATAAGTATATCTTGGGGTAACAAGAAACGATGTTAGGTAACATTGGTGCCATTCTCTTCCTTTCTGCATGTCTTGACCGATCCAACAGTAGAGGGCACGAAACACCACGTAAAGTGGGCGGCCTTGCCAGTGCATGCTTGTCGGGTGGTTAATCAACGGACTTGCGCTGGTGATTTACTCAGGATTTCCCTAAGCATGGTAAATGCTGAACCGAGCATCACGCAGGCTCGTCGACTTTGATGATGTGGATACCCAGAAGCAAGATCGTCGAAGAGTGAGAATGAAAGGGAGAGGAAACCTCATACCATAACATATCTCTCTTTCCTTCCAAGTGAGATCAAAAGGGCGCCTTAGCTACCCGGCCTGCTCGGGGTGGAATTGTAGTTCTTGTTGCCAGCTAGCGTCGTCATTATGACCGTGGCACTTGAAGGTGAAGGAGAAAGAGCATGGCCAACGCGAGCGCTGGGTTGCTCTTCCTTCCCGCTTCAGCCACCCTCCTGGGCATCGCGGGGTGCGATGCCTTGGGTGAGCATGACGCACCACTTGCGCCCTCGGATTTGCGCAACCGCTCATCCCCCTACCTTGCGCGCCAAAGATGTCGGGGTATAACCACGGCCACCTATGGGACAGAGGTCCCTTTTGGTTTGGCAAGGGGACAGGCACGTTGCACAAAGAGCGGAGAAGCGTCGAGCAGCGCGTCGGGGAGCACACATGCAATTTTACCTAGGTTTGGGCCACCGCGAGGCGTAAAACCCTACTCCTACTTTGGTGTATTGATTGTGGAAATGGTGGAAAATGTACATGCTACTCTTGCCCGGCAAGGTTGCCTCGGGGTGAGAGTGGTCGCGCGTATGGGTGTATGCGGGTTCGAATGGCCGAATCCTTTCTACGGTTGCCATGGGCTTCCTTTTATAGGTTTAGGGGTGACCAGAGTGGCAAATCAGTATTTCTAGGCTGATTAGATAGCAAACAGTGCTATCATACCTAACTCTGCAGCTGATAGAGTGCATTAAATGCACCACTTAGTGTCACAGCATAACTCTTCCGGCAAGCCTTGTCGGGCTCGTTCTGCTAGTTGCGCTCTTGTTCGCTTGACACGTCTCTGGACGGGTGTCATTTGGTGGTTCTTGTGGTAGGATATGGTTGTCGCGTATCCAGAGGTGGCCACTAAATCACCATAAAGCCTGACACCACACAGATTGGCGATGGGCGTTGCTGTGTGGTGGAGTTTTACCTCCGCATTCCCCGGCAAGCCTGTCGTGGTGATCCTGATGACTTGCTGCTGGGCGAAGCCAGCTCCCCGCCAGGCTCACATGCCCGGCAAGGATGGTTTCCCTTCTGGCGATGCCTCGCACCTTGGTTGTCTTGATCCACTCGACTAGCCTGTTGATTTATCAAAGGGGTTGATCTCTTCGTGTCTTGGCCTGGCTCTTGGTGCTACAAACTTGCCCTTGAGCTAGTGCACTTACGTCCCAGCACTAGTCTGGGAAAAATACATACCCCTGTATGTATTCCCCAACACTTGGGCGCGCCCTCCGTCCTTGTGACCGCCTCGTGGCTCCCGTGACATGCACTCTAAGTCCTCTGGATATCTTCTGGACCAAGAAAAATAATCGTAAATTTTCGTTCTGTTTGGACTCCGTTTGATATTCCTTTTCTGCAAAACTCAAAAACAAGGAAAAAAAACAGAAACTGACACTAGGCTCTAGGTTAATAGGTTAGTCCCAAAAATAATATAAAATAGCATATTGATGCATATAAAATATCCAAAACAGATAATATAATAGCATGGAACAATCAAAAATTATAGATACGTTGGAGAAGTATCACTAGTCTACCCCTATCTACAGAAGTGGAAATCGGGTCGATTAGGATGTGAAGTGTCAGGGGTAGACAATATTTCCATCTCACAAACACTTCCTTCGAGCAGCCAACAAACGACAGTGGGTGTTTTGCCGCCTCGTTCAAAATTTGGAAGAATTAGCATTCACATTTACCCTGGGCCCTGGCAACTAAATTCAAATCCAATTTGTATTCGATTACGAATATCCATACATCATTCTACGTTTTGTTATTTATTCCTTCAAAATCACGACAAAGATGTATTCCACCTTTATATATAAATATGATTTAGAAATGTCGTGATCTTTGAATTCAGTATGTTGAATACATGGTGAGTCAAACAATTATTTCATCCAATACAATATGCTTACATGAAAAACAGTTCACATTATGTCAATCATACAAGTACTGAGGATTATCTCACCTAAAAAATTCAGATCATTACAACACATGGACAACACGGGGGGTCTTACAACATAATCCATTCAGAGACATGACACAACATGCAAGTATACTAATCTAATGACAATTTCAACTAGTATCTAAAGAAGAACTGGGATTACCCTGGGCTTCAGATAGTAGAAGCAGTAGGACCCCATTTGTCTTCAAATGCAACATTCTTACTTCCTCCAATTCTTGGGTTGCTTGCATAATGCGTGCAGCTAATTGCATAATTTCCAGCCTCAAGATCAAGATTACCTCATTCATGGTAGCCACACCATCTCTTTCTGCCTCTAGTAGAGCCTCAAGAACTATAATATATGTGCTCAGATTGCTCTCCAGTGGTGTTTCCTCAGAACTGCTACCATCTGGTAGCATGGATGGCGCATTTCTTCCACAAATAGATTCTGGGGTTGTACATTGTGTCCTAGTGTGAACAGCATCCCGAAAGGTTTCCTCTTGACATAAGTAAGAGATAGTTATCGCATGATCCACGTAGTAAGCTTACATGGTAAACACAATACAAATTATTGCCGAGTATGGCAAGCTTGAGAGGATCGATGAAGAGGTGTCTAGAGGGGGGTGATTAGACACTCAACAACAAAAGTAGTAGTTATTAAGTTCTTTATGTTGAAGTGGAGTTTTTATAACAATTTCAAACATTCACAATACATTTCAAGCAAGCATGGCAAGAGTATATGAGCAGCGGAAAGTAAAGCATGCAAGTTGCAAGAAAGTAAAGGGATGGGATTTGAGTGTGCAAACGCAATTGGAGACACAGATGTTTTTGGCGTGGTTCCGACAGGTGGTGCTATCATACGTCCACGTTGATGGAGACTTCAACCCACGAAGGGTAATGGCCGCGCGAGTCCATGGAGGGCTCCATGATACGTCTCCAACGTATCTGTAACGCCCCGAGACCGATGCGCTAGATGTCAGCCAGTTATTCGCCGTCGTTGCCTTGTCATCTGCTTGCGTGTTGCATCTTTGTCTTGTCATCATGTGTGTTGCATCAGCATGTTTTCAAAACTTGCATCCGTCCGAGTCCGCCCGTTCTTTCCGTTGTCCGTTCTGAGTCCAGACACACTTGCACGCGCCCGCGGCACCTCCGAATATTTATTTTATAAGTGGCCGGAAAATGTTCTCGGAATGGGATGAAACTTGGCGTGTGGTCTTATTATAGCTTAGGTAGGCCGCCTGCAAATTTCCATCGCATTCGGAGTTTGTTTCATAGCCCAACCTTCAAACTCATAGCGGCACCGTTGCCGGTATTCTCGTTGAAACGTTTCGGTCTCCAAAACGGCCGTTGGGCCTCTCTTTCCCTTCTCTCCTCTCAGCCTGAGACCTTCTACACAGCCCACTAACCACTCACATAGTTCCCCCTCTGCTCGGGCCATCCGATCGCGACCGGAGGGCCTCAAAACCCCTAAAACACCTAACCCTAGACCCCCTACCCTATATATACACCCTCTCCTTCCAGTTTTGGAACCATAACCCACCTCCACCTACCTCTAGCCTCCTCCTCGGGATCCCCGCAGCCACCAGCCACCTCCACCATCGTTTTTCGCGCCAGCCACATCGCCTCCGCCACTTGGCGCGCCCCTATTGGCCCAACCGTCACCTGACCGCGCCCTCAGTCGATCAGGCTCCGCCACTTGTCCCCCCACATCTCTCCAGCGCCTCCCACCTCCCGCAGGCCTGCCAGGCCCGCGCGGAGGCCGCCCAGGGCCGAGCCACCGCCCGCGCGAGCCCGCGCGTGATACGTCCAAAATGCATCACTATTTTATATCATAATTTATCCTTATTCATTGATATATTTCACGTTACGGTGATGTTCTTATGTTGTTTTGGTCTATTTTACACAGTTTGCAAACTCTCTGATGCCGGAACAGCAGAAGCAGGATTCAGCAGTAAAAAGTGGACGCTGAGTTGCTGAAGAAGAATACCTCCAAATTACCTGAAAATTGACGGGAGATATTTTTCAGAAGAATCGCGAAGGCACGCAAAAGGGGAGCCAGAGGGGGGCCACAGGGTGCCCAGGCGGCCTGGGGGCGCGCCCCCTGGCCGCGCCGGGGGGCGCCTGGAGCCCCTGGCCCACCTCCGGATGCCCCCTTTTGCATATATATTCTCCGTTCTCCGAAAACCCTAAAAAGAAGACTTTTTACGGAGTTCCGCCGCCGCTTCGAGGTGGAACCCTACGGAGAAGAAAAGGGCATCTCCGGCGGGCAGATTCCGCCGGGGAGATCACCTCCCGGAAGGGGAGATCGTCGCCATCATCATCACCATCGTCACGGGCGTCATCGAGATCATCATCAACATCATCCCCAACATCAGCACCATCTCCATCTTCATCCAAATCTCATCTTACAATCACAACTCGTGTTGTAACTTGTACTACCTATCCTCTCTACTCCATCGGTGTTGATTACTACTTGTGGTGAATGCTATTTAGTTTTGTTGGAGAAATATTATTATGTCCAGATTGTTTATCACATATTTATCCCCGTTGATCATGGTCTCTTTTATGTCTCATGAGTAGTTACCTTAGTTCTTGAGGACATGGGGAAAGTCTTGTTGTTAGTAGTCATATGTTGTTGAAGTAATATGTGTCGTTTGATACTTAAGTTGCGTTGTCATTATACTAGTGGTGTTGTGTGAGTCGAACACCCAACACTTCGCCTTATTAAGGACCTAGGAGAATACATTTTGTATAAAGAATGCTTATGGTGGGTTGCCGGAGTGACAGAAACCTGAACCCCAGTTCGCACGCTTTCGCATAAGGGAATAATGGATCCTCGATCGTATTGCTATGGTTAGGCTTTTGCCTTAAATTATATCTTGTATTTGCGGATGCTTGCAAGGTGTTTAATCATAAGAGTGCATTCATCTTAGTCTAGAAAGTGCACTAGCATAGATCCACCCACTCAACACTTATCAACACATAACATAGTATCGATACGGAATATGGTGAAAGCACATGACTACCTCTCCCGCGTGTCCTCAGGAACGCTTTAGTCTTTATAAGTTCAGTTGCTAGGCCTCTCCTTTGCTAAGAAAGGATTGGGCCACTTGTTACTCTCAGTACCTTTCATACTACTTGCTTTTACTATCCTGTTGCTTATATCGAGAAAACCCCTAAAAGTTATCTTTCAGTGCTTGCAGTAATTTCTTGCTCAGAATCGCTTATCAATACCTTCTGCTCCTCGTTGGGTTTGACACTCTTACTTATCGAAAACGCTGCAATAGATCCCTTACGGTTGTGGGTCATCAAGTACCGTTTTCTGGCGCCGTTGCCGGGGAGCGTAGCACTATTGGTAAAGTGAAACTGGTAAGAAAGTTTTTTATATATAATTCTATTTTTATTTTTGCTATTGCTGCTCTTTGTCCTTATGGACAACCCTATTATTGGAGCGTTGCTTGCGGGAAGACGCCCCACACCTGTGGTGGTTGATCCTCCCCCTACTGAAATTGTGCCTTATAAAATACCAGCTAGCATCATCGATTATGTTTTGGCTAATCGTTATGCAGGAGACAGACATCCCGGTGAACACTTGCTATATTTGTCACGACTATGTTCATTATTTAAGCTTGCAGGTGTATCGAGGGAGTTTGTCATGAGGAAATTGTTTGTCGTATCACTTATAGATAAAGCTTCAGATTGGTATGGGCTTCTCGATAACTCACACTTGCTGGACTGGCAGGAGCTTATGTCTCTCTTTTATACTAAGTTTTATCCTCTTCATGAAATTCATCGAGACAGGAATTATATCTATAACTTTAGGTCTCGTGACGGAGAAAGCATCGCTCAAGCTTGGGGGAGATTGAAGTCCCTAATGCTCAAATGCCCTATTCATAAGCTTCCCAAGGAAATTATACTTTAAAATTTTTATGCCAGGCTTTCTCGTCAGGATAAGGAGATGCTGGATGCCTCCTCTAGTGGGGTATTTCAGAAGAAGAGTGTTGAATAAAGGTGGGATCTCCTTGAAAGGATCCAGAGGAATACCGAAGATTGGGAAATTGATAAAGGTATTGAACCCGCTATAAATTATGGACATGATTATATTGAGAGCTATGTGGAAACTGATTACTTCAATACTTTTTGCTCTAAGATTGGTCTTGACTCCCATCTAGTGATTTATTTGTGTAAGAATTTTGCCTCTCACGTTGATTCTTTTAAAAAGAAGAGAGACCAGCACCATGAACCTTTTAAAGAACCACCTATTGATATTTATGTTGCTGACCCTATTTTGCCTGCAGTTATATATGAAAAGCCTCCTTTTCCCACGAGGATAAGGGAGCACTCTCTTGTGACAGGCATAATAAATAAAAGTGAGAGAAGAGTTGATGAGCCTGAGGACCAGATCAGGGTCGATCCTCAAGTTGCATTGATTAAAGACCTTGCTACTAATGATGTTTTGGATTCCAATATAACTTTTTGTGCTGTTTCCACTAACCTTGCCACAGCCAAGAATAAAGGCCCAATTTCAGGTACTCCAGTGGTATCTGTTAAAATAGGAGATCACAATTATTATGGGCTATGCGATTTGGGATCGAGTGCAAGTGCTATCCCCTATTCACTTTATGAAGAGATCATCGGTGAGATTTCCCCTTGTGAACTTGAAGAAGTTGATGTTACCATTCATTTTGCAAATAGAACAACTATCTCTCCTATCGGAATTGTGAGGGACGTTGAAGTCCTATGTGGAAAGGTAAAATACCCTACCGACTTTCTAGTACTTGGTTCAGAGAGGGACAATTTTTGTCCAATTATTTTTGGTAGACCTTTTCTTAGAACTTGTGGAGCTATAATAGATTGCAAGAAAGGTAAAGTTTCTGTTGAATTCAATGGTGAGCCATATGAATTTAATTTTTCTAAGTTTTCTAAGCAGCGTCGTGGTACTGATTTACCTAGTGATGATAAGATTATTGAAAGTATTGCCTCTATTGCTATTCCCCCTAATGATCCTTTGCAGCAATACATGGAGGACCACGAGAATGATTTGCATATGCAGGAAAGAAATGAACTAGACGAAACATTCTTGAGGCAGCCTGTTATCCTGAAGCACAACCTTCCGGTTGAACCTTTGGGAATTTTATCAAAACCTAAAGAAGACCCGGTGTTCGATCTTAAACCCCTTCTCGATACGCTCAAGTATGCTTATTTAGATGAAAAGAAAGTATATCATGTTATTATCAATTCTAACCTTTCAGGATATGAAGAGGAGCGATTATTGGAAGTACTTCGTAAACACCGAGGCACAATTGGCTACACCCTTGATGACCTTAAGGGGATTAGTCCATCTATCTGCCAACATACTATCAACCTTGAGCCTGATGCGAAACCAGTTGTTGATCATCAACGACGGTTGAACCCGAAGATGATGGATGTTGTGAGAACTGAGATTCTCAAGCTTCTAGCCGCACGTATTATCTACCCTATAGCTGATAGCAAGTGGGTAAGTCCGGTACATTGTGTTCCTAAGAAAGGAGGTACAACTGTGGTTCCTAATGATAAAAATGAATTAATACCTCAGAGAATTATTATTGGATATAGAATGTGTATTGATTACAGGAAGTTGAACAAGGCAACCAGGAAGGATCACTATCCGTTGCCGTTCATCGACCAAATGCTTGAAAGGTTATCCAAAAATACCCACTTTTGTTATCTCGATGGTTATTCTGGCTTCTCTCAAATTCATGTTAACACTGTTGATCAAGAGAAGACCACTTTTACTTGTCCCTTTGGTACTTATGCTTACAGACGTATGCCTTTTGGTTTATGTAATGCCCCTGCTACTTTTCAAAGGTGTATGTCTGCTATCTTTCATGGTTTCCGCGTGGATATTATGGAAGTCTTCATGGACGATTTCTCCGTCTATGGAACTTCTTTTGACCATTGTCTTCACAACCTTAATAAAGTTTTGTAGAGATGCGAGGAGACAAATTTGGTACTCAACTGGGAAAAGTGCCACTTTATGGTTAATGAAGGAATTGTTCTTGGTCACAAGATTTCCGAAAGGGGAATTGAAGTGGACAAGGCCAAGATCGAAGCTATTGAAAGGATGCCCTATCCAAGGGACATCAAAGGTATTCGCAGTTTTCTCGGTCATGCAGGTTTTTATAGAAGATTTATTAAAGACTTTTCTAAAACCTCGAGACCCCTAACTAATCTTCTCCAGAATGATGTTCCTTTTGTATTTGATGAAAGTTGTAAGGAAGCTTTTGAAGTCCTTAAGAAAGCTTTAATAACTGCTCCCATAGTACAACCACCTGACTGGAATTTACCTTTTGAGATTATGTGTGATGCAAGTGATTTTGCTGTTGGAGCCGTTTTAGGACAAAGAGTTGATAAGAAATTGAATGTTATACATTATGCTAGTAAAACGCTTGATAGTGCTCAAAGAAATTATGGTACTACTGAGAAAGAATTCTTAGCTGTAGTTTTTGCTTGTGATAAGTTTAGGCAGAATATTGTTGATTCCAAAGTTATTATTCATACTGATCATGCTGCCATTAAGTATCTTATGACAAAGAAGGATGCCAAGCCAAGGCTTATCAGATGGGTACTCCTTCTTCAAGAATTTGATTTGCAGATTGTTGATAGGAAAGGGGAAGACAATCCGGTGGCGGACAATCTTTCAAGGATGGAAGATATACCGCACGACCCCATCCCAGTTAACGATAGTTTTCCAGACGAGCAACTTGCCGTTGTAAAAGTACAATCTCTTTCCGATCCTTGGTATGCAGATTATGCTAATTTTATTGTTGCAAAGTATTTGCCTCCAGGTCTAACATTTCAGCAGAGGAAGAAATTCTTTCATGATTTGCGGCATTACTTTTGGGATGACCCACATCTTTTCAAAGAAGGTCCCGACGGGATCGTGAGAAGATGCATTCCGGAACATGAGCAGAAGGACATTCTCCGACGGTGTCATGATAGTCCCTATGGAGGACATCATGCCGGTGAAAGGACTGCACATAAGGTTCTTCAATCAGGTTTTTATTGGCCTACTCTCTTTAAAGATGCTAGAAATTATGTTTTAGCCTGTGATAAATGTCAGAGAGTTGGTAACATTAGTAGAAGGAATGAGGTGCCTATGAATTACTCACTAGTGATTGAACCTTTCGATTGTTGGGGTTTTGATTTTATGGGTCCTTTTCCTTCTTCGCACAAGTACACTCACATTTTAGTAGCTGTTGATTATGTGACCAAGTGGGTTGAAGCAATCCCCACTGAAAGTGCTGATCTCAAGACATCTTTGAAAATGCTTAAAGATGTAATTTTTCCTAGGTTTGGTGTACCAAGGTATCTCATGACTGATGGGGGGTCACACTTCATGCACGGAGCTTTTAGAAAAGCTCTGGCCAAATACGATGTTAATCGTAGAATTGCTTCACCTTATCATCCTCAAACTAGTGGGCAAGTTGAGCTCACCAATAGAGAGATTAAGTTGATCTTGCAGAAAACAGTAAACAGAAATAGGAAGGATTGGTCAAACAAGTTAGGAGATGCTTTGTGGGCATATAGATCTGCTTACAAAAACCCCATGGGCATGTCCCCCTATAAGATGGTGTATGGTAAGGCTTGCCATTTTCCATTAGAGTTAGAGCACAAAGCTTTCTGGGCTGTTAGAGAGCTTAACGCTGACCCAAAACTAGCTGGTGAGAAGCGTCTCATGAACTTGACTTCTTTAGATGAATGGAGAAGTGAAGCTTACGAGAGCGCTAAAATGTTCAAGGAAAAGGTAAAAAAGTGGCATGATAGGAAGATCCTGAAACGTGAATTTAATGTTGGTGATAAAGTTTTGTTGTTTAGATCCCGTTTCAGGTTTTCTCCAGGTAAACTACTTTCCTGGTGGGAAGGACCATTTCATATTGAAGAAGTTTATCGGTCTGGTGCAATTAAGATTAATAATTTTGAAGGCACCAAACCTCAGGTTGTGAATGGGCAAAGACTTAAACATTACATAGCAGGAGACCCTGTTGATGTTGATATAATATACACAACAAGCCATGAAGAACATGTTGCAGCCCTGTTTCAGATGCCAGCAGAAGCAGAATAAAGAAAAGGTATGTAGTACGGTAAGGAAACACCACAAACCATCATAAAAGTTCCGTATTACGAGTTTTTGCAAAATTAGTAAAATTCCGAGTCGAAGTGGAGCCGGAGACGACCTCCAGGGAGTCCAGGCGCCCCCCTGGCGCGCCCCCCCTGGGCCGCGCCGGCAGGCCGCCTGGGCACCCGGGAGCCCGTCTCCGACCCTGCTCTGGTCCGTTACCTTCCTTTCTGTACATAAATTTTTCCTATATATTTGCCCGGATTGTTCCGGCAACGTATCTTGCGATTTCGCGTGTTTTCTCTTCGATCTGTTTCTGCCAGGGAATCTTTCAGCTGAATTTAGGTGCCATGGCTTCTCCAAGTTCCCCCAAGGACAAGTTCGTCGTCAACGTCATCAACCCTTACCTCGCTGAGGTGAATAAGCACCCTCAGGTTGTTCGGATGGAGGACGGTGTCCTTCATCAAGAAGATCTGAAGGGACCTATCAAGGAGGGGAGCATCCAGGCTAGGCTGGAAGAAGTGGAGCAGGAAGTCTTCAAGTACAAGAAGATGACCGAGCGTGGTGTCGAAGCTAACTTTGACATCACCAACGAGCTGAAGAACTACTTCCTGAAGGAGATGAAGGAGATGTGGGAAAGAATCGCCGCGTCTGAAGACAGAATTATAGAACTCCAAGGGCAAATTAATGATCTACATAACCAGAACTGTGAGTATGAACTAAGGTTTCTGCGCATGGGTTTGGGTGCTGAATGCAGGATTCAGGAGACGAGCTTCTCATATGAGACTGGAGAACCCCTTCCATGGAAGCGTTTCGCCAAGGACTACTTGATCAACGCCAACAAGGATGATGAGTGAAATCTCCTGTGGTAATGGCATTCCCTTGGCTTGTTCCAAGCTTGGGGGAGTGCCCGGTGTCTTTATCTTTACCTTTTGTCTTTTAGAGTCAAGTAGAGTCGTATCATGTCTAGGGAGGTTATTATATGAGATAGGTGTGTGCATTGAGGTCTATCGCTCCTTCGGTGAAGAATTGTATCCGTGAGTGTGGAGTCGTTTATGATGGAATATTAATGAGAAGTTTATCGGTTCCTTTTGCTGCACTCGGTATTCTCTTCACGCAATCGACCTTATATGATGATTCTTATGGGGAGTATTGACCTTATGTCAGGTATGGCTATGAAACTTTATTTACTCTTGGCAAATATAGCTTTGGTCATAACAACAAGCATGATTTTCTTAAATTATCAACATAGCCAAAACTTTATGTTATTATGCTTGAAGTGTTATGCTGACAAGGAAGACAACTTGATGTGTTATGCTTATTTCGATGTTCATGCTTTATATTGCTTTGCATCTTAGTCATCATCAATTGTCTGTTCTCTCAAAACCTTTGCTAGCCTAACTCTGTACTAAGCGGTATTCTGCTTGTGCATCCATACCCTTAAGCCAATACCTTCCATATGAGTCCACCATATCTACCTACTCGTGGTATTCCGCTACCACCTCCTAAAAGTATATAATTTATGTGTTATCCTTAAATGTTCAAAATCTTTTATTTTGTGCCTCTGTTCTAGCTCATGAGGAAGTAATAGCAAATTCATAGTCTTTTTGAGTTGGACAAGCTTCACCCGGGGATTGCATGTATAATGTGCAAACCCATAATACGAGAAGGAGCTGGCATAGAGTGCGCCCGGCTTAAAAATAATATAACAAACAAACCCTCCTTCACGCTTTGTTCATGAGAAATCAGAAAACTTTGGCAGTGATAAACAAAGGAGAATAAGAGGATGTTATCGTCCTCGTGCGGGAGCCGTTCCTCGAAACTTGTCCAGTTCGAAAAGCAATTGAGTTATTTATTAGCATTCGTTGACAAATCATGCACCCCTAAAAAAACTTGTTTTCATTCTGTTTGATTTGAGGATAGCACATGAGTTTTCCCTACTACCATAGAGCAGGGCCTATCTTTTAATTTTAAGTTGAGTCAGTTACTTCTACTTCCTTCTATTTCTCGAAGAGAGCACACGTTTGATGTTGATAAGGATTCATTCATATAAAGATGCATTAAGATTTGTCATATCATATCCTTGTTGACATTATCATTCGATAAGTAAGTTGTTTGTCATGCCCAGCTGAGGCAAACATCTTCCTTTGTGTTAACATTTTCACTTCTTGCCTATTAACATGTTATTTTCAAAAAGCTTCAATTGATCTCACCAAATATAAGAGCAAAAGTTAAATCTATTGTTGATCTTTGACCAAAGGACATGTTTGCCATGATATAATGAGCTTCCTTAGCCCTACTTTCGAATATAAGTGTTATCACTCTTTCATAAGGGCCTTATGAGTTGAAGATAGCTGTTGAGGATATTTGAGTTGGTAAAGAAACTATGATGCTTCTTGTCCGTATTCTATTTATCGACACTTCACTCTCTAAACTTGTGGACAGGTTTACCGAGTTCATGTTCGCTTGGGGACAAGCGAGGTCTAAGCTTGGGGGTGTTGATACGTCCAAAATGCATCACTATTTTATATCATAATTTATCCTTATTAATTGATATATTTCAAGTTACGGTGATGTTCTTATGTTGTTTTGGTCTATTTTACATAGTTTGCAAACTCTCCGATGCCGGAACAGCAGACGCAGGATTCAGCAGTAAAAAGTGGATGCTGAGTTGCTAAAGAAGAATACCTCCAAATTACCTGAAAATTGACGGGAGATATTTTTCAGAAGAATCACGAAGGCATGCAAAAGGGGAGCCAGAGGGGGGCCACAGGGTGCCCAGGCGGCCTGGGGCGCTGTAACACCCCAAAAATTTAATCTTGTTTTATTAATTAGAATTTTGTCAGAAAGATTTATTTTCTATTTTCTGGCTTTTCTATTAATTTCAGAGCTACTTCTTTTCTCTGGATTTTAAATTTTTTTTCCCTCTTATCTGAAACTTTTGGATAATATTGAGGGGCTTGAATGCTTTCTTAAAACATTATATTTTTGTTGGGTATGCAAGTGGAAGCATTTTTATAATACTTTTGCCAAGCATCAATTCTTTTAAAATGGCTTTTCCATTCTTTTAAGGGCTCCCATTGCACTGCAACCTATTTAAATTTTTCTTTAAAAATTACATAAGAATTTGGAGATGTCAGTAGATGCATATAACTCATTTTTATGCAAAAATCCAGCTTTGTGTTTTATAAATTTTGAGCAAAACATCCTCTTTTTCATTCTGGTCCAGTTTGGTACTTTGCACTGCAACCCTATTTTAAATTCCTCTAGTGATCTTGGGATCTTTCCTGCTATTAGTACTTGCTACCAAACCCTTAAGTCCAGGATATTGGACCCATTTGAATAATTTTGGTCCATGCAATAATAGCCTACATTTTCTGTCCAGATTTGGTTTTCTCAAAAACTTGCACTAACAAGTTTCTGTTTTTCTCAAACTAACCATTCCATTTTCTTGTGCATCTAGAGAGACCATGATCTGGAAAGTTTGGTGGCCAGAAAACATCCCTAGATGCCCATGGCATTCTGTCGAGCACCTTGTGCGCCGGGACAGAATTGACATAGTTTTTAGTTTGCATTGTGGAGTTGCTTTCTGTGCCAAACCAGCATGTCTAATGGAGCTATAGTAACCAACCTAGCTATCCTGTTAAGTCTTACCCTAACCCAAGCTTTCTAGATTGCATTGGCATTTCGTCGAATGGTTGGTGGGCATGCGCTGGGCGCGGCCAGAGCGCGCATATGGCTGCCAACGCAACCGAACCACCGCGTCGCACTTAACCCCGCGCCCCTGGCTTTGGCTCGCCCGCAGGGCCGCGCCCCGTTCCCATCAGCTCGCCCGTGCCTCTCTGCCACCTCTGGCACCCCTCAGCGCCGCCGCAGCAAGCTCTCTCGGCGGCATGCCTTCGGCCGCAGCGCGCCCCTGCCGCGGCAGCACCGCCCAAACCATCTCCGCTCGCCAGCTGCCTCCTTGTGCAGTGCCTCGTCCGTCCGCTAGCTCCTGACGCCGTCCTCGACCTCGACGTGTCACCCTGCAAGCTACAGAGCAGCGGTTCACCGATCTTATCCGCCGCCACCGTCGAGCTTATCCTCTGGCAACCGACGAACCGACCTCCCCCGCCTATAAAAGGAGCCCCCGAGCTCGTCCAGACCCTCAGGCAACCTCAGGCCATCTCCCTAGAGCCCCCGTAGCCAGCAATCGATGGAGGGAGGCCGTCTTCCTCGTCTCCGGTAGCTTCGGCCGCCGCCGCATTCCAGTGCCGTGCGTCGCAGGCAGAGCCTCCCCCGCCCATCTAGTGCCACCATACTCTTCCCCTAGACCATGCGGAGCTTCCCAACCCCTCAAACATGACCAAGAACCGCCGTAGCTCGAGACCCCAAATCCTCCCGAGACGCCGTCCGCCGCAGAGCTCGCCGCCGGCGACTCCCTCCACCCCCGCGGACCTAACAACCACCGGGAGGACCGCCCTGGACTGGTGGATCCATCCCCGCCCTCAGAACCCCGCGAGGAGCCGCCGTTCGCCGGCGTCGATCGCCGGAGCCCCGCCTCGGCTCGGCCAGAGGAGGAAGAGGGCGCGGGCGACTGGTCAAACCTGACCAGTGGGCCCGAGGGACCCACTGTCAGTGACCCCGAGCCGGCCGCGCTGGTTTAAGTGAAGACGTAAACCTTGAAGTACGCCTTCTCCGCCTCTAAAGCGTATTCTATTTCGAACCGTTTTCTTTTGCTGTTTTATTTAAAAACAGATTTTGACCAGGACTTTGACTGGGCATATCTTTTTAAATAAAACTCCAAATGAGTTGATTCTTTTTCCTACCTCTCTCAAATTTCACCTAGTTTATTTTAAGATTTATTTCAAAAATAATTATGACAACTTTTTGTACCGTTTTTAAAGTTTGTGTTAATTTGAATATTTTCAAAAATAGGAATTTGGAGAGAAGATCAAAACTTTCAAAGTGCACCCCACCTACATACTCTTGGAAGGCAAGCATCTTGAACTCCATTATGACATAAGTTGTGTGTTGTTTTGCTAGAACATATGAACTCCATCAATATGCTAAAATGGAGTAGCGTTATTTCATGTAGAAGTCATACTCTTGCATATCCACATATGGTGAAAGTCTTTTCTGTTATATGTGTGATATTGGTGACAGTAGCCACTTCTCATGCCACATATGCCTGGTGATAGTTCGGATGGAGTCCGAAGGAAGATTGTGTTCCGGTGAACACAACCGCGTGACGGACATCTCGTTGTGGCGAGGATGTGCAGTGAGGCATGATGGGGCATGAGGGGTGGTGACCCTGTCAGGAAAACTGTGGAAAGTATCTGTTGTGCTAACCATGCAGGGAACACATAAGCCTCCTGAGTCGACCATAGATCGAGTCTTGTTCCAGTAACCCCCATGCTTGTTTTCGTACTACCACTTGTCCCTGCCGCGGGCAGGGTACGGTTCAGTAAGTTGTCAACCCCTTTCTTGGCACACATCGTACAGAGAGGCCATGGTGGAAGATACCGGGTGCATCCGGTAGGCATGCCACATGGTCCGGGGGCATGGGTGTTTCCGGTTGGGGCCGAGAGGGGGGCACCCCTTAGTAGCGCGCGATATAAATTTGATCCCATGCTAATCGAGGTTGTAGCCTCCCCGCTTAGAGTTTTGCTTAACAAGTGTCATGGGTGATTCCAGGCACCGGTAAGTTAAGCTGGTGTGTGCTGGTTGGGTGTGTTTTCAATTCAAAGACCGTAAGCGGAATTAGTCCCGGTGGACTAAAGGAATCCGTTACTCGTGGGTAAAGAGTACACCCTCTGCAGAGTTTATATCTATTCGAATAGCCGTATCCGCGGTTAAGGACTACAGTCTGGGATGGGTCAAGTGTCGGTCTTAGCGTCGGTCTTCGGAGGAAAACTTTTAAACCAGAATATTGATCATGACGTGTGACGAATGATGATTGTGATTATTATTATTGTGGACTAACCATTTATATTGTTGTTGAATTGTTGAGTATCCCTAGGATGGTTCTACCTCCAGAATACTCATTGTGATTATTATTATATAAGCCCTTTATGTGGTGTCGCTGAGACGCCCGACTGTGGCATACTTGTTATTTATTTATAAGCCCTTTATGTGGTGTCACTGAGACGCCCGACTATGGCATGCTTGTTATTTAATTTCCTTATAAGCCCTTTATGTGGTGTCGCTCAGACAACCGACTGTGGCATGTTGATTATTTATTTTCCTTATAAGCCCTTTAGGTGGCATCGCTCAGACACCCGACTGTGGCATGTTGATTATTTATTTTCCTTATAAGCCCTTTAGGTGGCGTCGCTCCGACGCCCGACTGTGGCACGCATGTGATTTATTTTTCTTATAAGCCCTTTATGTGGCGTCGCTCAGACGCCCGACTGAGGCATGCTTTATATTATTATCCTTTCGAGGCATCGCTTCAGGCACCCGATCGGTTTATTTTATCTTCATTCTCTGATTGCTTATTCCTGTTTAATACAAATGACCTGCTCATGTGCATCATGAATTTTATTTTGGGACTGACTAAGTGATCATGGATTATTTCAGTGCATGATTATCACCTGCTATGTTATACTTGTTTTCATGATGTTTGCGAGTACATTCAAAGTACTCACTGGCTTGTCCCTGGCTATTGTCTTGGCCAGATCTCTTGCTTGGAAAGGAGCACAACGACGACAGCCCCGGAACCTAGACAATGGAGATAGCAGACGCGCGAAGATAGGAGTTATCCAGGTCAGCTGTTCCTGTGGGAAATGGAGTCCCATAGACACTGATGAGCCGCAAACCACTTCCGTCGTCAACCACTAGAAACTTTTGTTGTACTCATGGACCAGAATGGTCTTGTACTACATATTTTATATTTTGCTTGGAATTTCTGTATCAAGATTGTGTCTCATCAGCTAACAGTAATCCTGGGGCTGGTGAGCACAAGGACCATTGACTGGGAAATTTATATCCTGGAAAACCGGTCCTGACAACCTTGGTATCAGAGCCAGGCTGACCATTGGCTAATCCTATCTTGGCCGGGTCAAAGAACCTAGGTTAACCCACCCACCAGACCTTAACCTCACCACAATCAAGCCTATCCTACCCGATAGCCCACACTGTGACCCCGACAGCTTTTGACAGTCGGTGCCCAACCTACCAGACTAGCCCAGTAAGCTACACACCCGTGATCGACACCTGAGTTGCCCCATTCGCAGGTGTGCGAAGGAAGACTCCATTTTCTTTATATAAAGGGAACGTTTGCCCCAACCGACAACCACAGTAATACATCGCATTTTGCGATATATATATCTGTGACAATGACCCCGACCACCGGAGAACAGAACCGGCAATTAATATTGCCCCCACAACACGACATGTCATCCTGCCCAGATGCTATGCATAAGGCCACTCCGTGACCTTACCAAGCATCCCTCACCTTGTGCACTGCCTTCACAGCCATTTGTTTCTCAGGTCGCACCTTGGGATTCATATAAAGACCCCAGATGCAACCCCGGGGGATTTTATTAAAATAATTGTGGGATTTTGACCACAGTACCATGGGTTTTCTCCAGCCATCCTGGTACAACCTGTTCAAATCGAGGGTCACTCTCATATTGTACAGCCAGGCACACCCCGCAGGTAGACCCAAACCAAGACCCTACGGAAGTTCCCTTCATCGGGAAAATCCATGCCCACTCCAATAATGACCATAAAGATCGCTGCTTATGGAGCGGTTACCCATCTTCAATTCATGGTACCCTATGCCAGTGAACGTAGCTATTAATATTTCCCCGAATAGTGCAGCAGCCAGAGAAGCCGCATCCTTTCCCTACACCTGAGCAGAGAAAGGTCCGATGCTAAATAAGCTGGTGCACTATATCATCGCTTGAGAGCGCTTGACCCAGCAAGTGATGGATTTTCTCCAGACCCTTGCTGTGTAAAACCCTAGTCGCTATTAGTAGACCCCTGAGGCCAGACCAAGAGAGACGCATTTTGTGAGTCCCCCATCCACTCCCAGTAGACGAAGGATATATCGCACTGCAGGGAATAATTCCTCGTGAAGTATAGCTTATTACCTGAACCGTCAGCACCGTGGTAATATCAGTTTGTGTAGAAATTGACTGCTTGTTGTGATAACTGTGTTGTGCTTTAAAACTTTCTATATTAGTATATTGCATTGGTTGAAGTTGTTTCTTGTGATTACAAAAAATTGATTGTTTTTAATTATAGCAAATTTCATAGTAAGGTTTTTCTTAAAAGACCACTGCCATGAAAAATGTTTTCCTCAATAAAAATTTGTTTTGCATGCCCTCTCGTTATATAACTCACAGACCACGTGCACTTAATGCAAGACCCCGCGCGCTTTTATCACCTAACCAATTACCTCCCTAGTATACCACAGCTGCACATTAGTCAGCGATTTTTCTATAACCCCGTCCTATCATGCGTGTGGTGTATCTGTTTTCATGTGACGGTTGCCGCGTGGTACGAGTAATCTTTTTACAAAATACGTTCTTAGCAAATCTCGAGGACGAGATTTTTCTTAAGGGGGGTAGTGCTGTAACACCCCAAAAATTTAATCTTGTTTTATTAATTAGAATTTTGTCAGAAAGATTTATTTTCTATTTTCTGGCTTTTCTATTAATTTCAGAGCTACTTCTTTTCTCTGGATTTTAAATTTTTTTTTCCCTCTTATCTGAAACTTTTGGATAATATTGAGGGGCTTGAATGCTTTCTTAAAACATTTGATTTTTGTTGGGTATGCAAGTGGAAGCATTTTTATAATACTTTTGCCAAGCATCAATTCTTTTAAAATGGCTTTTCCATTCTTTTAAGGGCTCCCATTGCACTGCAACCTATTTAAATTTTTCTTTAAAAATTACATAAGAATTTGGAGATGTGAGTAGATGCATATAACTCATTTTTATGCAAAAATCCAGCTTTGTGTTTTATAAATTTTGAGCAAAACATCCTCTTTTTCATTCTGGTCCAGTTTGGTACTTTGCACTGCAACCCTATTTTAAATTCCTCTAGTGATCTTGGGATCTTTCCTGCTATTAGTACTTGCTACAAAACCCTTAAGTCCAGGATATTGGACCCATTTGAATAATTTTGGTCCATGCAATAATAGCCTACATTTTCTGTCCAGATTTGGTTTTCTCAAAAACTTGCACTAACAAGTTTCTGTTTTTCTCAAACTAACCATTCCATTTTCTTGTGCATCTAGAGAGACCATGATCTGGAAAGTTTGGTGGCCAGAAAACATCCCTAGATGCCCATGGCATTCTGTCGAGCACCTTGTGCGCCGGGACAGAATTGACATAGTTTTTAGTTTGCATTGTGGAGTTGATTTCTGTGCCAAACCAGCATGTCTAATGGAGCTATAGTAACCAACCTAGCTATCCTGTTAAGTCTTACCCTAACCCAAGCTTTCTAGATTGCATTGGCATTTCGTCGAATGGTTGGTGGGCATGCTCTGGGCGCGGCCAGAGCGCGCATATGGCTGCCAACGCAACCGAACCGCCGCGTCGCACTTAACCCCGCGCCCCTGGCTTTGGCTCGCCCGCAGGGCCGCGCCCCGTTCCCATCAGCTCGCCCGTGCCTCTCTGCCACCTCTGGCACCCCTCAGCGCCGCCACAGCAAGCTCTCTCGGCGGCATGCCTTCGGCCGTAGCGCGCCCCTGCCGCGGCAGCACCGCCCAAACCATCTCCGCTCGCCAGCTGCCTCCTTGTGCAGTGCCTCGTCCGTCCGCTAGCTCCTGACGCCGTCCCCGACCTCGACGTGTCACCCTGCAAGCTACAGAGCAGCGGTTCACCGATCTTATCCGCCGCCACCGTCGAGCTTATCCTCTGGCAACCGACGAACTGACCTCCCCCGCCTATAAAAGGAGCCCCCGAGCTCGTCCAGACCCTCAGGCAACCTCAGGCCATCTCCCTAGAGCCCCCGTAGCCAGCAATCGATGGAGGGAGGCCGTCTTCCTCGTCTTCGGTAGCTTCGGCCGCCGCCGCATTCCAGTGCCGTGCGTCGCAGGCAGAGCCTCCCCCGCCCATCCAGTGCCACCATACTCTTCCCCTAGACCATGCGGAGCTTCCCAACCCCTCAAACACGACCAAGAACCGCCGTAGCTCGAGACCCCAAATCCTCCCGAGACGCCGTCCGCCGCAGAGCTCGTCGCCGGCGACTCCCTCCACCCCCGCGGACCTAACAACCACCGGGAGGACCGCCCTGGACTGGTGGATCCATCCCCGCCCTCAGAACCCCGCGAGGAGCCGCCGTTCGCCGGCGTCGATCGCCGGAGCCCCGCCTCGGCTCGGCCAGAGGAGGAAGAGGGCGCGGGCGACTGGTCAAACCTGACCAGTGGGCCCGAGGGACCCACTGTCAGTGACCCCGAGCCGGCCGCGCTGGTTTAAGTGAAGACGTAAACCTTGAAGTACGCCTTCTCCGCCTCTAAAGCGTATTCTATTTCGAACCGTTTTCTTTTGCTGTTTTATTTAAAAACATATTTTGACCAGGACTTTGACTGGGCATATCTTTTTAAATAAAACTCCAAATGAGTTGATTCTTTTTCCTACCTCTCTCAAATTTCACCTAGTTTATTTTAAGATTTATTTCAAAAATAATTATGACAACTTTTTGTACTGTTTTTAAAGTTTGTGTTAATTTGAATATTTTCAAAAATAGGAATTTGGAGAGAAGATCAAAACTTTCAAAGTGCACCCCACCTACATACTCTTGGAAGGCAAGCATCTTGAACTCCATTATGACATAAGCTGTGTGTTGTTTTGCTAGAACATATGAACTCCATCAATATGCTAAAATGGAGTAGCGTTATTTCATGTAGAAGTCATACTCTTGCATATCCACATATGGTGAAAGTCTTTTCTGTTATATGTGTGATATTGGTGACAGTAGCCACTTCTCATGCCACATATGCCTGGTGATAGTTCGGATGGAGTCCGAAGGAAGATTGTGTTCCGGTGAACACAACCGCGTGACGGACATCTCGTTGTGGCGAGGATGTGCAGTGAGGCATGATGGGGCATGAGGGGTGGTGACCCTGTCAGGAAAACTGTGGAAAGTATCTGTTGTGCTAACCATGCAGGGAACACATAAGCCTCCTGAGTCGACCATAGATCGAGTCTTGTTCCAGTAACCCCCATGCTTGTTTTCGTACTACCACTTGTCCCTGCCGCGGGCAGGGTACGGTTCAGTAAGTTGTCAACCCCTTTCTTGGCACACACCGTACAGAGAGGCCATGGTGGAAGATACCGGGTGCATCCGGTAGGCATGCCACATGGTCCGGGGGCATGGGTGTTTCCGGTTGGGGCCGAGAGGGGGGCACCCCTTAGTAGCGCGCGATATAAATTTGATCCCATGCTAATCGAGGTTGTAGCCTCCCCGCTTAGAGTTTTGCTTAACAAGTGTCATGGGTGATTCCAGGCACCGGTAAGTTAAGCTGGTGTGTGCTGGTTGGGTGTGTTTTCAATTCAAAGACCGTAAGCGGAATTAGTCCCGGTGGACTAAAGGAATCCGTTACTCGTGGGTAAAGAGTACACCCTCTGCAGAGTTTATATCTATTCGAATAGCCGTATCCGCGGTTAAGGACTACAGTCTGGGATGGGTCAAGTGTCGGTCTTAGCGTCGGTCTTCGGAGGAAAAATTTTAAACCAGAATATTGATCATGACGTGTGACGAATGATGATTGTGATTATTATTATTGTGGACTAACCATTTATATTGTTGTTGAATTGTTGAGTATCCCTAGGATGGTTCTACCTCCAGAATACTCATTGTGATTATTATTATATAAGCCCTTTATGTGGTGTCGCTGAGACGCCCGACTGTGGCATACTTGTTATTTATTTATAAGCCCTTTATGTGGTGTCGCTGAGACGCCCGACTGTGGCATGCTTGTTATTTAATTTCCTTATAAGCCCTTTATGTGGTGTCGCTCAGACACCCGACTGTGGCATGTTGATTATTTATTTTCCTTATAAGCCCTTTAGGTGGCGTCGCTCAGACACCCGACTGTGGCATGTTGATTATTTATTTTCCTTATAAGCCCTTTAGGTGGCGTCGCTCCGATGCCCGACTGTGGCACGCATGTGATTTATTTTTCTTATAAGCCCTTTATGTGGCGTCGCTCAGACGCCCGACTGAGGCATGCTTTATATTATTATCCTTTCGAGGCATCGCTTCAGGCACCCGATCAGTTTATTTTATCTTCATTCTCTGATTGCTTATTCCTGTTTAATACAAATGACCTGCTCATGTGCATCATGAATTTTATTTTGGGACTGACTAAGTGATCATGGATTATTTCAGTGCATGATTATCACCTGCTATGTTATACCTGTTTTCATGATGTTTGCGAGTACATTCAAAGTACTCACTGGCTTGTCCCTGGCTATTGTCTTGGCCAGATCTCTTGCTTGGAAAGGAGCACAACGACGACAGCCCCGGAACCTAGACAATGGAGATAGCAGACGTGCGAAGATAGGAGTTATCCAGGTCAGCTGTTCCTGTGGGAAATGGAGTCCCATAGACACTGATGAGCCGCAAACCGCTTCCGTCGTCAACCACTAGAAACTTTTGTTGTACTCATGGACCAGAATGGTCTTGTACTACATATTTTATATTTTGCTTGGAATTTCTGTATCAAGATTGTGTCTCATCAGCTAACAGTAATCCTGGGGCTGGTGAGCACAAGGACCATTGACTGGGAAATTTATATCCTGGAAAACCGATCCTGACAGGCGCGCCCCCCTGGCCGCGCCGGGGGGGGGCGCCTGGAGCCCCTGGCCCACCTCCAGATGCCCCCTTTTGCATATATATTCTCCGAAAACCCTAAAAAGAAGACTTTTTACGGAGTTCCGCCGCCGCTTCGAGGCGGAACCCAACGGAGAAGAAAAGGGCATCTCCGGCGGGCAGATTCCGCCGGGGAGATCACCTCCCGGAAGGGGAGATCGTCGCCATCGTTATCACCATCGTCACGGGCGTCATCGAGATCATCATCAACATCATCCCCAACATCAGCACCATCTCCATCTTCATCCAAATCTCATCTTACAATCACAACTCGTGTTGTAACTTGTACTACCTATCCTCTCTACTCCATCGGTGTTGATTACTACTTGTGGTGAATGCTATTGAGTTTTGTTGGAGAAATATTATTATGTCCAGATTGTTTATCACATATTTATCCCCGCCGATCATGGTCTCTTTTATGTCTCGTGAGTAGTTACCTTAGTTCTTGAGGACATGGGGAAAGTCTTGTTGTTAGTAGTCATATGCTGTTGAAGTAATATGTGTTGTTTGATACTTAAGTTGTGTTGTCATTCTACTAGTGGTGTTGTGTGAGTCGAACACCCAACACTTCGCCTTATTAAGGACCTAGGAGAATACATTGTGTATAAAGAATGCTTTTGGTGGGTTGCCGGAGTGACAGAAACCTGAATCCCAGTTCGCACGCTTTCGCATGAGGGAATAATGGATCCTCGATCGTATTGCTATGGTTAGGCTTTTGCCTTAAATTCTATCTTGTATTTGCGGATGCTTGCAAGGTGTTTAATCATAAGAGTGCATTCATCTTAGTCTAGAGAGTGCACTAGCATAGATCCACCCACTCAACACTTATCAACACATAACATAGTATCGATACGGAATATGGTGAAAGCACATGACTACCTCTCCCGTGTGTCCTCAGGAACGCTTTAGTCTTTATAAGTTCAGTTGCTAGGCCTCTCCTTTGCTAAGAAAGGATTGGGCCACTTGTTACTCTCAGTACCTTTCATACTACTTGCTTTTACTATCATGTTGCTTATATCGAGAAAACCCCTAAAAGTTATCTTTCAGTGCTTGCAATAATTTCTTGCTCAGAATCGCTTATCTATACCTTCTGCTCCTCGTTGGGTTCGACACTCTTACTTATCGAAAACGCTGCAATAGATCCCTTACGGTTGTGGGTCATCAGCGCGCTGCGCTCCCGCCTGGCTTCCTCGCCTCCGAACGCCGCCTCCGGCGACCCTCCTCCAGGCGCCCCGTCCGGCGCTCGCTCGTCCCACGCCTCCTCTAGCTCTGCCGAGCCGCCACCGCCGCAGGCCTGGACGAGCCCTGCCTCCGCGCCTCGATACCACACCGCCAGATCGAGCCCCGCCGCCGCGTTTCGGATCTCACCGCCGGATCATCTGTCGCCACCGGACTCACCACCAGCCGGGAATGGGTCCCTCCGCCTCGGATCTGTTCAGATCCGGCCGGATCCATTCGCTTCTCCCCTTCGCCGAAGGTCTTCCCCGCCGCCGACGATGTTGGCCGCCTCCCTCCCTTGCTCGTGCGGGAGCACGGGAGGACGATGACACGCACGCGCAGCGCCCGCATGGGCCTCGCTCCAGCACCGCATGGGCCGCAGCCCCGGCCGCTTCATGGGCCTCCTCGCCCACCGGCCCATCCCCACCGGCCTGCAAGTGCCTCCTCTTCCGACCTGGGCTTCGGCCCACGAGGTGAGCAACCGCCCAGTAAAACCCGCCCCAGGCGGCTTTTAGTTTCTTGCGCCGTATCTGTTCTTCTCTCTCTCTGCAAAAAAAACTGCTAAGTCCCTGTATAGTGAAAACATGTTGGCAGCTTGTGTGGGTGATATCTTTGTGCATGATTATCTGATTGTTGTGTATAATATATCAAAATGTTCGTCTCGTGATGCTCTTCATATTGTTGTACTGTGGCATGCTTGTTTGAGTTCATCTTGATGCCCTAATCATCGTCGCAAAAGTGCTATATGTTTTAAACTGCTGAAAACTGTTGTTAAGTGTGCATGTTCGAGTTATGATAACTTTGTGCATGTTGGTCCAAATGGAGTGTATGATATGTCAAAATGTTCATTGTGAAGTGCTCTACATGATGGTTGCTGTAGCATTCATGTTAGGTGCCATATTGCCATGTTTATCTCTGTTGAAAAAGTGCATGTGGTTGTTAAGTGCTGAAACTTGTTATGAGATGTTGGTTTGTCATTTTTTTTATCTTTATGTGTGATTTTTGTTTGAGCTACATGTCAATATGTTTTAGAAGAACAATCATGCCATCTTTGTTGTGGTGCAATCCACTTTTCATGTTATGCCTTGTGGTGTTTGCAACAAGCTTGTAAAGTGTCCTACTCGCTGATGTTATTTTCTATGACTTGTTGAAAAACTGCTAAGTCTGAAACTGTTATAACCTGATGCCATGTTTGCTTGATACCCTACTCAAATCCATGCATCTTTTGGGTTGTCCAATGACCATGTCTTGTTGTCCATGTTATGCTCTATCCATCCATGTCCTTGTTTGCCATTATTGCTAGCTGTAGCTTATTTATTTCTTGCTCTCAAGTTGCTATAAAATGTTTATGTCAGCCTGTTATCAATAAGTTCAGTTTTCGCATGTGAATTGCTAGTGATCTATGCATCCTATGACCATGTTCTTGCCATGAGTAGCTTCATAAACATGTCTTCTTGTTGTTGGATATATTCACATGCCATGATATGCTTTGAGATGAGTTGCACAAGCTTGCAAACATGCCTACTTGTCGTTGTTTCTGCCATGCTTTGTTTTTTCACTAAGTCTGAGAAATCAGTAAACTTCTTGAATCTTGCCATGCTAGTTTAATTGTGTTCCAGCAAGTTTTTGGGTGTGCTCTGAGTTCATGCTTGTTGAGAATCATGTATATTTCACATCCATGCCTTTTGTTATCATGTTTGGGTGTTGTAGCATAAATATACCTTGCTCCAAAGTTGCTATGTTGCTGTTAACTTCAGCTTTGCATTGTAACTTGTTTTGCTCATATCTTCTAGGCCGTTGCTCCGTTTTGAGTGTGTCCTATATGAAACTTGTGTGTTTTTGCATGAAGATGGATAATACCATGTTGTTTACATGCTTTGAGTGAGTTTCCTTGTTGTTTGGATGCATCTTGCATAATTGCCATTGACTTGTTTTGCTCATATCTTCTAGGCCGTAGCTCCGAATTAAACGAACTTGATTTGTAACTTCACTAGAATTTCGAGTAGATCTTCATGGTGCATGTTAACCTTCTGTTTAACAACTTTAACTTAAGGTTTGTTCAGATCTGGACCAATTTCGAAATGTGCATATGAGGACTTACCGGAATTGTTATATGTTGTTTCCGGCCTCATTTAAACTTGTTGGGTTGTGTTGTTCTTGTATGCATCATCCCTTGCCATGTCTTGCATCATATAGAATTTTCTTGCATCATACTTGGTTGAGCATCTTGTCATGTTCTTGAGTGGTGTGTTTACCATGTTGTGTGCTTCTTCTCGCTAGTTCATATTCTGTTGCGATCGTGAGGATTCGTTCGGCTATGCTTGTTCGTCTTCGTGGCTTCTTCTTCGTCTACTTCATGGACTCGTTCTTCTTCCTTGTGGGATCTCAGGCAAGATGACCATCACCTTGGATACCTTTACTATCATTGCCATGCTAGTTGTCTCGATGCTATCGTTATATGTCGCGCTACCTATCTTTTGTTGTCAGCCTCTCCTTGTTTCCATGAAACCTCTAACCTTTGACACCTTCCCAGCAAACCATTGTTTGGCTATGTTACCCGCTTGCTCAGCCCTCTTATAGCGTTGTTAGTTGCAGGTGAAGATGAAGATTGCTCCAGTTGGAACTTGTTGTTGGAATATCACAATATATCTTATATATATTAAAACACACATATATACTTGGCAATGGGTGGAAGGCTTGGCCTTTTGCTCGATGTTTTGTTCCACTCATGCCGCCTTAGAAGCCGATAAACCGGAGTTATGTTCCTTGATTTTGCGTCCCTAACACGGTTGGGTATATGGGGACCCCTTGATAGTTCGTCTTTGAATAAAACTCCTCCAGCAAGGCCCAACATTGGTTGTAATTTGCCTCATAATAAAACCTTAATTAATTAATTAAATTGCATAGGGGGTCTCGTCCTCGAGGATTCTTTTCTACATAACAGGGGGGCAGTGCTGATGGTGTTGGTCCCAAACTAGAGCCACTTGCGGTGCCACCCAGTTATCTGGGGTCTTCGGTTGCCGTACGTACTACTCATCCAGACGTGGCCTGAGACGAGATACGCGCGGCTACTATCAGGGTGTCGGCACGCCGGGAGGTCTTGCTGGACTTGTTTTACCATTGTTGAAATGTCTTGTGCACCGGGATTCCGAGTCTGATCGGATTGTCCCTAAGATAAGGGGTAATACTTTTACTTCTGCTGATCGTGAGAGCTTGTGATGGGCTAAGCTGGGACACCCCTGCAGGGTTATGATCTTTCGAAAGCCGTGCCCGCGGTTATGTGGCAGATTGGAATTTTTTAATGTCCGGTTGTAGAAAACTTGACAGAGGATCCGAAATAAAACACATGAACCGCATGAGTAACCGTGATCGTCTATTTTCACTTTGAGAAGAGAACACGGTGGGGTTATGTTTGACTCGTAGGTAGTTCAGGATCTGTAGCGATCATTACTAGTTTGCGACCGTTTGCGTAGATGCTCATCTTACTCTTGTACTCGTAAGTTAGCCACCATACATATGCTTAGCCACTGCTGCAACCTCACCACTTAACCTCTTCCTACCCATAAAGATTTGCTAGTCTTGATACCCATGGTTATGGGATTGCTGAGTCCTCGTGGCTCGCAGATACTACAACACCAGTTGCAGGTGCAGGTTTCCGATGACTTGACGTGAGAGCGATGTACTTGTGTTGGAGTTCTTTCTTCTTCTGCTTCATCAGTCTTGGGTTAGGTTCCTGGTCGGCAGCCTAGGATAGCATATGGATGTCATTGTGCTTTTCATGTTTGCATCCGTAGTCGGATGCCTTGTATTGATGTTGTTGTATTCATGTGACTTGTATGAATTGTTGTATCCCCATGTATTTATGTATTGGTATGATGTAATGATATCCGTCTTGGTATGCGCCCGAAATGCGGTTGTGCCCCAATCACGAGTGTGTCACGTGATCGGGATAAAATTGAATCTTGGGCCTGACAGTATCTACTTTTCCAAACACTTTTGCCCTTGTTTTGGACTCTAACTTGCATGATTTGAATGGAACCAACCCGGACTGACGCTGTTTTCAGCAGAACTGCCATGGTGTTGTTTTTGTGCAGAAATAAAAAGTTTTCGGAATGACCTGAAAATCCACGGACAATTATTTCGGAAAATATAAAAAAAATATGCGGAAAGATCCACGTCAGGGGGCCCACACCCTGTCCACGAGGGTGGGGGCGCGCCCCCTCCCCCTAGGCGCGCCCCCCCTGCCTCGTGGGCCCCCTGATGCTCCACCGACGTACCCCCAAATAACATGTATTCACTTTTGGGGAGAAAAAAATCAGAGAGGAAGAATTATCGTGTTTTACGATACGGAGCCGCCGCCAAGCCCTAATCTCTCTCGGGAGGGCTGATCTGGAGTCCGTTCGGGGCTCCGGGGAGTGGAGATCGTCGCCATCGTCATCATCAACCTTCCTCCATCACCAATTTCATGATGCTCACCGCCGTGCATGAGTAATTCCATCGTAGGCTTGCTGGACGGTGATGCGTTGGATGAGATTTACCATGTAATCGAGTTAGTTTTGTTAGGGTTTGATGCCTAGTATCCATTATGTTCTGAGATTGCTGTTGCTATGACTTTGCTATGCTTAATTGTTGTTACTAGGGCCCGAGTGCCATGATTTCAGATCTGAACCTATTATGTTGTAATGAATATATGTGTGTTCTTGATCCTATCTTGCAAGCCTATAGTCACCTACTATGTGTTATAATCCGGCAACCCCGAAGTGACAATAATCGGGACCACTCCCGGTGATGACCATAGTTTGAGGAGTTCGTGTATTCACAATGTGTTAATGCTTTGGTTTGGTACTCTATCAGAAGGAGGCCTTAATATCCCTTAGTTTCCAATAGGACCCCGCTGCCACGGGAGGGTAGGACAAAAGTTGTCATGCAAGTTCTTTTCCATAAGCATGTATGACTATATTCGAAATACATGCCTACATTACATTGATGAACTAGAGCTAGTTCTATGTCACCATAGGTTATAACTTTTACATGATGAATTGCATCTGACATAATTCCCCATCACCGATCCAATGCCTACGAGCTTTTCACATATTGCTTGTTGCTTATTTACTTTTCCACTGCAATTGTTACAAAAACTACAAAAACACTACCGTTAGTTTTATTGCCGCTACCACTATCTCCATATTACTTTTCTACTAAACTACCTTGCTGCAGATACTAAGTTTCCAGGTGTGGTTGAATTGACAACTCAGCTGCTAATATTTAAGAGTATTCTTTGGCTCTCCTTGTATCGAATCAATAAATTTGGGTTGAATACTTTACCCTCGAAAACTGTTGCGATCCCCTACACTTGAGGGTTATCACTCCACCCACAAAGGGTCCACGAAGAAGCAACCTTGTCTATCCCACCATGGTCGTCGCCCACGAAGGAGTTGCCTCACTAGCGTAGATCTTCACGAAGTAGGTGATCTCCTTGCCCTTACAAACTCCTTGGTTCAACTCCACAATCTTGTCGGAGGCTCCCAAGTGACACCTAACCAATCTAGGAGACACCACTCTCCAAAAGTTAATAAATGGTGTGTTGATGATGAACTCCTTGCTCTAGTGCTTCAAGTGATAGTGTCCCAAGACTCAACTCTCTCCCATATATTTGGATATGGTGGAAAGAAGATTTGAGTGGAAGGCAACTTGGGGAAGGCTAGAGATCAAGATTCTTGTGGTTGGATTGGAATATCTTGGTCTCAACACATGAGCAAGTGATTTTTCCTCAGAAAATGAATAGTGGAAGTGTAGGCACGTTCTGATGGCTCTCTCACTGATGGAGAAGGGATGTGATACGTCTCCAACGTATCTATAATTTTTTATTGTTCCATGCTATTATTTATGATGTCTTGGATGTTTAATGGGCTTTGTCATACACTTTTATATCATTTTTGGGACTAACCTACTAACCCAAAGGCCCAGTCCACATTGCTGTTTTTGCCTATTTCAGGGTTTTGCAGAAAAGGAATATCAAATAGAGTCCAAACGGAATGAAACCTTCGGGAGAGATATTTTCGGAGAAAATCACGCAAGCGAGGCTTGAGAACCACGTCAGGGGAGCCACGAGGTGCCCACAAGGTTGGGGGTGCGCCCCCTTCCCAGGGCGCACCCCCCTACCTCGTGGGGCCCTCGTGAGTCCCCCGATGTCCCCCTTCCTCCTATATAAGCCTACGTACCCCGAAACCATCAGCAACAGATAGAAAACCCTAATTCCACCGCCGTAACCTTCTGTTCACGTGAGATCCCATCTTGGAGCCTGTTCTGGAGATCCGCCGGAGGGGGGATCCATCACGGAGTGCTTCTAAATCATCATCATCGCCCTCACCATGAGTTGTGAGTAGTTTACCACAGACCTTCGAGTTCATAGCTAGTATCTAGATGGCTTCTTCTCTCTCTATATGGATCTCAATACAAAGTTCTCCTCGGTCTTCAAGGAGATCTATTCGATGTAATCTCTTTTTGCGGTGTGTTTGTCGAGATCCGATGAATTGTGAGTTCATGATCAAGATTATCTATGAGAAATATTTGGTTCTTTTCTGAACTCTTTATGTGTGCTCATAATATCCTTGCAAGTCTCTTCGAATTATTGTTTGGTTTGACCTACTAGATCTATAGTTCTTGCAATGGGAGAAGTGCTTGGCTTTGGGTTCAATCTTGTGGTGTCCTTTCCTAGTGACAGTAGGGGCAGCAAGGCATGTATTGTATTGTTGCCATCGTGGATAAAAAGATGGGGTTTATATCATATTGCTTGAGTTTATCCCTCTACATCATGTCATCTTGCTTAAGGTGTTACTCTGTTCTTATGAACTTAACACACTAGATGCATGCTAGATAGTGGTCGATGTGTGGAGTAATAGTAGTAGATGCAGGCAGGAATCGGTCTACTTGTCTCGGACGTGATGCCTATATACAATGATCATGCCTGGATAGTCTCATAATTATTCGCTTTTCTATCAATTGCTCGACAGTAATTTGTTTACCCGCCGTAGAATATCGCTATCATGAGAGAAGCCACTAGAGAACACTATGCCCCTCGGGTCTATTATCAATCTACATCTACTTTACTTTTTCCGCTTTTACTTTCTGTTCTTATAAACAAAAATACCAAAAATATAAACTATCATCTCTATCAGATCTCACTTTCATAAGTGACCGTAAGGGGATTGACAACCCCTTATCGCGTTGGCTGCGAAGTTCTTATTTGTTTGTGCAGGTGCAAGGGACTCATGCGTGGTCTCCTACTGGATTGATACCTTGGTTCTCAAAAACTGAGGGAAATACTTACGCTACGGTGCTGAATCTCCCTTTCCCCTTCGAGGGAATACAACGCAAGCTCGAGAAGTAGCAGGGTGGAGGGGTATATATAACCTCCACACAAAATCTAGCCATTACACACATTTGATCCAACTCGGTCAGAGGGAATAAACAAACTCGGTCAGACCGAAGCAGTTCAAAATGTGAACGTTAGACATTTCGGTGGGACCGCAGTATCAACTCGGTGAGACCGATGCATTAGGGTTAGGGCAAAACCTCAACTCGGTTTGACCAATTACACAAACTCGGTGATACCGATTTCGGTAATAGGCTAACAGACTGTTGGTCAGGCAAACTCGGTGGGACCAAATCGCTCATCTCAGTGAGACCGAAATGTTACAAAGGGAAACAGAGAGTTTGCAATCCCATCTCGATGAGACCGAGATCCCTATCCGTGAGACCAAACTAATTAGGGTTTGTGGCAGTGGCTATGTCAAGTGAACTCGGTGGCGCCGGATAGATCAAATCGGTGGGGCCGAGTTTGACTTTTAGGTTTGGGACATATGTGGAAATGACAAAGTGCTTGTGGGATTTGGAGCATATCACTAAGCATTTTGAGCAAGTAACCCATTAAGCAACACCTCATCCCCTTTTAATAGTATTGGCTTTTCCTATGGACTCAATGTGATCTTGGATCACTAAAATGAAAATGTAGAGTCTTGAGCTTTTGCCAATCCTTAGCTTCTTGAAAAGGGTTCCACATCCTCTTGTCCTGCCACTCCACTTTTGAACTCATCTGAAATATACTAGATGAAAATATTAGTCCAACAAGAGATATGTTGTCATTAATTACCAAAATCACCCAGGGAGGACTTGTGCTTTCAATCTCCCCCTTTTTGGAAATTGATGACAATCATACCTCAAAGCTTCAGATAAAGATATGAAGGATAACAGGTAAAGCTTTGGAAAAACATGTAACAAGCATATGCTCCCCCTACATGTATGCAATCATGTAAATGTAGAATATAAGAGCATGTGAGTGCATAAGCATGTCTGAGCAGGCAATGAGTTACATGTATCTTGGCTATATGCATTAGGGAAAATGATGTTGAATGTAGAAAATGTACCTCCATGTTTATGGGTCCTCCTTGCTAACAATATGTACAACAGCAAGATATCATCATGCACATGGATGTGATGCATATACTTACCTTGTGGTCTGAGCTGGCTTTGGAGAAGGTGAACTTGAGAAAACAGGGTTAGATGGTTAGATAACACAAGATCACCTACTAAACAAAGCACAATGTGTAATCACAAAAGTACCAAGATTGGGATGACATGTAGAAAGTGAGTACTGAGTACTCTACATGCTTATAGACATGTCCCCAAAGAGATAAAGATATGCAATGAGTTACAAAGATTTTCTTCCCTTAAGTGTCTTTTTCCCCCTGAATCTTATATTGGATAATGGGAGAAGATAGGGTAGAAGAAAATCAGAGCAAACTAGCAAAATAGAAAGACAGAGCAAACCAATCATAATACATACTAACATGTATTTCCCCTCATGAAGACATGTGACTTCTCTCCTCTTTGGATAATGAGCATCTGAAGATAATCTATGATGTGCTCTCTCTCCCCCTTTGACATCAATTTCCAAGAAGGGATCTTCTGAAGCATGAGTCAAATAGATTTGGTCCTTGGGTCATATTAGAAAGCAACTTGTAGTTTAGGATGCTAGTAGAGGAAAAGAATAATTGAGTGGAGCTGGAATAGATATGCAGGATGCAAATGGCAAAATCTTTGCTCAATGTTGAAATCGGTGAGACCGATTAATTTTCATTGGTGACACCGCGTTGGCAGTGTCAAGGATGATGCATATCGGTCAGATCGGGTTTGTCCTTATCGGTCGGACTGATGAACAATCTGCAATATAGCATTACAGTTCGGTCTAGCTGAGAGGCAGAGATCGATGCGACCGAGTTCAATAGAGAGGAAGGATTTTGTCATTTCAGCTCACTAGGCAAATAAGATCTCATAAAGATTTGCAGGGAATTAACTTAAGGAATTGCAATGAATTTGATGCAGAAAATAACATAAAAAGAAAAGAAATCTAGATGAAGTTTTTTTTGAAAGGGAACAAGCATGCAAAGGATGAATCCAAGAACATGGAGAAACACTAGAGAACTTCATCTAGAAATGGTCGGCGACAGAGTGTCAGGGTATTGGGATCGACACCTATGGGATCACAAGAATCCCTACTACGGTTGTGGGGCGCGGGCTTGAGAGAAGAGCGGATCTAACAGTTAGCACACGGTTCCTTTACCCAGGTTCGGGCCGCAAACGTGCGTAAAACCCTACTCCTGCTTTGGTGGATTATATGTTTGTGTTCTTCAGCTAGTGAGGAGCTCCAAAAGAGTCGTGAAGATTTCTAAAAAGCCGAATCCTTCTCCTCGTCGCCTCGGGCCTCCTTTTATAGGAAAAAGGGGTTGCCACAGTGGCACACAGGAGGTGGAAAGGGTACAGTGATGCGAGGTTATCCCTCGCATTACAGGACAAGGCGCATTTAATGCGCTTAGCTTAGGTGTCCTCGCTTTATCGGGGACGAGGGCAGACGTCCGTCTTGTCCGTCGTGGATCCTCCTTGTGTTGACACGCGCCCTGGCCAGCGGTGCCTAAGGCGCCATGAAGGCCGGCAGGCAGCTGAGGTGGCGCAACGGCGGGTCTCCACGAAGATCTTCATGTTGCCACGCAGGAGCCTGCCCAGCTGGTTGGGTCGGCAGCTGCATGGGCGGTGGAAACTCAGTTGGTGCGGGCCTGACGGTGGCCCTGCGGGCGCCCTCGGCAAGGGCCTTGCCGGGGCCCCGGCAAGGGTCTTGCCGCGGTGCCTGCTGTCATCCCCGGCAAGGTGCTTGCCGGAAGCCTTGTGGTTCTCCCTGGATGGGATCCCGCCAAGGGTCGTCGTCCTCTTAGTGTGTGTATCTGTTCTTTAATGTCTTCACAAAGATCTGCATGCCACCATGGGGATATCTCCCGAATCCTTGCCTCATGGGGGCAGTGGACTCAAGGGTGATCCGCTCCGTAGGCGTGGGGCGAGCTGCCGTGGCAAGGGTTTTGCCGGGGTTGCCAGAGCCGGCCCCGGCAAGGGTCTTGCCAGGGCTGCTGAAACCGGCTCCCGGCAAGGACCTTGCCGGGGGAAGCCGCTTCGTCCCTTTGCTCTTTGTGGTCTTGTTCTTGGCGTTGCTCCAATTCCATCGAGCTTCGGTCTTTCCTTGGCTCACCTCCCCTGTTGTGCTTGGTGTGGTGGTGCCCGTGGCTCAGACTGCCCGTGCACAGTCATAGGGGTACAAAAAGTGTGCCCCTCTTTTTGTACACCGACAGGAGCCCCCGAGCCTGGGCCACACATGAGCGCGAAGCGTTGTTGGGCCAGGCCCAGAACGGTGCGCGGGCAGGCGGGGCGGTTTTCACCGTGGTAAAATTTCCTGCGCGCTACGCCTCCCACCACCCGCGCGCACGACGCGGGGTGGAGGGGCGTGCGTGACGTGGGCGGCATGTGTGGGGCGGTTTCCGCAGGCATGTGTCACGTCGCAGTAAATGCGAAAGGAGGCGGCTTCGCGCCTTCCCCGTACATGGAGGGAGGCCTGGAGGCGCGGCCCATTTACTGAATTGGGCCGAGGCGCGGTCGTCTAGACGTCCATTCCCCACGATCACGGGGTGGGGAGAGGTTGCCTCACCCGTCCCCTCGGTTCTGCACATTCCCCATGTGTCCTCCATGCGCTTGAGGTGGCGAACGATGGATGCGGGAAACCGAGCCATCGCTGGTTGGGGCGGCGGGTCGGTCCCGGTTCCCTCGCCTTCTGTGTCTTGATTGGCCGAGCGAGGCGGTCGAGCCCCAGCCTCGCCCCTTTATAAAGAGCAGGGGGGAAGGGACGGCGCCCCACACTCCCCCATCTTCTTTCTCCTTCAGCTTCTGCTTCTCGCTTCTGTTCGCCATGAAGAGGGTCGCTGCTCGACAACGCGTCCCTCCTTCTCCTGCACCTGCAGTGGCTGAACCAGCCACGAGGGGAAGGGGGAGGGCGCGAGGCCGTGGGCGAGGCCGGGGTGCTCGGGGAAGAGGAGGACGGGGCAGCCCGCCGGCCTCGCCCCCGCCAGCAGCCCCTCCTCCAATGGAAGGCCATATTGGGGATGACCGTTGTGAGTTCTTTGTAAGGATGCGGGGGCCGCCGCGCCGTCGCCTTCATCTCCCGACTCCATTTGCGCGGGAGATGGAGGTGGATCCGCCGGAGTCGATGCGGCTGCACATGAGGGGCTGCGGGATCAATGGCACGCGGGTCCGCATCGACTTCCTTGCCCCTCACGTGATGTATCTTCGTCAAGGATGGAAGAAGTTCACTCGCATCCACAGCCTGACGGATGGGCTCACCCTCCATTTCAAGTTGATGGAGGATGGTCATCTCTCCGTCAAGGTCTTCGGGCACCTCGGGACTCGTGCGAGGTGCTGAGTGGAGAGCTCCTCCGATGACGAAGACTCCTCCTCGAACGAGGATGACGAGGAGGACAGCGGCAGCGACGACGAGGGCATTGGACGGTAGGACAACGGGTCCGACTAGGTGTTGGGCGCCGCTCCTGGTGGCACCGGCGACCCCATCATCCGCGTCGCCGGCTCCTTGAACTTCTCGGGGCCGTCTCCTTGGTGGCTGGCGTAGGGAGGCTGCAAAAGAGGAGGAGGAAGAGGGCGGGCGGCAAGGTCGTCATGTCGGAGTAAACGGGCACCGACGCCTTCGACGCGTACTGACGTCCTGCCACCTTGTCTTCGAGCTCTGCCTCTGGCGCTGTCATCACCATCCAGCCCTTGGGCGGCCACCGACATGTCCTTTTGGTGTCTTCTGTCACCCGTAGCTCGCCTAGGCGCCCCTTTTGCCCTTCTCGCCTCCTTGACCTGCCTCCTGAGGAGGGGGACAAGAAAGGCATTACGGGCATCTTATCTCTTTTTAGTTTGTAAGCCTTTGGGCATCTGTTAACTTTAAAACTTGTAATCTCCTTGTTCATGATTTTCATTCCCTATGGACTGTACCTGAATGGAATGTTTTTAATGAAAAAGAAATGTTTGCCGGGTCATTTGTTTGCAGGTAGAACCCACAACAGGGAATAAATCCCTGATATCTCTAAGATAAACATTTTCTTGCCCGGCAACAGGCCTTGCCGTCCCCCCTACTTCGCTCGACCTTTCTCACGCCCTTGGCGGAGGCAGGGATGAAGTGGTCTTAGGCCCCTCGTCTCACCTTTTCGCTGCCGTGACTACGACCAAACTTAGTCCCAGGAACGAGCCCTAGGACCTAGAGTTATGGGAGCACGGTAGCTTAAGGAAAAGAACGAGATTTCACATACCTCAGTCCATAATGGAATGCATGATAGGGGATGAAGAACTTATCTGAACTTGCAGCCCCCGGCGATCCTGATTCGCCGTGGGCGAATCTTTGCTCTTGTAGCCCCTGGCAACACTGGCTTGTCGGGGCCTTGATGCTGATCTGTTCCTCTTGCTTCTCCCAAATGGCCTCGGCAAGGATGTATGTGCGTCCTGTGAACCAAAGGAGATAGAGGAAAGACAAAGAGACGCAAACACGACCTCTAAGCTAGGAGTTAGCCGCCGCTAAGCACTATCAACCCTAACCAAGGACGGGACTCGACTCAGCATGCATGCTATAACTTAGGGCGCCAGCTCTTCATTTATTTATGCTCAGGGTCTGTGCCTGGCTTTGTACAAAGGGTTACATGCCTTGCCGTCAAGGCTTGTAAAAAAGGGTGGCTTGCCAGGGGGGGCCGGCAAGCCGCGCCTTATGGGTAAAACTTGCGAAGATGCTCAATATTCCAGGAATTGCTCACCGGAATGGCATCCTCGGTCTCCAGGCGGACTGCGCCAGGCCTGGTGACTCGTATTACCCGATAAGGGCCTTCCCACTTCGGCGTCAACTAGTTCGTATTCCTGGCTGATTGAACGCGCCGTAGAACAAGGTCGCGTTCCTCAAAGCTTCGGGCACGGACCTTGCGGCTATGGTAGCGGCACAAGGCTTGCTGGTAGCGTGCTGCTCTCACAGCCGCCCGAAGACGATCTTCCTCAAGGAGCATTGCATCGTCTTGCCGCACTTGCTCTTGCTCAAGCTCGTCGTAAGCGAGCACTCGAGGTGACCCGTATATGAGTTCAGTGGGGAGAACTGCTTCTGCCCCGTATATCAGGGCAAAGGGCGTCTGGCCGGTGGCTCGATTTGGCGTCGTTTTGATCGACCAAAGAACCGCCGGCAATTCATCAATCCAGCGCCTCCCGCTCTTGTGCATCCTATCAAAGGTCTTTGTCCTTAATCCTCGCAGCACTTCAGCATTTGCCCTATCAGCTTGATCATTGCTTCGGGGGTGAGCAACGGAAGCGAAACAGACTTTGCTGCCGAGGTCTTGGTTATATTGCATGAAGGTGCGGCTTGTAAACTGTGTGCCGTTGCTGGTGATGATCCTGTTAGGCACACGAAAACGGCACACTAGTCCTTTGAAGAACTTGACAGCTGACTGAGCTGTGACCTTCCTTACTGCCTCCACCTCTGGCCACTTTCTGAACTTGTCGATTGCAACGTACAAGTACTCAAAGCCCCCGATGGCGCGGGGGAAAGGGCCCAGTATGTCGAGCCCCCAGACCGAGAAGGGCCAGGAGAGAGGAATGGTTTGAAGGGCTTGAGCTGGTTGTTGGAGTTTCTTTGAATGGAACTGGCACGCTTCACACCTGGTGACCAGTGCCATCGCATCCTGGAGGGCAGTGGGCCAGAAGAAGCCTTGCCGGAATGCCTTGCCGGCAAGGGCTCTTGACCCTATGTGGGATCCACATATGCCTCCATGTATTTCTGCCAACAGCTCCAGTCCTTCCTCTTGAGGGATGCACTTCAATTTCACGTCATTCGGCCTCTTTCTGTACAGGACGTCATCGACGAACTGGTACATAGCAGACCGGCGGGCTACTTTCTCCGCTTCTTCCTGCTCCTCAGGAAGTTCCCCAGTCTGGAGGAATCGGACGGTATGCTGCGCCCACGCTGGAGCCTGGGGCTCGACGGCGGGGACCAAAGGCCTTTCCTCCGCCAAGGGAGCGGCTGTCTCGACGGCAAGAGCTTGACACTCCGCCGGAGCTAGTCGTCCTGTGGCGGGCTCAGTGTCTCCGGCAACATCCTTGCCGACGGCTCCGGGGAGCTCGGCGGGAAAGTACTTGCTGGGTCCTGATTTCCTCCTCTTGTCCTGCTCTGTTGATGGATCCAGGGATGGCTGAGAAAGCTGAAGCACAAAGGTACCCGGTTCCACAGGTAGCTTGAGGGCAGCGTGCTTTGACAGGTAATCGGTGAAGTCGTTCTTCGCTCGGGGAACGTGCTCCGCCCGTATACCATCAAAGTGCTCTTCCAATTTTCTCACTTCATCGACGTAGGCCTTCATCAACGGGCTCTGGTAATCCTTATTAACTCGTTTGACGACAAGCTGCGAGTCGCTCCTGACAATGAGCTTCTTGATCCCGAGGTCTGCCGCGATCCTAAGACCAGCAAGCAGCCCCTCGTACTCAGCAGTGTTGTTCGTTGATACCTCCCTGGGGAAGTGCATCTGGACTACATACTTGAGGTGCTCTCCAGTGGGCGCGACCAGCAGTACGCCATCCCCGGCGCCTTGCAAGGAGAAAGCTCCATCAAAGTACATGATCCTGTTGCAACTCGCCTCTTTGCCGGGGAGAGCAGTTTCCTAGATTTCTTCATCAGGCATTGCTGTCCATTCAGCGAGGAACTCTGCCAGGACTCGGCTCTGAATCGTCGAGGTACTTTCAAACTTGAGGCCAAAGCTGGACAGCTCCAGTACCCACTCTACAATCCTTCCCCTTGCATCTGGATTGTGCAATATCTGTTGTAGAGGGAGGCGAGTGACGACAGTGATCTCGTGCGCCTGGAAGTAGTGACGCAACTTCCTCGAGGCCATGGGAAGGCCGAAGAGCAATTTCTGCACACCGGAGTACCTTGATCTAGCCCCCTGCAAGAGGGAGCTAACAAAGTAGACCGGGTGCTGCATCATTTTCTTCCTTGGCTGCACTTCAATCGGTGGTGTCGTCTCTACGCAAGTGGCACCAGGCTCTGTCGCTGTTATGACCCTGTCCTCAATTTCTCTCTGCGCCACTAGTGCGGCGCTGACCACCTGGTTCGTCGCCGCTAAGTATAGCAGCAACGGTTCTTGTGGCCTAGGTGCAACTAGTATTGGCGTGGAGGAAAGATACCTCTTCAGATCTTGTAACGCTGCTTCAGCTTATGCCGTCCACTCCATCGGCCCTGCCTTTTTCAAAATCTTGAAGAAGGGGAGGGCGCGCTCGGCAGACTTGGAAATGAATCTGCTCATGGCGGCAACGCAGCTAGCAAGCCGACGCACGTCCTTGACCCGTTTGGGTGCTTCAATCTGCTCAATAGCTTTGATCTTGTCCGGATTGGCTTCTATCCCACGCTGTAACACAAAGAACCCGAGGAGCTTACCGAACGGGATGCCGAAGACACACTTCTCAGGGTTCAGCTTGAGGTTGATCTTGTGTAGGTTGACAAATGTTTCTTGTAAATCCGCTATAAGGGTTGCCCTGTTCTTGGTTTTGACTACTATATCATCCATACAAGCTTCCATATTTCTATGGAGCTGGGCTTCAAAACCAATCTGGACTGCCCTTGCAAACGTCGAGCCAGCACTTTTTAACCCAAAAGGCATTCGTACGAAACAGTACGTACCACATGGGGTGATGAATGATGTCTTCTCTTCGTCTTCTCTCGCCATGAAGATCTGGTGGTAGCCGGAGTAGGCATCGAGGAATGACAACAGGTCACACCCAACCGTGGAGTCAACAATCTGGTCGATGCGCGGCAACGGGAAGGGGTCCTTGGTACAAGCTTTATTGATATCTGTGTAATCAATACACAGCCTCCACTTCCCATTTGCCTTGCGCACTACCACTGGATTGGCCAACCACGTTGGATGGAGCACTCCTCTTACCAAACCCGCAACTTTCAATTTTCGGATCTCCTTTGTGATGAACTCTTGCCGTTCCAAAGCTTGCTTCCTGACCTTCTGTTTGACGGGTCGCACATGAGGACAGACAGCAAGGTGGTGCTCAATCACCTCCCTGGGAATGCCGGGGATGTTGGATGCTTTCCATGCAAACACGTCGACATTCGCCCGCAGGAAGATGACGAGCACGTCTTCCTATTTGTCGTCAAGGGAGGAGCTTATGGTGAAAGCCCGTCATGTGCCGTCCTCCTTGACGGAAACCCTCTTGGTTGCCGGTGGCGTGGCCCAAGACTTCTTGTTTCTGTCGGTGGAGTTCTCTGGCACGTCCTCAACGGGAGCACAACACTCCGAAGAGGTGCGCTTGCCGGAGTGGGTGTCTGAGGTCTCATCGGTCTTCTTCTTTCCGGTGGAGCTCTCTGGCACGTCCTCGACAGGAGCACAGCACTCCGAAGAGGTGCGCTGTTCGGAGTGGGTGCCCGAGGTCTCGCCGGTATTCTTATTCTTCCCTCCCGGGGCTCCAGTGGCAGGAGCAAGTGCCCTCGTAGCGGCAGCTGCTGCAACCGCTTGCTCGTACAGTTGGTCAGCGTTGATCAGCGCATCCTTCTTATCGGAGGGGATGGTGATGATTGTCACAGGCCCTGGCATCTTCAGGGTGTTGTAGGCATAGTGTGACGCTGCCATGAACTTGGCCAGCGCTGGGCGGCCAAGGATCCCGTTGTAGGTCAAGGGGATCTTGGCAACATCGAACACAATCCTCTCCGTCCTATAGTTCAGATCACTTCCAAAAGTCACGGGTAGCGTGACCTTCCCCTTTGGTTGGCTTCTCCCTGGGTTGACCCCCTGAAACGTGCCCGTCTCTTCGAGGTCTCCATCAGGAACTTGTAGCTTCTCGATCACGGTGGGCGAGAGTAGGTTCAGACCGGCCCCGCCATCAACTAGCATCTTTGTCACCTTGAGGTTGTGTATTGTTGGTGAAACCAACAATGGCAAGCACCCGACCGCAGTAGTGCGATCAGGGTGGTCCTCAGCGTCAAAGATGATAGGTGTGCTGGACCACTTCAGCGGCTTTTGGGTGCCGGACGATGGCTCCGCCGCTATAATCTCACGCACCCACTATTTAAGTTGGCGGTGAGAAGTATGCAGCGAGGCGCCGCCGTCGACGCACATGGCCTCCATAGCTTTCTAAAATTCTTGGTCGCCGGACTTGTCGTCCTCCTCGCGATCGTCGTCTTCGGGCCTTCTGTCACGGCCCCGGGCGGGCCTCTCATGCTGTTTATCCTTGACGCGACGGCCCGCTTGGCCGTCACGCTTCTTGTCGGATCCTTCAGCCCCATCCTGGCCCTTCTCCTTGTCCGCCTCCCATATTCAGCCATCTGCTTCTCAGCAAGGAGCTCAACCTGTCGGCAGTCCTGGAGATCATGGCCCTTGGTGCGATGGATCTTGCAGTACCGTTTGCCGGAGTTTCCTAGCTTCTCGGCAGCCGCCAAGGCCCGGCAGGCGACACACCCGGGAATTTCCTTGCCAGGGTCACCCGCCTTGGTTCTCTTGGCGGAGCCGGTGTCATCAGATCCCTCGACGGCAAGCACGGATTTACCCTTGCGCTTCCTGTTATGGTTCTGGCCCTTCTTCGCCGGGGTGGTAGTATCGTCGTCTGAAGAGTCGGTTTCCACGCCGGCATCTTCGCCGGGGTACTTCCTTCCCTCTTCAGCCTGGGCACATCTGTCAGCAAGAACATAGAGCTCTCCCACATCTTTCACCTTGGTCATCGCCAGCTCTTCACGCATCTTGCGGTTACGCACATTTTGATGGAATGCGCTGATGATGGCGGCAGGGTGAACATCGGGGATATTGTACTGTACCCGGCTGAACCTCTGTATGTACTTGCGCAGACTATCGCCGTCCTTCTGGGGTATGACGTGCAGGTCACTCGCTTGGCCATGGGCCTGGTGACCTCCGGTAAAGGCGCCAACAAACGCATGGCACAAGTCAGACCAGGAGGAAATGGAGTCTACTGGCAAGTGCATCAACCACGACATGGCGTTAGGTTTAATAGCCAACGGAAAGTAATTCGCAAGCACCTTATCGTCGCGGGCCCCAACAGCTTGCATCGTGATGGTGTAGATGCTGAGGAACTCCGACGGGTGGATCTTGTCGTTGTACTTCTCGCCAACGTCGGGCTTGAAGGTGCGGTGAGAGGGCCACTGGAACTGCCGCAGCTCACGGGTAAAAGCCGCACAGCCTACCTCGTAAGGTAGACCACTAGGGCTCTCCGGTGTCGGGCGGTCCACAGCAAGCCCCGCTCGCCTGTCTGACTGGTGGCGTGCTCCGCGCTGACGCTCAATGGTGGTTCGAGCGTCTTCATGGGCTCGCTCCTGGAGAACTTGACCCTGGTCGCCGTGGGTCCGCGGGTCGTTCGACGCTATGGAGATGGCGTCGCCCGCGACGTCCCGACGAGTCGACGCACGTGGCAGCGGGCGTGGAGGAGGCGAATGCACCGTAGCCACGGCGCTCCCGGCCCTTCCGCCGCCGGTGCGTGGGACTCCATCGGAGCGTCGACCCGGGAGCTCCGCTAGGTTTGGTTCATCCTTGTTGGCGACTGCGACAAGGCTTCGGATGGTGGCTCTCCATTCGTCGAGTTTCCCCATAACGAGAGGAAAGTCGAGGAGCAACTGCGCGCGCGCCAGGGCTTCGGTTGGGGTCAACGGTAGCGAAGACTGTACAGACCGCGACGCGCTTCGACCCCTGACCGTGTCAGGAGGAGCCCCATCATGGTCCCTTGGTCGCATACTGTCTCCACCAGTGCCCCGGCGGGCGGGGAGGTCTTCTATGTCCCGGGAGTGGTGCTCGGGGCTCTTCCCATGGCGACGCATGGGATCTTCGGGGTGGCGACGCCGTTCGTCGCGCGCTGCTTGAGAGGAGTGCGCTCTTGGCACCGGTGTGGGAGTTCTAGAGGCCCTTGCGTCGCTTCTGGATGATGCGGCAGCGACCTTGGAAGGCCCCGCGCCACCCGCGGAGGGCATGGCTCCATCTTTGGAACTGGCGGTGTGTGGCCCATTAACAGGCACACAAACATCGCCACCTCCCAGACTCCGGCTGCTGGGACGGCGTTGGTGTTCGCGAGCAGTGCCCCGGGTCCTTTCCGCGACCGGTCCGCTGCTCGCCCGCGTCGGGACGGGCTGTCCGGCTTCCGACTGGACAACCGCCAACGTCGTCTTCTTCTTGGGCGCCATGATGATGAAGGAGCGCCGAACTAAGTGCTAAAGCCGATTCTCACAACTGCGCCCCCTACCTGGCGCGCCAAAGATGTCGGGGTATTTGGATCGACGCCTATGGGATCACAAGAATCCCTACTACGGTTGCGGGGCGCGGGGTTGACAGAAGAGCGGATCTAACAGTTAGCACACGGTTCCTTTACCCAGGTTCGGGCCGCAAAGGTGCGTAAAACCCTACTCCTGCTTTGGTGGATTATATGTTTGTGTTCTTCAGCTAGTGAGGAGCTCCAAAAGAGTCGTGAAGAGTTCTAAAAAGCCGAATCCTTCTCTGCGTCGCCACGGGCCTCCTTTTATAGGAAAAAGGGGTTGCCACTGTGGCACACAGGAGGTGGAAAGGGTACAGTGATACGAGGTTATCCCTCGCATTACAGGACAAGGCGCATTTAATGCGCTTAGCTTAGGTGTCATCGCTTTATCGGGGACGAGGGGGGACGTACGTCTTGTCTGTCGCCGCTCCTCCTTGTGTTGACACGCGCCCTGGTCAGCGGTGCCTGAGGCGCCATGAAGGCAGGCAGGCAGCTGAGGTGGCGCAACGGCGGGTCTCCACGAAGATCTTCATGTTGCCACGCAGGAGCCTGCCCAGCTGGTTGGGTCGGCAGCTGCATGGGTGGTGGAAACTCAGTTGGTGGGGGCCTGACGGTGGCCCTGCGGGCGCCCTCGGCAAGGGCCTTGCCGGGGCCCCAGCAAGGGTCTTGCCGCGGTGCCTGCTGTCATCCCCGGCAATGTTCTTGCCGGAAGCCTTGTGGTTCTCCCTGGCTGGGATCCCGCCAAGGTTCGTCGTCCTCTTAGTGTGTGTATCTGTCCTTGAATGTCTTCACAAAGATCTGCATGCCACCACGGGGATGTCTCTCGAATCCTTGCCTCATGGGGGCAGTGGACTCAAGGGTGATCCGCTCCGTAGGCGTGGGGCGAGCTGCCGCGGCAAGGGTCTTGCCGGGGTTGCCAGAGCCGGCCCCTGCAAGGGTCTTGCCAGGGCTGCTGAAACAGGCTCCCGGCAAGGACCTTGCCGGGGGAAGCTGCTTCGTCCCTTTGCTCTTTGTAGTCTTGTTCTTGCCGTTGCTCCAATTCCATCGAGCTTCGGTCTTACCTTGGCTCACCTCCCATGCTGTGCTTGTTGTGGTGGTGCCCGTGGCTCAGATTGCCCGTGCACAGTCATAGGGGTACAAAAAGTGTGCCCCTCTTTTTGTACACCGACACAGAGCCACCTATGTTAGAGTATATTGACTTAGGACTCAAGTGAGAACACTTGATCATAGGTCATACTCGTCGTTTAATCTCAAAATGGTGTTTCCATTTTTCGTTTAAGCATTTTTGATGTATTCACATCTTGTTGAGCTGCTTTGACCCATGTCTTGGGGTAAAGCTTCTCTAAGATGGAATAACATACCTTGGGTGGTGGTGTTGATCTTGATCATGTAGTTGAACTTGTGTTGGATGCTCAAGGTTGATGTAGTTCATCAAGAGTTGGGAGCACCACTTGTAATTTGAGTTCATCTACCTACATGGATTAGATTTGCAAGGAAGAACACTTGTGTATCCAAAATGACAATCATGAAAATTTGATACCAAATGAAATTTGATATATAGAAATTGTGAAAGGATATATTGAAACGATTCATGCTTCCTTGTCTTCAACCACCATATAGTAGAGACTTGGTGATTTAAAGATTGCTTAGGATGTGAGTGAGTTGCAATCTCATGGATTTGGGCTCATCCAAGTACCTACAAGGGTTAGATAGCATGCAAGGGTTCACATATAGATCTAAGACATATGATCATCATCATAAGGGAAATATCAAGGATTAGCCAGAGGCTCATGCCTTGCATGCATTCAAAAAGGAATTACTACTCCAAGTTTGAGGCATCAATAATGTTTAATTCACTTCTTCAAATGGCAAAATACTTTCTCATCAAGTGGTTTGGTGAATATATCCGCCAATTTCTTATCGGTACAAACATTTTTAAGATCAATGTCTCCCTTAGCAACATGATCTTGAATGAAATGATGACTAACTTCAATATGCTTAGTTTGAGAATGTTGCACGGGATTGTGAGAAATCTTAATAGCACTTTCATTATCACAAAGCGATGGAACATGTTTCACATAGATTCCATAATCTTTAAGAGTTTGGGTCATCCAAAGTAATTGAGCAGAATATCAACCGGCGACAATGTATTCCACTTCAGCGGTGGATAAGGATACCGAGTTTTATTTCTTGGAGGACCAAGATACAAGAGATCTACCAAGAAATTGACAATTACACGAAGTGGACTTTCTATCAACCTTGTCTCCGGCATAGTCCGAATCGGAGTAGCCAACAAGATCAAAAGAACACCTCTTAGGATACCAAATGCCAAAGTTTGGCGTGTGAATTAAGTATCTCACTATCCTTTTCACAGCCTTAAGATGATATTCTTTGGGGGTCGATTGATATCGTGCACACATGCACACACTTAGCATAATGTTGGGACGGGAGGCACATATATATAACAATGAACCAATCATAGAGCGGTAAACCATTTGGTCAACCGGTTTGCCATCCTTAGTCAAGTCAAGATGTCCACTACTAAGCATGGGTGTATTCATACCTTTGCATTCTTGCATGTTGAACTTCTTGAATAAGTCCTTGGTGTACTTTGTTTGAGAAACAAAGCTACCCTCCTTAGTTTGCTTGATTTGCAAACCAAGAAAGAACTTGAATTCACTCATCATAGACATCTCAAACTTCTCCGACATTAGTCTTCCAAACTTTTCACTAAAATGAGGGTTAGTCGAGCGAAATATGATATCATCACCATAAATTTGGCACACAAATAATTCACCATTAACTCTTTTAGTAAAAAGTGTTGAATCAAATTTCCCAATTTCAAAGCCTTTTTCAATAAGGAACTTGGTCAAGCATTTATACCACGCTCTAGGAGCTTGTTTAACACCATAAAGAGCTTTGTGAAGCTTGTAAACATGATTAGGTTTCTTGGGATTAACAAAGCCGGGAGGTTGTTTAACATAAACTTCCTCCTCAATTTCACTGTTGAGAAAAGCACTTTTAATGTCCATTTGATATAAGGTGATATCATGATGATTGGCATAAGCAAGTAAGATGCGTATGGACTCAAGTCTAGCAATGGGGGCATATGTCTCACCGTAATCCACACCTTCGACTTGAGTGGCCTTGGGCGACAAGACGGGCCATGTTGCGTACAACTTGTCCATCTTCATCTTGCTTACTGTGAAACACCCAGTTGGTACCGATGATGTTGTGGTTGTTGTCGGGCTTCTCAACCAATGTCCAAACTTGGTTTCTTTTGAAGTTATGTAGTTCCTCGTGCATAGAGTTCACCCAATTCGGATCATCAAGAGCGTCTTCAACCTTCATAGGTTCAAGGTTAAATATGAAAGAGTAATGTTCACAAAAGTTAGCTAAACGAGATTTAGAGCGCGTGATTCTCCCGGTTTGGATATCATCATATATTTGCTCTATGGGGTGATCTCTAGCAATTCTTGCTCTAACTCATGAGAGCTTTTTCTTGGGTGAAAGTGGAACATCCTCTTCATTTTCTTCTTCTTCTTGTCCTTCTTCATTCTTGTTGGCGTTGTTGTCCTCTTGTGGAGGTGGAGAAGGAGGTCAATGAGGTTCATCTTGATACACTTCCTTGTTTCCTTCATCTTGACGTGTCCCACTTGTGGATGCCTCCAAGTCAACTTGTGGTTCACCTTGACGTGAAGTTGAGGCTTCCACTTGAATGGACGAAGTATTCCCCTTCACCTCTGTTGGGCGAATCTTGCCAATAGACAAGTCTTGTATTGCTTCCGAAGGGTCTTTGTCTCCTACATAAATTGGTAATTGCTCTACTTCTAAGCCGTTAGATTCATCAAACTTCACATCTACCGTCTCTTCAACCTTTTGGGTGAAATTCTTGTAGACACGGTAAGTGTGAGAGTTTGAGCCATAACCGAGTAGAAAACCTTCATGATATTTAGAAGCAAATTTTGAACGACGATGCTTGTCAAGAATGTAACACTTTGAGCCAAATACTCAAAAGTATCCAACTAGGGGTTTGTTACCGATGATAAGCTCGTATGCCATCTTGCCGAGAAGCTTGTGAAGATATAGTCAATTTGTAGCATGAAAAGTTGTCTCAACCGCTTCCGCCCAAAAGTGTTTTGGCGGCTTGTACTCATCAAGCATCGTTTTGGCCATCTCGATGATTGTCTGGTTCTTCCTCCCAACAACTCCATTTTGTTGAGATGTGTACGTAGCCGAGAAATCAATAGAAAATCCCTTCTTCGTCAAGAAAGGTATCCACATTGGCGTTCTTGAACTCCATTCCGTTGTCGCTCCGAACCTTCATGATCTTCACTTCAAATTGGTTTTGGGCCTTCCTAGCGAAGTTCTTGAAGATCTTTTGGACCTGTGATTTATCATCAAGAAAGAACACCCACGTAAATCTTGAAAAATCATCAACAATCACCAATCCAAAAGAGTTACCACCGAGACTCTTGTAAGCATTGGGACCAAAAATATCCATGTGAAGTAGCTCAAGCAGTCTTCTCGTGGTCATGATGTTCTTCACGGGATGACTACCTCCAACTTGTTTTCCTGCTTGAGAAGCACTACAAAGTCTATCCTTGTCAAATATAATATCTTTAACACCAAGGATATGATCACCTTTAATAAGCTTATCAAGATTTCTCATGCCGACATGACCTAACCTTCTATGCCACAACCAACCTTTAGAAGATTTAGTAATAAAGCAAGTGCAGGGTTGGGCTTTCTTAGTGAAGTCAAAAATGTATAGGTCACCACTACGAATGCCAGTAAAGACCATATTATGATTATCTCTACAAAAGACTTGGCAATCAACATGAGTAAATAGCACATTTAAACCAAATTTAGCTAATCTTGACACGAAAAGAAGGTTATAGCCGAGAGATTCAACAAGCATGACATTTTGATAGAGCTATCATTGGATATGGCCACCTTAACAAGGCCAACAACTTTACCCTTAGAGTTGTCACCAAAGGTAACATACTTTCATGGACCATCGTTTCTAGCAAGCTCATCAAACATGTCCTTATCTCCGGTCATATGATCCATGGATCCACTATCAAGATACCACTCCTTTCCTCCGGTAGCGTAACCACGAAGATTAGCCATAAGACCAAAGTGTCTCATTTGTTCATCAAGGTCAAAGTCACTATCATCATCCTCATCATAATATCCATGTTCAATATTTTCTTGTGATTGATCGACACCTAGAGAGAGTGATTCATTAGTTATGTGATCATGATCTAGTGACTTCCGAGATGATATTACTAATGATTCCTACGTCTCCTTTGGCACGCATAAGGTCACGAAGCTCAAATAAACATTCATCAAATTTGGGATCACTAGTGTTCATTTTATTTAAAGCAATGGACTTTTGAAGGATCACATCTAGATTTTTCAAAGAATAGTCCGGAAATCGTTCCTTGAGGAATTTCCATATAGTGTAAGCACATTTGACAGTTGGTAGGCAAACAAGCAAATTTCTAGGTAATCCTCTAGTGATAATATCAACAATTCTAAGATTGCGAACCATGTCAAGATGGTCATAGGAAGTTGGATTCAAAGGGTCAATGGGGGGCATATAAGGGCTAACAATGTACTTGTTCAAATGATATTCCTTGGAGATCTCAAGCATGTCATTTTTCCATTCCTTATAAAACTATCCATCAAGCATAGGCACTCTACGTCTAGTACTCCCAATCATAGACTCATCCATCTTCCTCCACTGGTGATTAAACCAAAGCAATGGAGACCAAAGCTCTGATACCAATTGAGAGGATCGAATAAGAGGTGTCTAGAGGGGGGTGATTAGGCACTCAACAAGAAAAGTAGTAGATTTTAAGTTCTTTAAGTTGAGGTGGAGTTTTTATCACAATTTCAAACATTCACAATACATTTCAAGCAAGCATAGCAAGAGTATATGAGCAGCGGAAAGTAAAGCATGCAAGTTGCAAGAAAGTAAAGGGATGGGATTGGAGTGTGCAAACGCAATTGGAGACATGGATGTTTTTGGCATGGTTCCGACAGGTGGTGCTATCGTACATCCACGTTGATGAAGAGTTCAACCCACGAAGGGTAATGGCTGCGTGAGTCCACGGAGGGCTCCACCCATGAAGGGTCCATGAAGAAGCAACCTTGTCTATCCCACCATGGTCGTCGCCCACGAAGGACTTGCCTCACTAGGGTAGATCTTCACGAAGTAGGCGATCTCCTTGCCCTTACAAACACCTTGGTTCAACTCCACGATCCGGTCGGAGGCTCCCAAGTGACACCTAACCAATCTAGGAGACACCACTCTCCAAAAGTTAATAAATGGTATGTTGATGATGAACTCCTTGCTCTAGTGCTTCAAGTGATAGTCTCCCCTACACTCAACTCTCTCCCACAGATATGGATATGGTGGAAAGAAGATTTGAGTGGAAAGCAACTTGGAGAAGGCTAGAGATAAAGATTCTTGTGGTTGGATTGGAATATCTCAGTCTCAACACATGAGAGGTGGTTCTTTCTCAGAAAATGAATAGTGGAAGTGTAGGCATGCTCGGATGGCTCTATCACTGATGGAGAAGGGGTGGAGGGGTATATATAGCCTCCACACAAAATCTAGCCATTACACATATTTGACCCAACTCGATCAGACTGAATAAACAAACAGGTCAGACCGAAGCAATTCAAAATGTGAATGTCAGACATTTCGGTGGGACCGACAGTATCAATTCGGTGAGACCGATGCGTTAGGGTTAGGGCCAAACCTCAACTTGGTTTGACCAATTACACAAACTTGGTGAGACCGATTTTGGTAATAGGCTAACAGAGTGTTGGTCAGGCAAACTCGATGGGACCGATTCGCTCATCTCGGTGAGACCGAAATGTTACGAAGGGAAACTGAGAGTTTGCAATCCCATCTCGGTGTGACCGAAATCCCTATCTGTGAGACCGAACTATTTAGGGTTTGTGGCAGTGGCTATGTCAAGTGAACTCGGTGGCACCAGATAGATCAAATTGGTGGGGCCGAGTCTGACTTTTAGGTTTGGGACATATGTGGAAATGAGAAAGTGGTTGAGGGATTTGGAGCATATCACTAAGCTTTTTGAGCAAGTAACCCATTAAGCAATAACTCATCCCCTTTTAATAGTATTGGCTTTTCCTATGGACTCAATGTGATCTTGGATCACTAAAATGAAAAAGTAGAGTCTTGAGCTTTTGCCAATCCTTAGCTTCTTGAAAAGGGTTCCAGATCCTCTTGTCCTGCCACTCCACTGTTGAACTCATCTAAAATATACTAGATGAACATATTAGTCCAACAAGAGATATGTTGTCATTAATTACCAAAATCACCCAGGGAGCACTTGTGCTTTCAAAGCTATATTTAAATGGTTCGAAGCAGCATCAGCCGAAAACAAATTAAAATGGTATGATGAATAGGGATGTAAGTGGAAAATAAATGGCACCCGCCGGTCCCATCTAGTTAGTTTTTGCTAGTTCGCTAGTTCATTTTCCTAAAAAAACAAAAACTTTTTCGAACTATCATATCATGAGTTTACTTTAATCGGGATTAAACGGGACCCAGTTTGAAATCCCTAGATGAAAGGTAGTGTACCACCACTATATTTAAGTTGCCCAGACATCTAAGCAGTTGAAATAATCTGATTAAGCACTTAACAGTGTGGCCTCATATAAACTACGAAGACAGTCTTGTGATGAAGTTCATAGGAAAAGTTAAGGAATCAAATGAACTAGGCATGCATTTCTTTATGATAGTACAACATGCACTGCTGACATATTGGCCAACTCATGTATAGCCTAACAAGTGATTAACAAGCATTCGAATCAAGCAATACATCAAAGCAGACAACAGAATTATTTGTAATTCTGTAGGATTACAGGTTGAGGGCACAAGCTAAGAAAGCAGCCCACACACGTTACATTTCACATGTATTAAAACACACTGTCCTACCATATGTTGTTGTGAAGCCTCGCTGCTATTGCAATGTTCTTTGAAGATATCGTGAACATCCCATGGTTGAAAATCTAGTTGTTGTAATTTATTCTGCACCCACTATTTAGGTAAAATTAATTTTAATCGCATGCATTGGTTTGAATTGATCATCAATGGTTAATCTAAACTAATGAAAGAAGGGTGTGTGTGCTTACAATACAATATATGTGCTTCACTCTATTTTTATGCTTGTTCGAAGTGCCAGCCCCAAAAGAACAAATATTTTGCTTGATGGGGTTGGTAGCTCCATAATTAAAGAAGCATTGAATTAGTCATGCAACTAGGGAAGATCAAGAGCACGCAAAAAATTAATGAACAGAGCCTCGGAGCAGTGATGTAATAGCTAGCATTGGAAAATGTAGGGTAAAACGAACAAAAAGCAACGGAACCACAAGCTAGTTTGCTGATGTGTAATTAAGCATAGAGAGCATGGAGCAGTCTGATGTAACCAACAGATGGCATCAGAACAACACCATTATCATCTATATCTATATCCATACCCCTATATAGTGTGTGAATAACTTTTAAAGATGGTCGTTGGATGAAACAAATCCGATGGTGCAGAGATAGCAAATCCGAGCACTACTGCCCGTTGGATATCGTCTACGTTCCACCAGATTTTGCCACATGTACAATATAGAAGACTCCCTGGTTGAACTTAAGCAGAATGATACCCTCACCCCTCTCCACATTTACACATAAGGCCTTCCCTCGTTCATCTTTGTCTCCCACAAGATAAACTACTCGTATAAATGCATCTTGATGTTCCGTGCAACGCATGGGACTCTTGCTAGTATAATATAGATCTTGCTAAATTACAAACCAGTGCACATATAGATATAGATATAGAAAGTATAGATTTGGTTGCCAAATCTCATTGTAAATATAGCATGCAAGAAGTAAAATAGTAGGCATTAATATCTAGGGAGTACAGTAATACTTAGGACAAAACAAAAGCATCGTAATTATATGTGCATTGGTTTGTAATTTTGCACATGTAACATGTTCACTGCTAGAACTATGCCCTAGAGGTGCAAGAAGAATAACGCGTCTCATGAAAAAATGAATGGCGCCCTGAAGAAATTCGAAGGTGCGGTGCTTATGCTAAGAAAGTGAACGTAGGCGCCGACCGTTGGATAATGTTGCCATACTTCGTCAATGGTGCTCGTGTTGCGGTTGAGTTTGGGCCGGCTGTCGCCGTTGCTGAAGCGGCTCTGGTGCTTTGGTTGCGGCGCGTGTCGACATACAAGAAAGTCATCTGTGGTCAGTGAACAGTTCCACGATAAAGAAGAGAAAATCTGAAGGAGTACAAATAACCTGATGAGGCTGCGGCATGAGTAAAGCAAGGATTGTGGAGTTGAATTCGGCGTCCGTGGAGCGGGTCTAGTGCAGTGGACGAAGGCGTCGGCGAAGCACATCCGGCGCGATGTACAGCGCTTTCGGTGAGGTGGATCTATTGCGGCGAACAAGGGCTTGTATGAAGGGCTAGCGATTGGGTGGGCGAGGGAGTCGGTGAGGGCCTACACTGTGGTGGACGAGGGCACCGGTGAAGCAAATCCGGTGCGATGGACCATGATGGCGGTCAAGGAGATCTGGAGCGGTGGACAAGCTAGTCGCTGAAGTGGCTCCTGTGAAGTGGTGAGTTGGCAGTTGGGGGTTCCAAGGTGCGGAAGGTAGATCCGACCGGGTGTGAGGTCCACCGCTGTGGCGGAGGACTAGATTCGGTGGCTTGGCGTGGATGGAGGGGAGGAGGCGCGGAGGGGAAGGGGAGGGGCTATGGGGAAGAATGTTCGGGTCAAAGAGGGGAAACAATGGAGTTAGCAAAGTAGCCCTTTTATGTTCATGTGGCAGGGGTAAACAGGAATATCACAGGGCTAAACTTTCGGGCGCGAGATATTTTGATGTGAGCAGGAAGTTTGAAAGCTTTTGGCGGCTGAAATTAAGTGATCTACTCTTGTATGGCCGACTATGATATCATGGCCGAGAATTTATTTGTTTTGCACACACAAAAAAGTGCAAGTTTCTAAAATCAATGTCTCCAACTCAAAACTTAGATTGTCCATTCAATTCAAATATGGATAATTGAGCTAGTGGAAGCAAATACCATCATATGGTATTCAAATGAAACTCCAAATGTGTTTATCCAAAATATGATGAGAACAACAAAAATGTGTATGTGTATGAATAAAGTGGATGATTATAAGGTTTGAACATGGTCGTATGTGTATATCTCTAGGTTTGATATATGAATTTTAAATCACGAAATCCCGGCTTAAAAATGTACCTCCATTTAAATGAATTACAAAAGCTAATGATGGAGTCAAATTCCAAAATTCCAATCTTAGGTTTGTAATTCTTATACTTCAAAGTATATCACGCATGTTCAAAAGTATCGTTATCTCATACTCCAAACTATGAAACAAATTGATCAACCATGAGTGCACACACTATTGACCATATATATATTCTCATAACACCCCTTAAGACCTTATTCTCATAACAAAAACCTTATTCTCATAACACCCCCACTTAAATAGGTTTCTAGCACGGAGCGCCCCGAGGACAGCAACCACTGCCCCGCCTCATACCCCGCGCTGCCGCCCCGCCTCCTCCCCCCAGCGCCGTCGCGCCGGCTCCTACCCTGATACAGTGCGGTTTTCTTGAGCAGTTCGGAAGCGCAAAAAAACGCTCGCTGCCATTATTCATCGGTCGCACTATTTTCAAAACTGCTCTTAAACCGCGCGGAATCTCGAAAAGCGTTCAACATGGCGAAGTTGCGTCTACTCCATAGCTTTTCAACGGTATATTACATGCATAATTCCGATAAACGATTAAAAAACTAGTGCAAAAAATGTATCAAAAAAACAACACGTACAGTTTTTTCAAACATGCAGTTCACCGTTTTCAAAACTGCTCTTAAACCGTGCGAAATCTCGAAAAGTTTTCAACATGGCGAAGTTGTGTCTTCTCCATATCTTTTCAACGGTATATTACATGCATAATTCCGATAAACTGTTAAAAAACCAAAGCAAAAAAGGTACCGAAAAAACAACACGTACATTTTTTTCAAACATGCAGTTCACCGCTTTCAAAACTGCTCTTAAACCGTGCGGAATCTCGAAAAGTGTTCAACATGGCGAAGTTGCGTCTACTCCATAGCTTTCCAACGGTATATTACACGCATAATTCTGATAAACGATTAAAAAACTAGAGGAAAAAAGGTATCGAAAAAACAGCACGTACTATTTTTTCAAACATGCAGTTCACTGTTCTCTGTGTTGCAGTAACATGCAGTTCGGAAGCGCAAAAAAACGCGTCGATTTGGTTGTCGCGAAATACAGAGTTTCCGCGTTTTTGTAATTTCAAAACTGCTCTTAAACCGTAATGAATTAGAGGGGTATTCTACATGAAAAAGTAGCGTCTCGACGATATCTTTCCAACGGTGTACCATTTGGATCATTTCGACCAACGTTTTGTAAAAATTTCACGAAAAACGGCCACTGCCCTTCGTAGTCAGCCGCTCGATTTTCAAATTTAACTAAAAACCGTAAGTAATCTCAAAAATATTTCAACATATGAAAGTTACGCCTCGTTCGTAGCTTTCCAACGGTATATTACACGCCTTGTTTCGACAAATGGTTAGAAAACTGGAGTGAAAACAGTATCGAAAATTTGAAAAAAATCGAAAAACACAATTCTGCGATTTAGTAAATTCAAAATTGCTCTTAAATCGTAGCGAATTAGAAAAAATAATAGATATGAAAAAGATGCGCGCCGACGATACCTTTCCAACGGTGTATCATATGTTTCATTCTGACGAGCGGTTTAGAAAAAACGCAAAAAACGATCGCTGTCATTCGTTGTGAGCCGCACGATTTTCGAAACTGTTCTTAAACTATGATGAATTTTGAAAAGTGTTCAACATGGCGAAGTTGCTCCATAGCTTTTCAATGGTATATTACACACATAATTCCGATAAATGGTTAAAAAACTAGAGCAAAAAAGGTACCAAAAAACAACACGTACAATTTTTTCAAACATGCAGTTCACTGGTCTGTGTGTTGCACAAACATGCAGTTCGGATTCGCAAAAAAAGGGTCGATTTGGGTGTCGCGAAAAACAGAGTTTCCGCGTTTTTGTAATTTCAAAACTGCTCTTAAACCGTAATGAATTAGAGGGGGTGTTCTATATGAAAAAGTAGCGTCTCGACGATATCTTTCCAACGGTGTATCATTTGGATCATTTCAACAAACGTTTTGTAAAAATTTCACGAAAAACGGCCACTGCCCTTCGTAGTCAGCCGCACGATTTTCAAATTTAACTAAAAACCGTAAGGAATCTCAAAAACATTTCAATATATGAAAGTTGCGCCTCATTCGTAGCTTTCCAACGATATATTACATGCCTTGTTTCGACAAACGGTTAGAAAACTTAAGTGAAAACAGTACCGAAAATTTGAAAAAATTCGAAAAACACAATTCCATGATTTAGTAAATTCAAAACTGCTCTTAAATCGTAGCGAATTATAAAAAATAATAGATATGAAAAAGATGCGCGCCGACGATACCTTTCCAACGGTGTATCTTGCGTTTCAATCCGACGAGCGGTTTAGAAAAAAACGCAAAAAAACGCTCGCTGTCATTCGTTGTGAGCCGCACGATTTTCAAAACTGCTCTTAAACTATGATGAATTTTGAAAAGTGTTCAACATGGCGAAGTTGCGTCTACTCCATAGCTTTTCAACGGTATATTACATGCATAATTCCAATAAACGGTTAAAAAACTAGAGCAAAAAAGGTACCGAAAAAACAACACGTATAGTTTTTTCAAACATGAGGTTCTGTTGCAGTATCTGTGCAGTGTGCATAGCTTTCCAATGTAGTAAAACAAAGCAGTTCGGAAGTGTTATAGACCGGCTGTATGTTATAGACCGGGAGTGTTATAGACCGGCAGTCGGCATGTGGGAGAGATAGAAAGAGGAGAGTGGTGCGCAAGGAGACAAAGGGTCCTTGTTTGCAGTGGGTGGTGGTGAGTGATGTGAGTGTGTGAGAACCACATAACTAGGGAGATAGACGTTTGGGGGCGACGTTTTGTGTGTATGGGCAAGATACACTCTATATAGTGCATGTGCTTGGGAAAGAGAGATGCCGGGAGACCTAGAGAGTGGGGAAGACATGTGTGCATTCCCGAGAGACAAAGTAATAGAGACCTATATTGGGGTCCAGACTTAGAAGAGGGAGGGGGATTAATGTGCTCCTGCGTTAGTGTCCGGGGGAGAGAACGACTTGTGTGTGTGGGGGGTGGCTTCAGATAAAGAGTGAGGTGTCCATATTTGAGAGACTTTAGCGCACCACTCTCCTCTTTCTATCTCTCCCACATGCCGACCCGACCCAGCTCCTTCCCTATATACATATATGTCGTGACTCTTTCCATATAGCTCCCTAATGTATCATCGTTCTCAATCTCGCACGTTGTTCTCTACACCATCTATTCTAGATCTCTCATGAAGTCTCTATCACACACACGATGACTCACGTCCCTTGCGTCTCTGTACATAGGCCACTATCGAACAACATCAACCTTGTGTCCCTATCTATACGCCACTTCCACACACACAAACGACCTTTCCCCCCTCTCTTCCTCTCTCTCTCCCTCGCTAACTCTCTCTCTCGCTCTCACACCCCTCTCGCACACACACTCGGTGTCTCTTCCAAATAGTCTGCTCCCTGCCCGCACCCATGATGTCCCGCTATTACACATGCCTTTATTTCTCTTTGACACACATGTCACACCATTCCCCCTTCCCTACTAGGTTTACATCATTAGTGGTCTCTCTTCTCCACATACACACACTCCCTCTCACACCGACACGCAAGCACAAACACACATAGACACACACAAACACCCATCTATCTGGATCCTTCTTTTAAGACACACACCCTTGCATATTCTCTCCAGCTAAAGGTATATATGTATATACCCC
>LR738714.1:116653206-116692397 GCA_902687465.1 Secale cereale | reverse complement strand
CCCCTCTCTATCTCACATGCACACCAAAAATCTACATCTCCCCATGTCCGCCTGTGTATCTCATACACTCACTCTCTGATTATGTCTATGTGTCTCCATGTTACATAACACAAAGCCCCATGCACATGTCCCCCTCTATCCTCCACACACAGAGATGCAGCGATCAGTCTCTACACATATCACACACGCATGCGTTGTCTCTCTCGCACACATGCTCAACCAAAAGGTTTTCTCATGAATAACTACCGTCTATTCATCAATAGTCATGGTAGTACGACAAACACGAGACGTGAAAAAGAATAAATCTACACGTCCGTAGACCACCTAGTATGACTACTAGGACTATAGCGAGCCGAAAGCATGCCGCTGTCACCCCCTCCATATCGGCGACGGGAAAACCTTTGTTTTACCCAGTCGAGAAGTCATCGTGCTAAGGCCCCACATGCTCAACCATTGAATAGAATGTCGATCCAAGTTTATGGAAACAAGTATCGATAATTCATTTGCATCTCAAATCTTCTTCCTATAAAAAAATAGAGTTGGTGATGATGGTATGCGTACCATCTTGCAATATAGACCGTTCGATCTATATCTGACGGATAGAAATTAAACTAAAAGATACTCGCACCTCTCTCCACATTTGCAGACAAGGCCTTCCCTCGTTCAGCCTTATCTCCCACAACCTCATTCTTGAGCAAATAAAAAAGGATGCCTCTAGAACAATCTGGCACGGCGGTCGGATACATGGTTTCGTTCCAAAGCTTAACTTTCACTCCTACTTATAGTATGTAGAGTCTTTAACAAAAAAACTACCACTTTCAACCAGCCCTAGGAAGAAACTATTGTACAAAAAATAGCAAAAACATACCCAAAATTTATTAATCTGTGCCAAAAAAGTACTACCTAGTGCCGATTAGGCTCATTTAAACCCGTTTATGACAGGGTTGGCCCACACGTCCGTGTTGCTGAGGCAGCTTAAACCAACACATTTCGTTTGACCTTTGACACAAGGGACCCACATCTGACCTTCTATCATGTTCTTCCTCCTCTAATCATTATTTTTCCTGAACATACTTCAAACAGTTCTTATGTGTGTCCATCGGTGGCGCCGGTGATGAGCGAGCTGGCCGCCGCTCCGCCAGACAGGCCGGACGCTGCGCTGGCCTCCACACGGGTTGTCTGGTTGGCCCGAGCGTGGCTCACGCGCGATCAAGCCGCCGCGCTGGACTTCGCTCAAGCCAGATGGCTGGCCTTAGCGCGGCGTGTGTGATCAAGCCGCTGCACCGTCTTGCAAACCGTGCAAACAAGCAGCTGGATGCATCCAGCAGGGTGTGTGCTAGTTTGGCTAGCTAGCGGCCGCGAGCATCGGACGGAGCTGTCATCCGGGCTGCCGCAAGATGGGCTCCGCGCCCCCGGCTCTTTTGACCTCGCCTTCTACCGGAGGCGGTAGCTGCGTCCCATGGCCGAGGATGACTAGGTGGACGGGCCGGAAGTAGGAGGTCACTCGGGGAGTTTTGTCCAGAGTGACATGTAGGTCCCACAAGTCATAACGCATAACTTGTCAGTCAAATAGAATCCGTTGACTTAAGGGGCGTGTCGCGGGATATCCGTGGCCACCTATGGGACCAGGAGGCCCCTTGCTGGTTCGACAGGGGGACATCGCGTTGCGCAAAGAGCAGACCAGCGCACGGCAGCATGGCAGAGAGCACACAAGCATTTTACTTAGGTTTGGGCCATTGCGAGGCATAAAACCCTACTCCTGCTTTGGTGGATTGATGGTGGAATGGAGTTGGTGGAGCATAGTACACTTGCCCGGCAAGGGCTGCCTTAGGGCAGCAGCGACTATGCGCGTATAGGGGTGTCGGTTCATCCACTTTCCAACCCTTTCTACGATTTACCATGGGCCTCCTTTTATAGATCAAGGGGTTACCACAGTGGCAAAGTAGTCATTATACACTGATATGATAGCAAACATTGCTATCATACCTAACTCTGCGGGCCGATAGGGTGCATTAAATGCATCGCTTAGTGTCACATCACTGGTTGCCCGGCAAGGCTTGCTGGGCTATCTTGCCAGCTTCGCGCCTGTTCTCTTAACACGTCGCAGGACGGGTGTCATCTGTGGGTTTCTCATGTAGGAAATGGCTGCCATGTGGCGAGTGGCTGCCACTTAATCATCTTGCGGCTTGACACCGCATTGATCGACGACGTGGGTCGTGCTTGAGTGATTGGTGAGGTGGTTTTGCCTCCGCGAGCCCTGGCAAGCCCTGCTGGGCTGTTTGTGTTATTTGTTTCTAGGAGTGGCCTCGCCCCTTGGCGAGCTCGCTTGCTCGGCAAGTGAGGCTTTTCTCTTGGCGATATCCTGCTTCTATGGCTTGACCTTGGTCTCCCTGGGCTGCATGTTGGTTCTTTGAATCTCTTGGTTTCTTGTACTCTGACTTGGGCTGGTGCTTCAATCTTGTCCTTGTGCCCGTGCACAGTCTGGGCAACAGACCCTGGGTTTGTTGCACCGACAGGGCGACATAGGTTGAAACATGCCTATAATGGTACTTGGTAGTTTATTGCGACGGATTAAGAAAAGTTTGGTATGTTTTTGCTCATTTTTGTAGAGTAGTGGTTTCTCGGTAGGGCTGGCTGGTAAGTGGTAGTTTCTTGGTAGTGGTTTCTTGTAAGGAACATTGTACTAGTGACAAAAGGCGATTCTATGTTGTGTTGTACTCCAACGATTACTACTAGTGCTCGCGGGAGTGTATAGCTCGTTGAAAGCACAAGTGCTCCCTGGGTGATTTTGGTAATTAATGTCAACATATCTCTTGTTGGACTAATGTTTCCATCTAGTATATTTCAGACAAGTTCAACAGATGGAGTGGCATGGACTAGAGGATGTAGAACCCCTTCAAGATGTTAAGGACAAAGGATTGGCTGAAGCTCAAAGCTAAGGACTCTACATTTTCAATTTTAGTGATCCAAGATCACATTGAGTCCATAGGAAAGCCAATACAATTAAAAGGGGATGAGGTGTTGCTTAATGGCTTGCTTGCTCATGATGCTTAGTGATATACTCCAAAACCCTCAACCACTTTTTCACATCCACATATATCCCAAACCAAAAGTCAAACTTGGCCCTACCGAAAATATCTATCCGGCGCCACCGAGTTCATTTGACATAGCCACTGCCAGAAAACCTAATCATTTCGGTCTGACCAAAAGGGATCTCAGTCTCACCGAGATGGGATTGCAAACTCTCTATTGCATGTTGCCATATTTTTGGTCTAACCGAGATGTGCAATCGGTCCCACCGAGTTTGTAATGCAAACTCTTTGTTGCCTCTTTGTAACATTTCGGTCTCACCGAAATGAACGAATCGATCCCGCCGAGTTTGCCTGACCAACTCCTTGTGTGCTTATTACCAAAATCGGTCTCACCGAGTTTGTGTAATCGGTTCCACCGAGATTATGTTATGCCCTAACCCTGATGAAATTGGTTCCACCGAGTTGATCATATCGGTCCCACTGAAATACCTAACGGTCACATTATGAACCAAATCGGTCTGACCGAGTTCTTTGAATTGGTTCCACCGAGTTTGGTAAATTGTGTGTAATGGTTAGATTTTGTGTGGAGGCTATGTATACCCCTCCACCCACTCTTCACTCGTGGAGAGAGCCATCAGAACATATCTACACTTCCATCATTCATGTTCCGAGAGAGAACCACCTACTCAAGTGTTGAGATCAAGATATTCCATTCCTACCATATGAATCTTGTTCTCTAACCTTCCCCAAGTTGTTTTCCACTCAAATCCTTCCTCCACCATATCAAAATCTGTGAGGAGCTATTTGAGTGTTGGGGAGACTATCACTTGAAGCCGTTGAGCAAGGAGTTCATCATCAACACACCGTTTATTACCTTTTGGAGAGTGGTGTCTCCTAGATTGGTTAGGTGTCACTTGGGAGCCTCCGACAAGATTGTGTAGTTGAACCAAGGAGTTTGTAAGGGCAAGGAGATCGCCTACTTCGTGAAGATCTACCGCTAGTGAGGCAAGTCCTTCGTGGGCGATGGCCATGGTGGGATAGACAAGGTTGCTTCTCCGTGGACCCTTCGTGGGTGGAGCCCTCCGTGGACTCGCGCAGCCGTTACCCTTCGTGGGTTGAAGTCTCCATCAATTTGGATGTACGATAGCACTACCTATCGGAACCAAGACAAAAAACATCGTTGTCTTCACTTGCGTTTGCTCCTTCTAAACTCCTCCCTTTACCTTCATATGCAATTGTTTACTTTCCGCTGCTATACTCTAGAATTGCATGTGTAGGTTGATTACTTGACTTGTGCTAAGTTGCTAAAATTTCCCAAGAACAAAATTTGGGAAAAGGATAGATTTTTGCTTTAGTCAAGTGGTCAAAGTTGCATGCTTTACTTCACAATACCTATATTATCTTGTCATATATGCTTGTTGTGTATTGTGAAAATTAAACATGTGCTAAAACTCCACTCCAACATGAAGTATGTTAAAAGTTGCCACTTTTCTTGCTAGAGACTATTCACCCCCCCCCCCCTCTAGACACACTCTCTTCTCGATCCTTTCACTCGTTTTGTGGGTTCGATCCCGGCCGAATGCACGGCGGCCTTTTTCAAGTCGAACGGACGTGTCGCACCACAATCTGGGTCCACTGGATAGCCCTGCCACGTGAACAGGTTTTCCCTCCCATCATATTGTGGCTCGCCTACTAGAGTATCACTCCTATATATCATTTCACACCATGCAAATTTTCTCGCTTGCGTGCTCGTCCTAGCCGCACCTCACTTGCAGCTTCCTCTTCAGCCACCATATTTAAACTAGCGCCTACCAATTAAGCCGGAAAAGCCTGGCGTGGCATTGGGAATTGTGCAATATGGCTCTGTACATAAGGTTCTACTCCCTCTGTGTAGGTGAATAAGTCATCTTAGTGTTGGGACCCCGATCCTAAGTCACATCGGTCTAGCATGTAACACACCATATCACTTTGCGGATTCACGCACGGTATCCCCACGGGTGCCACCTTACCTGGCCCGGGACCGTTTGCGCATTTTGGCTCATGTATATGATAGTGTCGCTAGCACCCATATGACAGAGAACCCGGGCCGACATGACCAGTTATAAACCAAAAGTGGCACTAAATTACAGAGACAGGCATACATGACCCAGCAACGAACGTGTCGGTCATCAACGTATGAACCCAAGTCGTAGCAAGCTACAAGGACTTAAAGGAACAACGCGTGACATTTCCCCTAAGGGACGGACACAGGAACAAAGAAGGACACATGCCGGTCAGCCTAAGTGTTCCGGAGCAGTAGCAAGCTACCAAGGCTCAGTGGAAGCACTAGGAGACATTTCCCTGTAAGATAGGCTACCAAGGGTAAACAACTAGGTGTCGGATCCCACACATACCAAGCATTTCAATAACATACACACAATATGCTCGATATGTGCAAATACAACATGGCATCACAACAAGACTTTATGAAACAAGTATTTATTCATTAGGCTCCGAGGAGCCAGATATTACAAACATGGGTCTCATGACCCAACATTCAGAGCATACAAGCAACAAGCGGAAGCATACATGTCTGAGTACAGACATCTACAAATGAAAAAGGCTGAAGAGCCTGACTATCTACAACACTCGTCCAACATCGTAGCTGAGGTAACAAGCTACTTGTCGAAGTCCAAGCGGAACTACTAGAGAGACAGAAATCTCATCTTCAAAACATAAATTAAGCAAACATGAGTACAAAGGTACTCAGCAAGACTTACATCAGATCCTACCATACATGCAATTGTATCAAGAAGGCATAGTGGGGTTTAGTTGCAGCAAGCCAGCTTTGACCCAGTGGCTATCCTGTACTACGATTGCTGGTAACTTTGAGGTGGCGCACACGAGTCCACTAATCACCATCAAACACACCACTATGGATTCGTCCCCGTCTCCCTACGAGAAGGCCATCCATAGCACTCACACTTGTGTTGAGTATTTTTTTGAGTATCCACTTCAAGTTGTCTATGTACCACGTAAGCATCCAAGAAGTCCATAACCGTGGACCCGGCTATTCGAATAGATCGTGATAAAACCCTGCAGGGGTGTACTTCTTCACACACGCTTTCGCCACTAACCGCCATGTACACGTCGTGTATCTCGGCAACCTTCAAGCGGAAGCCTAGCGAGGGTGTCGGCCACGACCTGACCAACCACCTAAGACTCTAGTCCAGGTTTATCGCCTATTCGGGTTTCATCCGCAAGGGAGTCCGGCCGAGGTTTCCATCACGGCCCCAAACGATGTGTACTGGGTTCCCGAGCCCACCATCCGGGTGCCACTTGGTACACCGGGCCACGTGTGCCTAGTCTGTCCCAAGCCCACCCTGCCGGGTGCCACTTGGTAGAGAAATAACACTACCTACAAACACCAGAAACTAGTTGCGACTCCTGGACAGAGATCAAGTTGATTAATAAGTCGAGAGGGGCACTTAAGCATTCCAATGTGTGGTAGTAGCTAGTCATTCGACAACATACACAGAACTCAGTGCTTAAGGATGGTTCCAGTGAGACAACTCACCATGTACTCCTACATGGCCTCTCACCGCTACCTTTACCAAATCGTGTTCACACACTTAACGCTCGGCATCAGAACATATCACTGCACTCCAATTCATTCCCAATGAATCAGACCTGACACACTCTAAGCAATAGCAAGCAAGGCATGGTAAGAACACAACATGGCTTCAAACAACTCCTACACATACTAGTGGGTTTCAACTATTTACTGTGGCAATGACAGGTCATGCAGAGGAATGGGTTCAACTACCGCAGCATAAAGTAGCAGTTGAAATGTTGTTGTCCTAATGCAATAACAGGGAGCAGGAGCGAGAGAGTAGGATTGTATCGGAATGAACAAAGGGGTTTGCTTGCCTGGTATAACAACGTGTAGAGCACTGCTCCTCTGACAGGTACTCTGGAACGGTCCCCGGAGCAGGACCTATCGAGAAGGACGGTGCCAGCAATCAAACACAAGCATATGCAAAGATATGATGCATGAATATGGCATGAAGTTATGATGTTGTTTGAGCTAATGCAACTAGCATTTTATTTGGTTGAATTCCATTTGCAACTCTAAAATAAGCATTTTTAAATGCCATTTATGTGTTTTCATATAAACAGTGGGTATAACTTCATTTATGTGTTTTTTGATAATTTTTCATATATAAATTATTTCATTCTGAGCTACGGTTGAATTTCTGAGATTTTTTGAAGTTTAAACCAATTTTCTGGATTTTTCTAAACAAAAACAATTCCAGAAAATTGTTTATTGCGTCAGCATGACCCAAGCATGACGTTAGCAGGTCAACCAGGCTGACCAGAGTCAAACCTGAGAGTGGGGGCCACTGGACAGTGACTCAGTTAATTAACTGAGTTAATTAACACTAAACTAATCCTAACAGAAAGTCAGCAGGGCAGGGCCCACATGTCAGTGGCTAATCTAATTAACAAAATTACTTAATTAAAACTAAACGGTCAACTAACTGGAGGGGTGGGGGCCCACCTGTCATTGACCCAGGGGGTCAAATCCTGGTCAACCCCCGGCTAACACGTCGGCGTTTAGCCGCCGGCGGCAGCAAACGCGGCGGAGGGCATCGGGATCGCCGTTCTGGCGGTCTTTTGTGCAGCGGAGACCAGCTACGGGGAGCTGGAGCTCACCCGCGTCCGTTCCAGCAAACAGCAGCAGCTAAGGCGGCCGGAGCTCGCTGGAAACGAGCTCGCAGCGGCGCCGGAGTTCGGGCCTCGTCGGAAACAGCGCTACGGGGCACGGGGAGGCCAGGGCAGGGGTGCTACGGGCTCCTAGCAGTGTGGCAAACGCGGTGACGCGCCAAGTTGCAAGCCACGGTGGCTGTGGCCACGGCAGAGAGGAAACACGGCAGCGCAACCGCTCGGGTCCGGTGGGTGACATGGCTACGGCGTGAGAACGGCGAAACAGAGGGCGGGGTTCGAGGGAGAAGCTCATGGCGATCGCAGCAGTGCAGGCGGAGAGATCGGAGGAGGGCCGGAGCAAGCAGGGCGGCGGAGGGGATCTCCGGCGGCCGGCGATGAACAAGATGGCGATGGCAGCTCTTCAAGGCGTCCGGCGACGCGTGACTCGTCGGAGAGGTCGGGGATGAGGTGGCGGAGCTCTCGGGCACTTTGGCTGGGCGTGGGGTGGCCTGTGGCCACGGCAGCGGCGAGCGACGGCGACGGCGGCGTTCGGGGGTGCAAGAGAGAGAGCGAGGGAGAGGAGGCGAAACCACGGGAGAGTGCGAGAGGGATCCAGTGCATCGCGTGGCGTCTTCCAGGCGTCCCGAGCGGCGAGGGGGAGGACAGGCAGGCAGGAGGCGTGGCGCCCTCGCCGTGCGCGCGCGTCGGCCACGCGCCTCGCCTACTGGCGCGAGGTTGGTGGTGACTGGCTTGGCCAGTGGGCCGGGCCAGCTTTGCCTGGTTGGGCTGCAGGTAAGGCCAGGTAAGCCTTTTCCTTTTTCCTGTTTTTCTTTTTTCTATTTTGACATTTGTTTTGATTTTAAAGAAAATCATTTAATTTATTCTGACAATTTTGCAGGAACTAAAAGGAGTAGTCCAAAGCCCCACACAAAATCCAGAATTATTGGACATATATAAAATAGATAATATATATATATATATATATATGTATATATATATATATATCCAATACAAATATTTATTGTATTAATCCCAAAGGCCCAAAATAATTATTTATGAGCTCCTAATAATATTGGTTTGATTTTTATCTCTAACCAATATTTTCAGAGAGCAACATGAACATTTTCTTGGCCCCTTTTGGAGCAATTTTTATTTGGGTCATTTTTCAAAAGGGTTTTCTGAGGGTTTCACAAGTCCTCAATTCAAATTCATTTGAAATTTAAATATGATGCAAACATCAAGACTAGCCTAGTGCATACCAGAACTAGGGTTGTGACAACTCGCCCCCACTCGAAAGAATCTCGTCCCGAGATTCAGGAGTCGGCGGAAAGAAGGTGGGGTACTCCAGTCGGAGACAATCTTCTTGCTCCCAAGTAGCTTCTCTCTCAGAATGATGAGACCACTTAACCTTGAGAAACTTGATGTTATGTGGTCGAGTGACACGCTCTGCTTGATCCAGAATGCGAACGGGATACTCTCGATATGTGAGGTTATCTTGGAGATCAAGCGTTTCGTGGTCCACTTCGCGGATGGGATCCGAGAAGCAACACCTGAGTTGAGAGACGTGGAAGACATCATGTACTCGAGAAAGATGTGGGGGTAGTTCCAACTGGCAGGCAACCTCTCCTCGTTTAGCGAGAATGCGAAAAGGGCAATGTAACGAGGAGCCAACTTGCCCTTGATACCGAAATGATGGGTACCCTTCAAAGGAGTAACCCGAAGGTAAGCTTTGTCGCCAACTTCATAAGCCACTTCCTTATGATGACGATCATACTGGCTCTTTTGACGAGATTGAGCTGTTTTCAAATTCTCACGAATGATGCGAACTTGCTCTTCTGCCTCCTGGATCATATCCGGTCCAAAGAATTGTCTTTCACCAGTTTCTGACCAGTTCAAAGGTGTTCGACATCTTCATCCATAGAGTATCTCAAAAGGAGCTTTCTTGAGACTGTATTGATAGCTATTGTTATAAGCAAACTCGGCGAAAGGAAGACATTTCTCCCAATCCATACCGAATGAGATAACGCAAGCTCTAAGCATGTCTTCGAGAATTTGGTTGACACGTTCCACCTGACCACTTGATTGAGGGTGGAAAGCGGTACTGAAAGAAAGATGGGTGCCCATGGCAGTCTGGAAACTCTCCCAGAAATGAGAAGTGAAAAGACTACCACGGTCTGAATTGATCTCTAGTGGAACACCATGAAGTGACACTATTCGAGAAATATACAAATCAGCAAGCTGACTTGCAGTGATACTCTCTCGAACAGGTAAGAAGTGAGCCACTTTGGAGAGACGATCAATGACTACGAAGATAGCATTATTCCCTCTCTTGGTCCTGGGAAAGACGATGATGAAGTCCATACCAACTTTATCCCATTTCCACTCAGGAATAGCTAAGGGCTGAAGGGTGCCAGCAGGTCTTTGATGTTCTGCCTTAACGTGACGACAAACGTCACATTTAGCAATGAACTCAGCAATTTCTCTCTTCATCCTAGTCCACCAGAACCTCTGGCGTAGGTCCTGATACATCTTAGTACTACCGGGATGAATCGTGAGAGGAGATTCATGAGCCTCCTTAAGGATCAGTTGTCGCAGATGTTGATTCTTGGGAACCACCAAGCGATTCTCAAAGAACACAACACCTCAATCATCCATAGAGAAACATCCACCAACTCCCTTCTTAATGTTTCTCTTGATGCGGGTAACACCCTTATCAAACTTCTGGTCAGCAATGATCTGATCCTCAAGGTTAGGTTTCGCCACCAAGGTGGAAAGGAATCCGTGAGGAGCAATGTGAAGGTAAATCTTACATAATTCCTCATGGAGAAGTGGTTGGCCCTGCTGCAACATGAGATTGTTGCAATATGACTTACGACTTAAAGCATCAGCCATAGCATTGGCCTTGCCTGGGGTGTAAGTAATCCCTAAGTCGTAATCTGAGATCAACTCCAACCAACGTCTTTGTCTAAGGTTCAAATCTGGCTGGGTGAAGATTATACTTGAGACTCTGGTGATCAGTGTAGATCTCGCAACGATTACCAAGAAGGTAATGTCGCCAGGTCTTAAGTGCATAGACTACAGCCGCAAGCTCTAGATCGTGTGTAGGATAATTTTCCTCATGTGGATGCAACTGTCGAGATGCATAGGCAATCACATGACGATCCTGCATAAGAATGCAACCTAGTCCCTGTCGTGAGGCATCACAATAGATAACAAAGTCCTTCGTGAAATCCGGTGGCACAAGTATGGGAGCAGAAGTCAGGCGTCTTTTCAGTTCCAGAAAACTATGCTCACACTGTGGGGACCACTCAAACTTTTTATCTTTCTTGAGAAGTTCCGTGAGAGGTTTGGCCACTTTAGAGAAGTTTTCAACAAAGCGGCGACAATAGCTGGCTAGACCAAGAAAACTCCTAACTTGTTTAACTGTTTCAGGTGGAGTCCAATCAAGAACGGCCTGAACTCTCTCGGGATTGACAGCGATGCCCTTACCAGAGATTACGTGGCCGAGATAGGTAACTTCTGGCAACCAAAATTCGCACTTGGAGAACTTGTCATAAAGGCGGTGCTCTCTGAGTTTTTCCAACACAAGTCTAAGGTGTTCGGCATGCTCTTCCTCGTTCTTAGAGTAAATAAGAATATCATCGAGGTAAACCACGACGAACTTATCTAAGTACTCCATGAAGATCGAGTTCATCAAGCGGGAGAATGTGGCTGGAGCATTGGTTAGACCGAAAGACATAACGGTGTACTCGTACTGGCCGTAACGAGTGACAAAAGCCGTCTTAGGAATGTCTCCGTTTCTGATCTTGATTTGATGGTAGCCTAACCTCAAATCCATCTTGGAGAAGACTGAGGATCCAGCGAGCTGATCATACAGGTCGTTGATCCTGGGGAGCGGATACTTATTCTTTATCGTGACCAAATTAACGGGACGATAATCTACAACCATCCGTTCTGTGCCATCCTTCTTCTTGACGAAGAGGACGGGACAAGCCCAAGGAGAAGAACTAGGACGGATGAAACCCTTTTGCAAGGACTCATCAAGTTGTTTCTTAAGCTCAGCTAATTCTAGGGGTGCAATCTTGTAAGGTCTCCTAGAAATTGGAACAGTTCCTAGGATAAGATCTATGACAAACTCTACATCCCTATCAGGTGGAACACCTGGTAGTTCCTCTGGAAAGACATCCGGAAAGTCACGGACTACCGGGATATCTTCAAGGTCTGGGAGGGGGCTGGCATTAAGGGAATAGAGTTGACGCTTTGCAACTCTAGTGGAAACAGTGACTATCTTGCTAGATGGGTGTGTAAGCTGAACAGACCTAGTGTAACAATAAATCTTGGCATGATGAGCTGTCATCCGGTCCATACCTAAGATGATGTTAATATCCGAAGACTTGAGGGCTATAAGTGAGGCAAGGAATACAAGTCTGTCAACAAGGATTCCATTAACATGGCTTATTCTGGTAGTTTGCCATCTAGACCCTGGGGTTTGGATTTCGAGCAGAGTTGGCATATCACAAAATGAAATGTCGTGCAAACGGGCATAGCCTTCAGAAATGAAGGAGTGAGATGCTCCGATATCGAACAGAACCAAAGCCGGATGGCAATTGACAAGGAGTGTACCAAGAACGACATTTGGATCATCATGAGTGTCTTTAGCTGAGACGTGATGCACATGTCCATGTTTAGTGGGAGCTGGATTGGCACTGATCGTCTTACGTGGTGGCTTACCACGAAGAACGGACTTCTCGAGCTGGGGTGGAGCAAGACTGGCCTGAGAGCAGTCACGTGCATAGTGTCCTGGCTTCCCGCATGTGAAGCAAGTCCCTGAGGTAGGTCGTGGACCCGCATTGACAAGCGGTTTGCCAATAGGCTTGGGTGGAACATAAGACTGAGCTGGATTAGGCACCTCATAAGATGGCCTCGGTGTACAACTGGGTGGAAGAACAGAGTTCGGAACCCAAATCCGGCGCTTCTGGGAACTAGTGCCGGAGCAAGATCCCAAATCACGGGTGTGCTTACGAGACTCCTCGTAAGTGAGCTGAGCGGTCTCTGCATTGATGGCCTTGTTCACCAGAGCCTGGAATGAATGGCAATGATGCAAGTGAAGATCACGACGCAGCTTGGGGTTGAGACCTTTCCGGAACCTAGCCTGCTTCTTGGCGTCCGTGGACACTTCTTCTGTAGCATAGCGGGCAAGGTTCTCAAACTCTCTACTGTAAGCATCAACAGCCATCTTAGCCTGGGTAAGACTACAGAACTCTTCTCTCTTGCGATCGATGAGAGCTTGAGGAATGTGATGCTCGCGAAAAGCCTCGGTGAAATCTCTCCAGGTAGGAATCTGGCCAGCTGGAATCATGGCCTCATAGTTCTGCCACCAGAGACTAGCAGGACCTTCCAGGTGATATGTGGCATTGATGACCTTGTCCTCTTCAGCTACGTTTGCAGAACGCAGCTTGTGAGTGATACTACGGAGCCAGTCATCTGCATCGAGCGGCTCAATGGGATGATGGAAGGTGGGTGGTTTTAGACGAATGAAGTCATGGATGGTTGCTGACTCTTTGCATTGATGTGTGGTGTTCTTCTCAATACGTGCCAACAAGCGGTTAGACTCTCGCTTGTTTCTCTCCATCTCCATCATTAACTCTGCCAACGAAGGCTGGTCGGGAGGATCCCCCTCATCCCTACCACCTCCTTGGTTCTGTCTACGAGCAACTGAGCTTCGCTTAACTGAAGACATCCTGAGAAGCGAAACCGAGGACGGAAACATCAACAATTATAGGATGCATAAGGTAGAACAAGAAATTAGTATCTCTCGAGCTACTAGGATAATTCTGGCAGCATAACGGCAGTAAAATGCTCAGAATGAGACATCCTGCTAACAAAGGGTAGTTCAACATCTCAACATCATCACTCAAGGTTCTGTGATAGTACTAAACGACTACACTGGAAGAACTTGAAAACAGGAGTAGGACTCTGATCAACCAATCCTAAGGAACTACAGAATAGTAACACGTGATCCTGATAGACGGAAAAGAAGCCTAGTTCCTTAACCCCGTAGGAAAGGTAGGATGACTAAGATCGGAAGACCTGAGGTATAAGGAGTAAAAAGAGCCTTACGTTCCCTTCCACAATCAATTCCCTTATATAACTAAAGAATTTCTAGACTCAACTTCGACCAGTTTGGCTTGGTAATCCTACAGGCAGTCAGGCCCTGATACCAAAGTTGTCAGGACCCTGATCCTAAGTCACACCGGTCTAGCATGTAACACACCATATCACTTTGCGGCCTCACGCACGGTATCCCCACGGGTGCCACCTTACCTGGCCCAGGACCGTTTGCGCATTTTGGCTCACGTATATGATAGTGTCGCTAGCACCCATATGACAGAGAACCCGGGCCGACATGACCAGTTATAAACCAAAAGTGGCACTAAATTACAGAGACAGGCATACATGACCCAGCAACGAATGTGTCGGTCATCAACGTATGAACCCAAGTCATAGCAAACTACAAGGACTTAAAGGAACAACGCGTGACATTTCCCCTAAGGGACAGGCACAGGAACAAAGAAGGACACATGCCGGTCAGCCTAAGTGTTCCGGAGCAGTAGCAAGCTACCAAGGCTCAGTGGAAGCACTAGGAGACATTTCCCTGTAAGATAGGCTACCAAGGGTAAACAACAACTACGTGTCGGATCCCACACATACCAAGCATTTCAATAACATACACACAATATGCTCGATATGTGCAAATACAACATGGCATCACAACAAGACTTTATGAAACAAGTATTTATTCATTAGGCTCCGAGGAGCCAGATATTACAAACATGGGTCTCATGACCCAACATTCAAAGCATACAAGCAACAAGCGGAAGCATACATGTCTGAGTATAGACATCTACAAATGAAAAAGGCTGAAGAGCCTGACTATCTACAACACTCGTCCAAGATCGTAGCTGAGGTAACAAGCTACTTGTCGAAGTCCAAGCGGAACTACTAGAGAGACAGAAATCTCATCTGCAAAACATAAATTAAGCAAACATGAGTACAAAGGTACTTAGCAAGACTTACATCAGATCCTATCATACATGCAATTGTATCAAGAAGGCATAGTGGGGTTTAGTTGCAGCAAGCCAGCTTTGACTCAGTGGCTATCCTGTACTACGATTGCTAGTAACTTTGAGGTGGCGCACACGAGTCCACTAATCACCATCAAATACACCACTATGGATTCGTCCCCGTCTCCCTACGAGAAGGCCATCCATAGCACTCACACTTGTCTTGAGTATTTTTTTGAGTATCCACTTCAAGTTGTCTATGTACCACGTAAGCATCCAAGAAGTCCATAACCGTGGACCCGGCTATTCGAATAGATCATGATAAAACCCTGCAGGGGTGTACATCTTCACACACGCTCTCGCCACTTACCGCCATGTACACGTTGTGTATCTCGGCAACCTTCAAGCGGAAGCCTGGCGAGGGTGTCGGCCACGACCTGACCAACCACACAAGACTCTAGTCCAGGTTTATCGCCTATTCGGGTTTCATCCACAAGGGAGTCCGGCCGAGGTTTCCATCACGGCCCCAAACGATGTGTACAGGGTTCCCGATGCCACCATCCGGGTGCCACTCGGTACACCGGGCCACGTGTGCCTAGTCTGTCCCAAGCCCACCTGCCGAGTGCCACTTGGTAGAGAAATAACACTACCTACAAACACCAAAAACTAGTTGCGACTCCTGGACAGAGATCAAGTTGATTAATAAGTCGAGAGGGGCACTTAAGCATTCCAATGTGTGGTAGTAGCTAGTCATTGGACAACATACACAGAACTCAGTGCTTAAGGACGGTTCTAGTGAGACAACCCACCATGTACTCCTACATGGCCTCTCACCGCTAGCTTTACCAAATCGTGTTCACACACTTAACGCTCAGCATCAGAACATATCACTGCACTCCAATTCATTCCCAATGAATCAGACCTGACACACTCTAAGCAATAGCAAGCAAGGCATGGTAAGAACACAACATGGCTTCAATCAACTCCTACACATACTAGTGGGTTTCAACTATTTACTGTGGCAATGACAGGTCATGCAGAGGAATGGGTTCAACTACCGCAGCATAAAGTAGCAGTTGAAACGTTGTTGTCCTAATGCAATAATAGGGAGCAGGAGCGAGAGAGTAGGATTGTATCGGAATGAACAAAGGGGTTTGCTTGCCTGGTATAACAACGTGTAGAGCACTGCTCCTCTGACAGGTACTCTGGAACGGTCTCCGGAGCAGGACCTATCGAGAAGGACGGTGCCAGCAATCAAACACAAGCATATGCAACAATATGATGCATGAATATGGCATGAAGTTATGATGTTGTTTGAGCTAATGCAACTAGCATTTTATTTGGTTGAATTCCATTTGAACCAAGGGTTCAAATGCAACTCTAAAATAAGCATTTTTAAATGCCATTTATGTGTTTTCATATAAACAGTGGGTATAACTTCATTTGTCATGCATGAAAATGGTGCAGATTGATAGATTGAATTTTTCTGATAATTTTTCATATATAAATTATTTCATTCTGAGCTACGGTTGAATTTCTGAGATTTTTTGAAGTTTAAACCAATTTTCTGGATTTTTCTAAACAAAAACAATTCCAGAAAATTGTTTATTGCGTCAGCATGACCCAAGCATGACGTCAGCAGGTCAACCAGGCTGACCAGAGTCAAACCTGACAGTGGGGGCCACTGGTCAGTGACTCAGTTAATTAATTGAGTTAATTAACACTAAACTAATCCTAACAGAAAGTCAGCAGGGCAGGACCCACATGTCGGTGGCTAATATAATTAACAAAATTACTTAATTAAAACTCAACGGTCAACTAACTGGAGGGGTGGGGGCCCACCTGTCATTGACCCAGGGGGTCAAATCCTGGTCAACCCCCGGCTAACACGCCGGCGTTTAGCCGCTGGCAGCAGCAAACGCGACGGAGGGCCTCGGGATCGCCGTTCCGGCGGTCTTTTGCACAGCGGAGACCAGCTACGGGGAGCTGGAGCTCACCCGCGTCCGTTCCAGCAAGCAGCAGCAGCTAAGGCGGCCAGAGCTCGCCAGAAACGAGCTCGCGGCGGCGCCGGAGTTCGGGCCTCGTCGGAAACGGCGCTACGGGGCACGGGGAGGCCAGTGGAGGGGTGCTACGGGCTCCTGGCAGTGTGGCAAACACGGTGACGCGCCAAGTTGCAAGCCACGGTGGCTCTGGCCACGGCGGAGAGGAAACACGGCGGCGCAACCGCTCGGGTCCGGTGGGTGGCATGGCTACGGCGTGAGAACTGCGAAACGGAGGGCGGGGTTCGAGGGAGAAGCTCACGGCGATCGCAGCAATGCAGGCGGAGAGCTCGGAGGAGGGCCGGAGCGAGCAGGGCGGTGGAGGGGATCTTCGGCGGCCGACGATGAAGAAGACGGCGATGGCAGCTCCTCAAGGCATCCGGTGAGGCGTGACTCGTCGGAGAGGTCGGGGATGAGGTGGCGGAGCTCTCGGGCACTTTGGCTGGGCGTGGGGTGGCCTGTTGCTACGGCAGCGACGAGCGACGGCGACGACAGCGTTCGGGGGTGCGAGAGAGAGAGCGTGGGAGAGGAGGGGAAACCACGGGAGAGTGCAAGAGGGATCCAGTGCGTCGCGTGGCGTCTTCCAGGCATCCCGAGCGGCGAGGGGGAGGACAGGCAGGCAGGAGGCGTGGCGCCCTCGCCGTGCGCACGCGTCGGCCACGCGCCTGGCCTACTGGCGCGAGGTTGGTGGTGACTGGCTTGGCCAGTGGGCCGGGCCAGCTTTGCCTGGTTGGGCTGCACGTAAGGCCAGGTAAGCCTTTTCCTTTTTCCTGTTTTTCTTTTTTCTATTTTGACATTTGTTTTGATTTTAAAGAAAATCATTTAATTTATTCTGACAATTTTGCAGGAACTAAAAGGAGTAGTCCAAAGCCCCACACAAAATCCAGAATTATTGGACATATATAAAATATATAATATATATATATATAATATATATATATATATATATATATATATATATATATATATCCAATGCAAATATTTATTGTATTAATCCCAAAGGCCCAAAATAATTATTTATGAGCTCCTAATAATATTGGTTTGATTTTTATCTCTAACCAATATTTTCAGAGAGCAACATGAACATTTTCTTGGCCCCTTTTGGAGCAATTTTTATTTGGGTCATTTTTCAATAGGGTTTTCTGAGGGTTTCACAAGTCCTCAATTCAAATTCATTTGAAATTTAAATATGATGCAAACATCAAGACTAGCCTAGTGCATACCAGAACTAGGGTTGTGACACTTAGGTTGTGCACCACATCCAAGGCAGAGGGGAAAATGAGAGAATTTAATGTTTATTTGCTAATTAATAGCATTGCATGCAATGAACTGGCCACTACATGTCGAGTTTGGTAGTCTCAAGTCACTGAAAGCACACACGCCTCACATCTCTTATTGGTTGATTGCTTTATTCATGTCAAAAAACAATAAACGAGGTTAGAGTTAATGCATCACGCCTAAGTGTTTTGGGATTATTTGGTTTTCGTAAGGTGACTTACACACCTAGACGGAGGGAGTAGTACTACTCTGTAGCTTGTGGCGTTGCACGCATGGACATGATTTTTTTTAAACGGAGGCAAAAGCTTTGGCTCATCTCCTTCGTAAAGATGGAACTAACAAATTTCGACAAGATCCATTACACCTCTACCCCGCAGTAACCGTCACTGATAAACAGACTGCTAGTGTGTGCGTGAGAGGAGCGACTGAGTAGGCCAGCTACGCGCTTAAATAGAGCATAGAGAGTACACACTACGCATGTGTACTTTCCCTGCATTGATAGTACAACGATGGTTCTAGAGAACAGTAGTACCCTCCACTTGCAACTGTAGCTCCTTGGCCTTGAGATTCAAGAGTTCAAAACTAGTGCACTATAGAAGTACAATACATCACACTACTAGTTGAGAAAGTAGTACTACTACTACTACAGTACAACATAGTAAATAATAACCTCACCATCGCAGGGCACTAGGCACTACCACTATGCGTGCCCGCATAACTTCCTTAATGAGGAGACGAGGCCGTGCGGTTACACTCTTATCTCCTCCTCACCAGTTCCCCTTCTCCTAAAGAGACCAAGGCAGATCATCGCTGCTCCCATGGATTCACCAGGCGGTTCTCCTCCTCGTTGGGGCTGGGAGACCTTGGACGATGATCCTCTGGTAGAAATCGCACGCCGCTCCGATGTCCTCACCACCGCAAGACTCGGTGCTTCCTGCACCAACTATTTTAAGACGATGCCAAGCCAATGCTTGGGAAAAGGCCATGCTTGTTGGTCTTCCATGCGTCCTCGAGGAGAAGGTTATTCTATGGGATAATGTCCACCGCTCCCTGGCCATGGTTGCACGTTGAATCCGCTAGAGTTGCCGACGTTGAGAGGTAGTTGGATTTTGTCCCATGAGCAGGTCAGTCATGGAGTTTGATCATGTAGTGTATATTCTAAATATAGCATTGTACTTAGTTATTCTATCCTGTAATTTCTCCACTGCACACCGTCTTATATATAGGTCTGGTTGGTCCCAACGAAGATTGGCTTGCATACCTCCAGCCGGATACTGCCATCATTTTGCACAACATCCACAGCAGTGCGGCCGTTCCAGTAGACTCCTTCTCCACCATTGGGATCGGCCTTCTGGACTGGCTAGGCTTGAATACGCATGCTGATTCCTACATGAGATTGAAGAAGATAGCAATTGGGAACCCGCTGACAAAGCGACGCGGCTACGACGATTACTATCTCATCGCGGTGTTCGACATAAGGATTGCCATCAATACAAGAGGCAGTAACGGCAAAGGCTGGCACATGTTGGTCGTAGCAGATTTGTACCCCTACATGTTCGAAGATGTCGTGTGCCATGTAGGCCGCATCTTCACAGTGACAAGCCAAGAGACTTGTTTCATCTGGTAGCCATCCTACAGTACCGGATATTACAAACGGAATGGACAAACCATCATTTGCATCCCTAACTTTACTCCATTATTTTGCAGGGACCAGTCATCCCCCGATGAAAATAAGATCGTTGATCCTGGATGTGCATTTGCATTCGCAATTCGGTCTAACCTGGAACCTTGTAGCTACCTTTGGCATATTGGGATCAACTATCTTAGCAGTCGTTACCCATGGTACCACTGATGTGCAACATGGTCACATGATCTACCACGATCGGACCGTCACCATCTACCCAAGTATTCCATTTTCTCATTGTTGTGTGTTAGAGTAGTAGTAACTTGTTAGTTATTTTCTTTTCTTGACTGGGACATGTTTACTGTACTAGTACTACATTTTAGTATTAGATTTTTTTTAACCCTCTCACCTTCACTTTCATTGTAGTACTACTTACTAGTACTAGTACTTTCTACCTTGGAGGACGTGTATAGCTGCTACTTCTCGAGCTTGCATTGTATTCCCCCGAAGAGGAAAGGGAGATGCAGCCCAGTAGCGTAAGTATTTCCCTCAGTTTTTGAGAACCAAGGTATCAATCTAGTAGGAGACCACGCGTGAGTCCCTCGCACCTGCACAAACAAATAAGAAATTCGCAGCCAACGCGATAAGGGGTTGACAATCCCTTTACGATCACTTACGAAAGTGAGATCTGATAGAGATGATAGTTTATATTTTTGGTTTATAAGAACAAGAAATAAAAGCGATAAAAGTAAAGTAGATGTAGATTGATATGTTGAGAATAGACCCGGGAGCCATAGTGTTCTCTAGTGGCTTCTCTCATGATAGCCATATTCTACGGCAGGTAAAAAATTACTGTCGAGCAATATATAGAAAAGTGAATAATTATGAGACTATCTAGGCATGATCATTGTATATAGGCATCACGTCCGAGACAAGTAGACCGAAACGATTCTGCATTTACTACTATTACTCCACACATCGACCGCTATCCAGCATACATCTAGTGTATTGAGTTCATAAGAACAGAGTAATGCCTTAAGCAAGATGACATGATGTAGAGGGATAAAATCAAGCAATATGATATAAACCCCATCTTTTTATCCTCGATGGCAACAATACAATACGTTCCTTGCTGCCCCTATTATCACTGGGAAAGGACACCGCAAGATTGAACCCAAAGCCAAGCTCTTCTCCCATTGCAAGAACTATAGATCTTGTAGGCCAAACCAAACCAATAATTCGAAGAGACTTGCGATGATATTATGAGCACACATAAAAACTTCAGAGAAGAACCAAATATTTCTCATAGATAATCTTGATCATAAACTCGCAATTCATCGGATCTCGAGAAACACACCGCAAAAAGAGATTACATCGAATAGATCTCCTCGAAGACCGAGGAGAACTTTGTATTGAGATCCAGAGAGAGAGAAAAGAATCCATCTAGATACTAGCTATGGACCCGAAGGTCTGTGGTAAACTACTCACAACTCATGGTGAGGGCGATGATGATGATGATGAAGAACTCCGTGATGGACTCCCCTCCGGTGGAGCTCCAGAACAGGCTCCAAGATGGGATCTCACGGGAACAGAAGGTTACGGCGGTATAATTAGGGTTTTCTCTCTATTGTCGAAGGTTTCGGGGTACATAGACTTATATAGGAAGAAGGAGGACACCGGGGGACGCTCGAGGGGCCCACGAGGTAGGGGGCACGCCCTGGGCAGGGGGGCGTGCCCCCACCCTTGTGGGCGCCTTGATGCTCCCCTGATGTGGTTCTCAAGTTCTCTGTGCGTGATTTTCTCCAAAAATATCTCTCGCGAAGGTTTCATTCCGTTTGGACTCCGTTTGATATTCTTTTTCTGCAAAACCCTGAAACAGGCAAAAAAACAGCAATCTGGATTGGGCCTTTGGGTTAGTAGGTTAGTCCCAAAAATGATATAAAAGTGTATGATAGATCCCATTAAACATCCAAGACTTCATAAATAATAGCATGGAACAATCAAAGATTATAGATACGTAGGAGACGTATCAAGCATCCCCAAGCTTAATTCCTGCTCGTCCTCGAGTAGGTAAGTGATAAAGTAAGAATTTTTGATGTGGAATGCTAACCAATATAGTTTTTCAATGTAATTCTCTTAATTGTGGCACGAATATTCAGATCTGAAAGATTCAAGATAAAAGTCTATATTGACATAAGAAATAACAATACTTCAAGCATACTAACAAAGCAATCATGTCTTCTCAAAATACTATGGCTAAAGAAAGTTATCCCTACAAAGTCATATAGTCTGGCTATGCTCCCTCTTCATCACACAAAATATTCATATCATGCACAACCCCGATTTCAGCCAAGCACTTGTTTTCATACTCTATCTTTTAAAACCTTTCGACTGTCATGCAATACATGAGCGTGAGCCATGGATATAGCACTATGGGTGGAATAGAGGTGGTTGTGCAGAAGACAAAAAGGAGGGAGATAGTCTCACATCGACTAGGCGTATCAACGGGCTATGGAGATGCCCATCAATAGATATCAATGTGAGTGAGTAGGGATTGCCATTCAACGGATGCACTAGAGCTAAGTATGTATGAAAGCTCAACAAAAGAAACTGGTGGGTGTGCATCCAACTTGCTTGCTCACAAAGACCTAGGGCATTTGAGGAATCCCATCGTTGGAATATACAAGCCAAGTTCTATAATGAAAATGCCCACTAGTATATGAAAGTGACTAAACATGAGACCCTCTACAATGAAGAACACGGTGCTACTTTGAAGCACAAGTGTGGAAAAATATAGTAGCAATTGTCCCTTCTCTCTTCTCTCTCATTTTTTAGGCCATCTCTTTTTTTATCATTGGCCTTTCCTCACATGGGACAATGCTCTAATAATGATGATCATCACACTTTTATTACAACTCGAAATTACAACTCGATACTACAACAAGTATGACTCTACATGAATGCCTCCAGCGGTGTACTGAGATGTGCAATGAATCAAAAGTGACACGTATGAAAAATTATGCATGGTGGCTTTGCCACAAATACGATGTCAACGACATGATCATGGCAATATGACAATATGATGTGTGTCATATGAACAGAACGGTGGAAAGTTGCATGGCAATATATCTCGGAATGGCTATGGAAATGCCATGATAGGTAGGTATGGTGGTTGTTTTGAGGAATAATATGGTGGCTGTTTTGAGAAAGGATATATAGTGGGTTTATGGCACCGGCGAAAGTTGCGCGGTACAAGAGAGGCTAGCAATGGTGGAAGGGTGAGAGTGCGTATTATCCATGGACTCAACATTAGTCATAAGAACTCATATACTTATTGCAAAAATCTATGAGTCATCAAAACAAAGCAATCAACGCATGCTCCTAGGGGGGAGGTTGGTAGGAGTTAACCATCGCGTGCCCCCGACCTCTACACAAAGGTTGCCACTTTACAAATACCTCATGCTCTAACTTCGTCACATAGCGGTTCACCATACGTGCATGATACGGGAATCACTAACCTTAACACAAGTATTTCTCAAATTCACAATAACTCCACTATCATGACTCTAATATCACTATCCTCATATCTCAAAACAATTATCAAGCAACCAACATCTCATCATATTCAATGCACTTAGTGTGAATTTTTTTACTACATTGACATTGGATGTCTATCATGTGAAGACTTGTTTCTTAGCCTAAACACATTACCATGCTGTTTTAATATACTCTCAAATAGATATAAGTGAATCATGAGAGTTCAACAATTTCTACAAAACATGACCACCACCGTGCTCTAAAAGATATAAGTGAAGCACTAGAGCAAAAACTATTCAACTCAAAAGATATAAGTGAAGCACATAGAGTGTTCTAACAATTCCTAGGTCATATTTAACTCTCTCAAATAGGCGTGTCCAGCAAGGATGACAAGACGCTCCAAGCAAAACACATATCATGTGGCGAATAAAAATATAGCTCCAAGTATAGTTACCGATGGATGAAGACGAAAGAGGGGATGCCTTCTCGGGGCATCCCCAAGCTTAGGCTTTTGATTATCCTTGAATTCCTTGGGTTCCATGGGCATCTCCAAGCTTAGGCCTTTGCTACTCTTTGTTCCATAGTCCATCAAAGCAATACTCAAAACTTGAAAACTTCACAACACAAAACTTAGACAAAAATTCTCGTGAGCTCCGTTAGTATAAGAAAACAAATTACTACTCAAAGGTACTGCAATGAATTCATTCTTTGTTTATACTGGTGTTAAACCTACTGTATTCCAACTTCTATATGGTCCATACTTGCCAATACTACTCATAGATGCATCGAAATAAGCAAACAACACACGAAAAACAGAATCTATCAAAAACAGAACAGTCTGTAGTAATCTGCAGGTTTCGCCTAATTCTAGAACTCCAAAAAATTCAAACTAAATTGGTAAATTTTAGGAATTTGTCTATTAATCATCTTCAAAAAGAATCAACTAAATAGCACACACTAGTAAAATCTGACAACCACTTTAGCGAGCGCTAACGATTCTGTTTTTCACAGCAAGATCACATAAACTTCACACAAGTCTTCCCAAAGGTTCTACTTGGCACAAGCACTAAACAAAACATGAAACCACATCTAATCAGAGACTAGATGCAATATTTATTCCCTAACGGCAGCAAAAAAAAATTGGGTTGCCTCCCAACAAGCGCTATCGTTTTACGCCCCTAGCTAGGCGCGATACAAGACAAATCTAGGTATTGCCATCTTTGGAAGGCAATCCTTTGATTAAGAACTTATGATTCTTAGGCACTTCTTTGTCCCTATTATTAATCAAACTCTTCGGCAAGAAATCAAGAAATTCTAAATTCTCAAAAGGGTCTCTTGCAAAAGTAAGAAAATTAGGGTGAACACTTATGGATTTGAGATCCGCAATTCTAGATGTTTCACCTTTGTCTTTAGGGACATACATGAACTTGGATAATTTAGTGGTAGGGGTATTTGGATTAGTTTTTATAGTGGAAAGAGCGGAACCCACATTAGTGATAATATCCTCAAGCTTATTGATTCTAGTAGAATCCTGATCTAGCTTTTCTTTAACTATAGGCTCCTTTTCCTTAAGATTTTTCAGAACAACTCCTACCTTAGATCCATATTGGGTGATTTCATTATGGATTTTTATCCAAGTTCTCTACCAATTCTACCATAGCAACTTTGTTTTCAATGATTTCTAACCTTTGCATAACATTCTCAAAAGTTAAAATGGTCCCATTAACCATAAGAGGTGGTGAGCCAAATAATTCAGTCGTAGAATTATAAGAATCAAAGGTGTGGCTACCCAAGAAATTCTCTTCGGTGATGGTATCTAAGATAAATCTATTCCACGTAGTTATGCCAACATAAAAATTGTGAAGAAGCACGGAACTGGAAAGCTTCCTATTGGATCTATTTTGAGCATTGCAAATTCTATACCAGGCATCTTTTAAGTTTTCTTGCTCCCTTTGTTTAAAGTTGAGGACCTCACTCTCGGGAGTGTTGATAATGATAGGTGTGCTAGACATGATGACAAGCAAGCAAGCAGCACACGAGCAAACAAGAGGCAAATAAAATGGCAAGGGTGAAGTGAGGGAGAGGAAAATGAGAGGCAAATAAATGCAATGGCGCCAGAAATTCTTCTTGCTACTTCTCAAGCTGGCGTTGTATTCCCTCGAAGAGGAAAGGGAGATGCATCACAATAGCGTAAGTATTTCCCTCAGTTTTTGAGAACCAAGGTATCAATCCAGCAGGAAACCACGCGCGAGTCCCTCGCACCTGCACAAACAAATAAGAACTTCACAGCCAACGTGATAAGGGGTTGTCAATCCCTTTACAGTCACTTACGAAAGTGAGATCTGATAGAGATGATAGTATATATTTTTGGTATTTTTGGTTTATAAGAACAGCAAATAAAAGCGATAAAAGTAAAGTAGATGTATATTGATATGTTGAGAATAGACCTGGGGGCCATAGTGTTCTCTAGTGGCTTCTCTCATGATAGCGATATTCAACGGCGGGTAAACAAATTACTGTCGAGCAATTGATAGAAAAACGAATAATTATGAGACTATCTAGGCATGATCATTGTATATAGGCATCATGTCCGAGACAAGTAGACCGAAACGATTCTGCATTTACTACTATTACTCCACACATCGACCGCTATCCAGCATGCATCTAGTGTATTGAGTTCATAAGAACAGAGTAACGCCTTAAGCAAGATGACATGATGTAGAGGGATAAACTCAAGCAATATGATATAAACCCCATCTTTTTATCCTCGATGGCAACAATACAATACGTGCCTTGCTGCCCCTATTGTCACTGGGAAAGGACACCGCAAGATTGAACCCAAAGCCAAGCACTTCTCCCATAGCAAGAACTATAGATCTAGTAGGCCAAACCAAAAATAATAATTTGAAGAGACTTGCAAGGATATAATGAGCACACATAAAAAGTTCAGAGAAGAACCACATATATCTCATAGATAATCTTGATCATAAACTCACAATTCATCGGATCTCGACAAACACACCGCAAAAAGAGATTACATCAAATAGATCTCCTCGAAGATCGAGGATAACTTTGTATTGAGATCCAGAGAGAGAAGAAGCCATCTAGATATTAGCTATGGACCCGAAGGTTTGTGGTAAACTACTCACAATTCATGGTGAGGGTGATGATGATGATGATGAAGAACTCCGTGATGGATCCCCCTCCGGTGGAGCTCCGGAACAGGCTCCAAGATGGGATATCATGGGAACCGAAGGTTACGGTGGTAGAATTAGGGGTTTCTCTCTGTTGTCGAAGGTTTCAGGGTACGTAGACTTATATAGGAAGAAGGAGGACACCGGGGGACGCTCGAGGGGCCCACGAGGTAGGGGCGCGCCCTGGACAGGGGGGCGTGCCCCCCACCCTCATGGCGCCTCGATGCTCCCCTGATGTGGTTCTCAAGTTCCCTGTGCGTGATTTTCTCCAAAAATATCTCTCACGAAGGTTTTATTCTATTTGGACTCCGTTTGATATTCTTTTTCTGCAAAACCCTGAAATAGGCAAAAAAAACTACAATCTGGATTGGGCCTTTGGGTTAGTAGGTTAGTCCCAAAAATGATATAAAAGTGTATGATAAAGCCCATTAAACATCCAAGACTTCATAAATAATAGCATGGAATAATCAAAAATTATAGATACGTTGGAGACGTATCAATAGCTAGCTAGGCCCTTGAAGACTTGAACCCACTAGCTCCCACCATTTTTGTTTTTCCATGTCTTACTATCTCATCCATGTAGCCAAGAGTGGCCATATATAATAAGTCGGTTATTTTACTTCCTCTGTACCGGAGTAGTACTATTTGCTGCACAATATTACAGACCGCCATATTTGACCACAACATTATTATGCATGGACCTTGACCATGTACATCACCATGTGTCCAGATCTGAGATGCCGCGTGTACTAGATGAACGGCACCGAGTTCGACCCCCGTGATGCGATGTGGGTGCCGAGGAACACTCTTGAAGAGTACTCACTTTTCATTAGGGATAGCTACCCCATTGTGAAGCGGATGCCACCTTCCGTGCATGACACCGAAGGCTTGCCATTCATGAAGCTTGGTTGTGTCTTCAGTGCGCATCGTCGAATGAACGACATGCTGGGACACATTATCCCAGATTCATGCCGCTTCAGCTTGGATGAGTCTCCATCATGTGGAACCAGACTAGAAAGCTGCGACAATGATTCCCGTTGCCCACCGCTATGGATCGCGCCATCTATGAAGAACGCATGGTACTGGAACCTGGAGGAGGACATGGAGCCCATCTATAAAATGTAAGTGGAGTGTGGTAAATTGTGCATGGTAGCGATGTAAATATATGTAGACTAGTCGTGCACAAATTTAACACATGAAGTGGAGATGAACTTGTGTGGCATACTGGCATTTGTCCTTTAGAATTTACTTACTAGTAAATGTGTTATGTCTACGTGCAACTTGTGTGGCTGTTGCACGGGCTCCAACATGCTCTGTGAGAAAAAAATGTGGCACAGCATTGTATATAGGTGACATGGCGGCATCATACAGTAGCGATCATTCGCTATAGTTGCAGTACTAGGACGACAACTCCTATAAACCTTGAACTTGGATCTTCGCCTCTTTAGGAGGTTCAACAGTTCGTACTCCTGTCAACCTTGCATTTGGATCTTCGCCTGTTCGAAAGGTCCAACAATGATGATACTACAGTACAATATGCTTCTGGCAATCTGACACCGAATGAACTGTTGCACGTCCACCACGAGGGCGAGGGAGAGGGAGAGGGAGAGGGCGTTGTAGTCAAAACCCTCTCCCCGTCCTCCAAGACACCGCGCGTGGGCGAGAGAGAGGGCGTAGTAAGCGAGCTTCTCCTCGTTCGACGAGTTCACGGGACTCATCAAAGTAGTACTAGTCCATACCGCGTCCTTTCCGGTTAGAGCATGGGTAATAGTACAGTCGGCTGCTGGCTATATAGAGTTGACACGTCATCTATAGCCAAGCTTATAGCCGGCAAGTATAATAGTTAGATGTAAATAAGTACTACTTTGTTGATACATGGCCCACTCTTCACTCTCACAAACTGCCTAGGAGCACGTAATATAGCTGGCTATTAGTTAGTAGCCCGCTTCTTCTCTCTCTCCTCTTCTCTTCCTTCCAACTCAGCACAAATATACTATTTTATGTCTTACAACATGCCTACATCATCCTATTATAATTTCTCTTAATATGTCTTAATTTGAAACAAAAAAATACAATGGCAGTCAATGTATGTAACAATACAATCATTATGGTCACTATGTAGTTTTGCGGTGATTATACGGTCGCTACCTCACCGTAGACCACCGTATTGCACCCTACTGACCGGCCACATAGTCGACATGGCACTTTGTTGACTAGTTAAATTAACACCTGGTTTTTGGGTCCCACCTGTCAGTTGGCAGAGCAAAGAAATCAGTTAAACAAAACTTTACGCAGGCGCGACAGGAGTCCAACCCTTACACGCGAACCATCCTGACTGTGTATGTGAGTGCATGCATGTGTACTCCCTCGGTCCGTGAAAAACTATACATCTAGCATTAGAAAACACGACATGTGGTGGTCATTTCATTGCATGCAATGCTATTAATTATCAAATAAACATTAAGTTCTCTCGTCTTCCACTCCGCCTTGGTTGCTAAATATAAGTCTTCGTAGAGATTTCAACAAGTGACAACATACGGAGCAAAATAAGTGAATCTACACTCTAAAATATGTCTACATACATCTGTATTTTGTTGTCCATTTGAAATGTCTAAAAATACCTATATTTAGAAACGGAGGGAGTACATGTCTATCCTTAATTACATCATGCAACAACCTTCATTTAATCTTCTTCTCTCAATGGTCGCATGCACACATAAGTCTGCTACTTTTGGGAGTTAATTATGCCATGAAGTTCCAGTTCCTCTGGGTCAATGTGTAAATCTCCATATGTACAGTCTTTCATAGACAGAGGGAGTCGGTTGAGCACTTGAGCGTGAATGTGTGTTGCGTCGTGTGTTGTGTGCCGCATGGATGCGTGAGTGTTGCGTGCGTGCATATATATGTGTGAGTGCTTCATGTTGCATGCATGAGGCTTTTACTCCCACCCATTGACATGTTCATATTTCAAGCTTCATTAAAACGTTGCATGCAAGAAATAAGACTAGCCACAGTGGAGAGTAACATACACTAGTAACATACATTTACTACCTCCGTCCTTGTTTATTGGTCCCATTTGTAATTTATACTATACTACCTTGGTTGGTGATTTTTCTATTGACCTGTATATAAACCTCCGTACTGCTTTATTGGTCCCCTTCATACTTCGTGTAAAATTTTGAACATAAATTTAACTAACAAAGTGTCCATGCATGTCATAAAAAACTATACCATAAAAAACTATGTTCAAATACGAATCCAGTGATACGATTTTTCGTGACATGCATTAACATTTTATTAGTTAAATAGATGGTCAAAGTTTGACACAATATATTATTAGTACTCCTACATTATTGGTCTCGGGTGCCTTGTCCAATGTTTCATCTGGTTGGACAGGATAAGAGTAGAGGTATAGGGATACTATAGATAGGAATTCTTGGCGATCCATTATTCCCCATCTCGGTCAGAGAGAACTATCACTAGTACAGCGAGGTGCTATACAAACGGTTTTTAACCACTTTCTGCGACGGCATTTGGAACCGTCGCCTAGTGAGTGTGGGCGATAGGGGGGTTCTTCCCACATGACCGAGAAACCGTCGGGATATGCCCTCCTGGCACACACACGCTCGGCAAAATGAGGTCGTGTGCAACGTATAGTAGTGCTCAAATAAAATAAAATTATACAGGCGAAATCATTTCCGGTCGTCCGTACATCCCACACAGTCAGTCTCGCTAAACGTTTTCGTTCGTATATACATCCCACACAATCACTCCAAGGAAAACGTTTCTGTTCCCAGGTACATCACACACAATTTTCCCCGTTAAATCGTTTGTGATAGCGTTTCCATTGCACACGGTATTGACAATTTTATCATTTGCGTTATTGAATCCATCACACACAGTTTTTATGTGGTAAACATTTGCGCCAGGTGGCCTAATGCAAATAGTTTTCAAGAGGATGTCATGTGTGATTGTTCATTAATCTAACACGGTTTATACCTAGAAACTGTGTGCGTTATTGAATGCATCACACGCGGTGGTTTCTCAATAACTGTTTGCAATAGAAAAACCCAATTAGCAGGCTAATTATCCATTTATTAATAATCCATTTATTAATCTAAATAACATTTCATATTAAGCACACAATATATTTCATTTTTATAATTGAAATACATCTGGGTACAACATCATATAGCTTCAGCACTCAGCTACCCCATTACACAACTGCACCAGCACCAAGTTTCACATGCAACATCTATAACCTTTCGAAATTAGAAACACAGGCGGTACATAGACAGATGTATCTCATCTGGAAAACTGCTGAAGTAGAAGGCGAATATTGAGCCTTCATTGATGTTGAAGGTCTTTGCAACTTTAGGCCAGTGCCTGTGGATGATTGACCATCCATCCTTCATCCTCTTCAGGAACACTTCGATGTTGAACCATGGGTGTTGTATGAATACCTTCCTCGCCTCCTGACTATACAGGTGGTTTGAGAGGTAATCATCAGTGAACTGCTTTGGAAAGGCCTGAAAACAAGGATGTGCATAAATATCTTCTCTATATTGGAAATGGGGCAAAGGAATAAAAAAGGCAAGGTATAATAGTTAGTACCATCCTGTAGAGAACTGATGTCTTCTTCATTGTGTAGACAAAGATCTTGTTGTTTTTTGTCGCTAATTTCTTTATCCTAACAATCTTTCTGAGTTTTTTGACTTGACTGATATTCATGGACAACTCATTTCGCCATATGCAAAAAGGGTCGAACAATGGGTCAAAACCTTTGACAGCAGGACCTACATGTGCAAGACCAAATTGTTAAAAACCAAAATATTAGAATGGTTCCTGCAATTGCACAATAATGTGCTATTAGACAAAGAACCATGCACGTGTTAACCTCGATTGTAAACCTCGGTGCTTCCCATTGTTTCCCTGCAACACATATAAGGTAGTGAGTCATCAGGTTAAGTAAGGGTTCGCATGCTATCAGTACAATATGTTGATGAAAAATAAGCACATTGCAGATTCATCAGATTAATTCAAGCCACATGGAAAACCCATTTATCCAAACCAAGCATGATTAAGAACTAGGAAATATAGCACTTTTATATGTTTCTCATGTATTAAGTGCAGCCAAATTCGATTTATTCCTTACATGCACAACAATACAAAATTCTACCCACGACAATTGGACATTACATTGCAGAATTGAACCAAGCAATTAACTAAACACCACAACAAACGAACCAAACATTAACTGAGCACCACATTGCACAATATAACATACTCCTAATAGAAGATCATATAGTTAACCAAACCAAGCATGCTTAACAACTTGGAAATATAGCAATTGTATTTGTTTCTCATGTATTTACTACAGCGAAATTCAATTTATTCCTCACATGGTATACAATAACAATAACACAATGCACCCACAACTATTGAACATCGCATTGCAGAATTGAACCAAACAGTTAACTAAATACCACAACAAATGAACCAAATGTTAACTGAGCACCACATTGCACAATATAACATACTCCTAATAGAAGATCAGACAGTTAACCAAACCAAGCATGCTTAACAACTTGGAAATATATCAATTGTATCTGTTTCTCATGTATTTAGTACAACCAAATTTGATTTACTTCTCACATGGTATACAATAACAGAATGCACCCACAACTATTGAACATCGCATTGCAGAATTGAACCAAACAGTTAATTGAAAACCACAACACAAATGAACCAAACGTTAACTGAGCACCACATTGCACAATGTATAACCAAACCAAGCATGCTTGACAACTTGGAAATGTAGCAATTATATTCGTTTCTCATGTATTTTGTAAAGATAAATTTGATTTATTTCTCACATGGAAGACAATATAAATTGCAGCCTGAAGAATTGAACATCACATTTGCAGAACTGAACCGAACAGTTAACTGAAGACGACAACTAATTTACCAAACAGTTAATAAGTGAGCACCACACTGCACGGCATATAGAACATATACACTAGAGCAACAGATTGCATGGTAAAATTAGATAGCACAATTCACTAGAATTTGTTAAGGAAAGGCAGGAGCAGCACACGCGATGGGTAAACCGAGCATGCTTAACCGGCATAGCTAGCAAATGGAAAGGTGCTCCTCCAAGATCTGTGGGTCGGCACGAATGACAGCCATCGCGATCTCATCCGCGCGTGCGCCGTGATTTGCTTCTCCGCTGCCAAATGCTCCTTGAGATATTGGCTATACTGCGTGCACCATGGCTTAGGGCGGCACTTATTTGGTGGAGGGGTCAGTGATTTGGGTGGAAGGTGTCGTGCTCACGCCGGCGGTTGGGCCATGTGGGTTATGGAAGGAGGAGGAGGATGGGGGTCGGTTGTGGATTACCTGCCTGGATAGACGAGGCCGAGCAGCATGAAGGAGGGTCACCGGCGAGGAAGCACCGCTGCAAGAAAGGAGTGAAGGTTTCAACTTGGAAAGGAAGGCAGAAACAGGGGAAATGTGGCTTTTGGTAAGGGGGGCGGGGAGGTAGATATTTCTGCGGAAGTCAAAAATTTGGAATCGCTTCAACGAAAAAACTGGCGCGCAAAGTGTCATCAGACACGGTCCCTTATTCAGAACTGTGTACGATATGTGAACATCATAAATGATTCAGATAGCTTAACCCGTGTGTGATGAGTTTGAACATCAAAATGTTTGGTCCACGACCCCATCTTTCACCGGCGACGATTGAACAGTGAAATTATATTTGAGGATCGGGCTAGTGTGGTTTACACTCCGACGGTGGTCCAAGATATTTTGTGCTGCATCTCACACGGTTTGTGATAATAAACTGTGTGCGATCTACTTCATTTTTCTTCTTGATTTGAATTACATAATGAGGTCACAGCTACAAAGGATGGTGTTTGAATCGCTAGATCTTTTATCTGCAGTGAACATGCAACTATAGGTGCATCGTCAAAAAAATTAGAATTATACAGGGTTCGTTTGCACGTTTTTATACATTAACTTGGTTTAGTAGGCATTTCACGTGCATAATTCAAATTTGAACTACATGCACATGCTCTAGTGCATATAAACGGGTTGAAAAAACAAATCTGTGTCCTTGGTTGCATGCTTAGGTCCCATGCAAGAAATGGGAATGAATGTCAAACTCCCTGCCACCGTCACTCGGCCGCAAACATTGAGATGCCTGGTTTTTAAATTCGAGTAAATCCAAAACTGGTATGAAATTCATGGAACTTGGCATGCTATCATGGAGCGGCATCAACATGTCGTGGTAATTTTTTTATACCATTTGGGGCAGGTTTGGGTATAAGCTTCTCACAAACCAGAGCTTTTCACAACAAGCATGATGGTTTCGGTAGGGAACATGCCACCTTTGGGGACGAAATGATATATGTTGCCTCTTATTGCTTTAAAAAAAATCTAGTGTCAACATAGAACAACAGGAGTGTTGTGTTTAATTTTGGAATTTTTCTCGGTTCGTTTGCACATTTTAATACATTAACTGGCTTTTCTAGGCATTTTATGTGCATAATTCAAATTTGAACTACATGCACATGCTCCAGTGCATATAAACGGGTTGACAAATCAAATATGTGTCATTCAGTGCATGCTTAGGTCAGATGCAAGAAATGCGAATGAATGCCAAACTCCCTGCCACCATCACTCGGCCGGAAACATTGAGATACCTGGTTTTTAAATTCTAGTAAATCCAAAACTGGTATGAAATTCATGGAACTTGGCATGCTATCCTGGAGCGGCATCAACATGTCGTGGTAATTTTTTGTACCATTTGGGGCAGGTTTGGGTATAAGCTTCTCACAAACCAGAGCTTCTCACAACAAGCATGATGGTTTCGGTAGGGAACATGCCACCTTTGGGGACGAAATGATATATGTTGCCTCTTATTGCTTTAAAAAAATTCTAGTGTCAACATAGAACAATATGAGTGTTGTGTTTAATTTTGGAATTTTTCTCGGTTCGTTTGCACATTTTAATACATTAACTGGGTTTTCTAGGCATTTTATGTGCATAATTCAAATTTGAACTACATGCACGTGCTCCAGTGCATATAAACGGGTTGACAAATCAAATATGTGTCATTCAGTGCATGCTTAGGTCACATGCAAGAAATGAGAATGAATGCCAAACTCCCTGCCACCGTCACTCAGCCGAAAACATTGAGATACCTAGTTTTTAAATTCTAGTAAATCCAAAACTCGTCTGAAATTCATGGAACTTGGCACGCTATCATGGAGCGGCATCAACATGCCTTGGTAAAAAAATTGTCCCAATTGGGGCAGGTTTGGGTATAAGCTTCTCACAAACCAGAGCTTCTCACAACAAGCGTGATGGTTTCGATAGGGAACGTGCCACCTTTGGAAACGAAACGATATTCGTTGCCTCTTATGGCTTTCAAAAAAATTCTAGTGTCAACATAGAACAACAGGAGTGTTGTGTTTAATTTTGGAATTTATCTGGGTTTGTTTGGACATTTTTATACATTAACTGGGGTTTCTAGGCATTTTATGTGCATAATTGAAATTTGAGCTACATGCACGTGCTCCAGTGCATATGAACAGGTTGAAAAATCAAATTTGTGTCATTCGGTGCATGCTTAGGTCCCATAAAAGAAATGGGAATGAATTTCAAACACCTTGCCACCGTCACTCCGACGGAAACATTGAGATACCTAGTTTTTTAATTCTAGTAAATACAAAACTCGTCTGGAATTCATGGAACTTGGCATGCTATCATGGAGCGGTATCAACATGACGTGGTAAAAAAATTGTCCCATTTGGGGCAGGTTTGGGTATAAGCTTCTCAAAAACCAGAGCTTCTCACGACAAGCATGATGGTTTCGGTAGGGAACGTGCCACCTTTGGGGGACGATATCCGTTGCCCCTTATTGTTTTCAAAAAAATCTAGTGTCAACATAGAACAACAGGAGTGTTGTGTCTAATTTTGGAATTTTTGGGGTTCGTTTGGACATTTATATACAGTAACTGGGTTTTCTAGGCATTTTATGTGCATAATTCAAATTTGAACTACATGCACATGCTCTAGTGCATATAAACGGGTTGAAAAAACAAATTTGTGTCCTTCAGTGCATGCTTAGGTCCCATGCAAGAAATGGGAATGAATTTCAAACACCCTACCACTATCACTTAGCCGGAAACATTGAGATGCTTGGTTTTTAAATTCTAGTAAATCCAAAACTTGTCTGAAATTAATGAAACTTGACATACTATCATGGAGTGGCATCAACATGACGTGGTAAAAAAATTGTCCATTTTGGGCAGGTTTGAGTATAAGCTTCTCACAAACCAAAGCTTCTCACAACAAGCGTGATGGTTTCGGTAGGGAACGTGTCACCTTTGGGGACGAAACGATATCCGTTGCCTCTTATTGCTTTCAAAAAATTTCTAGTGTCAACATAGAACAACAGGAGTGTTGTGTCTAATTTTGGAATTTTTCGGGGTTCGTTTGGACATTTTTATACATTAACTGGGTTTTCTATGCATTTTATGTGCATAATTCAAATTTGAACTACATGCACATGCTCGAGTGCATATAAACAGGTTGAAAAATCAAATATGTGTCCTTCGGTGCATGCTTAGGTCCCATGCAAGAAATGAGAATGAATTTCAAACACTAGGGCACCGTTGATTGCCGGAAAAACTTTGAGATACTTTGTTTTTAAATTCTAGGAAATCCAAAACTCATCTCCAATGCAGGATTTGTGCAGCTCTTGATCGCAAATGTTTTAGTTAGAACACCCGTATGCAAACCGACAGCTTCCCTAGGAAGCCAAGAAAAAATGTGCCGAGCGGGATTTCTGCAGCTCTTGATTGCAAATGTTTTAGGTAGAACACTCGTATGCAAAGTGAGAGCTAAGGTCTTCCCCCTTAAGTCGAGGGAAAATTCACAGCGCGGGATTTGCGAATCCCTTCAACGCAAACGGTTGTTTTGTATGACCCGTGTGCAACCACGTACAAACAATTTGTCAATCCTTGTAACACTGCGAATTGTCAAAATATGCAGCTAGAAATCACTAGCACTATCTAATTTTTGCAACTAAAATTCACTATTAAGCATAGATTTCATTCATAGATTAAGCAGTGGTTCTTAATTTATACAAACAGTTCAACTCGACAGCTGAACCGATCAAAAACTTCCCCAATTGTTGCCAACCACGTACTGAAATAGCTAGTTCAACTATATATAATAGCTAATTTTAAGTACGTTGTACAGTTCCACCACATCTATAGTCAGATGAACTGAACAAAATAACTCCTAAATACTACTACTACTGCGGAGGGGCTTTGTGCTACTTCCGGCAGCCTCTCCTCTGCCGAGCGCGCTAAGTAAGAGGCAGAGGTGGAGGAGGAGCCTACCGACGAGCTGGACAAGTGCAATACGGTGCCCTGCGCTATTGTTCGTTCAGCGACGCTCGCCAGCTCGAACGCCCTCTGCCGCTCCAGACGACCCCTCTCGAAGCGGCCGGACTGCTCGTAGATCTCCCGATTCCTCGCCTCAGCGTCGGCATGTGTTGCGGCCACGGCTATGGTAAGGCTCTTTGCATGCTCGACGGGACGCTCCTCCTCCCGCAGGAACTTGATGTAGCGTGCAAGGTCGCTAACGCATGTGCTGGCCTTCACCTCCGCCTCCCTCCTTCGGGCGGCAGTGGCGGAGCGGGTGATGATCTCGGCGGTGGCCTTGTGGCCAGGGCGGCTGACGATGGGGTGGCGGCCACGACGGCCACCTCCCGCCTTCAGGCCATGGTCGTGGAGAGGGTGATGGCCGGCAATGGGGTGGTGTCCACGACGGCCACCTCCTGCCTTTGGGCCGTGGCGGCGGAGCGGGCCATGGCCCTGGCTTTCGACAGTGGTGTGGTGGCAACGGCGGCCAGCAATAGCTGCCGACGGTCAGCGGCGACGGAACGTGTGGTGGGTGTTCCGCGCACACCCAACAGGGACGCCACGCGCACTACACTATGCCGGGGACTGCGTCGCCGCCGTGGTGTAGCCTCCCAGCTGGAGCTATCCTCTGATGATGGCGGAGTGGCTGAGCGACGACGACAGACCGGTGCGATTGGCGATTGTGGGAGAAGGAGACGAGATAAGCTACAGGGAGGGAGGGGAAAATGTGACGCAGGACTCGCCGGCCATGCGGGTTTATATAGAAGACCGGTAAGCATTGGGATTTGGGGGGATTTCTGGGGATTACACCGAGTCGGGCGGGAAGCTTGCGCGGGAACCTGCGAGGTTGCGCGGGAACGGGCTCACTGACGATTCATTGGCGCCACCGTTTGGCCAAAAGAACGCCCCCGTGCGCTGCGCAAGCTTGCGTTGTGATCCGTCTGCGGTAGCGGGGTGACAAGACGTGTGAAAGGAGGACGAATGGACATGTACACATACGGTTAATACATAAAAAACATTTGCGATTTAATTACCTACTATTCCCTTGTCCTGGTTTATTAGTAGGATTTAACTAATAAAATATGAATGCACATCGCTTGCACAGTTTGTCTTATTTGCCATGTATCACTCTGCCGGCCTCTGCCCGCGTCCCTCGGCAAGCTCTGCTCACTGTTAGGCGTCGCAGCACGTTGTGCTAGACGTTAGGCGCCGTGGTGCACTCTGCTCGCGTCCATCGGTGCGCTCGGCTTGCGGAAAGCTTTTCCTTGCGTGTTCAACAGCTATAACCTTAGTCTCTTCAACCTTTCTATCGCGCCCCACAACAAGCACACCCACGATGACACATAGAGAGAGGATGTCTAGCGGCGCTCCAATGGAGTTCGTCGAGCATAAAGTGGAAACCCACGCTAGGGAGACGGATCTCTCGGTGGTGTAAACAATCGACCCCGGCCGTGGTGGACGCCTACATCAACAGCGTTGAGCAGTTGCTTGCCGGAGACAAGTACAAGGTGGTCGGCATCGACCTCCAGTACACCATCGGTCGTCCCGACATAGATCAGAAGGTTGTCGTCACCCAGTTGTGCGTGCGCCATCATGTCCTCATCTACCACTACTGCATGGGCACAGAGCCTTCCGACCGTTTAAACAGGTTTGTCAACAGCATCGACTACAAGTTCACAATGGTGGAAACCACCGACGATGTAAAAGTGCTCAGGGTTATGGGCTTGGCCTACCAGAACCTTGTAGAAATCTGTGAGCACTACAAGGTCCGGGGCAGCACGAAGAAGGTCTCCCTTGTTGAACTCGCCTCGGCCACCATCGACCCCTGCTACGAAAAGATGAAGCAGGATGCCAAGAGAACAAGTCCCGTATCCTGGCACAGGGCCTGGATGCGGCAACTGGATGAACCTCACCTCGGGTTCGTGGCCAAGAGCATGTACACATGCTTTGAGATGTACAGGCGGATCATTGACATGAGGAAGTGCCTTGTTACCCAAATCGACCAGCCCGGATCGAGCCACAAGTAGAGCAAGCGTCACAAGAAATAGATGATGACCAGATGATCGTTTATTCTAGTTAATCATGCATGTAATATATAGTTTATTTTATTGGTGTGTCGAAATGTCATGTGTGTAGTAGCCACCTATATAATTATGCATGTAATAGTTTACTTTGGTGTGTGTAAATGCCATGGTTGTAGTAGCCACCTATGTAAGTGGATGTTTAATTTGGTTATGAAACCATGTCCTTATAAGTGTGTGTGTCTATATATATATATATATATATATATATATATAT
>LR738714.1:116599557-116653161 GCA_902687465.1 Secale cereale | reverse complement strand
ATATATATATTTGTGTACTCCTGGTAGTACGTAGTTCCGCTCCTCATATACCATATAGATGAATCTTTTATACCACTTTATTATTTTTAATATACTTCATTAGTAATTATTAGATACCCCAAAATGATTTTCATGAAAAAATTCACGCGTGTCTACATATTTTAAATGTTTACATATATACTGATGTGTTTGTACGTGAAAATGTATATTACAAAACATACGTCGCAGATAATATTTTTTCAACAAAACTCGTATTGAGGTATCTTAGAATATTTAATGAAGTATATTAAGAATGATAAAGAGGTATAATTAATGTGTATATGAGGTATATTGAGGATGGGAGTATATACTCACAGGAGTACAAAAGAGGAGTCATATATATATATATATTCTCATAATATTATGAGAATAATATTCTCATAACACTTCCGCACTGCACGCACAACGCGAGAGCACTACACTCTTAGTAGGTGAGGCACTGCAACACAACGATTAGTGAACTTCGTCTCGAAAAAACTGTACGTGTTGTTTTTTGTGTACCTTTTTCGCTCTAGTTTTTTAACTATTTATCGGAATTATGCGTGTAATATACCGTTGAAAAGCTATAGAGTAGACGCAACTTCACCATGTTGAACACTTTTCAAAATTCATCACAGTTTAAGAGCAGTTTCGAAAATCGTGCGGCTCATAACGAATGACAGCGGGCGTTTTTTCACGTTTTCTTCTAAACCGCTCGCCGGAATGAATCAAATGATACACCGTTGGAAAGGTATCGTTGAGGTGCATATTTTTCATATCTATTATTTTTTTTCTAATTCACTACGGTTTAAGAGCAGTTTTGAATTTAACAAATCGCGAAATTATGTTTTTTCGAATTTTTTGCAATTTTCGGTACTGTTTTAGCTTCAGTTTTTTAACCGTTTGTCGAAACGAGGCGTGTGACACGCCGTTGGAAAGCTACGAACGAGGCGCAACTTTCATATGTTGAAATGTTTTTGAGATTCCTTACGGTTTTTAGTTAATTTTGAAAATCGTGCGGCTGACTACGAGAGGCAGCGACCATGTTTTCGTGAAATTTTTTCAAATCGCTCGTCGGAATGATTCAAGTGATACACCTCGGAAAGATATCGTCGAGACGCAACTTTTTTATGTAGAATGCTCCCTCTAGTTCCTTACGGTTTAAGAGCAGTTTTGATTTTACCGAAATGGGGATACTCTTTTTTTTTGCGACACCCAAATCGAACGAGTGAACTTCATCCGACAGAAAACCGCATTGCTTCGATCGAAAACCGCACTAGGCTTCACCCAAAGACTTGCTTGTGCAAAATTACCATCCATTTTCTTACTACAAAATGAACTTCAAATGCACTAGGCAGTACCCTTTTTCTCTCCGCGTTTCTCATAAACAACAAAATGGAACTTCAAATGAACTTCAAAAAAACAGTGGAGCAACAAACTGGGGTACTATGCAGAGCAACAACTATTGTTAGAAATCTACAAAAAAAAGAGCAAAAGAAGCTCTTCTGAACTGCGCATGGGCGACTACTGTTCCAGGGCGTCGTCGCCGGCGAACTGCACGTCCGCACCGCACGAAAACGCTCGCATCATGCACATGGCTGCTTCCACCCACACACTAGACTGCACGCCGCCGATGGTTGTGCTGCTTACACTCATGCAGTGGGCTGCACGACCAAAATCAACAACAAAAAAACTAAAATATACACACAGAAAATTGTGAGCTCCAAGCCCAGGGACTGCACGGTGAAGACGGGTGTGCTGCTTACACTCACGCGGTGGACTGCACGACCAAAATCAACAACAAAAATACTGAAAAATACACACAAAAATTGTGAGCTCCAAGCCCAGGGACTACACGGTGCCGATGGGTGTGTTGCTTACACTCACGCAGTGGACTGCATACCACGAAAGAGTCAGGGAAGGGCCGAGGGGGCAGGCCAGATCCATGGATGAAGGAGGTTGGGGGTTGGTGGCACGCTCCTCACACGCATCCCCTGCTGATCCGGGGGAGAGGCGAAAGCACGTGTCCGTGGCCGCCAAATCCCCTGTTTCTCGGTGCGGGGCAGTGCACGGCGGGCTGTAGCACGGAAGCGCATCATGCGTGCGCCCGAGCTGTGCACGGCGGGCTGGAGCCCTGTAGAAGCTGCATGCTCACTCAGAGCGGCAGGAAAATGCCAGCAGGAGGCAGGGCTTCGGCGGCGACCGCGTGCTTGGGACAGCGAGAGGCGGATGGTGCGGGCCGGAGCCAGCGACTGCTTTGTGAGAAGCCAGCGACGAGGTTCCTTTGCAATGGCAACCATGACGAGGAAATCGTCATGCCATGGGTGTACACGAGCTGCCTCACCGCCACAACAGTACTGCACGCGCACGCATGCTGGACTGCGTGGCCGTGCTACTTGACCATTGATACATGGCACGGGCCAGATCCAGCAGGGAATCGATGGTGGCGCGACTTTTCCGAGTCGACACGATGGGCGGCGGTGTGGAGGGGCACGGCGGACTGTGCGGCGGCGGGCGGTGAGGGATAGTGTTAGATCCGGCGTAGGGGAGGGCGGGGGCGGCGCGGGAGGGTGTGGCCGTCTCGGATCCGGTGTAGGGAGGGCGGGGGCAGCGCGGGAGGGCGCGTAGTCTCCAGCAGACCAGCACCATCGCCGAGCTGCGCCTCCTCGATCTGGCGCTGGATAGGAGGTTCATCGCCGGAGAGGAGCGGCGCGGTGGGAAGGAGGCGGGGCTCTTTGGTGGAGAAGGATGGGTGGCGTCGATGGGGGTAGGTGCCGGTGGAAAGCCAGCCGGTGCGGCGCTAGTGGCTGCCGGCGACGGCGGTAGAAGATGAGGAGGATTGGGGTTGGTCTGGTGAGATGGGAAAGGAGACGGGGAGACAAAGGTGGGAGGAGGTGCCTCTCGTGGGCACGAGTGTCGGAGCCTGGGAGGAGTGGGGGTGGATTTCGGGCTGGGGTTGTGGGCACGGGTTGTGGTGGGTTGGTCGTGGGTGTACAGAGTGTTATGAGAATAAGGCCTTTGTTATGAAAATAAGGTTTTAAGGGGTGTTATGAGAATAGACCCACCCTATATATACAGCCGGTCTATTCTCATAACATTATGAGAATAATATTGTCGGGGGAAACTGTCCGCCACGAACACCTATGGGACCGGAGCCCCTTGTCTGTGCGGTACGAGGGCGGAGGGAGCACGAAGAGCAGATCGTAGCGAGCACGCGGGCAGTTTTACCCAGGTTCGGGCCGCGGTAGACGCGTAAAACCCTACTCCTGCTTGGTTGTGTATTAAGTTGGAGAGCTCGGGAGCTTGAAGAAGCAGCTACACCGAGCGTATGAGTGATCTAGGTTCCGAACCCCCCCCCCCCCCACGTTGTGCATGGGCCTCCTTTTATAGTGCAAGGGGTCACCGACAGGTGTCAACGTAGGAGAAAGGGGTAAAAACGTAAAAGAGGTGGTAGTTGTAACAGTGCGGGAACAGTGGAGCTACAGTGCGCGAACAGTGGTCGCTACCTACTTTGACAGTGGGGGACAAGGGCATTTAATGCCCGTCGCCGTCGACCCCAAAAGCTCCCGCCCTTGCGTCTCCGTCTGCCACGGCGATGGATCCACCACCGTGGAGTGCCACCGTGTCCCCCAGGCTGCACAGCCATCTGCCACGCATCCCTGGATAGGCCCCAGGGCGACGCGTGGGCCGATGAGCTGGAGCGCGGGCACACAGCGCAACTCTCCCGGCAAGCTCCTTGCCGGGGCCTTGATCTTGCCGGGCCCGGGAGCTTGCCACTCCCCGGGCCCTCGCCGGGGCGCATATAGCGTCGAGGCGTGTCTTCTAGTCTTCCTGGCAAGCTCCTCTTGCCAGGGCCTTGTGCTAGTGGGGCAGTCTTGAGCCTGGTACGGCCTTCCCGGCAAGCTCCACTTGCCGGGGTCTCGATCTTCTGTCTTGTATACTTTGTTTTTGAATGGCTTAATATGGAGCAGAAAGGTCTCCGGCGAGCGCGTGGTAAACCCTGCCGCGGGAAGCTGCAACTGCCCGTGCACAAGTTGGGGTACTGAGGTACCCCTACCTTAGTACACCGACAGGAGCCCCCGGGCCTGGGCCACACACGGTGCCCAGCGCTGTTGGGCCAGGCCCAAAACAGTGCACGGGCACACGCGGCCCACAGCGTGCCAAATCCACTTCTGTATCCGCCGCATCCCCCCGTAACGGCACGCGTCGATTGCGGCGTCGTGGGATGGGACGTGCCCACGTTCCATCAATGAAAGAGGGCGAAACGCCCCCCACTTCCCCATAAAAGCAGAGGAAGCAGGAGCGGTTCCCCTCCTTGCGCTTTCATTGCATTTTCTTCTTCCTCCAGAGATCCCTTTGCGCTCCGCCTCCACACCTCCGTAGCCGCCGTCTGCATCTCCGGCGTCGCCGGGCTCTTCGTCCCCCTTCCCCCGCCGCGTCCGCCATGGCCCCGAAGACCGACAAGGCGAAGGCGGAGAAGGCCAAGAGGGAGAAGTCGGAGCAAGCGGCGAAGCTCGCCGCGTATCGGAAGCAGAATCTCGTCTTCCCGCTGAGGCTCGGCGCGCGGGAGCTCTGGAACAAGTACTACTTGTTCTGGGCCAAGGAAACCAAGGCGCACCCCCGCACTCAAGCTTATCCGGCCGCCGCCAAGGACAACTACCCCGGCGGGTACTACTTCTTCGCAGCCTTCTTTCGCTGCGGTCTTTGCCCTCCTTTCTCTAATTTCTTCTGCAAAGTCATGCACACCTACGGCCTCCACCTTCTTGACTTCACCCCCAACGCCATCCTCACCATGGCGGTTTTCGCACACATGTGCGAAAACTTCATAGGGATACACCCAAACGTAGCGCTGTTTAGGCACTTCTTCACTCCTAGAGCAGAGGCCGACGCCCCCCTCTCCGGAGGAATTTCTTGGGTTTTCCGTCTGAACAAGAAGGGGTCCTACTTGCCGGGGGAGCTCCGCGACAAGTGGGAGGAGTGGCGTGCGGAGTGGTGCTGGATTGTTGAGGACGAGCTGCATCCCTTCACCGCGCCGCGCACAACGCCCATCGTGCGCGGCAGGGATTGGAGCGAGCTGGACTCGGACGACATCAAGCTCGACGTCGCCCTCGTCCGGATTCTTCGTCTTCGGACCACCAAGCTGTCCGTTGCAGAGGTAGGCGCAGATTTCCTCCGCCGCCGCATCGCCCCTCTCCAAGACAGGAAAAGGGCGGCCTGGGAGTACGGCGGCCCGGCGGATATAATGAGGCTGCGCCCCGGGCTAAACTTCAACTTCACGACGCTGGAGCTGAAGGGGATGGTCCAGGAACTCTTCAAGTATGACCCGGCACACCCTGAGTGGTTCAGGCCTCCCCGGGGAGTGGTGCCCCTCTGCAACAGCACAGTCCGGGACCGTCTCTGCGCGATGATGCCCGCGTGCGACTCGCACGGCGTGGACCGCACGTGGATTCCGCCCAAGCCCATAGACGTCCTCAGCTTCTTCGACAACCTCGTGGAGGTGGCGAAGAACAAGAACGACCTCAAGGAGCACACGCGGGACACCACCGAGCAGGAGCTTGCCTACATAGCTTCTCGGGCTGAAGAGGCCGCTGCAGCCGCAGCGGCAGGAGATTTTGGGTACACGCCTGACGAGGCGGAGGCTGCGGACGCGTCCAGCCAGGCGGAGGAGGCGGAGATCCGCAGACTGCTGCAACTCCCTCCCGACGCGCTCGCCGGGGTCCCCTCTCTGAGGCACTCCGGGATCCACGGAATCGTGGCCGAGGCCGCGGCAATGGAGGGTGCCGCCGGAGGGAACAGAGGCGCCGCGAGGAGCGGAGGCGCCGGAGGGAGCGGAGGCGCCAAGGGAAAAGAGGCCGCAGCGCAGGGCGCTGGGCCCAGTGAGCCGGCCGGGGAGGAGGAGGAGGAGGAGGCCGAGGACTCCGACTGATCTACGGAGCTCTACGCCGACGACCTCTCCTCGTCGGAGAGCTCCCCGCCCCCGGCAATCCCAAGGCAGTCTCCACCGAAGCGTCTCCGCAAGACGGCGACGGGAGAGAGGGCGCAGGCGCCCCGGCAACAACCAGCTCGCCGGGCAGCTCCCCGGGGGAGCCAAGCCGCGCCGGGGGCGACCGGCGCACCAGTCACAGCGGAGGCGGCCCGCGCGCGGGCCACGACGGAGGCGTCCCGCAAGCAGGCGTCGAGCCGACAGGGGTCTTCTCGGAGCGGAGCAGCGGCTCCGCCCGCTCCCCGGGCTCCGGCTACCACAGGGTTGGGTCTTCGCAGCCCCCAGCCCCCGGGATCGCCAAGCGCCCGAGGGAATCTTCATCTTCTACTCCTCGTGCCGACGCGCCCCAGGTGGAGTATGACTTCTCCGCCTTGAGCGAAGACGACGAGGAGGACCAGGAGTAAGAGTTTGAGACCTTACACCTTCTCGAGCTTCGTCTTGATTATTGTTGATGCTAACTTTGTTTGTTGCTTTGATTTCAGGACCTTGGTTCAGCGCGTGGCGAAGAAAGCCAAGGCGCCTGTGGTCGAGGTCGCGGAAGGCTCGGCCACCGCGGCAACAGGGGACGTGCCGGAGCCAAGCCTGCCGGACCCAAGCGCTGCTCCGAGGAGCAGCCCCCAGCGCAGCCCCCAGCGTAAGTCTGGGGTCCATCCTTCCGCTTGTCGGGGTGCGCTTGAGGGTTTTGTCTTGTTTCAACATCTTGATGTTTCTTGTCTTGACTTGTGCAGAGGTGGAGCCACAGCGGCAAGAGCGCCCGGAGACCGTCCTTGAGGAGCCGCAGGCCCCGCCGTTCCCGCCAAGGCCGAACTCTCCGGCAAGGGATAGTGCTCCACCAAGGGCGGGTACTCCGCCAAGGCAGAGTACCCCGCCAAGGGCGAGCAGCCCGGCGAGGGTGGCCACTCCGCCAAGGCAGAGCTCCCCGGCGAGGGAGCCCGCCGCTGAGGACGTCCGCCAAGGTAAGTCTTGTACTTTGTCTCCTTGGCGTTGTTTCTTTTTGGATTTTTGCTTGAACTTCTTTTTCCTCTTCTTCTTTTTTTAGATCCTCCTCCTCCCGAGCCGATGGAGACGGAAGTAATCAACATCGAGGATGAGGAGGGCGCGCAGGGAGGCGGCGGCGACGTCCCTGCCGTCGAGGACACGGCGAGAGCCGCCGAGCCGGCCGCGCAGGAGACCGCTCCGGCTGCGGACGCAGCGGCCGGGGAGGGGGACGGCGACCGCACCGCCGACCCAGAGGCGGCGGGAGCATCAAGTGCTGCGCCAGCCACCGACCCCTCCGCCGGCAAGGAGCAGGGCTACTACCTCGAGGCCCCCAACGGCGTCTTCATCCAGATGCCGTGGGGCTCTTCGTCGCGAGCTCCCGCGGAGGGCGAGGCATTTGACGGGGAGGTCCTCGCCTCCGCGGGCCTGAAGATCGTCGAGGCGCCCGGCGGGAGTGAAGGGCCCGAGGAGGAGAAGCTTCTCCATCAGCTCCTGGCCCTTTACCGGGCCAGGCAGGCGAAGCTTGCCTCCCGGGAAGCCCTCGCCGCCAAGGCCGCCGCGGAGATGGAGAAGCGCGCGGCGGAGCTCAGCGCCGCCAACCAGGCGGCCCTCCGCGAGGTGGCGGAGGAGCGCGAGCGGCTCGCCGTCGAATACCAGGAGTGGGTGCTGGAGAAGGCTGAGGCTGAAGAGCAGCAGCGGCTCGCCGGGGTGGAGCTGTCCCGGCGAGAAGGAGAACTCGCCCAGCGGAAGGTCCAACTCGACTCCCATGAGGAGGACCTTGCCGCTCGCGAGGGGGCCCTTGGCGGGGAACTGAAGGAGGCGAAAGCCGCCGCGGTTGCCGCGGAGACCGCCAAGAAGGAGCTCGCCGCCAAGGTCGTGCAGCTGGAGAAGGCGCTGAAGGTGAGCGCGGAGAAGGTTGCCGCGCTCATCACGGAGCGTGAGAAGGACGCCCACACCAATTCAGGACTCCAGGTGCGTCTTTCTGAGAGGGGCGACGAGTTGAAGGCCGCCAAGGACTCCATCGAGGACTTGGGGTTGAAGGTCTCTACACTGAAGGATTCACTCGACGCTGCCCGGGCTCGGGAGACCAAGTTGAAGGAGGAGCTCCGCAAGGAGCGGACCCTAGTGGACAGCGCCAACAAAGCGGCCGAGCTCTTCCGCAAAACTGTTGAGGTATGGACCGAGGACTTAGTGTCTTGCGCGTCCAACATCGACCAGGAGCTGCTGGCGTTGAAGCTGGAGCACCTCATCTACTCCCCGGATCCGAACCTCCCACACAGCGCCAAGCTCAGCCTCTTCTTCAGGGGAATCGCGCCGGCCCTTGCTGATCTGCGGAATAAGATCCCCGCGCAACTGGCCGAGGAGACGCGCCTGCTCTGCGCGGGAACTCTGGAGCGCGTGCTGACGAAGATCGTGTACCGCAATCCGGGCATCAACCTCACCAACGTTCTTCGCAGCTTGCCGGCTGATGCGGACATGGAGGCTCTGAAGGAGCAGGTCGCCCACATCATCGCCAAGGTGGCCAAGATCTCCAGGAAGGAGGGCGACCGCGTAGATTAGGCCTCCATTATCTTTATCTCTTTTTATTGCTGCATATGATGTCATGAACCCATTAGTCCATTGTGACAAGTTATCCTTTGTAAGATATTTATCTTATTTTGATCAATCAGTGCAATGTTATCTTCCTTGTCTTAACCCTTGACTTTGTATGTTTTTCGCCCTACGCTCCCGGGGAGCTTGCCGGCAAGGGGCCTTTGCCGCGAGCGCTGAGTGCTGGACTCTGAGCAGCCTGCTGGCCAAGGTCTCACCGGCAAGCAACCTTGCCGCGGCTAGCCGCAACGCACTTAGCTTGCTGAGCGTACTCGGAAACGAAACAAGGGCGCGACACTTGTCGCAGCTCACTTAAATCGTTGAGCGAACTCGGAAACAAGATAAGGGTGCGGCGAGCTACGGGTAGGTTCCTCCGCGCACAGGTTTTCCATACAAAGTGTGATTGTTCAAGGAAGACAACTAAAAATTTAAAATTTGAACTGGTCAAATTCTAACAACTTAGCTTTCATATATTGTTTGCTTCCCGGTAAGGCTTCTCTTTCTTGAACAGCACTTGGTTCCTCCTCCACCTCCTTCCCTCCCGGCAAACTTGTGCGCGAGGAACGTTCCTTCTGCTTAAGAGGCAAGGAAAAAGGAGAGGGAGACAAGTATATGGCCTTTCGGCGTGCTAATACTTACCGGATACTTGAGTGTTGCACCAAATGACAAACAACACATGCAAATAGCAAAGAAAAGCATGCAAAAGGCAATCGGCGAGAGAAACACAAAAACTTTACTGATGCACGGGGTCTGCGCCCGGCTTTGTACAAAGGGTTACATGCAACAGCGGCAAAGCTTGTACAAAAGGTGGTTGCCGGAGCGGTTCACGGCAACCGCGCCTTAGGGGTGAAACTTGCGAAGATGCTCTATGTTCCAAGAGTTGCTCACCGGTAAGCCTTCTTCGGTCTCGAGGCGGACAGCGCCGGGCCTCGTAACTTGTCTCACCCGATAAGGGCCTTCCCACTTCGGCGTCAACTTGTTGGAATTCTTGGCGGACTGAACACGCCGAAGAACAAGGTCGCCTTCCTCGAGACTCCTGGCCTTGACCTTGCGGCTATGGTAGCGGCGCAAGGCTTGCTGGTATCGAGCAGCTCGTACAGCAGCCTGGAGACGTCCCTCCTCGAGGAGCAACGCGTCATCTTGCCGCAGTTGCTCTTGCTCGAGCTCATCATAAGCGAGCACTCGAGGAGATCCGTATACGAGTTCCGTGGGGAGAACTGCCTCTGCTCCATAGACTAGAGCAAAGGGTGTCTGTCCGGTGGCTCGACTTGGTGTCGTTCTGATTGACCAAAGAGCCGCCGGTAACTCCTCTATCCAATTTCTTCCGCACTTGCGCAGCCTGTCAAAGGTCCTTGTCTTGAGTCCGCGCAGCACTTCAGCATTGGCCCTCTCCGCTTGACCGTTGCTCCTTGGGTGAGCAACAGAAGCGAAACAGACCTTGGCGCCAAGGTCTTGGACGTACTGCATGAAGGTGCGACTAGTGAATTGTGTACCGTTGTCGGTGATGATCCTGTTAGGGATCCCGAAACGGCAAACAATCGACCTGAAGAACCTGACTGCTGACTGTGCTGTCACCTTTCTCACTGGCTCCACTTCTGGCCACTTTGTGAACTTGTCGATTGCAACGTACAAGTACTCAAAGCCCCCGACAGCACGAGGGAAAGGGCCGAGTATATCGAGCCCCCAGACCGAGAAGGGCCAGGACAAAGGGATTGTTTGGAGAGCCTGAGCTGGCTGATGAATTTGCTTTGCATGGAACTGGCACGCTTCACACTTGGTTACTAGTGCAGTTGCATCTTGGAGGGCTTCTTGCCAAAAGAACCCTTGCCGGAAAGCTTTCCCGGCAAGTGCCCTTGCGCCAATGTGGTGGCCGCATATGCCTCCGTGTATTTCTGCCAACAGCTTCTGTCCATCTTCCCTGGAGATGCACTTCAATCTGACACCATTGAGCCTTCTTCTGTACAGCTCGTTATCCACGAACTGGTACATACTTGACTGCCTGGTTATCTTCTCTATTTCTTCTGGGTCGTCGGGAAGTTCTCCAGTTTGAAGGAAACGGACGATCTGCTGCGCCCATGCCGGAGCCTGGGGCTCGGCGGCAAGGACTAAAGGCTCGAGGGCTGCTTCGGGAACCTCAGCTTCTACGGCGAAGACCTCTGGTTCTGCCGGAGCTGATGGTCCCCCGGCAAGCTCGCCGGGGCGAGGCTTGTCGGGAATGCTTGCTTCAACTGCACAGATCCGAGGATCTGCAGGAGCAAACTGTTCCTCAGCGTTGTGGTTGTTGATCTTGGGGACCTTGGCGGCGGTTTCAGGAAGATCCGCCGGTAAGTAGTCGCCGGAGACCAACTTTCTCTTCTTGGACTGCCCAATTGATGGTGTAACGGATGGTTGAGTCAGCTTGAGCAAGAAGGTCCCTGGTTCCACAGGTAACTTCATCGAAGCACACTTTGAAAGGCCATCTGCAATTTCATTTTGAGCTCTCGGAACGTGCTCCATCTGCAGACCTTCAAAGTGCTCCTCAAGCTTCCTTACTTCATCGACATAAGCTTCCATCAAAGGGCTCTGATAGCTCTTGTTAACTTGTCGGACCACCAACTAAGAATCTCCCCGCACAATCAGCTTCCTGATCCCAAGTTCGGCCGCGATCCTGAGGCCGGCAAGCAAGCCTTCATATTCAGCAGTGTTGTTTGTCGCTTGCTCCCTGGGAAAGTGCATCTGGATAACATATTTGAGGTGCTCTCCGGTGGGTGCGATGAGTACCATGCCAGCACCGGCGCCTTGCAGCGAGAAGGCACCATCAAAATACATTACCCATTCACTTGTCGCTTCTTGTACGGGCGCACTTGTTTCTTGGACTTCTTCATCGGGCGTTGGGGTCCACTCAGCTATGAATTCTGCCAAAGCTCGGCTCTATATGGTTGAAGTACTTTCAAACTTGAGTCCAAAGCTTGACAGCTCCAGTGCCCACTCAACGATCCTGCCTGTCGCTTCTGGGTTGTGCAATATCCTCTTCAGCGGAAAGCGAGTGACCACTGTTATCTCATGGGCTTGGAAGTAATGGCGCAGCTTTCTCGAGGCCATGAGGAGGCCGAAAAGCAATTTTTGCACACCAGAGTATCTTGATCTAGCCCCCTGGAGAAGGGAACTTACAAAATACACTGGGCGCTGCACCATCTTCTTCCGCACCTCATCCTGTTCCTGCGCAGAGTTATCCTTGTCGGGGCCAGAGCTTGCCGGAGCAGCCCCCTGCTTGTCGCTGGATTCGCTTGCCGGTGGTGCTGACTCCTCATCGGACTCCCTCTCCGCTACTAACGCAGCACTAACCACCTGGTTGGTTGCCGCTAGGTATAGCAACAACTTTTCCTGTGGTCTAGGTGCGACAAGTATTGGAGTGGAGGACAGGTACCGTTTCAAATCCTGCAGCGCCGCCTCCGCTTCCGGAGTCCACTTCATGGGACCTGCCTTCTTCAAGATTTTGAAGAAAGGTATGGCGCGTTCTGCAGACTTTGAAATGAACCTACTGAGGGCAGCCACACAACCTGCAAGCCTTCTGACATCCTTAACGCGCTTTGGGGCCTCTATTTGCTCAATGGCTTTAATCTTGTCGGGGTTGGCTTCAATCCCCCTCTGTGACACAAAGAACCCGAGAAGCTTGCCGGAGGGGACTCCAAAGACGCACTTCTCGGGGTTCAACTTGAGCTGTATTCTGCGCAGGTTCTGAAATGTTTCTTCCAAATCTTGGATCAGGGTATCCTTGCTCTTGCTCTTCACCACGATGTCATCCATGTAAGCCTCTACATTTCTGTGGATCTGTGGCTCAAAAGCAATGTATACTACCCTTGCAAAGGTTGAGCCTGCATTCTTCAATCCAAATGGCATGCGTATGAAGCAATAAGTGCCACATGGAGTGATAAATGCAGTCTTCTCTTCATCCTCTTTGGCCATGAAAATCTGATGATAGCCTGAGTATGCATCAAGAAAACAGAGTAGCTCACATCCGGCGGTGGAATCAACAATCTGGTCAATGCGCGGCAAAGGGAATGGATCCTTGGGACATGCTTTATTCACATCGGTGAAGTCTATACACAGTCTCCATTTCCCGTTGGCCTTGCGCACGACGACTGGATTTGCTAACCACGTCGGATGGATCACACCTCTAACTAGGCCTGCTGCCTCTAGCTTCTTGATTTCTTCGTTGATGAATTCTTGGCGCTCCACGGCTTGCTTCCTTACTTTCTGCTTGATGGGCCGCGCATGAGGACAAACAGCAAGCTTGTGCTCAATTACCTTCCTGGGAACACCGGGTATGTCAGATGGTTGCCAGGCAAACACATCGACATTCGCCCGCAGGAAGGCAACGAGCGCGCTTTCCTATTTGCTGTCAAGTGTGGCACTGATGGTGAAGGTACCACTAGTGCCGTCCTCCTTGGCGGACACCTTCTTGGTTGCCGGAGGAGCGGCCATCCCTTTCTTACTCTTGCCGGTGGAGCTCGATGGAACGTCCTCGACGGCAGCGCAGCACTCCGAAGAGGTGCGGTTGCCGGAGTGGGTCCCAGAGCACTTGCCGGACTTGGTCTTCGTCTTCTTCCCCCCGGGAGCTTCAGCGGCAAGTGTATCCTTCTCGGCCGCAGCTGCCGCATCCCGGTAGATCTTGTCGGCGCAAACAAGCGCATCCTTCTTGTCGCCGTGGACAGTGATGACGCTTATCGGCCCCGGCATCTTGAGCACGTTGTAAGCATAATGGGAAGCTGCCATGAACTTGGCGAGGGCAGGACGGCCAAGTATTCCATTGTAGGGCAATGGAATATCGGCGACGTCGAAAGTGATGCGCTCGGTTCTGAAGTTGAGCTCCCCGCCAAAGGTCACCGGCAGAGTGATCTTTCCCTTGGGCTTGCTCCTTCCCGGGTTGATTCCTTGGAAAGAACCGGTTTCTTCGAGCTCGCCATCTGGAATTTGGAGCTTCTTGATCACAGCAGAGGAGATCAAGTTCAGCCCGGCCCCGCCGTCAGCCAACATTTTTGTGACCTTGAGGTTGCGGATGGTGGGGGAGACCAGCATCGGCAAGCACCCGACCGCAGTGGTGCGGTCAGGGTGATCCTCAAGATCAAAAACGATGGGCGTGCTGGACCATTTGAGGAGCCTGCGCGACTCTACGGGCGGCTCCGCTGCATTCACCTCACGCACCCACTGCTTTAGTTGGCGGTGGGAGGTGTGCAGGGAGGCGCCACCGTCGAGGCACAGGACCTCCGTGGCCTTCTGGAACTCCTGCTCGCTGTTATCCTCGTCCTCCATGTCTTCGTCGTCGTCCTCTTCGTCCTTGTCGCGGCCCCGGGGAGGTCGGTCTCCTTGCCGCTGCTTGGCCTTGCCGCGGCGTCCTCCCCGGCCGTTGAATGGCCGCTTCTTGCTTGGCTCTTCCCCGCCACCTTGGGCCTTCTCCTTGTCGCGCCTCTCGTACTCAGCTTTCTGCTGCTCGACGAGATACTCAACGCGCTTGCAGTTGGAGAGATCGTGACCCTTGGTGCGGTGGATCTTGCAGTATTGCTTGTCGGAGCTGCCCGGCTTGTCGGCCGCCGCTACAGGGGCAGGCTCCTTGCCGGAGCCGCCAGCCTGCGTTTGCTTGGCGGGGGCCTCCTTGCCGGACTTCTCGACGGCAAGCACCTCTTTCTTGCCCTTCCTTCTGTTATTCCGCCGCCGGCTCTTCTTTGCCGGGGCGGCGTCGTCGCTGTCGCTTCCTCCTGCGCCAGCATCCTCCCCGGGGAGTCTCCTCCCCTCTTCTGCGCGTGCGCACTTGTCAGCCAGAGCATAGAGCTCGCTGACATCCCGAATCTTGGTCATCGCCATTTCTTCACGCATGCAGCGGTTACGCACGTTCTGGTGGAACGCGCTGATAACCGCGGCAGGGTGGACATCAGGGATGTTGTGCTGCACACGACTGAAGCGTTGGATGTATTTGCGCAGGGTTTCGCCTTCCTTCTGGGCCAGAATGTGGAGATCGCTCTCCTGGCCGTGGGGTTTGTGGCCGCCGGTGAAGGCGCCAACAAACTGGTGGCAAAGGTCGGCCCAAGAAGAGATGGAACCTTCCGGCAAGTGCATAAGCCACGAACGGACGTTCGGCTTAAGCACGAGCGGGAAGTAATTTGCCAAGATCTTCTCGTCGCGCCCCCCGGCAGCTTGCACTGCGATGGTATAGACGCTGAGGAATTCCGAGGGGTGTGTCTTGCCGTCGTACTTCTCCGGTACGTCGGGCTTGAAATTCTTCATGCTGGGCCACTGGACGCGCCGCAGCTCGCGGGTGAACGCAGGGCAGCCTGCCGCGTACGGCAAGTCGCCTGGTTCACCGGGCGCGCGCGCGTCGACAGCGTTCCCAGCTCTGTTATCTGATTGTCGCCGAGCTTCTCGGCGGCGCTCGATTGTGGTGCGAGCGTCTTCTTGTCGCCGGTCGTCGAGGACCTGGCGCTGATCCCGACGAGCCCACGGGTCCGACGAGGCTGTGGAGCCGTCGTCGGCGTTGTTCCGGCGGGGCGGCGTCTTTTGCTTCCGCGGCGGGGAGTGCACGCTTGTCGCACCCCCGGCGGTCTTGTCGCCGTCAGCCTTCGTCTTCTCAGCTTGCCGCGGCCGCGAGGCCGACGGCTGCTGTGGAGAATCGTTGTTGGCGAAGGCTATCAGGCTCTGGATGGTGGCCCTCCAGTCTTCGGCCTTGTCTGCCGCTGGAGGGAAGTCGAGGAGCAATTGCGCTCTTGCGAGCGCTTCTGCCGGAGTGGAGGGGAACGCGGGCGAGCGGTGCGAGGAGCGGGATACGCTCGGACTTCTAACAGCGTTAGAAGGAGCGGGGTCCCGCGCCGGCGCCTTCGCTTTGCTTGTGCCCGGACAGAGGTCCGGGGCGTCCCGCGAGCCCCCGGTTTGTCCTTGGCCCAGCAAACGGATGCCACCTCCTGTGACATGGCGCTGCTGGGTTGTTGTGTGTTGAGAGGGACGCGGTGCGTCCACGGAGACCGAGGTTCGGTCGTCCGTCCTGTTCTTGGATCTGGTGGCGCCGTGAGTGTCCTCGCCGGCGACCACCCTTCCGACAGCGTCTCCCCCGCCCACCGTTGGCTCCGGTGGCGGCGGGTGAGACGCGGACGGGCCTCCGACCTCCGAAGGCTTCTTCTTCGGGGCCATGGAGTTGCTGCTAGTGAAGTTGACGAATTCGGAGAGGTTGATGAAGAATGCGCCCGCGCGAACGCCGGATCAGGTTCGCACAACCTCGACGCCCCCTACCTGGCGCGCCAAAGATGTCGGGGGAAACTGTCCGCCACGAACACCTATGGGACCGGAGCCCCTTGTCTGTGCGGTACGAGGGCGGAGGGAGCACGGAGAGCAGATCGTAGCGAGCACGCGGGCAGTTTTACCCAGGTTCGGGCCGCGGTAGACGCGTAAAACCCTACTCCTGCTTGGTTGTGTATTAAGTTGGAGAGCTCGGGAGCTTGAAGATGCAGCTACACCGAGCGTATGAGTGATCTCGGTTCCGAACCCCCCCCCCCCACGTTGTGCATGGGCCTCCTTTTATAGTGCAAGGGGTCACCGACAGGTGTCAACGTAGGAGAAAGGGGTAAAAACATAAAAGAGGTGGTAGTTGTAACAGTGCGGGAACAGTGGAGCTACAGTGCGCGAACAGTGGTCGCTACCTACTTTGACAGTGGGGGACAAGGGCATTTAATGCCCGTCGCCGTCGACCCCAAAAGCTCCCGCCCTTGCGTCTCCGTCTGCCACGGCGATGGATCCACCACCGTGGAGTGCCACCGTGTCCCCCAGGCTGCACAGCCATCTGCCACGCGTCCCTGGATAGGCCCCAGGGCGACGCGTGGGCCGATGAGCTGGAGCGCGGGCACACAGTGCAACTCTCCCGGCAAGCACCTTGCCGGGGCCTTGATCTTGCCGGGCCCGGGAGCTTGCCGCTCCCCGGGCCCTCGCCGGGGCGCATATAGCGTCGAGGCGTGTCTTCTAGTCTTCCTGGCAAGCTCCTCTTGCCAGGGCCTTGTGCTAGTGGGGCAGTCTTGAGCCTGGTACGGCCTTCCCGGCAAGCTCCACTTGCCGGGGTCTCGATCTTCTGTCTTGTATACTTTGTTTTTGAATGGCTTAATATGGAGCAGAAAGGTCTCCGGCGAGCGCGTGGTAAACCCTGCCGCGGGAAGCTGCAACTGCCCGTGCACAAGTTGGGGTACTGAGGTACCCCTACCTTAGTACACCGACAAATATTCTCATAACACTTCCGAACTGCATTGTAATACTGCATTGGAAAGCTATACGCACCGCACCACAGAGACCAGCGAACTTCATGTTTGAAAAAACTGTACGTGTTGTTTTTTCGGTACCTTTTTTGCTCTAGTTTTTTAACCGTTTATCGGAATTATGCGTGTAATATACCGTTGAAAAGCTATGGAGTAGACGCAACTTCGCCATGTTGAACACTTTTCAAAATTCATCATAGTTTAAGAGCAGTTTCGAAAATCGTGCGGCTCACAACGAATGGCAGCGAGCGTTTTTTGGCTTTTTTTTCTAAACCGCTCGTCGGAATGAAACATATGATACACCGTTGGAAAGGTATCATCGCCACGCATCTTTTTCATGTCTATTATTTTTTCTAATTCGCTACGGTTTAAGAGCAGTTTTGAATTTACTAAATCGCGGAATTGTGTTTTTCGAATTTTTTCAAATTTTCGGTACTGTTTTCACTCCAGTTTTCTAACCGTTTGTCGAAACAAGGCGTGTAATATACCGTTGGAAAGCTACGGACGAGGCGCAACTTTCATATGTTGAAATGTTTTTGAGATTCCTTACGGTTTTTAGTTAAATTTGAAAATCGTGCGGCTGACTACGAACGGCAGCGGCTGTTTTTTCGTGAATTTTTTACAAAACGTTGGTCGGAATCATCCAAATGATACACCGTTGGAAAGATATCGTCGAGACGCTACTTTTTCATGTACAACACGCCCTCTAATTCATTATGGTTTAAGAGCAATTTTGAAATTACAAAAACGCGAAAAGCGCACTGCTTCAAACTGAAGAACGCACTGCATCAGACAGTTAACCGAACCTCATGATTTATTTTGTTGGACGTAGATTTTTCTCAGAGGAGTTTTGTTGTCTTTTTTCCAACTTTTTTTCGAAGGAAAGTGGACCGCAACACTCCCGAAAGTGAAGCGGAACACTACCAAAAGTGAACCTCATGATTTGTCGTTGTCTTTTTTCGTACTAATTAACTTTTTACGCGCGTTGAGAAGTGTTGAGAAGTGAGCTGCTTTCCGATGTGTTTTTGTTTTTGGATCACCAAGTGAACCACAACGGTTTTTTTATGGCCAACCTCGTGAGAGAACAAAGTGAGCTTTAAAGAGTCCTTTGGAATGGACTTTTTTTAGACCAAAGTGCACTGCATTTTTGCATGTTTTTAAATATATTTTGTTTGAAATGGACAGTATCGAAGAGTCTTTCGTAGTGGATATTTTTTTTACCAAAGTGCACCACATCTTCTTCCTGGTAATTTTTTACTACACTATATGGCAATAGAGTTAACTGTATGAAAAAACTTCAGCATGTTTTGCTACTTTTTTGGCAACAAAGGAACTTCATTTTTTTCTTGTCCCAAATCTGCAGACAACTCGAATCGGGAGTGCGTTGTCGAGAGTAAGAATCTGGACACCGCGGACTGCACACACCGCACTGCACGGACGCACCGGCGGACCGTACGGAAGCGAGCTCACCCGAAGCAACACACACTACTTTTTGTAGCCACTAAACTGTAGTTATCCATCCATCTGAGAACGCAGCAGCCATACAAGTGAATGAATGCAAAAGAAAAGGCCATGTATCCATGGCCGAGACCACGTCAAAATACAAGCAAAAAAAGGAAATAGCGGACTGCACGCCCTTGTTGCCCTTGTTGCTCCAACGGCTAGCGGTTGCCGACGAACTGCATATCCACACTAATGCATAAATCCTTGCCGCCGAGCAGTAGTGGATGCTGCGGCTGGCTCGCCGTCAGTCTTTTGAGGCACCAGTGTGCGCTCACACACTTGCCAAAAGGTGCACGCGAGCGAATTGCACGCACATGAACCTGTGGTCTCCCGTGAATGCACAGGGCGATTTGCAGAACTACAACAGGAGCAATGATGCAGCAGCGAGGAACTCCGTTTGCGCTGGTGAGGATGAAGGGGGAAGGCGAGTATTATTTCACCACACTACGCTGCAACAAAATATTAGTGGACCGCGCCAAAACCTCATCTGCACTAGAACCGAAATGGCAGATGCTCGTCCAAAATTTGCAACAGAAAATAACTTTTTCTCAAACATGATGCTGGCATTGTGGACTGCTCTGGTGAGCTGCCAAACTGCATCAGGAGCAGCGCACTAACCACCCAGGAGCGCATGAGATGCAGCAAGGGAGCAGTGCTCAGCAGAGCGAGCACATGGATCTACGTGTAGCAAGCACACACGTCGGCGACAGGAAGGTACGGGAGAGAACCACCCCTGACGCTGAGGTGAGGTGAGGAGCACCCTGTCGACAGCTACGTGGCGGGGATCGACAGATCCAGCCACTATGGAGTGGCGGCAACCTCGCCCCGAGGAACAAGAGAGGAGGACTCACCGGCTGGTGCGTCGTGGGGATTGATGGATCCAGCAGTGATAGAGCAGGGGGGGCAACCTCACTCTGAGGGACACGCAAGGAGGACCCCATCACCGGCTGCGTGGCTCTGAAGAAGTGCTATACCTTCAGCCGGCTCTGACAGCCATGGAGTTCGTGCGGTCTTTGCAGGTTTGAGCTCGCGGCGGCGCCATCCGTCAGCCTTCTCGCTGGGTTTGGGGGTGGGTAGTTCTACGGGGAGCTGCAGGAGAGGCAGCTCATCCGGCTGGCAGGTGCGGGATCCGGTGATTCTCGTCGACGCATCTCAAATCTGGTGGCAGGGGCAGCTGTGGTGGGCCAATCCGATGCAGAAGAAAGCACTAGGGAGGGTGGTGGTGGCCAGCGGGATGTGGTGGGGCGCGGCCGGCGGGTAGGAGGAAGTTGGGGAGGCGGGTGGGTCGGGGCGGTTGCTATAGGGGCGGGGTTGCAGCGGCGCTAGGGTGGCGTGGGGTGAGGAAGAAGGTTGTTTTTTGGGGGTGCGTGGTGGGGGAGGTTCCTGGTTCGCGGGGGTGTGGGAGGAGGCGTCCGGCGGAGAGAAGAAGGTGGTTCAGCGGGGCGGGGTGTTAGCAGCATAAGCCCATGTGTTAGCAGAATAAGGTCTTAAGGGGTGTTATGAGAATAGACCCACCCTATATATATATATATATATATATATATATATATATATATATATATATATATATATATATATATATATATATGTTGTTCTATATGCAATCCCATCGCACAACACACACGTCTTATTAGTAGCAACCGTGTGTGTTATTATCGGTCTTAGCACACATTTTTGATTACATGCTTGTTTGCCGTGTATCACACACATCTTCTTATATTGAACCATTTTTGTTCTCTTGTCTCAACACAAACAGTTCATCCGAGTGAACCGCATGCCGTATATCTGATAACCCTCAACCGTAAGGGATCGAGATAGTCTTCGCGGGTAAGAATAACCCAATTTATTGATTCGACACATGGGGAGCCAAAGAGTATTTATAAGCTTTGACAGTTGAGTTGTCAATTCAACCGCACCTGAAATATACTTACTTGCAACAAAAGATAAGTGGTAACAGTGATATGATAGTGATGATGGTGATAGTAAAAGTAAACAGCAAAAGTAAATAGCAAAAGTAGCAACTAGTAACCAGCAGGATTTAAAACACTGTAGGCTAGGGAGATGGATGGTTGGGCGCTGCATGGATGAGATATATCATGATTCCAACTTGGGGCAAGGCACACGGAAAAGTAATGATCATCTAGGCAAATATCAAACATTAGGCATGTATCCCGTAGGTAGTTGTACGTGCTTGCAATAAGAACTTGCACAATATCTTTTGTCCTACCATCCCGCTACGAACGGGGCCAAAAGGAACTTATGGAGATTAAGGTGCTCCTGTCAAAGAGCACCGGAACAAAGCAATAAACTCAATGGATACATGTAATCCTCAAACTACGGACCATCCCCTTTGGTGTCCCAAGCTGTCACTTTTGGGATCGCTGGTTCCGAACCGTAATAGGTGCAAACAACTCATAGATAGGATCAAGAACACAAATATATTCACGCAAACACATATGGTTCAGATCTGAAATCATGGCACTCGGGCCCTAAGTGACAAGCATTAAGAATAACAAGTTGAAGAAAAGATGATAAACACCATAGTAGATGATAGGCAACATGCCCCCAACGATCTGACAAACTATTACATGATCTAACTCATCCAATCCCTACCATCCCCTTTGCCTACAGCAGGCGATTACTCACACATGGAAGGAGAAGTCATGGAGGGAGGATGGAGTGGTGATGATGATGACGATGGCGACGTTCTCCCCTCTCCGGAGGCCAAATCAGCCTCCAGATTAGCCCTCCCGAAGAAGAACAGAGGGTGGCGGCGGCTCCGCGATGAAAACTGGGAAAAGAACTTCTCATCTGGGATTTTTTCGTCACGAGCTAAAATACGAGTCAAAGTAGGGCGCCAGGGGAGGTGGGGCCCACCCAGGCGAACTCCCGGCGCGGCCAGGGGGTGGGCCGCACCACCAGGGCGCCTGGGGCCCCCCTGGCCCCCCTCTGGCCCCTCTTCTGGCTTCGGGTTCCTTCGGGTGCGTGGATTTTTTGTGATTTTTTGTAGAATTTTCTGAGATACCTAAAAATCCGTTTTCCTGCACACAATAAAACCATACAGGCAGCTCTGCTGAAAACAGCGTCAGTCCGGGTTAGTTTAGTTCAAATCATGCAAGAATGAGGTCAAAACAATATCAAAAGTGTTTGGAAAAGTAGATACGTTTGAGACGTATCAACTCCCCCAAGCTTAGCATATTGCTTGTCCTCAAGCAATCCAGTTCAACGAACTGGACGCGACAAAGAAAACTTTGACAAACTCTTTTGTTTCATTAGATGTATATAAGCATGTACTACGAAAAGAGTCTAGCAAGTATTGAAACAGTACTATGAGGACAATGCACGGAGCAATCCTTCTTTCAAGTGACCAATCACAAATACCTAAAAGTAAATAATATATTACTGAAAATCAAGACAAGATTACATTGCACACAGCTTGAGCATATTAGGGTGGTATCTCGCTGGCCTCCATGAGTGAAGCAAAACATAAATGCAGAAACTCCTCCAAAGTTTTAAAGGAGACTAGAACTAAAAATTTCAGAATAAATAATATCACAAGCATGCAGAAGACAATGTAATACTTTGGGACAATGCACATTACACTCAGAATGACAATTATGCTCTCCTAGTTGGTGCTTTGAAGAAAGAAGGTGGAGACTCTCGAACCGTGGCTTTTGTTGGCAAGGTTGAAAACCCGTGGTCGGAAACAAAAACTAAATCATGTACCAGAGCTCTTGGTTTTAAAAACAGAGGTAAAAATGTTTTTGAGATGTGCATATTTCGTCAACGAATGCTAGCAGATAACTCAATCACTTCTTGAGCTGGACAAGTTTCGAGGAACGGCTCCCGCATGAGGACGATTACATCCTCTTAATCTCCTTTGTTTATCACTGCCAAAGTTTTTTGATTTCTCATGAACAAAGCGTGAAGGAGGGTTTGTTTGTTGTATTACCTTTTATGAGCCGGGCGCACTCTATGCCAGTTCCTTCTCGTATTAGGGGTTTGCACATTAGACATGCAATCCCGGGGTGAAACTTGTCCAACTTAAAAAGATCATGAATTAACTACTACTTCCTCATGAGCTAAAGCAGAGGCACAAAAGAGAAATGCTTTTGATTAATTTCGAGATGGTACACGAAAGTCTTCGTTAGGAATGGCAGGTAAATACCATGTATAGGAAGGTATGGTGGACTCATATGGCATAACAGGTTTTAAGGATTTTGGATGCACAAGCAGTCAGTCCGCTTAGTACAGGTGGAGGTTAGCAAAAGACTGGGAAGCGACCAACTAGAGAGCAATAATGGCCATAATCATGCAGAGCAACAAAGCAACATTGAATCGGGCATGAAAGTCATATAACTATTCTGAAACTCAAAGATCATCAAGGCAGAGCAGACTTTTTAGTCTTAAACATGTGTAAACATGTGCCAAGTCAATCCAAAAATTCTCTAAAGGGAAATACCACCTTAGTATACCAGACTATGAACAGTGCAATGCATGTAAATCATTTCAATAACACATTATATACTCTAGCTATTCGAGACTAGCCACAAGGAAAGCATGAACCACTGGAAGAGCATTGTAAATGTAGCACTATGTCACTACAAGCTAGTCTCTAGATCATAAGTACAGGCATATGTACAAAAGTAGAAATAAGAAGAGTTCATACCGGTCTTCCTTGTTGCTTCCCTTCAGTCGATCTTCGTCATTACTGCCTCGTCACTTGCACGATCGAACGTAGGAAATATAATTAAATGCCATCACGGACTCGAGCTGAACTCTGAAAACAAAGCAAACTAAAGAGAAAAAGGAAATATTTTTGGATTATTTCAAAGGTTGAACGAAAGCAAAAGAAAGAGAAAATCTTTTTGTTGTTTTTGCAAAGAGAGAAATAAAGAAGAACGGGCAAAAACTTCGAAAAGATCAAAGCGAATAAAATGGATAATACAATGGAAAGGTGAGAGGGGCACGTACTCCCCCAAGCTTAGGCTTTTGGCCTAAGTTGGTAGCAGCTACTGCCCCCAGGAGCCTCCTGCTCCGGGGGAACAGTGGTGAGTCCAAGGATCGTAGAAGGATGCTGGCGCGTACACCGAACTCCTCGGAGTCTCCCACGAGGAAGGGTCCGTGCGCCAAGCAGAGGAAGACCCTTCACCAAACTCGGTGGCGGTTTCTTCCTGAAAAGGTGGTAACTCACCGTGCTCCTCCTCGTCGGGCACAACCCCCTCCATGGGGTTATGAAACTGATGCTGGGCCATGAACTCATCGAACTGGATAACATCAAAGGACCATCCGTTCCTGCGAGAAAAATCAAACAAAAGAGGTGCAGGTAGACGGATCTCGCGTTCTGCGGTAGTTCCGAAACGCAAGATATAAACAAGATTATCAAGCTCAGAAGCCATGGTAACAAACTTATGCCTTTTCATAGCAGCAAGATCAAAGCTTAAATAAGTAAAAGGATTATCATTAGGGTGTGGGGTGCCTCCAAGATGTTGTAAGATAAGTGTGGCATAAACGCCACCATATAAGTCTCCCTTGTTACCGTTCATAGCAAGGCGTCGAGCAATTAAGGCACCCAGATTATAATCCGACCTCCCTGAGAGGGCCGCTGCCAGGATAGCAATATCCGGCGCAGAAGTGTTGCTCGTGTTGTCACGAGCTAACACCCCTCTAGCAACATAATATGCAAAATACCTGAGGTGAGGAAATAAGATGCTGGAGATCTTTGACCGATGAATATCCCTCGTACCCATGCTGCAGAGAGAGTTGAAGACGGTTTTCAGCTCGGAGGGCTGAGAGGTCATCCTAGCCGTCCTCCCAACGTTCGGCACACCTATTATTTCACAAAACTTTCCCAAGGTCATGGTGATAAGATCATTGTAAATTTTAAACTCAATAGCAGCTGAATTAGGATTATATCTAAAACTGTTAATGAAACTGGAGGTGAGTTTTTGATACTGAGTAACACGGCACGTGACAAGCCGTGTCAGACCTGCATTAGCACAAAGATTATAAAACTCATCCTTGATTCCCGCAGCTTCAAGGAATTCATCACATGGAAACGTCATAGCACGTGCTGGACTTGTGTCTTCCAACAACTCCAGGGGCACATGATCTTCATTATAGCTCACCCTAGTAGTCGAGGGTGAAGTTGCGGCTCTAGTAACTCGATCGGAGTGTGTGGGCCTCCTCTTCTCAAGCCACCCCTTTGCCCTTCCTAACAAACTCATTTCTGAAATTTTTGACAAATTACAAAAACAAGGATTAAAACAAGGTGGGTTAAGGCAAACTACTCAACTCACTTTCCCAAGGCATAAACTTGCATCAAACCTTGGAAAATAACTTTCTATACATGCATGCAAGCTCATCTATACAGCACCAAGAACTACTAAATACTCACAAATGAAGCCACCAATCAGAAATCTAATTGGAGGGGTGGAGGAGTCACATACCAGGGAGTATTTGTTCAAAATCTCAGCTCAAATGATAGGCTATAGAGAGAGATCGAAGAATCGCCTCCAAGAGCAGCAAGGACGCAAGAACAAGTGCAGAACTCGCGTTTTTGGAGAGAAAGAGAGAGGGAGGAAGAAGACTTACCTGGAGGGGGGCCTTGTGGGCCCCAGGCGCCCTGTGGGCGCGGCCAGGGGGCAGGCCGCGCCAGCTGGCCGCTTGGGCCACTGGTGGGTCCCCCTGGCTGGCCCTAGGCACCTGGGTCACTCCCGGCATGGAAATTTTTATTTTTATTTTTCTGGAATTTTTCTGAAAACTTCACTGTTGAAAATTTTTCGAAGTTCAAAAAGCTGCAAGACTTTCTGAAAACTTAAAGCAGTGATTAGTATTGTGAAGCTTCAAAACATAAACACTTGGTACAGCAAAGAGAACAAAAACTAAAATAAATGAAAACATAACAAGCTCAACTTTTTATCTATATAAAACATGTTTACTAGTAAGGTTGATCAAGTCTTGCCAACAAACAGGCGGTGTATAGAGCAAAAAGTCTCACCTCTTACGAAGTAATCACTGAACCTTTACTTTGATGGACATTGTCCCCATCATAATAGTTTTGTATTTGTGGTGCACATGTAGTGGACAGCCCATTCTCCAATCTTCACGGTCTCGATATTTTCTATAGAGTTGAGGCCATGCCTCCTGTCGGTCTTCTTTGGAAAATACACCGTGTGTTCTTTATCATTCACATTGAAGGTAACCTTCCCTTTATTGCAATCAATAATAGCACCTGTGGTGTTAAGAAAAGGTCTACCAAGAATAATGGACATGCTCCCATCCTCGGGCATGTCAAGCACAACAAAATCAGTAAGAATCAAACAATTAGCAACTTCTACGGGAACATCCTCACAAATACCTATCGGAACGGCGGTTGACTTGTCAGCCATCTGAAGAGAGATATCTGTAGGAATTAGTTTCTCTAAACAAAGCCTCTTGTAAAGAGAGAGAGGCATAACACTCACTCCTGCTTCAAGATCACACAAAGCAGTTTTGACATAATTATTCTTTATGGAGCAAGGAATGGTGGGTATACCTGGATCACCGAGCTTCTCGGAAATCTTGCCACTGAAAGAGTAGTTAGCAAGCATAGTAGATATTGCTTCATTAGGAACTTTTCTTTTATTAGTGACAATATCTTTCATATATTTTGAATAAGGGGGTAACTTAATAGCATCAGTCAAAGGGATTTGAAGAAAAAGAGGCTTAATCCACTCACAGAACTTATTGTAATGCTCTTCTTCTTTAGATTTGATGGACTTACCTGGAAAGGGCATGGGTTTCTGTACCCATGGTTCTCTTTCCTTCCCATGTTTTCTTGCGATGAAGTCTTCTTTAGTGTACCTCTTACGTTTGTCAGGTGCTTCTTCTTCTCGAACTTCAGGCGGATCATTCTTCTCATTATCCTTATCTTCAGGTTCAGCACCGTCTTCAGTCTCAGCATCGGAGATAGATACACTGTTGGGATCAACAGCTGGCTCTTCATCTGTAATAGGATCATTGGAATTGTCAGTCTCCTTATGTTTCTTTTTCTTCTTTTTGGAGAGCCAACAATTTCTTCTTCCTGCATTTGAGAATCTTGCTCGATTCTCCTCGGATGCCCCTCTGGATAGAGAGGATCTTGAGTGCTAGTTCCTCCTCGGGTCTTAATCCCGAAGGCCTGCAAATCATCTTGTTTGGCATTGTTAGCAAGCAAATCTTTTTGCACATTAGAAATTTGTTCAAGCTGAGTTTGAACCATATGAAAATGTTTCACAAGACATTGAACATCATTAACCGTTCTACCTAGAACATCAAGCAAACTTTTGATAGCAAGGGAATTATCATGCAATTGACTTTGTATCCTCTCATTAAAATGATTTTGTCTCATAATAAAATTATCAAACTCATCTAAACATTGATCAGGAGGCTTACCATGAGGGATGTCACTTGCGTTGAAATCTAAAAGAGAGTGTACCTCTACCATAGGAGGGTGAGTGGTAGGCTCACACAGCTTCTCAATAGGGGGTAGATTCTTCACGTCTTCATCTTTAATACCTTTCTCTTTAATAGACTTCTTTGCTTCTCGCATATCTTCGGGGCTTAGAACAAACATGCCCCTCTTCTTTGGTGGTGGAGGTGGTTCAGGGACGGACCAATCTTCATGGTTTTTAGCAATCCTGCCCATCAAATCTTCTGCATCTTCCAGCGTCCTTTTCCTGAAAACACAACCAGCACAACTGTCCAAATAGGACCTGGATTCATCAGTTAGACCAGCATAGAATATATCAATTAATTCGTTCTTAGGGACTTCATGTCCTGGTCTAGCCCGAATCAGACCGCAGTACCTCCCCCAAGCTTTAGCGAGGGACTCATCCTGCAACTGTTTAAAGTTATAAATTCTTTGTAAAGCAGCATGTTGCATGTGAGCAGGAAAGTACTTATCAACAAAAGAGTGAGCTAAGTCTTGAGGACTCTTAATGGAACCGCATGGGAGTGAATCATACCATGCTTTAGCACCTTCCTTCAAGGAGAAAGGAAGAAGCTTGGTCACATAAAAGTATCGTATCTTCTCATCCGTGGTAAACAGGCCACCCAACTCACCGAGTTTAGTCAGGTGTGCAATAGCATCATCATTTTCTCTGCCATAAAAGGGGTCAGCTTCAACCATAGGTATAAGTGAAAGATCAACAGAGAAATCATAATCAGGATCATCAATGCATATAGGAGATGTAGCAAATTCAGGATCAGGAACGGTTTTGTTCTTCAAAGAGTGTTTTTCAAACAGTTTCTTAATAACTTCAGGGTCAGAGCCGGCAAACTCTATTAGTTCCCTGCATAAATCTTCATCAAGCATATAGTAATCATCATCAAGGAGTCTCTCCTTGAGTTTACTCAAATCAGGATAATCGTAAGTCTCACCAATAGGGTAGCGAGTAACAGGAATTTCAATTCCAGACTTTTTTGCAGCAGCAACGATCTGTTTCTCAAGAGCATAACCAAGTGAACTAATATCATCAAGAGTAGTAGAAGCATCATCAAGAGTATCGGACATAGTAACAGATTTAGTAAGAGCATCATGTGGTGGAGGTGAGGCAAACTTACTCATAACAGAAGGTGAATCAAGTGTAGCACTAGTGCTCAGAACAGTACCTCTTCTTGTAGTGGATAGTAAGATCGGAACCTTGGGGTCTCCTTTCTTACCCATAGCGGATGAAGTGCAGCAGGTAGGATACTTCAAGTAGACTTGTAAATATTGCTATGCTCCCCGGCAACGGCGCAAGAAAACGGTACTTGATAACCCTCAACCGTAAGGGATCGAGATAGTCTTCGCGGGTAAGAATAACCCAATTTATTGATTCGACACACGGGGAGCCAAAGAGTATTTATAAGCTTTGACAGTTGAGTTGTCAATTCAACCGCACCTGAAATATACTTACTTGCAACAAAAGATAAGTGGTAACAGTGATATGATAGTGATGATGGTGATAGTAAAAGTAAACAGCAAAAGTAAATAGAAAAAGTAGCAACTAGTAACCAGCAGGATTTAAAACACTGTAGGCTAGGGAGATGGATGGTTGGGCGCTGCATGGATGAGATATATCATGATTCCAACTTGGGGCAAGGCACACGGAAAAGTAATGATCATCTAGGAAAATATCAAACATTAGGCATGTATCCCGTAGGTAGTTGTACGTGCTTGCATTAAGAACTTGCACAACATCTTTTGTCCTACCATCCCGCTACGAACGGGGCCAAAAGGAACTTATGGAGATTAAGGTGCTCCTGTCAAAGAGCACCGGAACAAAGCAATAAACTCAATGGATACATGTAATCCTCAAACTACGGACCATCCCCTTTGGTATCCCAAGCTGTCACTTTTGGGATCGCCGGTTCCGAACCGTATTAGGTGCAAACAACTCATAGATAGGATCAAGAACACAAATATATTCATGCAAACACATATGGTTCAGATCTGAAATCATGGCACTCGGGCACTAAGTGACAAGCATTAAGAATAACAAGTTGAAGCAAAGATGATAAACACCATAGTAGATGATAGGCAACATGCCCCCAACGATCTGACAAACTATTACATGATCTAACTCATCCATCCCTACCATCCCCTTCGCCTACAGCAGGGGATTACTCACACATGGAAGGAGAAGTCATGGAGGGAGGATGGAGTGGTGATGATGATGACGATGGCGACGATCTCCCCTCTCCGGAGGCCAAATCAGCCTCCAGATTAGCCCTCCCGAAGAAGAACAGAGGGTGGCGGCGGCTCCGCGACGAAAACTTGGAAAAGAACTTCTGATCTGGGATTTTTCCGTCACGAGCTAAAATACGAGTCAAAGTAGGGCACCATGGGAGGTGGGGCCCACCCAGGCGACCTCCCGGCGTGGCCAGGGGGTGGGCCGCGCCACCAGGGCTCCTGGGGCCCCCCTGGCCCCCCTCTGGCCCCTCTTCTGGCTCCGGGTTCCTTCGGGTGCGTGGATTTTCTGTGATTTTTCGTAGAATTTTCTGAGATACCTAAAAATCCGTTTTCCTGCACACAATAAAACCATACAGGCAGCTCTGCTGAAAACAACGTCAGTCCGGGTTAGTTTAGTTCAAATCATGCAAGAATGAGGTCAAAACAATATCAAAAGTGTTTGGAAAAGTAGATACGTTTGAGACGTATCAATATCGCACACACCTTGATCTGGCTGATCGTTTCTTTTGTGTTGCCTAATCACAAACAGTTCATCCGACTGAACCGTATGTTGTACATCGTACACGCCTTCATCTGGCAGGCTATTACTCTTGTTCCTCCCTCATCGCAAATAGTTAATTGAACTGAACCGTGTGCCCGTCATCACACACGCAACCAAATTCTGAACCGTGTTTGATGCATCCATCATCGCAAATGTTTTGCACCTTTTGACGGGTTTTTTACACCACCGTTTGTGATTATTGCATCGCACCCAGTTTCATCGAAGGGTCTCTAATCGTAGTGTCACTTTAGCAGCATCCTACAGTAGTGTATTCAACTAGTCTTCACGGTGAAGTGATAATACACGCTGCAGCAGATGGGACACTTAATTAATAAGCTGAACCAGCGTGTTGTTGTTACTAAATCAGCCTTACCTAGTACTGCCATCATGTTTGCCAGTGGAGCACAGTTTCGCAAAAACACCTACGCACCTCTCTCTTCCATTAACTGACATATGGGCCCTCTTAAGGTAGACCCACATGTCATCAGCTTAACTATTTACTCTCCGAAGGACGGTATATCCTGGTAGTAGTACTAGTAGAATTGAGATTTAATGCACCTTCTTGCCCATCTTTCCCTCTTCTTCCTCCTCTCTTCTTCTTCCTCCTCTCTTCCCCATCGTCGGCTGCACACCATTTCACCCCGCACACTGCTCATCCACCCGGGCCATTGTAACACCCCGGACACACCCGCCGGTGGTCGTTGCTCCTGGCGGGATCTAGACTGGCCTCACATATCAATACTAGTCTTTTCTGCGCACTTTGTCCTCACTCGTGCGCACCCGGGAGCAACTTCCCGGTCGGTCACCCATCCTGAAACTACTCCAAGCTGAGCACGCTTAACTTTGGAGTTCTGTCTGAATGGGCTTCCGGAAAAGAAGGAATTCCTTATTGATATGAGTAGTCTATCATCCCTAATAAGCCAGGCTATCACATACACCCCCCACTCTGAGGAACCGACGTCCTCATCGGGCCACAGGAATGTTCCCACTTGGCACAAACGTCTGTGCATCCAGTCCGATACATGTGCCATGTCGTGTGCCACGACGGGTCACAAACGTCATGAATAACATGACCGAGCACTTGTCCGCAAACATCCGTGTAACCGCGAGGGTCGGTTCTGATACCAACTTGTAACACCTCGGACACACCCGCCGGTGGTCGTTACTCCTGGCGGGATCTAGACTGGCCCCACATATCAATACTAGTTGTTTCTGCGCACTTTGTCCTCACTCGTGCGCACCCGGGAGCAACTTCCCGGTCGGTCACCCATCCTGAAACTACTCCAAGCTGAGCACGCTTAACTTTGGAGTTCTGTCTGAATGGGCTTCCGGAAAAGAAGGAATTCCTTATTGATATGAGTAGTCTATCATCCCTAATAAGCCAGGCTATCACATACACCCCCCACTCTGAGGAACCGACGTCCTCATCGGGCCACAGGAACGTTCCCACTTGGCACAAACGCCTGTGCATCCAGTCCGATACATGTGCCATGTCGTGTGCCACGATGGGTCACAAACGTCATGAATAACATGACCGAGCACTTGTCCGCAAACATCCGTGTAACCGCGAGGGTCGGCTCTGATACCAACTTGTAACGCCCCGGACACACCCGCCGGTGGTCGTTACTCCTGGCGAGATCTAGACTGGCCCCACATATCAATACTAGTCTTTTCTGCGCACTATGTCCTCACTCGTGCGCACCCGGGAGCAACTTCCCGGTCGGTCACCCATCCTGAAACTACTCCAAGCTGAGCACGCTTAACTTTGGAGTTCTGTCTGAATGAGCTTCCGGAAAAGAACGAATTCTTTATTGATATGAGTAGTCTATCATCCATAATAAGCCAGGCTATCACAGCCATCATCCTTGGTAGCTCGTGCGTACCATATCCCCCTCACCCCCTGTGACGCCCCAAGACCGACGCTCCAAAAGACTTCCTGCTATTTCGTGATCGCTGTGTGTTTTATTTTGTTTTGCATCATGCATCTTCTCCACATTGTTTTTGTGCTTGTTTTATTTTACTTGTTCATGCGCATTGCAACTTCTTCTTCTTCATCTTCTCCTTCTCTTTTCCCCCGTCTGACATCTTTTGCTCAAGTTCCAGCAAGTTTCACCAAGTTTAAAGATCCCCAAGCCAAACTTCCTTTTCTTCTTTGTTTTTATTCCAATTTCAAGTAGCTTTCTTTCAGCTTCCTAAAAATGTTCACTCTATTTCTAAAATCTCTAAACCATGCAAAGAACCTGTCGTCCAATATTCATACCTTTTAGACATGTTCTGGGTGGACTTTCAATTTATTAAAATTTGAAAGTGTTTCAAATTTGGCTAAATTTTCAGTCTCTAAAAAATTGCCAAAGCAATTTATTCAAATAGTGCGCAATCCAGGAGTTCATAGATTTGTTTATTTTTTTCTCATATTACTTCCCAACAACGCTAGCCTTTTCCTCTTAAAAAATAAGTTTATTCTAATAAACAGAAGGTTTAAAAAATCCTAGCTGCCAAGTCGGCCCAGCCCACCTACGGCCTAACCTAGTTAGACCAAGAGGCCCGGCCGACCTCTGCCTTATCCCCCGTCATCGCTCTGCCCGATCCCGCAGCGCCGCCAGGACCCATCGCGCAGCCCGAGCCTCTCCCTCCTCTCAATCCCCAGCGCCCTCTCCGTCCTCTCGATCCCCAGCGCCCTCTCCCTCCTCCGTGCGCATCGCTCTCCGCCTCCAGCCGTGCCCGACCTCCACCCCGCGACCCCGCTCTCCTCCGCGCGCCCGCCGCCTCCCTCCTCCTTGGATCGGAGCTGCAGTCGCCGCCCTCGCGAGCACCACCGTCGGGCCGAGCTGGCCTCGTCGCCGACTCCCTCCGGCGTCTGCGACGTCCAGCTACAACGACGCCCCGCGCCTGGCTCGCCTCCTCCAAGGCCTTTCCGCGCGTTGCCTCCATGGACGCGCCCGAGCCCCATCGCCGCCTCTCTCCCTGCCCTACGCCTCGTCCCGTTCCCCTGCACCAAGCCTCCATCGCTGGCCTCAAGCCTGTCGCCGCCGCGCCATGGCGCCAGCCTGCTCCGCCCCTCCGACCTCCCCCTAGTCCAGCCGTGCGCCGCCCCTCCGCCGGACCTCCTTCCTCTGCCCCGTGATGACCTCGGGGTCCCGTGCACGTCCGGTGCCGTTGCTCGCCGCAGGATCAAGACTGCCACCGATCTGAGCATACCCATGACCAGCACTGGTTTATGCCTTTTGTCGTTGCCAAGTTCCTCGTCCGGACGCCAAGTACCACGATGCGCCAAGTACCAGGATGTGGAGTTTCATCTACCCGTCAAGTCCATCTACGTGCGAGTACGACTACACGGATTCACCAAGTACCTCGATGCCCGATCAGTAGTGGTTCCTACTAGGGGCGATCGGGACCTTGTGTTGGTTATTTATGGTATCTTTCATTTGGATCTTCGTCCGTAGTTGGACTCTGATGTTATTTGGATGATGATTGCTTATGTAATGTATTGTGTGACGTGGCGAGTGTAAGCCAACTACTCTTTTGCAATTTCATCCCTATTTTACATGAGTCGTGCAAAGATACCATACTCGAGATCATTCTAGTATGAGCTTATGCCTTTAAGTCGTGCCTCGACACGTAGGAGGTATAATCTCATACTGGGCATTACAAGTTGGTATTCAGAGCCTTCTCCGACCTAGAAGCCCTTACTGATTGATTGAATCGCTGACGGTTGAGTCTAGGCACACACATGAAAATGTTTTGAGTCCTATATATATATCGGAGAGTAGGATTTATTTTTACTCCCCATCCCTTTATCACTCTGGTGAGGACTCCTGACGTTGTTCTATCTCTTCTACTCTCAAAAATTCACTTAATGTTTTTTTAGGATCACGCGAGTATTGTTTGAATTGTTCTGATGTCTTTGTGACGAGAACATTGTTCTCGATGCCTCCTGTCATTAGGGATTGTGGCAGTGTCCCGGGGAGTTGAGCTCCGAGGTGTTGTCGTCACAAATCTATCGCAGCAGTTCTGGAATACTTAAGACGGCCGACATCGAAAACTCTTTTATGCGGTTAGTGGCAAGATAACCCCGATATCACCCAGTACTAGGGAGGTAGTTCGGGAGTATTGCCATAGCTTGTATAGCAGATGCGTTTCGAAGGTCCGAGGTAGACGCTTTCCGGAAATAACTGGTTATGTGTTGATGGATGGATACAGCTGGATGTAGGATTAGAGTTGAGTGCGCGATGCTTCCCCTGTATCCCCAACACCTGATTGCATAACTGGAAACTTTCGGAAATTAATAGGTGGGTTCATCTAGTAGCTCGTAGGCATTCTTCCAACGAATGCATGATATGGAGTTCGGGGTTCTATATTGAGTGAAGTGGTTTTATGGGCATTGTTCCAATCGGGAGTTGCATCTTAAAGGGTCCTTCGCTATGCTGATCCGGGGATTGCAAAACCCTTTTGTAACACGTTCCATGAGCTTTCAGCACGAATATGTGGAACGAAACTTCTATCTTGTATTTGTTCTATCTGCTCCTTATTGTTTTTATTTATTTAACTTCTATTCTCCCAAGTGTCTTCTCGAGAAGATTGTTGTACCATTAAACTGTGGAATTCATTCGTTCAATTCTCTGTTCAGATGATATTATGAAGATTATGTTGCAACATATCTATCTGTTGTTTTGATTTGATTCTGGTATTCGAGTTGCTTCGATGTCAAGTGTTCATTCCATACCTTTCTTAATCGGTGTTCTCATATTTCTATGGGAGCGCTAGTCCTTCTTAATTATCAAGATTGTCATGTTAAATTCTTTTCAACCGATGCGTTTCTCTTCAAGTTAACCCGATCCTTTTAATTTGTGCAAGATCAATTTTTGGTTTTTTTTCTCAACGGTGTCTGTTTCATTCATCCCAAATTGTCTTTGTTTACCCCACCCTCCCACCCTTTTCTTATGGAGCCAGAATTCTTAATCAAGTATACATTTTATTCATGTGATGTTTCTTCATTCATTTCCTTCAATGTTCTTATCCGGTGATTTATCGTGAAGATGCTCAAGAGTTTCAAGTTCATCATTCTTAATTCCAATATTCTTCTCCGGTGGACTAAATCCAAGCTTCCGTATTAATCATATATGTGCCTCTTGTTTCACATGTTTTCCAATGTGGGATTTCTTATCCAAAGTCTCTCTTGATTATTCAACTCTCTCTAATTCTTATCTGGAGTGTACAAGAGATCTTAGAGGACTCGTGTTTCCATTTTCAACCTGTTCAATATATTTTGTGATTGTTATCTCATCCAAGCCATTTAATTCAACCGGTGCAATATCTCTCAAGTAATCATTCCAACGGTGATTTCTTTTGGAGTGGGCCCTAACCCACAAGTCTTTTCCCAGGATCTTACCTGACTCTTCTATTTTTCCGGAGTTATTCTCAAATTCTTTTCAAGTTTGACATAAGAATGGGTCTCTCATCGGTCAAACGTATCCTCCAAGATTGCTTTCATTCATTGTTGCTTCAACATTCATATTTTCATTCTTTCGGAGCATATCAAAAATTCTTCAAGGTGTATCTCATCGCCATTCTAAAAATTGTGAAGACCGGAGAAGAGTTTCTCTTAAATCTTGGCATGTTCTCTTGAAGATTCGTGGTTCTAGCTTAATGCCATCCTCATTATTTCTCTGATTGTGAGGAATTCTTTTTTATACCCATCCGAAGCATTTCATGAATTCTTCCCATTGTGATCCTCCGAAGACCATCATTTCAGAATATTTCTTCATTCTCAGTTTTCAACTTTGCCCTCCAACTATTCTTTATTGATGCCTCTTCGTTCGTCTCCATATTCTTCCGGTGCTTTGTTCAAGTATTCTTTAATCAGTCCACGATCTCTTTGTTCTCTTGTATCTAAATTTCCTCTAGTGCTTATTCTTCCCGGTGATTATTCTCTTTCATCACCCGGTTTCAATTCTTACGGTGGTTGATTCAAGAGTTCTTTTCCTATGTTATCATATCAATTCATTCGTTCTTTCATAATCCTACCGGTGATTAGTTGAATACTTTCTCAAGTTTGTGCGAGATCTCTCTTTAATTCTTTGCAACAAGAATAAGTAGTATGCCAATCTGTTGCTTGTCATCAATTTAATTTGGTGAAGGATAAGCATACAATAAATCTTATTCTTATTTTCCCCGAAGTGATTAATCTCTTTTTCTGGAGCTTGTTCATCATATCATATTCTCGGTTCTAAGTTGTTCATCTTGTTTTCCGGAGCTCCAAGTTATTTCTATTATATCATTTCCAAGCTCCATCTAAATCATTGCAAGGCTTCAATCTTATTATTTTCATCCTTCACTTCTCATCCTTTTGTTACCGGAGTTCTTCTTGGTGGTTCATCATGATTTAATTCATCCTCGAAGTGTTCTTCAAGATTCTTGTTGGAGCTCAAGCATTCATCATCATGCATTCTGAAGTGCAATTATTTCTACCTTATCTTTGGAGGTGGTGTTATGCCATTCTTGACATTTTTCCTTCATGTGTCATGATTCACAAGTTCTCACCTAAAAGCTTTTCCCTAAGGATTGTTGCTAATTATGGTGCTATAAATGACCCAAGTTCTTCATTTATCCTCTCGGTGAAATAACTCTTTCGTCCCTTGCTTATCTCAATCCAATCAATTGTTTTCGCTAGTGGCAGAATTTCACCTCAAGTTGAGATGTTTTCCATAAGCCCACATCAAGCTTATTCTTCTCGATGAATTTCCAACAACTACGTTCAACCCTTCTTCGTAAGGATGATTTTCATATTCATTCATGGGACAAGTTGTCATTTTCTTCTCTGTTCTTTCTTTCCAATGATCTAGCATATATTCTTTCATTCCGGAGGCATTGTAATATTGCTCTCTGCGTCCCATCATCTTGTTTTGTTAAGATTATATTCTTCCATGCTATATTTAACGAGAGTGTCGTGTCCTCCATTCAAGTTCTCTCATCTGATCAAGTTTTAACTCTCTTTTAACCGGAGTGCTATCTGAAATCTTTCTTACCCCTTGTGTCACTCTTTCAATTGTTTCGGAGGCAATGTGTTGCTGATTTCATCAAGTATCATCCCATCTTCTCAAGTTCTTGTTCAATTCCTTCCATTTTCAGTCGGAGTGCTGTCCAAATTATGTCATTCTTATTCCTTGGCTATACCGTTGCAGTTTCATATTCTTCCATGATCCGTGAGCTCGTGTTTCATGCTTTTCAACCTACAAGGTCCTCGTAATGTTCCTTGTTCCTCTTTTCTATAGGAGTGTTTCATCTTCGTTCATCTCCATTGTATTCTTGATTCAACTTATTTAACCTCTCAAGGTTCGTGGTTTCACTCGTTTGTCAAATAAGCAACTTTGTTTTACCTCTTCCTTTATCCTCTTTTATCCGGTGCCATCTCTAGGATCTTGGGTCGAGATCCTCTGTTAGTGTGGGAGAGTTGTGACGCCCCAAGACCGACGCTCCAGAAGACTTCCTGCTATTTCGTGATCGTTGTGTGTTTTATTGTGTTTTGCATCATGCATCTTCTCCACATTGTTGTTGTGCTTTTTTTATTTTACTTGTTCATGCGCATTGCAACTTCTTCTTCTTCATCTTCTCCTTCTCTTTTCCCTCGTCTGACATCTTTTGCTCAAGTTCCACCAAGTTTCACCAAGTTTAAAGATCCCCAAGCCAAACTTCCTTTTCTTCTTTGTTTTCATTCCAATTACAAGTACCTTCTTTCAGCTTCCTAAAAATGTTAACTCTATTTCTAAAATCTCTAAACCATGCCAAGAACCTGTCGTCCAATGTTCATACCTTTTAGACATGTTCTGGGTGGACTTTCAATTTATTAAAATTTGAAAGTGTTTCAAATTTGGCTAAATTTTCAGTCTCAAAAAAATTGCCAAACCAATTTATTCAAATAGTGTGCAATCGAGGAGTTCATAGATTTGTTTATTTTTTTCTCATATTACTTCCCAACAACGTTGGCCTTTTCCTCTTAAAAAATCTGTTTATTCGAATAAATAGAAGGTTTAAAAAAATCCTAGCTGCCAAGTCGGCCCAGCCCACCTACAGCCTAACCTAGTTGGCCCAAGAGGCCCGGCCGACCTCTGCCTTATCCCCCGTCGTCGCTCTGCCCGATCCCGCAGCGCCGCCAGGACCCATCGCGCAGCCCGAGCCTCTCCCTTCTCTCGATCCCCGGCGCCCTCTCCATCCTCTCAATCCCCAGCGCCCTCTCCCTCCTCCGTGCGCATCGCTCTCCGCCTCCAACCGCGCCCGGACTCCACCCCGCGACCCCGCTCTCCTCCGCGCGCCCGCAGCCTCCCGCCTCCTAGGATCGGAGCTGCAGTCGCCGCCCTCGCGAGCACCACCGGCCGGCCGAGCTGGCCTAGTCGCCGACTCCCTCCGGCGTCCGCGACGTCCAGCTACAACGACGCCCCGCACCTGGCTTGCCTCCTCCGGGGCCTCTTCGCGCGTCGCCTCCATGGACGCGCCCGAGCCCCGTCGCCGCCTCTCTCCCCTGCCCTATGCCTCGTCCCGTTCCCCTGCACCAAGCCTCCATCGCCGGCCTCAAGCCCGTCGCCGCCGCGCCATGGCGCCAGCCTGCTCCGCCCCTCCAGCCTCCTCGCAGTCCAGCCGTGCGCCGCCCCTCCGCCGAACCTCCTTCCTCTGCCCCGCGATGACCTCGGGGTCCCGTGCACGTCCGGTGCCGTTGCTCACCGCGGGATCAAGACTACCACCGATCTGAGCATCCCCACGACCAGCACTGGTTTATGCCTTTTGTCGTTGCCAAGTTCCTCGTCCGGACACCAAGTACCACGATGCGCCAAGTACCAGGATGTGGAGGTTCATCTACCCGTCAAGTCCATCTACGTGCGAGTACGACTATACGGATTCACCAAGTACCTCGACGCCCGATGCCAAGTTCGACTCCATCGCCGAGAACGACTACATGAGGACCTTGGTTAGGGGACCGAACAACCACAAGTACCCCTACGGTTCGTCAAGACCGGCAAGTCCGAAGACATTGGATGCGACAAGTACCCCTACGTCAAGTACCATGACGACCCTCGAAGAGCTCGGACCCGTCAAGCTACACTACCACCGACATGTACAACTACCTTCGCAAAACGAGACCGGCAAGCTCGGAGACCCCAAGTACCACGACACGATGACCCCGAACATCTACGAAACGAGAACGACTACTTCCACGACGTCCGAGAACGACTACATCCTTTTGGAAACGTGAACGACTACTCCGACGACAACCCACGAGTACCATTACTTCCACTACCGATGAACTCGTACACCCTCCGAAAATGAACGCTTCGAAGGTATAACCGCGAGACGACACCCGAGAATGTTTTCTTGTGTTGTATGAGATGCACCGTTTGTTGCACCGTGTTTGAAGTACCCCTCGTTGCCTTGTCGCCGAACCGTGGGAACCCGGCAACGGGATCACCTCCATCTTCTTGCATGAGACGTTCACGCCACCTTTTCTTTTGCATCGGCATCTCGATGAGTTGTCAGATCATTGGAACGCTGCCGTGGTACCGTTTCCATTCTCGTCGCCATGACACCCCTTTCTTTTCCGTCGTGGCGACCAAATGCTTCATCTCTTGTTAATTGTCAACTTTTACTAAAAACTTGAAAATGTCATCCGCATCATGATAACAACATTTAGATGGTTAAAATTGTTGTTGCTTCAATAATTGTTAAATGACATGAGGAGTTTCCGGAATTGTTGTTGTTATTTCTGGCCACATCTAAATTGACTAGATAGTGTAGTTTTGCTCATGCTTCACCTCTTGCCATGTTTAATAAAAAATTAATCTTGTCTTGTTAATAAACGAGAGTCAACTAAATAAATAAATTGTGGTGTTTCGTCAATATGCAACTCGTTGCATATTGAGCTCCACTTAACTTGTAGTACTTGTTTGTGCACTTTGCCATGCCATGCATATTTTAACCGGACATGCATCATACTTGTTTGTGCATCATATGCCATGTTTGAGCTTGTTTGTTTACTGTGTTGTTTGCTTCTTTCCGGTATGCTTCTCTCGATAGCTTCGGTTTCGTTTCGGAGTTGTGAGGTTTTGTTCGACTACTTCATGGACTTGTTCTTCTTCCTTGCGGAATCCCAGGCAAGATGACCATTCCCAGATACCACTACTATCTTTGCCTATGCTAGATGTCTCGCTCTCTAGATATTGCCTCGATGCATATGTCTGTTTGTCAGCCCCCTATTGTTGCCATGAAACCTCTAACCTTTGACACCTTCCCAGCAAACCGTTGTTTGGCGATGTTACCCACTTGCTCAGCCCCTCTTATAGCATTGTTAGTTGCAGGTGAAGATGAAGATTGCTCCATGCTGGAACTTGTTGTTGGAATATCACAATATCTCTTAAGTATATTAAAACACCTATATACTTGGCAATGGGTGGAAGGTTTGGCCTTTTGCTCGGTGTTTTGTTCCACTCATGCCACCTTAGGACCCGATAAACCGGTGTTATGTTCTCGGATTTTGCGTTCCTAACACGGTTGTGTCACATCCCTAGCTTCTGGTAATGCACTAGTCTAGCCTCATGTGTGCATCATGTTTCAATTTCTCAGAAACCTGAAATGGGGATGCTCAAACCCTAGCACTAAATGAATTTAACTAGGGTTAAATTTAAATCTTTTTCAATGAACCCAAAATGCCCTTGGGAAAAGTTCATCATTTTTGGATTGATTAAAAACCTCTGCCAAAAATGTTGCACATATTTCTAGGACCATTCTGGATTTTTGGATTAAATCATATCCTACTTGCATTTGGGCATTTAAATTTTATATATTATTTTAAATGCTCAAATAATCCTAAACTGAAATGTTCCATGTTGGTTATATGCTAAACAGTGGGCAAGAGCAGTTTGGTGATTTTTGAAAGTGCCTAAGTATTTTAAATAAAGCCCAGAACAAATTAACAAAATAGAATAACAGAACTAAATAGAAAAACAGAGAAAGAGGAAGCCCACCTGAGCCACTTACCTGTGCGGCCCAGCACTGTAGCGACCCAGCCCACCCCCACCGCGTCGTCTTCCTCCTGCCAGTCGGAGCAGCTCGCTGTCGCTCGCGCACTCGCCCTGGCCAGCTCCTGCTTGCCACCTCCTGCTTCTCCTTGCGCCTGGAGACGTCCAAGGACTCACTAGTCCCCCTCTCTCTCTCCCTCGCCTCAATTTTTCCCCCCTGACTCTCTCCCTCGCCGTTCTTCACCTTGGCCGAGCGCCACCGTCGCCGTCGTTGCCGTAGCCGTAGCCACCGTGACCCCCGAGCCTCTCCGACTCATCCACGAGCTCCGCCTCCGTCTTCTACACCCCCCCTAAGTACCTACGCGACGCCGGACGCCCCCGAACGCCCTCGCCACCAAAGTCTTCAACCGCGGCCGTCCGAGATCGCCGTCGTCTCTCCGTCGCCTCCAGAGCCTCCCCCGAGCCGCCAAGCTGCGCTTCGACCTCGCAGTGAGCTTCCCCGCCGTTTCCCCCTGTCCCCGTAGCCTGCAACTCGCCGTAGCCGTCGCCCCCTTTCTTACCGTACCCGCCGCCGCCACCGCACGTCGCCGTCGTGGCCACAGCCACGTTGGCCTGATTCCAAGCACGACATCGTCTTCACCGCACCCGTAGAAGCCCGTAGCACCTCCTCGCTCATCTCCCCGAGCCCCGCAGCGCCTAGCTCGACGGAGCCCGAACTCTGGCGCCGCCGCGAGCTCGTTTCCGACGAGCTCCGGCCACCCCAGCTCCTCCCGATGGCATAAATGGATGTGCGAGCTCCCCAGCTACGCGTAGCACCAAGCCGCCGTCCAAATGGTCGCCGGAGGGCGATTTCCGAGCACCGCCGCCACGTTTGGCCTCGCCGGCGTCGAGCCGTCGGTGGTTTTGACCACGTTTGACTCCGGCTGGACCCCCCCCTGTGTCCATGACATGTGGGGCCGGCCGTTGATTAGTTTCAGTTAGGTTTTAATTAGGTACTAATCTCTGTGCTTAGCTCTATGAGTCACTGACACGTGGGGCCAACCCCTGTTAAATTAGTTTAGTTAAAACTAAACTTAATTAGGCCCTGAGAGACTGACATGTGGGCCCAGGCCCCACCAGCAGTTTAATTAGTGTTAGTTTAAAAACTAACTAACTCTGTTAGCTAGTGGGTCACTGACCAGTGGGCCCCACTGGTCAGGTTTGACCCGAACAGCCCCTGTTGACTTGCTGACGTCACATAGACGTCATGCTGATGCAATAAAGCCTTTTCTGTAATTTTATATAAATCTAAATGATTTATTTATTTCAGAAAATAGCCAAAACTTCTAAAAATCATAGAAATTAATCCATAACTCAGATGAAAATAATTTATATATGAAAATTGATCAGAAAAATTCAAGGAATCTGTTTATGGCATTTTCATGCATGTTTGAACAAGTTAAACCTGCTGATCAGGTCAAATCAATTAAATGGCATTTAAATAATCACATACGAAGTTTGAATTTGAACCTTTGGTTCAAACCAACTTCATTTAATTGTGTTGCTAGTTGCATTAGCTCAATAAACAGCATATTGCCATGTCATGATCATGCATCATATTGTCGCATTGCATTGATTGTGTTCTTTCTCTGTTTGTCGGTTTTGTCCCCTCTCAGTAGACGACGTTCCGACGATGAGTTCGATGACACCGATGAAGACTCATTGTTATCTTCAGAAGTGCCAGGCAAGCAAAACCCCATTGAGCATTCCGATACAATACCACTCTCTCGCTCTTGCTCTCTTTTACTGCATTAGGACAACAACGCTTCAACTGTTACTTGCTGCGGTAGTTGAACCCCTTTCCACTGCATGACCCGTCATTGCCACAGTAAATAGTTGAAACCCACTAGTATGAGTAGGAGTTGTTTGAGCCATGTTGTGCCTACTCATTCATGCTTTCTGGTTATGCCTGCTATTGCTTAGAGTTGTGTCAGGTCTGATTCATCGGGGATGAATTGGAATGTGGTGAACATGTCCTACTGTTGAGAGCTAAGTGTGTGAACACGATTTGGTAAAGGTAGCGATGAGAGGCCATGTAGGAGTACATGGTGGGTTGTCTCATTGCAGCCGTCCTCAGGAACTGAGTTCTGTGTTGGTTGGTCCATGAAACAGCTACTACCACACATTGGGATCCTTAATTGACTCTCTCGACTTATTAATCAACATGATCTCTATCCAGGAGTTGCAACTAGTTTCTGGTGTTTGTAGTTTACTGGAGGTCGTGCGCAGCGCTGACCCTCGGGGTGGGCTGTGACACGGCAGGTACGTGGCACGGTGTACCGATTGCCCGTTTGGTGATGCGGGAACCCTGTACACATCGTTTGGGGCCGTGAGCGACACCCCGGCCGGATCTCCCCACGGATGGAACCCAAATAGGCGATAAACCTGGACGAGAGACTTGTGTGGTTAGTCAGGTCGTGGCCGACACCCTCGCTGGGCCTCCGCTTGAAGGTTGCCGAGTACATGTCGTGTAAACGGCGGTAAGTGGTGAGAGCGTGTGTGAAGAAGTACACCCCTGCAGGGTTAATTATAATCTATTCGAATAGCCGTGTCCGCGGTAATGGACTTCTGGGTTGCCTATTACAGTTCATAGACAAGTGAAAGTGGATACTCTAAAACGCGCAAGATAAGCGTGAGTGCTATGGATGGCCTTCTCGTAGGGAGACGGGAGCGGATCCATAGTGGTGTATTGATTGGTGAATATGTGGACTCGTGTGCGCCACCTCAAAAGAGTTTCTTGCAGTTGTAGTTTAGGATAGCCACCGAGTCAAAGCTGGCTTGCTGCAGTCAAACACCACCACCCCCTTTGTTGATACTGATGCATATGTAGCTAGTTCTGATGTAAGTCTTGCTGAGTACCTTTGTACTCACGTTTGCTTAATTTATGTTTTGCAGAGAGACTTCAGTCTCGCTAGTGGTTCCGCGTGGACTTCGACGTTTAGCTTGTTACCTCAGCTACGATCTTTAACCCTTGTAGGATCTGGTAGTTAGTCAGGCTTCTCAGCCTTTTTCATTCATAGTTGTCTGTACTCAGACATGTTATGCTTCCGTTGCCTGTATGCTCTGTATGTTAGGTCATGTGACCTCTGATTGTAATAAATGCTATGATGGCTCTTCTGGGCCTTTATCTATATGAGTTGTTGAGTTATGTTGTGATGCCCTGTTGTACAGCACATACTTGCATGTTATGCGTACGTGTAATGTGTATTGCTATGTGTGGGATCCGACACCTAGTTGTTTACCTTTGGTAGCCTACCTTACAGGGAAATGTCTCCTAGTGCTTCCATTGAGCCTTGGTAGCTTGCTACTGCTCCGGAACACTTAGGCTGGCCGGCATGTGTCCTTCTTCGTTCCTGTGTCTGTCCCTTAGGGGAAATGTCACGCGTTGTTCCTTTAAGTCCTTGTAGCTTGCTACGACTTGGGTTCATACGTTGATGACCGACACGTTCGTTGCTGGGTCATGTATGCCTGTCTCTGTAATTTAGTGCCACTTTTGGTTTATAAGTGGTCATGTCGGCCCGGGTTCTCTGTCATATGGATGCTAGCGACACTATCATATATGTGTGCTAAAATGCGCAAACGGTCCCGGGCCAGGTAAGGTGGCACCCGTGGGGATACCGTGCATGAGGCCGCAAAGTGATATGATGTGTTACAGGCTAGACCTGTGTGACTTAGGATCGGGATCCTGACAGCTTTGGTATCAGAGCCTGACTGCCTGTAGGATTAGTAAGCCAAACTGGTCGAAGTTGTGTCTAGAAATTCTTTAGTTATATAAGGGAATTGATTGTGGAAGGGAACGTAAGGATCTTTTTACTCCTTTACCTTATGACCTTCTGATCTGAGTCACCTTCTTCTTTCTACGGGGATTAAGAACTAGGCTTTCTCTTATGTCTATCAGGATCACGTTAATTGTGGATTCAACTCTCAGTTCAGTTTATTCCATTTCTGTGTGTTCAATTGTTGATCTCAGAACCTTGACATTATGATGTTGAGTAGTTATGCTATCTTGTGCACGAGTCTCAAAAATATTTTCGAGCATTTACAGCCGTTATGCTGTCCGAGTCATCTCAGGTTTCTAAATAGTCTGATGCATTTGCAAACCATTCCTATCTGTTCTTAATGTCCTTTTAGGCCAGATTAACCACACTAGTCGTTGTGTTGAGGTACTCTGCTACCTCGACATATATGTTGGACTTATCATTATGACCCTAGCTGTCCTAGAAGATCACCCAGTAAACTAGCAATGCTTCATATTCTCAGTGTGATGATTCTGGCCATCATTCTCGAAAGCATCACGTGATGCCATTTAGTTGGTAGGCATTCTATTCCTGGGTTCTTGAACCCAAGATTCTTTCTACCCACTTCATGTTGGTAGTATTTGCTCGTCCCTTTAGGATATTAGTAACCTTGTGATAGCCCTCGAGGTCAGTGGTATATCCTTCATCCAAATACCATGAACCATCATGGCAGAAGTTCTTCTGAACCAAAAGATCACAACCAGAGTGCTCCTGAGTAGTACTCCATTCATATTATGACTCTGCCAATTCTATTTTCTGCATGGGTTATCCGGAAGAAATATGTTGAACTCGTTCGACATGTTAATCTATGCATCCACAACTCAGAAGTTATATGTTCCTTGAGTTGTCCCCTTTTAATTGTATTATGACCCTCGTCTATCAATTGATAGTCAGGAGTAGTTGTGCACTCGTGTTCATCGATGCCTTTTACTCTTGTGGTCTGTCAAGCCATTCTATTCTGGAATGACTAGGAGAAATAAACTCCAGTACCCTATCCATATCCAGGATTGGGTCAAAGAAGTTGTACTTCGCGGATGAAGAATGCTAATGCAGCTTCTAAACTGTTCTATCATGGAGTATTACCATCTTTATGTCAAGAATGTCATGGGAATTGCACAACCTCCTATGAACTCTTGATACAGTGATACTTCTCACCATCACCGTTCATTCCTCGGTCTCCGTGTTGTTGTAACCGGAATGCTGACAAGTGAATTGTGATGTGTGAAATCAATACTCCTAGCAACTTCGTTGCTTGGTAGTTAATGGACGATAATCTCATTCTAGCATGATGGTTACCGAATCATCATCCTAAGATTGATCGTGCTACCTAGTCCACTTTCTTGGTGCACTCCTTGATTGATGAGTTAGGATTTTGTTAAGTCCTCGCTCATTTTATCATATCGTCTTGCCTTGAAAAGCAAGATTGTTCTCGAGCTTAGTAACATATCGGTGGTTCGTGATTTTCTGAATATCTTCTCGGAAGTATTACCAGGTTGTCACCTGACCGCTATGTTAAGTTCGTGATCAAGCTGGTTCCTTATAAACCACCACTTCTCCAAGAATCTGTGATGGATACCCTGAGCTAACCGGTTAAGCTAAACGACAACTTGGAGAGTTGGAAGATAAAAGCTTGCCTGACTTAGTTCCTTCCAAGGGATATCTTTTGTGTGTGTGTTGAAGAAAGATGATATCTTGATCGGTTGATCCTTGTGATCAATTATTGGATCTATTGTCTTGTCCAAAACTTTGATTTGAGTGTGGGCTATCCTCAAATCAAATCAAAACCAATGATATTCGTAACGTTGTCTTACTCGTGGTTGATCCCTCGAGCATACACCATTATATCTCTTGGTCTGACCAATACTATCACTTGTTCACATAATTATGGAATTTCATCTCCATGGAAACCTGGATGAATTGTTGTTGAGCCCATCAGCAACACTGCTATCTTCTCCATGATTTTGTAGGACATTAAGCTAGTGTTGGAAACTATGTAAGCATTGCCTTCGTGTCCCGTTCATGAGGTATATGTTGGATGAGAGAAGAAACTTTCCCTAATTCATGTGTAGTTGATGTAAGTTGCCACCGTGAGTTTGAGAAAGTTTATTTTGCTTTCTGTAGAATCATCCCAAGTCAGTCATGCATACGTGCGAAGTATTCTGTGGTTTGGAGACTTGCAACCTTCACTCTATATGTATCCCTAGCACACCAAGCCACTGATTGATTGTCCTAGGAGAAGAAGTTCCTTCTTAAGATCCGGACTTATGCAAGGACCTCGATATCCTCGATGATGGTTCCCCAACCCGAACTTGGTAGTGTTTCATTGTAAGACTACTACGTGGTCATGATTGTCTTGGACAACGTGTTCACATGTGTGTAGCAGAACCAGCTCATGTTTTGGAGCTTGCTATCGTAGTTCACTCCCGAGAATCTCGCAACGCCATCTCGTCGATTTGTGTTGTAAACTTTCATTTTCTTCTTCTAGACTCGATGAGTCTAGAATATCCTGACACCAACTAGAACTGAATCTCAGGCAGATATGATGGTTGGAGCTTTTCCCAAGAACTATAATATTGGTCTCTCGATAACCGGTAAAGTGGATGTTGTGGCCAACACACCCAGCCGGAAGACCTATTGTTGTAGAATCTTGATTGAAGAAGTCGGCCACCTCCCCATAAGGACTCCGTAGGATTTACTCCCTAGTTGTTCCTTATGGATTCTTGTGCTCCCGAAGTCCGACCTTTGTTTGATGTTCGAGATGCCAAACATATCTATGAATGGCTTACGCTAACACATCAAGGAGAACATTAGAAGCGGAGTGCTAAATGTCTCTCGGTCGATCATCCAGATTTCGTCCCCTTGGCCTCGCCAAGGTGAAATCTGAGAAATGTTATCTTCCTTTGCATCTGCATCATCCATCATTATTCATCATGGTAGTATGTGATGTTGCCAGGATCCTTGACAGGTTATTGGTAAACCTTGATGAATATGGGAATGCTCAAGTTCTTGAGAGCACGCACAAGCACTAGGTGTTATCACTGGCACTAACCGGGATTGCTCCCAGTGTTCTTGGTTATGCTATAACCCCTTAGAAGTAGATTCCCTCAACTGTTGGGATTCATCCCAGTTACCAGAATCATTCCCAGCATCTGCTGTTCAGGATTATCTTCAAAAGTGGTCTTACCATGGGTCCCATTCATTTCCGATGATAAGCAAAATCATCCCTTGTGTTGTCTTCAACGAGGTAGTCCACATCATCCATTCTGGCCGAGAATGTCATTCCTTCGAACTCCGTCAAACGATCGGGTGTGATTTGCCTCCGGCTGGTATAGAGAATTTTAATGATCTCTATATCAAAAGTAATTCTTTTTGCCACTTAAGGGAATAAATCTACGAGTCACCTTCTCTAAAGGTACCCCGTCTTGTGGTATCGTTACCATCACCTTAGGTGTGGAATTATTGCCGTCAAGTGAATCTTCATCGTTTGTTTCACTCCATCCCTTTGGATGTGTGTCCCGTGTCTCAGCTCAAGAGATGTTTCGACGTCTCAATCCATGAGTTGATCTTGAATTGCTCGATCTTCGAGAAGATCAAATCCTGTAGAACTCACGTTCTTTTGTTATCGTGTTGGATGAAGCTTTGAAATCAAAGATGCCAAGATCTACAGGATGCAATGAATCAACATTTTTCGAGGAGGGAATCGGGATCGAGAAGATTGTGTTAGATAGTGTCCCCTCTGATTTCTTATCTCACGTCCTGAATCTCGGGACGAGATTCTTGTTTAGTAGGGGTGAGTTGTCACATCCCTAGCTTCTGGTAATGCACTAGTCTAGCCTCATGTGTGCATCATGTTTCAATTTCTCAGAAACCTGAAATGGGGATGCTCAAACCCTAGCACTAAATGAATTTAACTAGGGTTAAATTTAAATCTTTTTCAATGAACCCAAAATGCCCTTGGGAAAAGTTCATCATTTTTGGATTGATTAAAAACCTCTGCCAAAAATGTTGCACATATTTCTAGGACCATTCTGGATTTTTGAATTAAATCATATCCTACTTGCATTTGGGCATTTAAATTTTATATATTATTTTAAATGCTCAAATAATCCTAAACTGAAATGTTCCATGTTGGTTATATGCTAAACAGTGGGCAAGAGCAGTTTGGTGATTTTTGAAAGTGCCTAAGTATTTTAAATAAAGCCCAGAACAAATTAACAAAATAGAATAACAGAAACTAAATAGAAAAACAGAGAAAGAGGAAGCCCACCTAAGCCACTTACCTGTGCGGCCCAGCACTGTAGCGACCCAGCCCACCCCCACCGCATCGTCTTCCTCCTGCCAGTCGGAGCAGCGCGCTGTCGCGCGCGCGCTCGCCCTGGCCAGCTCCTGCTTGCCACCTCCTGCTTCTCCTCGCGCCTGGAGACGTCCAGGGACTCACTAGTCCCCCTCTCTCTCTCCCTCGCCTCAATTTTTCCCCCTGGCTCTCTCCCTCGCCGTTCTTCACCTTGGCCGAGCGCCACCGTCGCCGTCGTTGCCGTAGCCGTAGCCACCGTGACCCCCGAGCCTCTCCGACTCATCCACGAGCTCCGCCTCCGTCTTCTACACCCCCCTAAGTACCTACGCGACGCCGGACGCCCCCGAACACCCTCGCCACCGTCGTCTTCAACCGCGGCCGTCCGAGATCGCCGTCGTCTCTCCGTCGCCTCCAGAGCCTCCCCCGAGCCGCCGAGCTGCGCTTCGACCTCGCAGTGAGCTTCCCCGCCGTTTCCCCCTGTCCCCATAGCCTACAACTCGCCGTAGCCGTCGCCCCCTTTCTTACCGTACCCGCCGCCGCCACCGCACGTCGCCGTCGTGGCCACAGCCACGTTGGCCTGATTCCAAGCACGGCATCGTCTTCACCGCACCCGTAGAAGCCCGTAGCACCTCCTCGCTCATCTCCCCGAGCCCCGCAGCGCCTAGCTCGACGGAGCCCGAACTCCGGCGCCGCCGCGAGCTCGTTTCCGACGAGCTTCGGCCACCCCAGCTCCTCCCGATGGCATAAATGGATGCGCGAGCTCCCCAGCTACGCGTAGCACCAAGCCGCCGTCCAAATGGTCGCCGGAGGGCGATTTCCGAGCACCGCCGCCACGTTTGGCCTCGCCGGCGTCGAGCCGTCGGTGGTTTTGACCACGTTTGACTCCGGCTGGACCCCCCCTGTGTCCATGACATGTGGGGCCGGCCGTTGATTAGTTTCAGTTAGGTTTTAATTAGGTACTAATCTCTGTGCTTAGCTCTATGAGTCACTGACACGTGGGGCCAACCCCTGTTAAATTAGTTTTAATTAAAACTAAACTTAATTAGGCCCTGAGAGACTGACATGTGGGCCCAGGCCCCACCAGCAGTTTAATTAGTGTTAGTTTAAAAACTAACTAACTCTGTTAGCTAGTGGGTCACTGACCAGTGGGCCCCACTGGTCAGGTTTGACCCGAACAGCCCCTGTTGACTTGCTGACGTCACACAGACGTCATGCTGATGCAATAAAGCCTTTTCTGTAATTTTATATAAATCTAAATGATTTATTTATTTCAGAAAATAGCCAAAACTTCTAAAAATCATAGAAATTAATCCATAACTCAGATGAAAACAATTTATATATGAAAATTGATCAGAAAAATTCAAGGAATCTGTTTATGGCATTTTCATGCATGTTTGAACAAGTTAAACCTGCTGATCAAGTCAAATCAATTAAATGGCATTTAAATAATCACATACGAAGTTTGAATTTGAACCTTTGGTTCAAACCAACTTCATTTAATTGTGTTGCTAGTTGCATTAGCTCAATAAACAGCATATTGCCATGTCATGATCATGCATCATATTGTCGCATTGCATTGATTGTGTTCTTTCTCTGTTTGTCGGTTTTGTCCCCTCTCAGTAGACGACGTTCCGACGATGAGTTCGATGACACCGATGAAGACTCATTGTTATCTTCAGAAGTGCCAGGCAAGCAAAACCCCATTGAGCATTCAGATACAATCCCACTCTCTCGCTCTTGCTCTCTTTTACTGCATTAGGACAACAACGCTTCAACTGTTACTTGCTGCGGTAGTTGAACCCCTTTCCACTGCATGACCCGTCATTGCCACAGTAAATAGTTGAAACCCACTAGTATGAGTAGGAGTTGTTTGAGCCATGTTGTGCCTACTCATTCATGCTTTCTGGTTATGCCTGCTATTGCTTAGAGTTGTGTCAGGTCTGATTCATCGGGGATGAATTGGAATGTGGTGAACATGTCCTACTGTTGAGAGCTAAGTGTGTGAACACGATTTGGTAAAGGTAGCGATGAGAGGCCATGTAGGAGTACATGGTGGGTTGTCTAATTGCAGCCGTCCTCAGGAACTGAGTTCTGTGTTGGTTGGTCCATGAAACAGCTACTACCACACATTGGGATCCTTAATTGACTCTCTCGACTTATTAATCAACATGATCTCTGTCCAGGAGTTGCAACTAGTTTCTGTTGTTTGTAGTTTACTGGAGGTCGTGCGCAGCGCTGACCCTCGGGGTGGGCTGTGACACGGCAGGTACGTGGCACGGTGTACCGATTGCCCGTTTGGTGATGCGGGAACCCTGTACACATCGTTTGGGGCCGTGAGCGACACCCCGGCCGGATCTCCCCACGGATGGAACCCAAATAGGCGATAAACCTGGACGAGAGACTTGTGTGGTTAGTCAGGTCGTGGCCGACACCCTCGCTGGGCCTCCGCTTGAAGGTTGCCGAGTACATGTCGTGTAAACGGCGGTAAGTGGTGAGAGCGTGTGTGAAGAAGTACACCCCTGCAGGGTTAAATATAATCTATTCGAATAGCCGTGTCCGCGATAATGGACTTCTGGGTTGCCTATTACAGTTCATAGACAAGTGAAAGTGGATACTCTAAAACGCGCAAGATAAGCGTGAGTGCTATGGATGGCCTTCTCGTAGGGAGACGGGAGCGGATCCATAGTGGTGTATTGATTGGTGAATATGTGGACTCGTGTGCGCCACCTCAAAAGAGTTTCTTGCAGTTGTAGTTTAGGATAGCCACCGAGTCAAAGCTGGCTTGCTGCAGTCAAACACCACCACCCCCTTTGTTGATACTGATGCATATGTAGCTAGTTCTGATGTAAGTCTTGTTGAGTACCTTTGTACTCACGTTTGCTTAATTTATGTTTTGCAGAGAGACTTCAGTCTCGCTAGTGGTTCCGCGTGGACTTCGACGTTTAGCTTGTTACCTCAGCTACGATCTTGAACCCTTGTAGGATCTGGTAGTTAGTCAGGCTTTTCAGCCTTTTTCATTTGTAGTTGTCTGTACTCAGACATGTTATGCTTCCGTTGCCTGTATGCTCTGTATGTTAGGTCATGTGACCTCTGATTGTAATAAATGCTATGATGGCTCTTCTGGGCCTTTATCTATATGAGTTGTTGAGTTATGTTGTGATGCCCTGTTGTACAGCACATACTTGCATGTTATGCGTACGTGTAATGTGTATTGCTATGTGTGGGATCCGACACCTAGTTGTTTACCTTTGGTAGCCTACCTTACAGGTAAATGTCTCCTAGTGCTTCCATTGAGCCTTGGTAGCTTGCTACTGCTCCGGAACACTTAGGCTGGCCGGCATGTGTCCTTCTTCGTTCCTGTGTCTGTCCCTTAGGGGAAATGTCACACGTTGTTCCTTTAAGTCCTTGTAGCTTGCTACGACTTGGGTTCATACGTTGATGACCGACACGTTCATTGCTGGGTCATGTATGCCTGTCTCTGTAATTTAGTGCCACTTTTGGTTTATAACTGGTCATGTCGGCCCGGGTTCTCTGTCATATGGATGCTAGCGACACTATCATATACGTGTGCTAAAATGCGCAAACGGTCCCGGGCCAGGTAAGGTGGCACCCGTGGGGATACCGTGCGTGAGGCCGCAAAGTGATATGATGTGTTACAGGCTAGACCTGTGTGACTTAGGATCGGGGTCCTGACAGGTTGGGGTTTATGGGCCCCCCTTGATAACTCGCTTAGTGCTAAAGCTTTTCCAGCAAGGCCCAACTTTGGTTCTACATTTGCCTAACAACTAAAACTTGCCGAGGGAGTAATTAACCCGAGGATTTATTAATTAACAACCCGGGCCAGTGCTCCTCAGGAGTGTTGGTCCAAACTGGGGGTCCTGCGGGGCCACCTTGAGGAAACCCGAGGGCTGGTTTTACATGTAGCATCGCCCATCCGGTCGTGGCCTGAGCCGCGATACGCGCGGCTACTATCAGGGTGTCGGCACGCCGGGAGGTCTTGCTGGATTAGTTTTACCTTTGTCGGAATATCTTGAGCACGGGATTCCGAGAATACTCGGGTCTTCCCACTTTTGAGTTGCGACTTCGCAGATCGTGAGCTTGTGATGGGCTATGTTGGGACACCCCTGCAGGGTTTGATCTTTCGAAAGTCGTGCCCGCGGTTATGTGGCAGATGGGAATTTGTTAATATCCGGTTGTAGAAAACTTGACACCATGTTCAGAATACACTACATGCGTGAGTAACCATGACTGTCATTTTCCGAAGGGTTCGGGAAGTGAACATGGTGGGGTTATGTCTGACGTGAGTGGTTAGGATCACTTCGTGATCACTTTGACGATCGTTGGCTCTTACTCTCTTCTCGCTCTGAACTCGTAAGCTAGTGCTAGTGTTGCTGCAACCTTGTTTAAACCTTTTCCACACCTAAGGCTTTGATAGTATTGCTACCCGGGAACTGGATTGCTGAGTTCTCCGTGGCTCACAGATTCAACACACACCAGATGCAGGTACCGCTGAGAACAATGCAGGAGTTGGATCAGAACTTCAATGGGAGTTCGATGAAGAGCTTGTCTGTATGTATGTGACGTTTTCGACGATTAGTAGTGGTTCCTACTAGGGCGATCGGGACCTTGTGTTGGTTATTTATGGTATCTTTCATTTGGATCTTCGTCCGTAGTCGGACTCTGATGTTATTTGGATGATGATTGCTTATGTAATGTATTGTGTGACATGGCGAGTGTAAGCCAACTACTCTTTTGCAATTTCATCCCTATTTTACATGAGTCGTGCAAAGATGACATACTCGAGATCATTCTAGTATGAGCTTATGCCTTTAAGTCGTGCCTCGACACGTAGGAGGTATAATATCATACTGGGCATTACACCACCACCCCCCCCC
>LR738714.1:116539215-116599430 GCA_902687465.1 Secale cereale | reverse complement strand
CCCCCCCCCCCCCCGCTCACTGCTCGGCCACACACGCCATCTTCTTCGATCGTCCGCCCGAATCCACTTCCCCGGTCGCTCGCGGGCACCGAAAACCTCAATCACTCAGCGCCCTAAAAAACTATGGCAGTGCCGACTGACACATAGAGGCGCGATTGGAATTCCCTCCCCGATCTTCTCTTGGAGGAGATCTGTACACTACAAAAAAAAGACACATCCGAGACATTTTGGGTCGAATGATTTTTTTTCTGTCATGCTTATGACACTTCTATGACGATAATTGTGACAAAAACCCGTATCATCATAGATGTGGTGGGCTCCTACTTCTATGAAAAAAATCATGACAGATAATGGGATTTTTATTCTGGGCAAGGTGGGGACGCACCTGCATGACATTCTTTGGGCCGTCCATGACAGAAAAAATTGTGATAGAAGTGAGGGCGAGGAAAAATTATGGGAGTTCCCTGTTATGGTGGGTGGTCGGGGCGGAGCGATGCACAGAGGTTTGCGCATTTCTCTCGTACACGTCACGTGTAACTGAACCCGAGCGATTGCACTGTAGGCTATGCGTTACTGAACCCGAGTGGTCGATCTATACTGCTGCTAACTGAAGCCGATCGAACCTGCTGCGTCTTGATGAACAGTGAGAGTTGTTGGACGGGGGTTGAATGAACAGGACCCCGTGGTAGTATCAAGAGGTCATTGCCGCTGGATGAACAGGACCCCGTGGAGGGCTGGTTGAACAGTAGCCAGTGGAGGGCTGGATGAACAGTAGCCGATGGAGGGGTGGTAGAACAGTAGCCGGTGGAGGGTGGTGGAGGCTAGATAAACAGGCGCCCGTGGAGGCAGGAAGAAGACGTCGCGGATGAACAGTCGCAAGTGGAGGCTGGAGGAGGTCGACGGTGGATGAACAGTAGCCCGTGGAGGCTGGAGCAAGGTAGTAGACGGTGGATGAACAGTACCCCGTGGAGTCTCGTTTTGCGGTACGCCACACCCCTCCCAATGAACAGGACCCCCGTTTCGACCATAGGAGGTCGAAGAGAAGTCTGTTTCCTCCGTTTTGCGGTAGCCACACCCCTCCCGATCAACAGGACCCCATTTCGACCGTAGGAGGTCGAACACAAGTCTGTTTCCTCCGTTCTGTGGTATGCCATACCCTTCCCGATGAGCAGGACCCTGTTCTGATCGTATGCGCTCGAATAGAAGGCTGTTTTCCTCCGTTTTGCGGTACGCCAGACCTCGTTCCGGCTGTTTCATCCAAGCCGATTGGCTCCCGTTGAACACGACGCGTTCTGACCCACTGGCTTCGCTCCCGATGAAGCAGGACATTGTTTCTCTGTTCCGACCCAGCCGCTTGGCTATCGATGAACAGGACGCCGTTACTGCCGTCCGTTGCCTCTCTATGTACACGTGCCATGGCCGTACGTATGCGCGAGTAGCTAGGCGTTCGAGACCCTGCCTGTATGTACGTATGTGGCCATATTTGTTGGCATCTGGTTGTGTGTACGTGTACCCGGTTTAGACCGGACTGCCCGAACTACTACTACACGTGCCGCTGCTTTCTCGGCCATAGTTCATCGTTGCAGAGAGACCGATCGACCAGTATGTACGTACACGTTCGCGACCAGAATGACAACGCTACGTATGCTTCGACCAGGTGGATACCGAATGTCAGGGAGGATAAGGAGGCACTTCCTTACGTGCGAAGTTATTGATGGTGGGTCCCAGCGGTTAGGGGGAATCATTTTTTTGCCCGTAATATGGACTCACTTCATTGCGTGCGAAGATGTAGATGGTGGGTCCCAACTATCAAAGGGGAAACGTTTTTTTGAGGCCCCTCCGGTAGGTCCCGCTGTCAGGTGGAGGAATCATTATTTTGCGCGTAATAAGGAGGCACTTCCTTGCTGCGGCCGTGGACCCACCTGTCGGCCTCTCCACGTACAGTCCTCTTCCAATGGAAGTCATTCCTTGACCATGTTGACCATGCTACACCGACAACACCAAGGCGATGGACGACGGCGAGGCAGGGAACGACGCGAAGCCTGGGAACACACGGAGGGTAGTATGAGGGTTGACTAGTTCAGCTGCAGTGTGAGGTTGTCGTCGTCGTAGAATAACATGGGGTGTGGGTGAGTAGAGGGATGTCCAAGCCAGCGGTGGGAGTAGTAGGGGCTGTGACCCCTGTGCGGCAGCATAGTGCTACCTCTTGAGCTTGCGTTGTATTCCCTCGAAGAGGAAAGGGAGATGCAGCATAGTAGTGTAAGTATTTCCCTCGGTTTTTGAGAACCAAGGTATCAATCCAGTAGGAGACCACGCGCGAGTCCCTCGCACCTGCACAAACAAATAAGAACTTCGCAGGCAATGCGATAAGGGGTTGTCAATCCCTTTACGGTCACTTACGAAAGTGAGATCTGATAGAGATGATAGTTTATATTTTTGGTATTTTTAGTTTAATAAAACAGCAAATAAAAGCGGTAAAAGAAAGTAGATGTAGATTGATATATTGAGAATAGACCCGGGGGCCATAGTTTTCTCTAGTGGCTTCTCTCATGATAGCCATATTCTATGGCGGGTAAACAAATTACTGTCGAGCAATTGATACAAAAGCGAATAATTACGAGACTATCTAGGCATGATCATTGTATATAGGCATCACGTCCGAGACAAGTAGACCAAAACGATTCTGCGTCTACTACTATTACTCCACACATCGACTGCTATCCAGCATGCATCTAGTGTATTGAGTTCATAAGAACAGAGTAACGCCTTAAGCAAGATGACATGATGTAGAGGGATAAACTCAAGCAATATGATATAAACCCCATCTTTTTATCCTCGATGGCAACAATACAATACGTGCCTTGATGCCCCTACTGTCACTAGGAAAGGACACCGCAAGATTGAACCCAAAGCCAAGCACTTCTCCCATTGCAAGAACTATAGATCTAGTAGGCCAAACCAAACCAATAATTCGAAGAGACTTGCAAGGATATTATGAGCACACATAAAAAGTTCAGAGAAGAACCAAATATCTTTCATAGATAACCTTGATCATAAACTCACAATTCATCGGATCTTGACAAACACACCGCAAAAAGAGATTACATCGAATAGATCTCCTCCAAGACCGAGGAGAACTTTGTATTGAGATCCAGAGAGAGAGAAGAAGCCATCTAGATACTAGCTATGGACCCGAAGGTCTATGGTAAACTACTCACAACTCATGGTGAGGGCGATGATGATGATGAAGGCCTTTGTGATGGATCCCCCTTCGGTGGAGCTCCGGAACAGGCTCCAAGATGGGATCTCCACTGGAACAGATGGTTCGGCGGTGGAATTAGGGTTTTCTTTCTGTCCTCGGAGTTTCTAGGGTACGTAGACTTATATAGGAAGAAGGAGGGCACAGGGGGAGTCACGGGGGCTCCACGAGGCAGGGGGCGCGCCCTAGGAAGGGGGGCGCGCCCCCCACCCTCATGGGCCTCATGTGGCTCTTCTGACATGGTTCTCAAGTTCATCGTGCATGATTTCCTCCAAAAATATCTCTCACGAAGGTTTCATTCCATTTGGACTCCGTCTGATATTCTTTTTCTGCAAACCCTGAAATAGGCAAAAAACAGCAATCTGGACTGGGCCCTTGGGTTAGTAGGTTAGTCCCAAAAATGATATAAAAGTGAATGATAAAGCCCATTAAACATCCAAGACTTCATAAATAATAGCATGGAACAATAAAAAATTATAGATACGTTGGAGACGTATCAAGCAACCCCAAGCTTAATTCTTGCTCGTCCTCGAGTAGGTAAATGATAAAGAAAGAATTTTTGATGTGGAATGCTAACCAATATAGTTTTTCAATGTAATTCTCTTAATTGTGGCATGAATGTTCAGATCTGAAAGATTCAAGATAAAAGTCTATATTGACATAAGAAATAACAATACTTCAAGCATACTAACCAAGCAATCATGTCTTCTCAAAATACTATGGCTAAAGAAAGTTATCCCTAAAAAATCATATAGTGTTGGCTATGCTCCTTCATTATCACACAAAAATATTCATATCATGTACAACCCCGATTTCAGCCAAGCAATTGTTTTCATACTCCATCTTTTCAAACCTTTCAACTTTCACGCAATACACGAGTGTGAGCCATGGATATAGCACTATGGGTGGAAAAGAGGTGGTTGTGGAGAAGACAAAAAGGAGGGAGATAGTCTCACATCGACTAGGCGTATCAACGGGCTATGGAGATGCCCATCAATAGATATTAATGTGAGTGAGTAGGGATTGCCATGCAACGGATGCACTAGAGCTAAATATGAATGAAAGCTCAACAAAAGAAACTAGTGGGTGTGCATCCAACTTGCTTGCTCACGAAGACCTAGGGCATTTGAGGAAGCCCATCGTTGGAATATACCAGCCAAGTTCTATAATGAAAATTCCCACTAGCATATGAAAGTGACTAAGCATGAGACTCTCTACAATGAAGAACATGGTGCTACTTTGAAGCACAAGTGTGGAAAAAGATAGTAGCAATTATCCCTTTTTCTTTTTCTTTTTTTCTTTTTTTTGGGCCTTTCGTTTTTTCTTTCGCCTTTTTTTTGCGAAGGGGCTTTATAGATTTAGCCTTTCCTCCCATGTGACAATGTTCTAATGATGATCATCACACTTTCATTACAACTCGATATTACAACTCGATACTACAACAACAAAGTATGACTCTATATGAATGCCTCCGGCGGTGTACCGGTAAGTGCAATGAAACAAGAGTGACATGTATAAAAAATTATGCATGGTGGCTTTGCCACAAATACGATGTCAACTACATGATCATGCCATGGCAATATGAAAATATGATGTGTGTCATATGAACGGAACAGTGGAAAGTTGCATGGCAATATATCTCGGAATGGCTATAGAAATGCCTTGATAGGTAGGTATGGTGGCTGTTTTGAGGAACAATATGGTGGTTGTTTTGAGGAAGCATATATAGTGTTTTTATGGCACCGGCGAAAGTTGCGTGGTACGAGAGAGGCTAGCAATGGCGGAAGGGTGGGAGTCATATAATCCATGGACTCAACATTAGTCATGAGAACTCATATACTTATTGCAAAAATCTATGAGTCATCAAAACAAAGCAATCAACGCATGCTCCTAGGGGGGGAGGTTGGTAGGAGTTAACCATCGCGCGCCCCCGACCTTCACACAAAGGTTGGCACTCTACAAATACCTCATGCTCTAACTTCGTCACATAGCGGTTCACCATACGTGCATGATACGGGAAGCACTAACCTTAACACAAGTATTTCTTAATTTCATAATAACTCCACTAGCATGACTCTAATATCACTATCATCATGTCTCAAAACAATTATCAAGCATCCAACATCTCATTCTATTCAATGCACTTGGTGTGATTTTTTTTACTACATTGACATTGGATGTCTATCATGTGAAGACTAGTTTCTTTAGCCTAAACACATTACCATGCTGTTTTAATAGACTCTCAAATAGATATAAGTGAAGCATGAGAGTTCAACAATTTCTACAAAATATTATCACCATTGTGCTCTAAAAGATATAAGTGAAGCACTAGAGCAAAAACTATTCAACTCAAAAGATATAAGTGAAGCACATAGAGTGTTCTAATAATTTCTAGGCCATATTTAACTCTCTCAAATAGGTGTGTCCAACAAGGATGATTGTGGCAAACAAACAAGCAAATACTCAAATTATACAAGACGCTCCAAGCAAAACACATAACATGTTGCGAATAAAAATATAGCTCCAAGTATAGTTACCGATGGATGAAGACGAAAGAGGGGATGCCTTCCCGGGTGTCGGTGTATTTGGATCGACACCTATGGGATCACAAGAATCCCTACAGTGGTTGCGGGGCGCGGGGTTGAGAGAAGAGCGGATCTAACGATCAGGACACGGTTCCTTTACCCAGGTTCGGGCCGCAAAGATGTGCAAAACTCTACTCCTGCTATGGTGGATTATATGTTGGTGTTCTTCAGCTAACGAGGAGCTCCAAAAGAGTCGCGAGGGGTTCTAAAAAGCCGTATCCCCCTCCTGGTCGCCTCGGGCCTCCTTTTATAGGGAAATAGGGTTGCCATAGTGGCACACAGGAGGTGGAAAGGGTACAGTGATGCGAGCTTATCCCTCGCATTACAGGACAAGGTGCATTTAATGCGCACAGCTTAGGTGTCCTTGCTTTATCGGGGACAAGGGGAGACGCCCGTCTTGTCCGTCGCCGCTCCTCCTCGTGTCGACATGCGCCCTGGCCAGCGGTGCCTGAGGCGCCATGTAGGCAGACAGGCAGCTGAGGTGGCGCAATGGCGGGTCTCCATGAAGATCTGTGGGTTGTCACGCAGGAGCCTGTCCAGCTACGTGGGTCGGTGGAAACCCAGTTGGTGCGGGCCTGATGGTGGCCCCGTGGGTGTCCTCGGCAAGGGCCTTGCCGGCGCCCCGACAAGGGTCTTGCCGCGGAGCGTGCTGTCATCCCCGACAAGGTGCTTGTCGGGGGCCTTGTGGACCTCCTTGGCTGGGATCCCGCTAAGGGTCGCCGTCTTCTTATCTTGCATCTGATCTTGAAGGTCTTCACAAACATCTGCATGCCACCACGGGGATATCTCCCGAATCCTCGCCCCATGGGGGTGGTGGACTCAAGGGTGATTCGCTCCGTAGGCGCGGGGCGAGCTGCCGCGGCAAGGATCTTGCCGGGGCTGCCAGAGCCGGCCCCGGCAAGGATCTTGTCGGGGGAAGCCGCTTCGTCCCTTTGCTCTTCGTGGTCTTGTTCTTGGCGTCGCTCCAGTCTCCATCAAGCTTCAGTCTTGCCCCGGCTTGCCTCCCTTGCCATGCTTGGTGCGATGGCGCCGTGGCTCAGACTGCCCGTGCACAGTCATACGGGTACAAAAAGTGTACCCCTCTTTTTGTACACCGACAGGAGCCCCCGGGCCTGGGCCACACATAAGAGCGACACGTTGTAGGGCTAGGCCCAGAACGGTGCGCGGGCAGGCGGGGTGGTTCTCACCATTGTAAAATTTCCGCGCGCTGCACCTCCCACGACCCGCGCGCGCGGCGCGGGGTGGAGGGGCGTGCGTGACGTGGGCGGCATGCATGGGACGGTTTCCGCACGCATGTGTCACGTCACAGTAAATGCGAATGGAGGCGGCCCGCGCCTTCCCCATAAATGGGGGGAGGTGTGGGGGCCTGGCCCGCTGACTGGATGGGGCCGAGGCGCGGTCTGCTAGGCATCCACTCCCCACGATCGCGGGGTGGGGACAGGTCGCCTCACCCGTCCCTTCGGTCCTGCGCGTTCGCCACGTGCCTCCCATGCATTCGAGGTGGTGAGCGGTGGAGGCGGGAAACCGAGCCGTCGTTGGTTGGGGCGGCGGGTCGGTCCCAGCCCCTCTCGCCTTCTGCGTCTTGATTGGTCGAGAGGGGCGGTCGAGCTCCAGCCCCGCCCCTTTATAAAGGGCGGAGGGAGGGGACGGCGCTCCGCACTCCTCCATCTTCTTTCTCCTCCAGCTTCTACTCCTTTCTTCTATCCGCCATGAAGAAGGAAAACCCCAGCTCCTCAACGGTGGCGGCGAGGGTCGCCGCTCGACAGCCCGTCCCCCCTTCTCCTGCACCCGCAGTGGCTGAACCAGCCACGAGGGGAAGAGGGAGGGGGGCCGTGGGTGAGGCCGGGGTGCTCGGGGAAGAGGAAGACGGGGCGGCTCGCCGGCCTCGCCCCCGCCGGCAGCTCCTCCTCCAGTGGAAGGTCATGTTGGAGATGACCCCTGCAAATTCTTCATCAGGATGCGGGGGTCGCCGCGCCGTCGCCTTCGTCTCCCGAACCCGTTTGCGCGGGAGATGGAGGCGAACCCACCGGAGTCGCTGCGGCTGCACATGAGGGGTTGTGGGATCAGTGGCACGCGAGCCCGCGTTGACTTTCCCGCCCCTCGCGTGATGTATCTTCGCCAAGGATGGCAGAGGTTCGCTCGCATCCACAGCATGACGGACGGTCTCACCCTCCACTTCAAGCTGATGGGGGATGGCCACCTCTCCGTCAGGGTCTTCGGGCACCTCGGAACTCGCGCGAGGTGCTGCATGGAGAGCTCCTCTGATGACGAAGACTCCTCCTCGAACGAGGGTGACGAGGAGGACAGCGACATCGACGACGAGGGCGGGGGACGGCAGGATGACGGGTCCGACTAGGTGTCGGGCGCCGCTCCTGGTGGCACCGGCGACCCCATCATCCGCGTCGCCGGCTCCTTGAACTTCTCGGGGTCGTCTCCTTGGCGGCATGCATAGGGAGGCCGCGGAAGAGGAAGAGGAAGAAGGTGGGCGGCAAGGTCGTGATGTCGGAGTACGCGGGCACCGACGTCTTCGTCTCCTACTGACATCCTGCCACCTCGTCTTCGAGCTCAGCCTCCGGCGCCGTCATCACCGTCCAGCCCTGGGGAGGCCGCCGAGATGCCTTCTCGGTGTCTTTTGCCACCCGTAGCTCGCCTAGGCGCCCCTTTTGCCCTTCTCGCCTCCTTGACCTACCTCCTGAGGAGAGGGATAAGAAAGGCATTACGGGCATCTTATCTCTTTTTAGTCTGTAAGCCTTCGGGCATCTGTAAAGTTTAAAACTTGTAATCCCCCTTATTCATGTTTTTCATTCCCTATGGACTGTACGTGAATGGAATGTTTTTAATGAAAAAGGAATGTCTTCCGGGTGCTTTGTTCGTAGGTAAAAACCCACAACACGGAATAAATCCATGATATCCTTAAGATAAACATTTTCTCGCCCGGCAACAGGCCCTGTTGTTTCCCTACTTCGTTCGACCTTTCTCACGCCCTTGGCGGAGGCAGGGATGAAGCGGGCCTAGGCTCCTCGTTTTATCCTCTTGCTGCCGCGACTATGACCAAACTTGGTCCCAGGGATGAGCCTTAGGACCTAGAGTTATGGGAGCACGGTAGCTTAAGGAAAAGAACAAGGTTTCACATACCTCAGTCCATAACGGAATGCATGACAAGGGAAAAAGGACTTATCTGAAATTGCAACCCCCGGCAACCCTGGTCTGCCGCGGGCGAATTCTTACTCTTGTAGCCCCCGGCAACGCTGGCTTGCCGGGGCCTAAGTACTGATTTGTTCTTCTCTCCTCCCTCCAAGTGGCCTCGGCAAGGATGCATGTGTGTCCTGTAAACTAAGGAAGACAGAGGAAACACAAAGACTCGACCTCTAAGCTAGGGGTTAGCCGCTGCTAAGCACTATCAACCCTAACCAAGGACGAGACTCGACTCAGCATGCATGCTAAAACTCAGGGCGCCAGCGCTTCATTTATTTATGCTCAGGGTCTGCGCCTGGCTTTGTACAAAGGGTTACATGCCTTGCCGGCAAAGCTTGTACAAGAGGGTGGCTTGTCGGGAGGCCCGGCAAGCCGCGCCTTATGGGTAAAACTTGCGAAGATGCTCGATGTTCCAGGAGTTACTCATCGGAACAGCATCCTCGGTCTCCAGGCAGAATGTGCCAGGCCTGGTGACTTGTATTACCCGATAAGGGCCCTCCCACTTTTGTGTCAACTTGTTCGTATTCCTGGCCGATTGAACGCGCCGGAGAACAAGGTCACCTTCCTCAAAGCTTCGGGCATAAACCTTGCGGCTATGGTACCGGCACAAGGCTTGCTGGTAGCGCGCTGCTCTCACGGCCGCTCGAAGACGATCTTCCTTAAGGAGCATCGTGTCATCTTGCCGCAATTGCTCTTGCTCAAGCTCATCATAAGAGAGCACTCGAGGTGACCCGTATATGAGTTCCGTGGGGAGAACTGCTTCTGCCCCGTATATCAGGGCAAAGGGCGTCTGGCCGGTGGCTCGATTTGGCATCGTCCTGATCGACCAAAGAACCGCCGGCAATTCATCAATCCAGCGCCTCCCACTCTTGTGCAGCCTGTCAAAGGTCTTTGTCCTTAATCCTCGCACCACTTCAGCATTTGCCCTCTCAGCTTGACCATTGCTCCGGGGGTGAGCAACAGAAGCGAAACAAACCTTGCTGCCGAGGTCTTGGGTACATTGCATGAAGGTGCGGCTTGTAAACTGCGTGCCGTTGTCGGTGATAATCCTGTTGGGTACACCAAAACGGCACACTAGCCCCTTGAAGAACTTGACGGCTCACTGAGCTATGACCTTCCTCACCGCCTCCACTTCTGGCCACTTTTTGAACTTGTCGATTGCAACGTACAAGTACTCAAAGCCCCCGACTGCGCGGGGGAAAGGGCCCAGTATGTCGAGCCCCCAGACCGAGAAGGGCCAGGAGAGAGGAATGGTTTGAAGGGCTTGGGATGGTTGATGAAGTTTCTTTGAATGGAATTGGCACGCTTCACACCTGGTGACCAGCGCCGCCGCATCCTGGAGGGCAGTGGGCCAGAAGAAGCCTTGTCGGAATGACTTGCCGGCAAGGGCCCTTGACCCTATGTGGGATCCACATATGCCTCCATGTATTTCCGCCAACAGCTCCAGTCCTTCCTCTCGAGGGATGCACTTCAATTTCACACCGTTCGGTCTTCTCCTGTACAGGACGTCATCGACGAACTGATACATGGTGGACCGACGGGCTACTTTCTCCGCTTCTTCCTGCTCCTCAAGAAGTTCCCCAGTCTGAAGGAATCGGATGGTATGCTGCGCCCACGCTGGAGCCTGGGGCTCGACGGCGAGGACTAAAGGCATTTCCTCCGCCAAGGGAGTGGCCATCTCGACGGCAAAAGCTTGACGCTCCGCCGGAGTTAGCCCTCCGGTGGCGGGCTCAGTGTCCCCGGCAACATCCTTGCCGGCGGCTCCGGGGAGCTCGGCGGGAAAGTACTTGCCGGGCCCTGACTTCCTCCTCTTGTTCTGCTCTGTTGATGGATCAACGGATGGCTGAGAAAGCTGAAGCACAAAGGTACCTGGTTCCACAGGTAACTTGAGAGCAGCGCGCTTTGACAGGTAATCAGCGATGTCGTTCTCCGCTCGGGGAACGTGTTCCGCCTGTATACCGTCAAAGCGCTCTTCCAACTTCCGCACTTCATCGACGTAGGCCTTCATCAACGGGCTCTGGTAATCCTTGTTGACTTGTTTGACGACAAGCTGTGAGTCGCCTCTGACAATGAGCTTCTTGATTCCGAGGTCCGCCGCGATCCTAAGACCGGCAAGCAGCCCCTCGTACTCGGCAGTGTTGTTTGTTGATACCTCCCTGGGGAAATGCATCTGGACCACGTACTTGAGGTGCTCTCCGGTGGGCGCGACCAGCAGTATGCCAGCCCCGGTGCCCTGCAAAGAGAAAGCGCCATCAAAGTACATGACCCAGTTGCAACTTGCCTCTTTGCCGGGGAGAGTAGTTTCTTGGACTTCTTCATCAGGCGTTGCGGTCCATTCTGCGACGAACTCTGCCAGGACTCGGCTCTGAATTGTCGAGGTACTTTCAAACTTGAGGCCAAAGTTGGACAGCTCCAGTGCCCACTCTACAATCCTTCCCGTTGCATCTGGATTGTGCAATATCCGTTGTAGAGGGAGGCGAGTGACGACAGTGATCTCGTGCGCTTGGAAGTAGTGACGCAGCTTCCTCGAGGCCATAAGAAGGTCGAAGAGCAGTTTCTGCACACCGGAGTACCTTGACCTAGCCCCGTGCAAGAGGGAGCTAACGAAGTAGACCGGGTGCTGCATCATCTTCTTCTTCGGCTGCACTCCAATTGGCTGTGTCGTCTCTACGCCAGTGGCATCAGGCTCCGTTGCTGCTATCACCTCATCATCGATTTCTCTCTGCGCCACCAGTGCAGCACTGACCACCTGGTTCGTTGCCGCTAGGTATAGCAGCAATGGTTCCTGTGGTCGAGGCGCAACCAGTATTGGCGTGGAGGAAAGATACTTCTTCAGATATTGTAACGCTGCTTCGGCTTCCGGCGTCCACTCCATTGGGCCCGCCTTTTTCAAAATCTTGAAAAAGGGGAGGGCGCGCTCAGCAGACTTGGAAATGAATCTGCTCATGGTGGCAACGCAGCCAGCAAGCCGACTAGTATTCGCTCGCGGGTTTGTTTCCAGGTTCTTTCGTTCTTGGTTGGCTCTCTCCCCTCTCCAACGCTTCCTCCTATTCCTATTGATCAGATCAAAGCCAAACCTATCTAGTCTTGCATGTTGTCACCCACCGCTCTTCCCAAAAACAAAGAAATTATATCTTGGAAAAGGCGCGATCAAGTCAACTATGTGATCCGGGCCTTAAACCGTGTAACCTCCAAAACCTGGAAGGACTTCCTGGATGAATTAAGAAAGTTGAGTGGGCCGTCACATCCTTGACCTGTTTGGGTGCTTCAATCTCCTCTATAGCTTTGATCGTGTCCGGATTGGCTTCTATCCCACGCTGTGACACAAAGAACCCGAGAAGCTTGCCAGACGGAACACCGAAGATGCACTTCTCAGGGTTCATCTTGAGGTTGATCTTGCGCAGGTTCACAAATGTTTCTTGTAAATCCGATACAAGGGTTGCCCTGTCCTTGGTTTTGACCACTATATCATCCATATAAGCCTCCATATTTCTATGGAGCTGGGGTTCAAAACCAATCTGGACTGCCCTCGCAAATGTCGAGCTAGCACTCTTCAACCCGAAAGGCATTCGTATGAAACAGTACGTACCACATGGGGTGATGAATGATGTCTTCTCTTCATATTCTCTCGCCATGAAGATTTGGTGGTAGCCGGAGTAGGCATCGAGGAATGATAGCAGGTCACACCCTGCCGTGGAGTCGACAATCCGGTCTATGCGCGGCAACGGGAAGGGGTCCTTGGGACAAGCTTTATTGATATCTGTGTAATCAATACACAGCCTCCACTTCCCATTTGCCTTGCGCACTACCACTGGATTGGCCAACCACGTTGGGTGGAGCACTCCTCTCACCAAACCCGCAGCTTCCAGTTTCCGGATCTCCTCGGTGATGAACTCGTGCCGTTCCAAAGCTTGCTTCCTGACCTTCTGCTTGACGGACTGCGCATGAGGGCAGACAGCAAGGTGGTGCTCAATCACCTCCCTGGGAACGCCGGGGATGTCGGATGCTTGCCAGGCAAACACGTCGACATTTGCCCGCAGGAAGGTGACGAGCGCGTCTTCCTATTTGTTGTCAAGGGCGGAGCTTATAGTAAAAGCCCCTCCTGTGCCGTCCTCCTTGACAGAAACCTTCTTGGTTCCTGGCGGCGTAGCCCTTGATCTCTTGTTTCTACTGGTGGAGCTCTCTGGCACGTCCTCGACTGGAGCGCGACACTCCGAAGAGGTGCGCTTGCCAGAGTGGGTGTCTGAGGTCTCGCCGATCTTCTACTTTCCGGTGGAGCTCTCAGGCACGTCCTCGACGGGAGCACAGCACCCCGAAGGGGTGCGCTTGGCGGAGTGGGCGCCCGAGGTCTCGCCGGTCTTCTTCTTCTTCCCTCCTAGGGCTCCAGTGGCAGGAGCAAATGCCCCCGTAGCGGCAGTTGCTGCAACCGCTTGCTGGTACAATTGGTAAGCGCAAATCATCGCGTCTTTCTTGTCGGAGGGGATGGTGATGATCTTCACGGGCCCTGGCATCTTCAGGGTGTTGTAGGCATAGTGCGATGCCGCCATGAACTTGGCCAGCGCTGGGCGGCCAAGGATCCCGTTGTAAGGCAGGGGGATCCTGGCGACATCGAACACGATCCTCTCTGTCCTATAGTTCAGATCACTTCCAAAAGTCACGGGCAGTGTGACTTTCCCCTTTGGTTGGCTCCTTCCTGGGCTGACCCCTTGAAACGTGCCTGTCTCCTCGAGGTCTCCACCAGGAACTTGTAGCTTCTCGATCACGGTGGGCGAGAGTAGGTTTAGGCCGGCCCCGCCATCGACTAGCATCTTCGTCACCTTGAGGTTGCGTATCGTTGGTGAAACCAACAATGGCAAGCACCCGACCGCAGTAATGCGATCAGGGTGATCCTCGGCGTCAAAGATGATAGGTGTGCTGGACCATTTGAGTGCCTTTTGGGCACCGGGCGACGGCTCTGCTGCAATAATCTCTCGCGCCCACTGTTTAAGCTGGCGGTGAGAAGCATGCAGCGAGGCGCCACCATCGACGCACATGGCGTCCGTGGCCTTCTGAAACTCTTGCCCGCCGGACTCGTCGTCATCTTCGTGATCGTCGTCTTCAGGTCTTCTATCGCGGCCCCGGGCGGGTCTTTCTTGCTGTTTCTCCTTGCCGCGACGGCCTGCTTGGCCGTCATGCTTCTTGTTGTATCCCTCAGCGCCGTCTTGGCCCTTCTCCTTGTCCTGCCTCTCGTATTCAGCTCTTTGCTTCTCAGCAAGGAGCTCAACCTGGTGGCAGTCCTGGAGATCATGGCCCTTGGTGCGATGGATCTTGCAGTACCGTTTGCCGGAGTTTCCTGGCTTCTCGGCGGCCGCCAAGGACCGGCAGGTGACACATCCGGCAATTTCCTTGCCAGGGTCACCCGCCTTGGTTTTCTTGGCGGAGCCGGCGTCATCAGATCCCTCGACAGCAAGCACGGCCTTCCCCTTGCGTTTCTTGTTACGGTTCCGGCCCTTCTTCGCTGGAACAGTGGTATCTTCGTCCGAGGAGTCGGTTTCCGCACCGGCGCTTTCGCCGGGGTACTTCCTTCCCTCTTCGGCCCGGGCACATCTGTCGGCAAGAACGTAAAGTTCTGCCACGTCCTTCACCTTGGTCATCGCCAGTTCTTCGCGCATCTTGCGGTTGCGCACGTTCTGGTGGAACGCGCTGATGATGGCGGCAGGGTGAACATCGGGGATATTGTACTGTACCCGACTGAATCTCTGTATGTACTTGCGTAGAGTCTCGCCTTCCTTCTGGGGTATGACATTCAGGTCACTCGCTTGGCCATGGGCTTGATGGCCTCCGGTAAAGGCCCCAACAAACTCATGGCACAAGTCGGACCAGGAAGAAATAGAGTCTACTGGCAAGTGCATTAACCACGACATGGCGTTAGGTTTAAGAGCTAACGAAAAGTAATTCGCAAGCACCTTATTGTCGCGGGCCCCAGCAGTTAGCATCGCGATGGTGTAGATGCTGAGGAACTCCGACGGGTGGGTCTTGCCGTTGTACTTCTCGCCAACGTCAGGTTTGAAGGTGCGGTGAGAGGGCCACTGGAACTGCCGCAGCTCACGGGTGAAAGTCGGACAGCCCACCTCGTAGGGTAGACCTCCAGGGCTTTCTGGTGCTAGGCGGTCCGTAGCAGGCCCTGCTCGCCTGTCTGACTGGTGGCGCGTTTCACGTCGGCGCTCGATGGTGGTTCGAGCGTCTTCATTGGCTCGCTCCTGAAGAACTTGACGCTGGTCGCCACGGGTCCGCGGGTCGGACGACGCTATGGAGATGGCGTCGCCCGCGGCGTCTCAACGGGTCGACGCACGCGGCACTGGGCGAGGGGGAGGCGAATGCACCGCAGCAAAGGCGCTGCCAGCTCTCCCGCCCACGGTGCGTGGGACCCCATCGGAGCGTCGGCCCGGGAGCTCCGCTGGATTTAGGTCGTCCCTGTTGGCGACTGCGACAAGGCTTCGGATGGTGGCTCTCCATTCGTCGAGATTCCCCGTAACGGGAGGAAAGTCGAGGAGCAACTGCGTGCGCGCCAAAGCTTCGGCTGCTGTCGGTGGTAGCGAAACCTGCACGGATCGTGACGCGCTTCGACCCCTGACCGTGTCAGGGGGAGCTCCATCACGATCCCGCGGTCGCCTATCGCCTCCACCAGTGCTTTGGCGGGCGGGCAGGTCTTCTACGTCCCGGGAGCGGCGCTCGGGGCTCTTCCCATGGCGACGCCCGGGGTCTTCGGGACGACGATGTCGTTCGTCGCGCGCTGCTTGAGAAGAGCACATTGTTGGCGCCGGCGTGGGAGTTCTGGAGGGCCTCGCGTCGCCCTTGGGTGGTGCGGCCGCGACCTTGGAGGGCCCCGCGCCACCCGTGGAGGGCCGGGTCCCATCTCTGGAACTGGCGGTGTGTGGCCTGTTACCAGGCGCACAAGCATCGCCACCTCCCAAACTCTGACTGTCGGGATGGCGTTGGTGTTCGCGAGCAGCGTCCCGAGTCCTTTCCGCGACTGGTCCACTGCTCGCCCGCGTCGGGATGGGCTGTCCGGCTTCCGATTAGCCAACCGCCACCGTCGTCTTCTTCTTGGGCGCCATGATGATGCAGGAGTGTCGAACTAACCGCTAAAGCCGATCCTCACAACTGCGCCCCCTACCTGGCGCGCCAAAGATGTCGGTGTATTTGGATCAACGCCAATGGGATCACAAGAATCCCTACTATGGTTGCGGGGCGCGGGGTTGAGAGAAGAGCGGATCTAACGATCAGGACACGGTTCCTTTACCAAGGTTCGGGCCACAAAGATGCGTAAAACCCTACTCCTGCTTTGGTGGATTATATGTTGGTGTTCTTCAGCTAACGAGGAGCTCCAAAAGAGTCGTGAGGGGTTCCGAAAAGCCAAATCCCCCTCCTGGTCGCCTCGGGCCTCCTTTTATAGGGAAAAGGGGTTGCCATGGTGGCACACAGGAGGTGGAAAGGGTACAGTGATGCGAGGTTATCCCTCGCATTAGAGGACAAGGTGCATTTAATGCGCCCAGCTTAGGTGTCCTTGCTTTATCAGGGACGAGGGGAGACGCCCGTCTTGTCCGTCGCTGCTCCTCCTCGTGTCGACACGCGCCCTGGCCAGCGGTGCCTGAGGCGCCATGTAGTCAGACAGGCAGCTGAGGTGGTGCAACGGCGGGTCTCCATGAAGATCTATGGGTTGCCACGCAGGAGCCTGTCCAGCTGGTCGGGTCGGCAGCTGCATGGGCCGGTGGAAACCCAGTTGGTGCGGGCCTGATGGTGGCCCCGTGGGTGTCCTCGGCAAGGGCATTGTCGGGGCCCCGGCAAGGGTCTTGCCGCGGCGCCTGCTGTCATCCCCGGCAAGGTGCTTGTCGGGGGCCTTGTGGACCTCCTTGGCTGGGATCTCGCCAAGGGTTGCCGTCTTCTTATCTTGCATCTGATCTTGAAGGTCTTCACAAAGATTTTCATGCCACCACGGGGATATCTCCCGAATCCTCGCCCCATGGGGGTGGTGGACTCAAGGGTGATTCGCTCCGTAGGCGCGGGGCGAGCTGCCGCGGCAAGGGTCTTGCCGGGGCTGCCAGAGCCGGCCCCGGCAAGGATCTTGCCGGGGGAAGCCGCTTCGTCCCTTTGATCTTCGTGGTCTTGTTCTTGGCGTCGCTCCAGTCTCCATCAAGCTTCAGTCTTGCCCCGGCTTGCCTCCCTTGCCATGTTTGGTGCGATGGCGCCGTGGCTCATACTGCTCGTGCACAGTCATAGGGGTACAAAAAGTGTACCCCTCTTTTTGTACACCGACACCGGGGCATCCCCAAGCTTAGGCTTTTGATTATCTTGAATTTACTTGGGGTGCCTTGGGCATCCCCAAGCTAAGGCCTTTGCTACTCCTTGTTCCATAGTCCATCAAAGCAATACTCAAAACTTGAAAACTTCACAACACAAAACTTAGACAAAAATTCTCGTGAGCTCTGTTAGTATAAGAAAGCAAACCACTACTCAAAGGTGCAGAAATAAATTAATTCTTTGTTTATATTGGTGTTAAACCTACTGTATTCCAACTTCTCTATGGTTCATATCCTCCAATACTACTCATAGATGCATCGGAATAAGCAAACAACACACGAAAAACAGAATCTGTCAAAGACAGAATAGTCTATAGTAATCTGCAGGTTTCCCCTACTTCTGGAACTCCAAAAACTTCAAACTAAATTGGTAAATTTGCGGAATTTGTCTACTAATCATATGCAAAAATAATCAACTAAAAAGCACGCTCCAGTAGAATCTGAAGACTACTTTAGCGAGCACTAACGATTCTGTTTTTCACAGCAAGATCACATAAACTTCACACAAGTCTTCCCAAAGGTTCTAATTGGCACAAACACTAAACAAAACATGAAACCACATCTAATCAGAGCCTAGAAGCAATATTTATTCCCTAACATCAACAAAAACAAAAAATATAAAATTGGGTTGCCTCCCAACAAGCTCTTTCTTTATAGCCATTAAGATAGGCTTGAGAATTCAATGATGCTCACATGAAAGATAAGAATTGAAGCACAAGGATAGCATCATCTAGCATGTGAAAATCACAGCTAAGCCTAACATAATTCATATGCATAGGCATTTTATAGGAAAACATATTAGCAAGACAAGCAAGATCTAGCATATGCAAGGAAGAAGAAAGAAACAATAGCAATCTCAACATAACGAGAGGTAAATTAGTAACATGAAAATTTCTACAAACATATTTTCCTCTCTCATAATAGTTGCATGTAGGATCATAAGAAAATTCAACAATATAGCTATCACATAATATATTCCCAACACGATCCACATGCATGCGAAGTTGACACTCATTCAAAATAGTGGGATTAACATAGAACAAAGTCATTGCTTCTCCTAGCCCACCTTTATCAAAAAAATCATAATATTGATCAATATCTAAAGTTGTGGGATCAAAAGTCGACACTCATTCAAATCCACTTTCAATATTATGGCAAACATTATTATCAATCTCACATTCATGATGGGGATTAAATAAATTTTCAAGATCATAAGAAGAATCACACCAATCATGATCATTGTAACAAGTAGTAGACATAGCAAAACTAGCATCCCCAAGCTTAGGGTTTGGCATATTATTAGCACAATTAACATCAATAGAATTTATAGTAACGTCATTCCAATCATGATTTTTATTTAAGGAGCTAACATGAACCACTTTTTCTTTTAACAATTCCTCACATTTTTCAGATTCATAAATTTCAAGCAAAACCCCATAAAGATAATCTAGTGCACGCAGCTCACTAGCAATAGGTTCAACATAATTGGATCTCTTAAAGATATTAGCAAGTGGATGAGGATTCATACTTTAGCAAGCGAAGATGCAAGCTAATTGAGGGCACATAGCAACACAAGCAAACAAGAGGCACACGAGCGATAAACACACGATAGAAGAAGGGCAAGTAAAACGACAAGGGTGAAGTGGGGGAGAGGAAAACGAGAGGCAAAAAACAGTTATGCGTAGGATAAGGGTTTGTGATAGGTACTTGGTTTATGATTTTTGCGTAAGCCTCCCCGGCAACGGTGCCAGAAATTCTTCTTGCTACCTATTGAGCTTGCGTTGTATTCCCTCGAAGAGGAAAGGGAGATGCAGCACAGTAGTGTAAGTATTTCCCTCAGTTTTTGAGAACCAAGGTAGCAATCCAGTAGGAGACCATGCGCGAGTCCCTCGCACCTGCACAAACAAATAAGAACTTCGTAGCCAACGTGATAAGGGGTTGTCAATCCATTTACGGTCACTTACGAAAGTGAGATCTGATAGAGATGATAGTTTATATTTTTGGTATTTTTAGTTTAATAATACAACAAATAAAAGCGGTAAAAGTTAAGTAGATGTAGATTGATATGTTGAGAATAGACCCGGGGGGCATAGTTTTCTCTAGTGGCTTCTCTCATGATAGCGATATTCTATGGCGGGTAAACAAATTATTGTCGAGCAATTGATAGATAAACGAATAATTATGAGACTATCTAGGCATGATCATTGTATATAGGCATCACGTCCGAGACAAGTAGACCAAAACGATTCTGCATCTACTACTATTACTCCACACATCGACCGCTAACCAGCATGCATCTAGTGTATTGAGTTCATAAGAACAGAGTAACACCTTAAGCAAGATGACATGATGTAGAGGGATAAACTCAAGCAATATGATATAAACCCCATATTTTTATCCTCGATGGCAACAATACAATATGTGCCTTGCTGCCCCTATTGTCACTGGGAAAGGACACCGCAAGATTGAACCCAAAGCCAAGCACTTCTCCCATTGCAAGAACTATAGATCTAGTAGGCCAAACCAAACCAATAATTCGAAGAGACTTGCAAGGATATTATGAGCACACATAAAAAGTTCAGAGAAGAACCAACTATCTTTCATAGATAACCTTGATCATAAACTCACAATTCATCGGATCTCGAGAAACACACCGCAAAAAGGGATTACATCGAATAGATCTCCTCGAAGACCAAGGAGAACTTTGTATTGAGATCCAGAGAGAGAAGAAGCCATCTAGATACTAGCTATGGACCCGAAGGTCTGTGGTAAACTACTCACAACTCATGGTGAGGGCGATGATGATGATGAAGGCCTCCGTGATGGATCCCCCTCCAGTGGAGTTCCGGAACAGGCTCCAAGATGGGATCTCCATGGGAACAGAAGGTACGGCGGTGGAATTAGGGTTTTCTCTCTGTCCACGGAGTTTCTGGGATACGTAGACTTATATAGGAAGAAGGAGGGCGCTAGGGGAGTCACGGGGGCTCCACGGGGCAGGGGGCGCTCCCCCCACCCTCGTGGGCCCCACGTGGCCCTTCTGACGTGGTTCTCAAGTTCATCGTGCGTGATTTCCTCCAAAAATATCTCTCGCGAAGGTTTCATTCCGGTTGGACTCCGTTTGATATTCTTTTTCTGCAAAACCCTGAAATAGGCAAAGAAACAGCAATCTGGACTGGGCCTTTGGTTAGTAGGTTAGTCCCGAAAATGATATAAAAGTGCATGATAAAGCCCATTAAACATCCAAGACTTCATAAATAATAGCATGGAACAATCAAAAATTATAGATACGTTGGAGACGTATCACATAGCCGGCCATGGGAGGCAGGAGCACGCAGGAACAGGCGATCCCGCCGGCTTTGCATTTGGCGGCTAGAGCAAGAAGATCAGAGATTGAAGAAGCATGATGGCCGTTGGATTGACATCCAACGGTCACGTCTACTAGAATCGTTTGTTGACGTATATAATAAGTAAAAAATCTTGCATGCGTGTCAACTTAATAGGCCCACAAGTCAGACCATTCCCTATTTTTTAATAATTTACACCTCATTGCAACTTCTTATGCAATTTATGGCCATCCGTTTTTTTGTTGGCTAGGGCCAGGGTTAAAATTTTAAACAAAATTTTGCATATTTCGGTTGGGTCCAAACTATTTTTAATACCGAAATGTTGAGCCATATTTAAAGTACTTTGAAAATACATTTAAATTAGGTTAAAGCCCAATGAAGTTGGAATTTGAAAATGTGAAAATATTCAGAAATTTGAAAGAAATGCCAATTTGTCGTCTATTCCTTATATTTACAGCCCATTTAATATTACTTTCAAGATTTGCAACCGTCTTGAAAGAGTTGCAGCCCAGCAGGGCGTAGAAAAATAAGTAGGCCTGGATTGGGTATTCTTCAGAAAAAATAAACTGGGCTCATTTGACAAAGAAAAAATAACTGGGCCAGTCATGTGGTAAACGTAAAATAGAAGCACGGGCTAGATGGGCCATAGCCGAGTTGAAACCCTGCTCCGTCTAAACAATAACAGAAAAAAATACTGCTCGAGCAGCTACGTCCCAAGTGTCAGCCGATCTTGTGATGTTCTCTTGTCTATTGACTATACGATGACAATGTTGTGGGGTCCCAGATGTCAGCAAACCACTAGGAGGAAGCATTTTCTTTTTCTATACATTAACAATGGAGTATATATAACAAAAAATGAGGAACTTGCTTGCGTACGACCATGGACATGGTGGGCCCCTGGTGTCATCCTCTCTCCATGGTGGGCCCCAAGTGTCATCCTCTCTCCATGGTGGGCCCTTAGTGTCATCCTCTCTCTATGGTGGGCCCCTAGTGTCATCCTCTCCATGTTGACAACGCGAGAGGGCAGCACCACGGCGAGCGCACCAAAGCGTGTGGAGGACGATGGCGAGGCCTTGGACGTCGGCATTAATGATTTAGGAGACGGTGGGGCGGCGATGTGTGCGCTGAGGCGCAGCCAGCCATGGGAGGCGGAAGCAGGCGGCCCCACCAACGCTGGTTTGGTTTGGGCGGCTGGAGGAAGACTGGAGTGAAGAAACACGAGAGACTGTAAAAGCAGCATGAGTACTTAACAGCCTTAACTGAAACCAGCAGGGGCACTTAACAACCATAGCTGAAAGCAGTATGAGTACTTATAAAGGTTCAACCGTACAAAGCACGCCTCAAACAGTGCTAATTTGCATACAGTTAACCAAGGGTGAGGCCACCAAGCCCCAGGACAAGCCCAGGCGCCACCCCGCGCATCCACAACCTTATGAAAGTGGCTTCATCTCGCAATGTAGTCAATAAATAGGATATTTGCTTCAGAGCCATGGAAAAGCATGAGCATAACCTTCTGTCCTATTATCCAAGATGGACGGGCCTTCATTATTTGAGACCACCCATGAATAATTATCTTTTCACCTCTAAGGGAAATGGAGTAGGTCAACATAAACATCATGTTGTGACCAAGCGCAAGTCTGACCCAACCATGGTCAGGCATCTGTATAGGAACAATAGAACTGGGTCATTTCTGTTTCAAGAATATCACAGCTGTAGAACTATGTATAAGCAAGAGTTTATGAACAACATATATAACAGAAAACAGCTTGTACCATAAGTTTCTCGACATAGTTCGACCTGTTCAACGTGTGCAGTAGTGTCACACATATCCCACGTGGCCTTCCACCACTGAATTGCCCCACAAGGACCTCAAGACGATCAATAAAGTGTAGGAACTGGTGGATGTCATCCTAGTCAACTTCAGTGTCATCAGTAACTGTCGAGTTCTTATAGAATAACAAACGAGTAGCGTGCTTAACTTTGAAATAACCTACACGTGCCACCAATTATAAGAAATATAGGTTAGAAGTAGCATCTTCGTGAGAGAATGGAATCACAAATTGTTGCTACTTCTAATGTTAAATTGGGATTAGTTAGACAGAATAGGTGGATTAAGAAGTAACCGAGGCAACATGGAAGAACCAGATACAAAACTAACATGGATGAACTACTCGAAAGACATCGGGGTGGAAGATCACAATGAAGATGTGGCTAGGTTCTGCTATTTCCATCAACATTCGTGCCCCAAATTTCAGTCCATAACACATGAGAAAGTTTATCCAAATTCGGCCATAAAAAAGGAACGATCTTCTTGGTTCATGAACCCAACTCGGAACTTATATCCATGGCTTGTCTTCAATGTGACAATTAAACGGGTGCATTCACTTATGGCAAGGCTGGCCATCTTGAGTACATGTGTTCTCGTAGAGCAAGGAATGCACTGCAGGAAAAATAATATGAGAACACAATGTATTCGCTATCCAAATCTAGAAATAACTTACTCCTTCACGTCAGTCTTGACCATGCTACTAGTACCTTTTATCCAAATATAGCAATCCAAATTTCCAAATTAGTCAACAACATGTTCAAAAACCCCCACCCTTCCGAATAGAAAAGAGGATTCTAGGAACATACTGTGCACGTTTTAAAATCATGTGTTAGGATGAGAAGGAACAAGTGTGCCGTCTCACAAAGGGCGCAGAAACCTGTAGGATCCTTGCACTTTGGGCACTGCAAATGAAATGCACAAGATTCAATGGGAAGAAAAATGCATCAATGGTGACGGCTGCCATCCTAGGATTAACCACGACCAAGGGACTTAGATTTATCGGGGATGGATGAAGAATTCGTACCTGGTTCTCCATGAGAAAACCCTACGCAATCGTGAGAGGGGGTTTTCTATGAACAAGCAGAGGGGGAGAAGGGGATTCAGGCCAAGTGAAATATTGCTGCTTCGTCCATCCAGCTTACTACATGGAAAGGTGGGTTTTTTGTGATTTGACGGCTCACTGGGCATTACTACGGCGCTACGACCGGGGTGAGTCTAACATGCAGTTGTGCACTCTAATTTGGTGCATGGCATGTGGACCCCGTTGCTGGATGCCCCACATATCTGCGAAAGGAAGTAGAAAGGCAGGAATAACTAGTTACACATAAATATTTTTTTGACAGAGAGATACTCCCTCTACAAAGAAATATAAAAATATTTTATATCACAACTTTGTACTTACATAAAAGAATCAAGGGGAAATATGGGGGTTCAGCTCAAAAAATAATACACAGACGGGCTCACGTTTCTGGATTTGGGCCACATGCCAAAGGGCCTGCATGTTTGGGGGCCCATGTGTTCTAACTCCGCGTGTTTCATATTGCAAGGGAACGGTACGACGCTGGTTTTAGATGATGTCCCAAGGTGAATACAGAAAATTAAATAAAGCATGGCAGCTATTAGAATGAAATCGAACGGCAGTTCCTAACCAGCAACCAGAGTTGTAATTCTTTCATGATATCCTACGTGATAAATAATACTATCGTATTACTTATACACACAGGACACTTGTTTCACCATGCCATATAATTACATCAAAAGATCTCGGAGGGTAGATCAGTTCGGCACTTGCGTGCTGCTACTGAAGAATTTCAAAGTTGATTAGGACCAACTCTCCTTGCCGAGAAAGTTCGATTTTGACATCATCCCCAACCACAAGATTTGATAGAGTTTTGAACCTTCACCTTTCTTTAGCATCAATCATCATGCGACCATCCATTGTACTTACAGTATATTGAGTAGGTTCATTCACACCAAGGATGCGCATGGTAAGAGAAACTTGGCCACGGTCGCCCGGATTATTTGACGACTCCCTCGTTGCTCTAGGAATCCTTTGTTTGCAAACAAGAAGACATACACAAACAGTTAGATCAACACAGTGAAAACTATGAGACAACATGGAAAGAAAAAAGAACAAAGCACTTGGGCTGCCAATTGATGTCTACTACGCAACTTTATTCTTGTAGACACATGTTGGGCCTCCAAGCGTAGACTTTTGTAGGACAGTAGAAATTTTCCCTCAAGTGGATGACCTAAGGTTTATCAATCCGTAGGAGGTGTAGGATGAAGATGGTCTCCCTCAAACAACCCTGCAACCAAATAATAAAAAGTCTCTTGTGTCCCCAATAGACCAAATACAATGGGAAATTTTATAGGTACACTACTTCGGCAAAGAGATGGTGATACAAGTGTAATATGGATAGTAGATATGAGTTTTTGTAATGCGAACAATAAAAAACAGCAAGGTAGCAAGTAACAAAAGTGAGCACAAACGGTATTGCAATGACGGAAAACAAGGCCTAGGGTCCGTACTTTCGCTAGTGCAATCTCTCAATGATGCTAATATAATTGGATAATATAACCACCCCTCAACGAAACCACCTTCAAGTTATTCTTTCTGTTCAATCTATCAAGAGTTCAGACTAAGACAACATAAAGTTATCCCTTCCGATCTATCTATCAAGAGTTCGTACTAGAATAACACAAGGTTATCTTTTCGGATCGATCTTTCAAGAGTTCGTACTAAGATAACACAAAGTTATCCTTCCCGATCGATCTGTCAAGAGTTCGTACTAAGATAACACCCAAACCGTGGAAACAAAGACAAGAACATGCATCAAACCCTATGCATGGATTACCCCAATATCACTTTGGGAATCCGCAAGTTGAGTGCCAAAACATATATCAAGTGGATCAATACGATACCCCATTGTCACCACGAGTATTCAATTGCAAGACATATATCAAGTGTTCTCAAATCCATAAAAGTATTCAATCCAAAGAAATCTCAAAGGGAAAACTCAATTCGTCACAAGATAGAGAGGGGAAAACACCATATGATCCGACTATATTAACAAAGCCCCCGATACATCAAGATCGTGCCATCAAGAACACGAGAGAGAGAGAGATACAACACATTGCTACTGGTACATACCCTCGGCCCCGAGGGTGGACTACTCCCTCCTCATCATGGTGGCCGCCGGGATGATGAAGATGGCCACCGGTGATGATTTCTCCCTCAACTAGATGAAAGAGGGGACGCCTTCCGGGGCATCCCCAAGCTTAGTTGCTTGGATCTTCCTTGAATATTCCTTGGGGTGCCTTGGGCATCCCCAAGCTTATGGTATTGTCACACCTAATTCTCCTCATATCGATATCTCACCCATAACTTGAAAACTTCAATCACATAAAACTTAACAAAACTTCGTGAGATGGGTTAGTATGATAAAACAAATCATTCAATTTGGGTACTGACAAATACAAGATTCATAATTGTTCTCACACAATTCTTACTGTAGCATATCATTTCTACAATTTATATTGATCAATATAAGCCATAGACACTAGAAAACAAGCAAACTATGCATTGAAAACAGAATCTGTCAAAAACAGAACAGTCTGAAATGATCTGAACATTCACCATACTTCTGCAACTCTAAAAATCATGAAAAAAATATTCCCACGTGAGTAATTTGTATATTAAACCAATGCAAAAAGAATCAACTTAAAAGCACTCTTCTGTTAAAATGAGAATTTTTCTCGTGAGCCCAAAAGTTTCTGTTTTTCAGCAAGATCAAATCTACTATCACCCAACATGATCCTAAGGCTTTGCACTTTATTGAAACAAAAACTATAAAACATGATTACTACAGTAGAATAATCATGTGAAAACACAAAAATAGTAGGTATAACTATTGGGTTGTCTCCCAACAAGCTCTTTTCTTTAATGCCTTTTAGCTGGGCATGAAGAGTTCAATGATGCTCGCATAGAAGATATGAATTGAAACATGCAAGAGAGCATCATGAATCACATGGCAAGGACATTTATGCCTAACCCACTTCCTATGCATAGGGATTTTTTGAGCAAACAATTTATGGGAGCAAGAATCAACTAGCATAGGAAGGCAAAACAAGCAAAACTTCAAAACTTTCAACACATAGAGAGGAAACTTGATATTATTGCAATTCCTACAAGCATATGTTCCTCCCTCATAATAATTTTAAGTAGCATCATGAATGAATTCAAAAATATATCCATCACATAAATGATTCTTTTCATGATGCAAAAGCATAGAAATTTTTCTACTCTCCACATAAGCAAATTTATTCTCATGAATAGTGGTGGGAGCAAACTCAACAAAATAACTATCATGATATTGAAAATTAAAGTCATGATGACAAGTTTCATGGTTATCATTATTCAATATAGCATACATGTCATCACCATAAACATCATAGATAGCAACTTTGTTATCATAGTCAATTGCAACCTCCTCCAAAGTAGTGGATTCATCACTAAATAAAGTAACGACATCTCCAAATCCACTTATATCAATATAATCATCACAAATAGGAGGCATTCTATCATCATAATATATTTTCTCATCACAACTTGGGGGACAAAAAATATCATCTTCATCAAACATAGCATCCCCAAGCTTTTGGCTTTGCATATCATTAGCATCATGGATATTCATAGAATTCATACTAACAACATTGCAATCATGCTCATCATTCAAATATTTTGTGCCAAACATTTTATTGACTTCTTCTTCTAACAATTGAGCACAATTTTCCGATCCATGATTTTTCAAGAAAGATACTATAAAGGTGATCAACAAAAGGAAGCAGAAAGGCAGGAGTAACTAGTTACACATATATATTTGTTTGACAGAGAGATACTCCCTCTGTAAAGAAATATAAAGATATTTTATGTCACAACTTTATACTTACATAAGAAAAATCAAGGGGAAATATGGGGGTTCAGCTGAATTTGGGCCACAGGCCAAAGGGCATGCATGTTTGGGGGGCCATGTGTTCTAACCCCGTGCATTTCATATTGCAAGGGATCGGTACGGCACTGGTTTTAGATGATGTCCCAAGGTGAATACAGAAAATTAAATAAAGCACGGCAGCTGTTAGAATGAAATTGAACGACAGTTCCTAACTAGCAATCAGAGTTGCAATTCTTTCACGATATCATACGTGAAAAATAATACTGTCGTACTAATTATACACACAGGACACTTGTTTTACCATGCCTCAGCCCGTTGGGTGTCTTCTGGCCCATAAAAATTCTCCAAAAAGTTTCGCGGTGTTTGGACTCCGTTTGATATTGATTTCATGCGATGTAAAAAACATGCAGAAAACAGCAACTGGCACTTGGCACTATGTCAATAGGTTAGTACCAAAAAATGATATTAAATGACTATAAAATGATTGTAAAACATCCAAGAATGATAATATAATAGCATGGAACGATCAACAATTATAGATACGTTGGAGACATATCACCAATGCTTACCAAGAAGGTGGAGATGTCGGTTTTTGTAAGGACTTTGGTATACGCAGTGCGAACTGTAGCCCAGTCTGTTGCCGGTGGAAGTGCATGTTCAGTTGTCGCTACACATGCTGGAGCAGATGCAAGTGCAACTTGAAGTGTTGGTGCGGGTGCCAGAGCAGTTGCTGGTGCCCGTGCTGGCGCGACTGGTAGTGCCGCTGCTGCTGCCAGAGATGGTGCTCCTTGTGGAGCTGGTGCCGGTGTCGGAGCAGGTGCCCGTGTTGGTGCCCGATCCTCCAATAGATCAGCCTGATCCGCTGACGCGGTCGGTGCCCAATCCTGTAGTGGATCAGACTGAGTTGTTGCCGCTGTTAGTGCTAGAGCCAGTGCCGTCGGAGCAGGTGTCGGTGCTCGATCCGATGCTGAAGGTGGTACCGATGTGCGAGACAACAACGATCGTCTCTGGTCTGCTTTGATTTCATAATTCAGCTTTCTAACTTCGCTAGGCTCCGTGACCTGGATCCAGTCTTTTACTTCACTTATGTTAATCGCAAGAAGGACTAATTGTGGCATGTCTGTTAAAACAAACTGTAGTTCATCATAGGGCTTCAGATTGTACTCAGACAACAGACTGACCCAATTGTGTCCAGTAATATAAGTGATGGACAGTGCCTTCGTTACTGACATGTCATAAGAAGTGGAACCTGCTAAAATAACCATCATAGAACAAACCAAATGGTTTATTTTGTAACGAATGTGACATGGCAAAACCTGCATCGCAAAATTGCAGCAAAAGTAAGAAAACATGATATTAAATCAAGAAGATTGACTTGATGTGACACGAGTCAATCCTTACCAGGATATCACTATGTTCAAGTTCTAAATAGAAGGTTGATAGTCCAATTAGGGGTGGCATGCAGGGCCCCCACTTACTCCCACAAGCAGGACAGTCCAAAGGTCGTGACAACTCATTTGGAGCGAACATCCATGGGACTGGAAATCCTGGTGGGTGCGATAAACCCTACAATGCATACAGATATTGGAGTGTAACCATAACTGATAAACCGTCCTCACAAAAAACGATGATCTAGATACTTCAAAATATATAGACTGAATTGAGTGGACAAACATTAACTTAGACTGTTCTCAGGACTCACCACACAACCAAAGCGGCAGTACTATACAATACAGGGTTCACACACACAAATCAAGTACTGAACAAGTAGTGCTTACTACAGAGAAGCAAAGTTGCACTAATTGAACTCTGCAGACTATTTGTTGCCACCAACCTACGGGATGTACCCCACATAACTGACTAGGCCATGTACTTTGTGAGAGATGTCTACCGGCATCATCGCCATCTGGTCAACCTTGCAGAACATAATAGAGTGGTATTTCCACTCATAAACATGACCATGAAGACAGTCCGCATCAGATTTGTCGAGAAGCTTCATGAGAACCACACCCTTCGTAATCGAAGGCACAACTAGGAAATTGTTGTGGTGACACTACTACAGGATGCTGCTAACGTGACACTACGATCATAGACCCTTCGACGAAACTGTGTGCAATGCCATAATCGCAAACGGCGGTGTAAAGAATCTTCAAAAAAGGCGCAAAACATTTGCGATTGCGGATGCATCAAACACAGTTCACAGTTTAGTTGCGTTTGCGATGCAGGGCATACAGTTCAGTTCAATTAACTGTTTGCGATGAGGGGAACAAAAGAAACGGGCAGCCAGATGAAGGTGTGTGTGATATATAGCATACGATTCGCTCGGATGAACTGTTTGTGATTAGGCAACACGAAAGAAACGGTCAGCCAGATCAAGGTGTGTGCGACATACGGCATGCGGTTCACTCGGATGAACTGTTTGCGCTGAGACAAGAGAACATAAACTGTTCAATATAACAATATGTGTGTGATACATGGCAAACAGGTCTATAAACAGAATGTGTGTGAAGACCGATGATAATACAAACGATTGCTTTTAATAAGATGTATGTGATATGCTCTGTCTACATACCATCTATTGGCCATGGGGCGATGGGCGGTCATCCGGGTACGCCATAAGGATGTGAAGAGGGCATCCTATATCAGCAAGGATTAGCTGTTCCACCAATAGCTCATCTAAGAGAACTCACAAGTTAATTGTGCTCAGGCTGGAGCAGCCATGAGATGGGTGACCGGATGGGAAGTTATCTTGATGTTGATCCCATTTATTGGATGTATCTTAAAGGTCCATTAAGGACATTTATGATACGTCCCATCATTGGAATTAACTTCAAAGTCCTTATTTTGATTTTTAACACATGTTAAAGAAGGTCTACCGCATTACTTTTTGAGAATGTGCGATACGTGGCATACAGTTGATCCATCTGACCTGTTTGTGATGTAATAAGCCATGTGTGTTGTGGGGTGGAATTAACCTCAAGGTCCTTGTTTTGATTTTTTTTAACACGTGTTAAAGAAGGTCTACCGCATTACTGAAACGTCTCAAACGTATCTACTTTTCCAAACACTTTTGATATTGTTTTGACCTCATTCTTGCATGATTTGAACTAAACTAACCCGGACTGACGCTGTTTTCAGCAGAGCTGCCTGTATGGTTTTATTGTGTGCAGGAAAACGGATTTTTAGGTGTCTCGGAAAATTCCAAGAAAAATCACAGAAAATCCACGCACCCGAAGGGCCCTTGTGCTAGAAGAGGGGCCAGAGGGGAGCCAGGGGGGCCCCAGGTGCCCTGGTGGCACGGCCCCACCCCTGGCCACGCCGGGAGGCCGCCTGGGCGGGTCCTTCCCCCTCTGGTGCCCTACTTTGACCCGTATTTATTCTCGTGACGAGAAAACCCCAGAACAGAAGTCGTTTTCCCAGTTTCCGTCGCGGAGCCGCCGCCACCCTCTGTTCTTCTTCGGGAGGGCTAATCTGGAGGCTGATTTGGCCTCCGGAGAGGGGAGATCGTCGTCATCATCATCATCATCACCACTCCATCCTCCCTCCATGGCTTCTCCTTCCATGTGTGAGTAATTCCCTGCTGTAGGCAAAGGGGATGGTAGGGATTGGATGATTTAGATCATGTAATAGTTTATCAGATTGTTGGGGGCATGTTGCCTATCATCTACTATGGTGTTTATCATCTTTGGTTCAACTTGTTGCTCTTAATGCTTGTCACTTAGGGCCCGAGTGCCATGATTTCAGATCTGAACCATATGTGTTTGCATGAATATATTTGTGTTCTTGATCCTATCTATGAGTTGTTTGCACCTATTACGGTCCGGAACCGGCAATCCCAAAAGTGACAGCTTGGGACACCAAAGGGGATGGTCCATAATTTGAGGATGACATGTATCCATTGAGTTTATTGCTTTGTTCCGGTGCTCTTTGACAGGAGCACCTTAATCTCCATAAGTTCCTTTTGGCCCCGTTCGTAGCGGGATGGTAGGACAAAAGATGTTGTGCAAGTTCTTATTGCAAGCACGTACAACTACCTGTGGGATACATGCCTAATGTTTGATACTTTCCTAGATGATCATTACTTTTCTGTGTGCCTTGCCCCAAGTTAGATTCATGATATATCTCATCCATGCAGCGCCCAACCATCCATCTCCCTAGCCTACAGTGTTTCAATCCTGCTGGTTATTAGTTGTTACTTTTGTTGTTTACTTTTGCTGTTTACTTTTGCTGTCACCACCATCACTATCATATCACCGTTACCAGTTATCTTTTGTTGCAAGTAAGTATATTTCAGGTGCGGTTGAATTGACAACTCAACTGTCACAGCTTATAAATACTCTTTGGCTCCCCGTGTGTCGAATCTATAAATTGGGTTATTCTTACCCGCGAAGACTATCTCGATCCCTTACGGTTGAGGGTTATCAAGTACCGTTTTCTAGCGCCGTTGCCGGGGAGCATAGCAATATTTACAAGTCTACTTGGAGTATCCTACCTGCTGCACTTCATCCGCTATGGGTAAGAAAGGATACCCCAAGGTTCCGATCTTACTATCCACTACAAGAAGAGGTACTGTTCTGAACACTAGTGCTACACTTGATTCACCTTCTGTTATGAGTAAGTTTGCCTCACCGCCACCACATGATGCTTCTACTGAATCTGTTACTATGTCCGATACTTTTGATGATGCATCTACTACTCTTGATGATATTAGTTCACTTGGTTATGCCCTTGAGAAACAGATCGCTGCTGCAAAAAAAAATCTGGAATTGAAATTCCTGTTACTCGCTACCCCATTGGTGGAACTTATGATTATCCTGATTTGAGTAAACTCAAGGAGAGACTCCTTGATGATGATTACATTATGCTTGATGATGATTTATGCAGGGAACTGACAGAGTTTGCCGACTCTGACCCTGAAGCTATTAAGAAGCTGCTTGAGAAACACTCCTTGAAGAACAAGACTGTTCCTGATCCTGAATTTCCTACATCTCCTATATGCATCAATGATCCTGATATGATTTCTCTGTTGATCTTTCACTTATATCTATGGTTGAAGCTGACCCCTTTTATGGCAGAGAAAATGATGATGCTATTGCACACCTGACCAAACTCACTGAGTTGGGTGGCTTGTTTACCACGGATGAGAAGATACGAAACTTTTATGTGACTAAGCTTCTTCCTTTCTCTTTGAAGGAAGGTGCTAAAACGTGGTATGATGCACTACCATGTGGTTCTATTAATAGTCCTCAAGACTTAGCTCACTCTTTTGTTGATAAGTACTTTCCTGCTCATATGCAACATGCTGCTTTACAAAGAATTTATAACTTTAAACAGTTGCAGGATGAGCACCTCCCTAAAGCTTGGGGGAGGTACTGTAGTCTGATCCGGGCTAGACCAGGACATGGAGTCCCTAAGAATGAATTAATCGATATATTTTATGCTGGTCTAACTGATGAATCCAGGTCCTATTTGGATAGTTGTGCTGGTTGTGTTTTCTGGAAAAGAACACTGGACGATGCAGAAGAATTGATGGGCAGGATTGCCAAAAACCATGAAGATTGGTCCGTCCCTGAACCACCATCACCACCAAAGAAGAGGGGCATGTTTGTTCTAAGCCCCGAAGATATGCGAGAAGCAAAGAAGTCTATTAAAGAGAAGGGTATTAAAACTGAAGACGTGGAGAATCTACCCCCTATTGAGAAGTTGTGTGAGCCTACCACTCACCCTCCTATGGTAGAGGTACACTCTCTTTTAGATTTCAACGCAAGTGACATCCCTCATGGTAAGCCTCCTGATCAATGTTTAGATGAGCTTGATAATTTTATTATGAAACAAAATCATTTTAATGAGAGGATACAAAGTCAATTGCATGATAATTCCCTTGCTATCAAAAGTTTGCTTGATGTTCTAGGTAGAACAGTTAATGATGTTAAATGTCTTGTTAAGCATTTTCATATGGTTCAAACTCAGCTTGAACAAATTTCTAATGTGCAAAAAGATTTGCTTGCTAACAATGCCAAACAAGATGATTTGCAGGCCTTCGGGATTAAGACCCGAGGAGGAACTAGCACTCAAGATCCTCTTTATCCAGAGGGGCATCCGAGGAGAATCGAGCAAGATTCTCAAATGCAGGAAGAAGAAATTGTTGGCTCTCCAAAGAAGAAGAAGAAGAAGAAACACAAGGAGGCTGACAATTCCAATGATCCTATTACAAGTGAAGAGCCAGCTGTTGATCCCAACAGTATACCTATCTCCGATGCTGAGACTGAAGACGGTGCCGAACCTGAAGGTAAGGATAAGGAGAAGAATGATCCGCCTGAAGTTCGAGAAGAAGAAGCACCTGACAAACGCAAAAAGTACACTAGAGAAGACTTCGTCGCAAGAAGACATGGGAAGGAAAGAGAACCATGGATACAGAAACCCATGCCCTTTCCAGGTAAGTCTCTCAAATCTAAAGAAGAAGAGCATTACAATAAGTTTTGTGAGTGGATGAAACCTCTTTTTCTTCAAATCCCTTTGACTGATGCTATTAAGTTACCTCCCTATTCAAAATATATGAAAGATATTGTTAGTAATAAAAGAAAAATTCCTAATGAAGCAATATCTACTATGCTTGCTAACTACTCTTTCAGTGGCAACATTCCTGAGAAGCTTGGTGATCCAGGTATACCCACCATTCCTTGCTCCATAAAGAATAATTATGTCAAAACTGCTTTATGTGATCTTGGGGCAGGAGTGAGTGTTATGCCTCTCTCTCTTTACAAGAGGTTTTGTTTAGAGAAGCTAATCCCTACAGATATCTCTCTGCAGATGGCTAACAAGTCAACCGCCGTTCCGATAGGTATTTGTGAGGATGTTCCCGTAGAAGTTGCTAATTGTTTGATCCTTACTGATTTTGTCGTGCTTGACATGCCCGAGGATGGGAGTATGTTCATTATTCTTGGTAGACCTTTTCTTAACACCGCATGTGCTATTATTGATTGCAATAAAGGAAAGGTTACCTTCGATGTGAATGATAAAGAACACACGGTGTATTTTCCAAAGAAGACCGACAAGAGGCATGGCCTCAACTCTATAGAAGATATCGAGACCGTGAAGATTGGAGAATGGGACTGTCCACTACATGTGCACCACAAATACAAAACTATTATGGTGGGGACAATGTCCATTAAAGTAAAGGTGCAATGATCACTTCGTAAGAGGTGGGATTTTTAGCTCTATATATCGCCGGTTTATTGGTAAGACTTGATCAACCTTACTAGTAAGCATGTTTTATATAGGTAAAAGTTGAGCTTGTTATGTTTTCATTTGTTTTAGCTTTTGTTCTCCTTGCTGTACCAAGTGTTTATGTTTTTGAAACTTCACAATACTAATCACTGCTTTAAGTTTTTAGAAAGTTTTGTAGCTTTTTGAACTTCGAAAAAATTTCAACAGTGAAGTTTTCAGAAAAATTCCAGAAAAATAAAAATAAAAATTTCCATGCCGGGAGTGACCCAGAGGCACCTGGGGCTGACTAGGGGGAGCCACCAGTGGCCCAGGCGGCCAGCTGGCGCGGCCTACCCCCTGGCCGCGCCCATAGGGCGCCTGGGGCCCATAGGTCCCACCTCCAGGTGAGTCTTCTTCCTCTCTCTCTCTCTTTCTCTCCGAAAACACGAGTTCTGCACTTGTTCTTGCGTTCTTGCTGTTCTTGGAGGCGATTTTCGATCTCTCTCTATAGCCTATCATTCGAGCTGAGATTTTGAACAAATACTCCCTGGTATGTAACTCCTCCACCCCTCCAATTAGATTTTTGGTTGGTGGCTTCATTTGTGAGTATTTAGTAGTTCTTGGTGCTGTGTAGATGAGCTTGCATGCATGTGTAGAAATTTATTTTCCAAGTTTTGATGCAAGTTTATGCCTTAGGCAAGTGAGTTGAGTAGTTTGCCTTAACCCACTTTGTTTAAATCCTTGTTTTTGTAATTTGCCAAAAATTTCAAAAATGAGTTTGTTAGGAAGGGCAAAGGGGTGGCTTGAGAAGAGGAAGCCCACACGCTCCGATCGAGTTACTAGAGCCGCAGCTTCACCCTCGACTGCTAAGGTGAGCTACAATGAAGATCATGTGCCCCTAGAGTTGTTGGAAGACACAAGTCCAGCACGTGCTATGATGTTCCCATGTGATGAATTCCTTGAAGCTGCGGGAATTAAGGATTAGTTTTATAATCTTTGTGCTAATGCAGGTCTGACACGGCTCGTCACGTGCCGTGTTACTCAGTATCAAAAACTCACCTCTGGTTTCATTAACAGTTTTAGATATAACCTTGATACTGGTTCTATTGAGTTTAAAATTTTCAATGATCTTTTGACCATGCCCTTGGAAAAGTTTTGTGAAATAATAGGTGTGCCAAACGTTGGGCGGACGGCGAAGATGACCTCTCAGCCCTCCGAGCTGAAAACCATCTTCAACTCTCTCTGCAGCATGGGTACGAGGGATATTCATCGGTCAAAAATCTCCAGCATCTTATTCCCTCACCTCAGGTATTTTGCGTATTATGTTGCTAGAGGAGTGTTAGCTCGTGACAACACGAGCAACAGCGCCGGATGTTGCTATCCTGGCAACCGCCCTCTCAGGGAGGTTTGATTATAATTTGGGTGCCTTAATTGCTCGACGCCTTGCTATGAACGGTAACAGGGGAGATTTATTTGGTGGCGTTTTTGCCACACTTATCTTAGAACATCTTAAAGGCACCCCACACCCTGATGATAAGCCTTTTACTTATTTAAGTTTTGATCTTGCTGCTATGAAAAGGCATAAGTTTGTTACCATGACTTCTGAGTTTGGTAACCTTGTTTATATCTTGCGTTTCGGAACTACCGCAGAACGCAAGATCCGTCTACCTGCACCTCTTTTGTTTGATTTTTCTCGCAGGAACGGATGGTCCTTTGATGTTATCCAGTTCGATGAGTTCATGGTCCAGCATCAGTTTCATAACCCCATGGAGGGGGTTGTGCCCGACGAGGAGGAGCACGATGAGTTACCACCTTTTCAGGGGGAGACCATCACCCAGTTTGGTGAAGGGTCTTCCTCTGCTTGGAGTACGGACCCTTCTTCGTGGGAGGATCCGAGGAGTTCGGTGTACGCGCCGGAATCCTTTTACGACCCTTGGACTCACCAGCACCCCCCCCCCCCCCGGAGCAGGAGGCTCCTGGGGGCAGTAGCTACTACCAACTTAGGCCAAAAGCCTAAGCTTGGTGGAGTACGTGACCTTCTCACTTTTCCATTGTATTATACGTTTTATTTTTGTTCGCTTTGATCTTTTCGAAGTTTTTGCCCGTTCTTCTTTATTTCTTTCTTTGCAAAAACAACAAAAAGATTTTCTCTTTCTTTTGCTTTCGTTCAACCTTTGAAAAAAAAACACAAAAAGATTTCCTTTCTCTCTTTAGTTTGCTTTGTTTCCAGAGTTCAGCTCGAGTCCGTGATGGCATTTATTTATATTTCCTACGTTCGATCGTGCAAGTGACGAGGCAGTAATGACGAAGATCGACTGAAGGGAAGCAACATGGAAAATCGGTATGAACTCTTCTTGTTTCTACTTTTGTACATATGCCTGTACTTATGATCTAGAGACCAGCTTGTAGCGACATAGTGCTATGTTTACAATGCTTTCCCAGTGGTTCATGCTTTCCTAGTGGCTAGTCTCAAATAGCTAGAGTATATAATGAGTTATTGAAATGATTTACATGCATTGCACTGTTCATAGTTTGGTATACTAAGGTGGTATTTCCCTTTGGAGAATTCTTGGATTGACTTGACACATGTTTACACATGTTTAAGACTAAAAAGTCTGCTTTGCCTTGATGATCTTTGAGTTTCAGAATAGTTATATCACTTTCATGCCCGGTTCAATGTTGCTTTGTCGCTCTGCATGATTATGACCGTTATTGCTCTCTAGTTGGTCGCTTCCCAGTCTCTTGCTAGCCTTCGCTCGTACTAAGCGGAATTCTGCTTGTGCATCCAAATTCTTTCAAACCAGTTATTCCATATGAGTCCACCATACCTTCCTATGTGGTATTTACCTGCCATCCTAACAAAGACTTTCTTGTACCATCTCGAAACTATTGAAATTTACTCCTATTTTGTGCCTCTGTTTTAGCTCATGAGGAAGTAGTAGTTAATTCATGATCTTTTTAAGTTGGACGAGTTTTATCCCGGGATTGCATGTCTAATCTGCAAACCCCTAATACGAGAAGGAACTGGCATGAGTGCGCCCGGCTCATAAAAGATAATACAACAAACAAACCCTCCTTCATGCTTTGTTCATGAGAAATCAGAAAACTTTTGGCAGTGATAAACAAAGGAGATTAAGGGGATGTGATCGTCCCCGTGCGGGAGCCGTTCCTCGAAACTTGTCCAGTTCGAGAAGTGATTGGGTTGTCTACTAGCATTCGTTGACGAAATAAGCACCTCCCAAAATCATTTTTACCTCTGTTTTCAAAACCAAGAGCTCTGGTACATGTTTAGTCTTTGCTTCCAACCATGGGTTTTCAACCTCGCCATCAAATTCCACGGTTCGAGAGTCTCCACCTTCTTTCTTCAAAGCACCAACTAGGAGAGCATAATTGTCATTCTGAGTGTAATGTGCATTGTCCCAAAGTATTACATTGTCTTCTGCATGCTTATGGTATTATCTATTCTGAAATTCTTAGTTCTAGTCTCCTTTAAAACTATGGAGGAGTTTCTGCATTTATGTTTTGCTTCATTCATGGAGGCTAGTGAGATATCACTCTAGTATGTTCAAGCTATGTGCAATGTAATCTTGTCTTGATTTTCAGTAGTATATTATTTACTTTTAGGTATTTGTGATTGGTCACTTGAAAGAAGGATTGCTCCGTGCATTGTCCTTATAGCATTGTTTCAATACTTGCTAGACTCTTTTCGTAGTACATGCTTATATACATCTAATGAAGCAAAAGAGTTTGTCAAAGTTTTCTTTGCCGCGTCCAGTTCGTTGAACTGAATTGCTTGAGGACAAGAAATATGCTAAGCTTGGGGGAGTTGATACGTCTCAAACGTATCTACTTTTCCAAACACTTTTGCTATTGTTTTGACCTCATTCTTGCATGATTTGAACTAAACTAACCCAGACTGACGCTGTTTTCAGCAGAGCTGCCTGTATGGTTTTATTGTGTGCAGGAAAACGGATTTTTAGGTGTCTCAGAAAATTCCAAGAAAAATCACAGAAAATCCACGCACCCAAAGGGCCATTGTGCCAGAAGAGGGGCCAGAGGGGAGCCAGGGGGCCCCAGGCGCCCTGGTGGCGCGGCCCCACCCCTGGCCGCGCCGGGAGGCCGCCTGGGCGGGTCCTTCCCCCTCTGGTGCCCTACTTTGACCCGTATTTATTCTCGTGACAAGAAAACCCCAGAACAGAAGTCGTTTTCCCAGTTTCCATCGCGGAGCCGCCGCCACCCTCTGTTCTTCTTCAGGAGGGCTAATCTGGAGGCTGATTGGGCCTCCGGAGAGGGGAGATCGTCGCCATCGTCATCATCATCACCACTCCATCCTCCCTCCATGGCTTATCCTTCCATGTGTGAGTAATTCCCTGCTGTAGGCAAAGGGGATGGTAGGGATTGGATGAGTTAGATCATGTAATAGTTTATCAGATTGTTGGGGGCATGTTGCCTATCATCTACTATGGTGTTTATCATCTTTGCTTCAACTTGTTGCTCTTAATGCTTGTCACTTAGGGCCCGAGTGCCATGATTTCAGATCTGAACCATATGTGTTTGCATGAATATATTTGTGTTCTTGATCCTATCTATGAGTTGTTTGCACCTATTACGGTCCGGAACCGGCGATCCCAAAAGTGACAGCTTGGGACACCAAAGGGGATGGTCCATAATTTGAGGATGCCATGTATCCATTGAGTTTATTGCTTTGTTCTGGTGCTCTTTGATAGGAGCACCTTAATCTCCATAAGTTCCTTTTGGCCCCGTTCGTAGCGGGATGGTAGGACAAAAGATGTTGCGCAAGTTCTTATTGCAAGCACGTACAACTACCTGTGGGATACATGCCTAATGTTTGATACTTGCCTAGATGATCATTACTTTTCTGTGTGCCTTGCCCCAAGTTAGATTCATGATATATCTCATCCATGCAGCGCCCAACCATCCGTCTCCCTAGCCTACAGTGTTTCAATCCTGTTGGTTATTAGTTGTTACTTTTGCTGTTTACTTTTGCTGTTTACTTTTGCTGTTTACTTTTGCTGTCACCACCATCACTATCATATCACCGTTACCACTTATCTTTTGTTGCAAGTAAGTATATTTCAGGTGCGGTTGAATTGACAACTCAACTGTCAAAGCTTATAAATACTCTTTGGCTCCCCGTGTGTCGAATCTATAAATTGGGTTATTCTTACCCGCGAAGACTATCTCGATCCCGTACAGTTGAGGGTTATCAATTACTTTTTGACAATGTGCGATACATGGCATACACTTGATCCATACGACCTGTTTGTGATGGAATAAGCCATGTGTGTTGTGGGCAAACGCTTACTAGTATTCAACCATTTGCGATTGATGAATTCATCACCGACGGGTTCCCTAGTGTGGTCTGTCTTCATATGATCATCATCTACTTCTTGTGCTAGCTCGATGTTCCTTCTATGCTAAGTTTCCATTAATTGATGGCATTTTGTGAACACGCCACCGTTTCCCGCCATTTCCTCACATGTTTCCCGCCACCCAGCGATATTGCACATAAACCTAGCCGGCGCGCGACGCACAGAGGCGACAAGCGCTGCATGTAGCACATCTACCTTTTCCAAGCATGCCGACCCACCAAAGCACCACCTTTGCCATCAACCTCGTCGATGAGGAAAACGAGCAGGCGCCACGGCCCGTCGAGGCCGAGGCGCTCCCCGGCAACGCGATGGACGACGCCGTGATGCGCGTCATCGCCAAGGTTGAGCAGACCTTTGGTGCATGTTGCTTGAGCATCGTGGATCAAGATAAGCATGTCAGCACTGACAGGCTGCAGCTCGCCGCATAACATGATCGATGGTGCGCCGCAGAGCAAGCTAGGCGTGTCCGCGCCGATTGGCTACGGCTCGCTACACGGCGAGACCGTTGGAGTGCCGCAGAGCGAGAGGCGCGGCGTGCCGCACAGCAAAAGCGGATCCATCGGTGCTTGCCTGATGTCGACACGGCGTCGCAGCTGGGTAGATGTCCCATCAGTACCCCCATTCCTCGCCAGGAGTGGGCAGAAGCCCTCAGCGTTGTACTTGCACCAGAGGCCGGCCGCACTGTACTTGCATTGGACACCCGCTGCGCCGTTCGCATGGGTGGCGCTGTTCGCCTTGTCCGCGGCCCGTTGGATGCCAACGCACTGGTCCGTAGGCGCGACCGCCTCCTTGGCCCAGGTGTCCACCTGGGCGTAGTAGAGGAACATGGCATCTCATCCTCGAGATGGTGATCTTCGATGAAATAGCCAACTTGGAGATCGAGATCGCGCTCTAGATGTACCGCGAGCGTGTCGACCGCTTGGACGAACGCCTGCACGAGTTCAGGCAGAGCCAAGAGCTACCGTAGGCAAGGGCTGCTAGTCATGGTCTCATGGACGCGTTTTATTTTGTTGAGTCGTTTCGACGTGGATAACTATGTATTAACAGCAATCATAGTATTGCTCTGTTAATTGCTTTGTTTCAATGTGTGTACTCTGTTTTCCATTCATATATGTTATGTTTCAACGTGTGTATATACGTTGTCCATTCTGTATATGTGGATGATAACAACTAAATTCAAATTAGTATACAAAAACAGATAGAAAATGGAATTCATAATATATATAGGTATATATATATATATTAATTGTTCATTAGTTCATCACATAATATATATAATATCATCACATATACGTGATGATACTTAACTACTAGGTACAATGCATAAAATTGAAAACAAACAATACTAAAACTAATAATCACTCCTGATGCGCGGTGTCATCCCAGTGCGGAGGCAGTACTCCACCTCCTCCGCCTCGCAGCGCTTGACGTACCGATCTGCCTCTTATTGGCGGACGAGCGCGAACGTTCTTGCCATTTCGTTGAGCGCCCACCGGAGCTCCTCGTCGGTGGCACGCTGGAGCTTATCGGCCCACCTCCACACAATGATGAGGCGCCTAGCGCCTTTGGCCTTCATAGCGAAGTACCTGTCTTCGTACACCTCCTCCGCACGATGATGTGCCCGCCCCCAAAGCTCCACCTTCTCCATTTTCCAGGCGGCATCACGGGCTTCACAGGCCGCCCGGTACATGGCATTCTCCTCCGCCATCTCCTTATTGAACTCCACTTGCCTGGCTTTCTCAGCCGGCGGTAGTGACTTCCACAGACAAAGATTGTACTGGCCCAAAAACCAATCCAAAGTTGGGGGGTCCGGCGCAACCTCGTCCGGCAGCATGTAGGGGTCCTCCTCATTGCTGCTCATCGAATGAGCGTCCTCGGGGGGCGGTGACTCCTCGTTGGCGTGTGGGCAGATCGGCGGCGCCATGGCAGAGCTTTGAGAGAGAGAGAGAGAGAGCGGGGGCGAGGGAGGGAAGGATGTAGATGAGAATGCAGGCGGACGACATGAGCAAGGTAGTATTTATTGGCGGCCGGAATCAAGATCGACGGGAACAATACACACGCTTGTCGCCGGAATTTACGATGACTGTAGTTTGAATTACACACGATTGCCGCATTAGAATCCATGTGTGAACATAATAGCTGACGGTTTCCAATACAGAACCGTGTCTGATTAATAACCCCCACCATTCACCTTCCAAACCTCGAGGCGCGAAATAGAATGCCAATTGTGTGGGCGCTGGTTGTCTTGCCAGATCTTTACATTTTCTTTTTTGAACACCAGATATTTACATGGTCTGAAGATATTTTAACTCACACACGAGTAAACAAAAATATGATTTTTCAAACCGTTATGGTTAGGCGTTGCATGTAGATGTAGTTCAAATTCCAATTACGGTCATTAAATGGCTAGAAAATCACTTAAATGTCTTTATAAGGTCAAACAAAGTCAGAAAGGGTTGCAAATTGATGGTGTGGCTTTGAATGGTGCATTTTGAACACACAAAAACTCTGGAGTTCAAATAAGTTCAAATAAACGAAATCCATTTGTAACAGATGAGTTTTCGTCCGAAACACTGATACTTCGAAAGAGATTGTCCATTTTGTACACGAAGTGCGTCCAGTTTTTGCCATAACCCTCTCAACTTTTTAGCATATTCTATGTGGGTGAAATGATGATACCATGCCAACTTTCAACCTTTTCAGAGTTCATTTGTAGTGCTTTCCAATTTCAGGGTCATTTAGCTTTAAAAAATCAGTAAATGCATGAAAAATACCAAATGAAGTCAGAAAGGGTTGAAAATTGATGATGTGGCTCTGGATGGTTCATTTTGAACACACAAATAGTCTGGAGTTCAAATAAGTTCAAATAAATGAAATCCATTTGTAACAGATGAGTTTTCATCCGAAACCTTGATACTTTGAAAGAGATTGTCCATTTTGTACACGAAGTGCGTCCAGTTTTTGCTGTAACCATCTCAACTTTTTAGCATGTGCTATGTGGGTGAAATGATGATACCATGGCAACTTTCAACCTTTTCAGAGTTCATTTGTAGTGCTTCCCAATTTCAGGGTCATTTAGCTTTAAAAAATCAGTAAATGTATGAAAAATAGCAAATGAAGTCACAAAGGGTTGAAAATTGATGATGTGGCTCTGAATGGTGCATTTTGAACACACTCAAAGTCTAGAGTTCAAATAAGTTTAAATAAATGAAATTCCTTTGTAACAGATGAGTTTTCGTCCGAAACCCTAATACTTCGAAAGAGATTGTCCATTTTGTACACGAAGTGCGTCCAGTTTTTGTCGTAACCCTCTCAACTTTTTAGCATGTGCTACATGGGTGAAACGATGATACCATGCCAACTTTCAACCTTTTAAGAGTTCATTTGTAGTGCTTTTCAATTTCAGGGTCATTTAGCTTTAAAAAATCAGCAAATGCATGAAAAATATCAAATGAAGTCGGAAAGGGTTGAAAATTGACGATGTGGCTCTGAATGGTGCATTTTGAACACAAAAAAGGTCTGGAGTTCAAGTAAGTTCAAAAAATGAAATCCCTTTGTAACAGATGAGCTTTCGTCCGTAACCCTAATACTTCGAAAGAGATTGTCCATTTGGTACACGAAGTGCATCCAGTTTTTGTCGTAACCCTCTCAACTTTTTAGCACATGCTATGTGCGTGAAATGATGATACCATGCCAACTTTCTACCTTTTTGGAGTTCATTTTTAATGCTTTTCAATTTCGGGGTCATTTAACTCAAAAAAATCAACAAATGCATGAAAATATCAAATTAACTCAGAAAGGGTTGAAAATTGACGATGTGGATCTGAATGGTGCATTTTGAACAAAAAAAAAGTCTAGAGTACAAATAAGTTCAAAAAAATAAAATCCCTTTGTAACAGATGAGTTTTCATCCGAAACCCTAATACTTCGAAAGAGATTGTCCATTTTGTACATGAAGTGCATCCAGTTTTTGCCGTAACCCTCTCAACTTTTTAGCACATGCTATGTGGGTGAAATGATGATACCATGCCAACTTTCAACCTTTTCAAAGTTCATTTGTAATGCTTTTTAATTTCAGGGTCATTTAGCTCAAAAAAATCAGCAAATGCGTGAAAAATATCAAATGAAGTCACAAAGGGTTGAAAATTTACGACGTGGCTCTGAATCGTGTGTTTTCAACACAAAAAAGGTCTAGAGTTCAAATAAGTTCAAAGAAATGAAATACCTTCGTAATAGATGAGTTTTCGTCTGAAACCCTAATACTTCGAAAGAGATTGTCCATTTTGTACACGAAGCGCATCCAGTTTTTGCCGTAACCCTCTCAACTTTTTAGCACATGCTATGTGGGTGAAATTATTATACCATGCCAACTTTCAACATTTTCGGAGTTCATTTGTATTGCTTTTCAATTTTGGGGTCATTTAGCCCGAAAAAATTAGTAAATGCATGAAAAATACCAAATAAAGTCAGAAAGGGTTGAAAATTGACGATGTGGCTATAAATGGTGCATTTTGAACACACAAAAAGTCTGGAGTTCAAATAAAAATGAAATCCCTTTGTAACAGATGAGTTTTCGTCCGAAACAGTGATACTTTGAAAGAGATTGTCCATTTTATACATGAAGTGCATCCAATTCTTGTCGTAACCCTCTCAACCTTTTAGCACATGTTATGTCGGTGAGATGATACCGTGCCAACTGTCAACCTTTTCAGAGTTTATTTGTAGCGCTTTTCAATTTCAGGGTCATTTAGCTTTAAAAAATCAGTAAATGCATGAAAAATACCAAATGAAGTCAGAAAGGGTTGAAAATTGATGATGTGGCTTTGAATGGTGCATTTTGAACACAGAAAAAGTTTGGAGTTCAAATAAGTTCAAAACAAATGAAATCCCTTTGTAACAGACGAGTTTTCGTCTGAAACCCTAATCGCCAACGCTGGTGTAAAAGAACCGTCAAAAAAGGTGCAAAACGTTTGCGATGACGGATGCATAAAAAAGGTCAGATTTTAATAAAAAAATATCTACAACATCACACACAGTTGGTTTCTAGGAACCGTTCGCGATGAAAATATCTGGGTCCTTTTAAGTCTCCCCCCTTAAGCTTCGCAGGCTCGTCTGCTCTAGTGCCGGCAATCGCCGAATCCACGAACCCCGATACCCATTCCTGCACCCCTTTCTTGCAAAGATGACGCCGTGGAAATGCTTCATGAAGTCCCGTAAGATGGTCGCGTTCCCCCGAGCGCCACCGCCTACGCCAAGAGTGCCGCCGCATCCGCATTTAGGACGTCCGCTTCCGCCGAGAGGGCATCTGCGGCAGCTGCTGCAGCTGAGACGGCTGCACCGGCTGCTGTGACGGCGGCTGCAAATGCCGAGAGCGCTCGAGCTGTCGCCCGTGTCGCCGATGCCACCCTGGCCCGGGTCGAGGCCATCCACGCCAAGATCGAGGATGCACACGCCAAGATATTCCAGGCCACCTCGGACTCCAGCATGCAACCCATGTCCGGAAAGGCATCGGTGGCCATGGAGCACCTGCTTCATCATGAGGTCGTCGAGCGGGAGCTGGAGATGCAGGAGGTGGCGGAGATCGAGGAGCGCCGGGGGGGAGGAGTACCAACGCGACCTCTGGCGTAGCCACTACTATGAGTACTGCAACCTTGAGGGCGACACTGAGGACGAGGACGAGGACGATGACGCGGTCGACTTCAGAAGGAGGGACGCGGAGTCCGCCAATGGCGGCTTGTCGCCAGGAAAAGTCATCGATGTCTCATCTCACACCGGTGATGCATAGGCCGGCGCGGCGACAGATTTGTTAAAATTATGCGTACTTAGGCTTTGTTTTTAATGCTGGTCTTTTGTTAGAGCAATGTTTAGGTCAAATGGCTCTGTTTAATTTCTAAAATTCTCGAGTCAGTAAGTGTGGTATGTATGATGTACGCTCTTTTGTGTGCCCAAATTAGCAAGCGATGTTAAATTATGTAATGACATACCCAGTGAAATTTCCACCAAAATTTGATTTATCAAACTCATGCCATGCACGTAAAGCAGAAGAATCGTTAGTGATGCACGTAATCGTTCAAAGTGATTGGTCCGGCAGCACCGCACGCAAAGTTTCCCTCCACATTTCCAAAATTTTGGCCTACCGCCAAAATATCTACCCCCACCCCTCCCCCCTTCCCCACCCCCTTTTCTCCATGATCACAAGTCACATTTCCCATGTTTCCTCCTTCCTTCCTTCCTTCCTAAGCTATGGCCGCTTCCTCACTCTCGCCATCTCGCATCCTACCGCCGGGGTCGCCATGGTCTTCTTCCAAGACCTCTCCAGCGGTTCCTCCTCCGGCGACGACTCCTTCAGCACCCGGGTATGCCTCTCTTCTCTCTCTCTCGGGATATGACTTGGAATGAAGGATTTTTACCCGGTGGTCGATTTGAGTATGTGGCTCCCGAGGACCATCAGTGGCAACGAATGGAGCAGGATGTCTAAAGATCTATCTGCTCATTGTCACCATCAATCTCCATGCGTGAAGCTAGTTGCGTTTGAATCTGTGGATAGTGGGAGGAAGTTTCTGGCATGTGTAGAGAAGGTTAGACCCTCTTTCGTTGTTACAAATAATTTGTTAGATGTGATTCAGACACTGTCAGGGTCCCAACCCATTCATACCACACCTTCAACCAAATGCATCCTAAGACAGTGTCACAGTTTGTACCTAGCATCTTAAATTGTTGCCAGCCCATCAACGGTGTCATTAGAAAATTATTGGGCACCACTTCAGTAGCTTGCGCAGCCAACTTTGGTCCACACATCCGAGTAGCCAAGCAGTAAAATACTAAATCTTTATGGCACGAAGGAACTGGGCATCGGAGCAACTACGTGGTCCGGAGTCCCGGTCCTTGATTTTTTACGCTGCATCGGCTCGCCAGTGCAGGGCACCGGTGCGAGATGTAGCAGTAGTTGTCTTTACACCACTTTTGGCATACATCGTTGACGGCCTTAGTGCTATTAGTTATATGTTACTAAATTTGTGGATGTACACACATGTTAGTATCAATTTGCTGTCATCCAAACACTGTCGCTATGCTATTGCAGTTATATTTACCTTCCTCATAAAATGTTCAATTTGTTATTTATTGTACATGGGTAAGAACTTGTAGCGTTGTTGTAGTTAATTATAGCTTCTGATGTTCCAGAAATCGGTTGTTGTCTCAGTAGCAATTAATTCATTTGCACATTGATATTTTTGAGAAGATATGTCATAATTAACATGTTTCTTCAGTTTTTCAAAATAAGCATTGGTGACTTTCTATGTTGCTATAAACCCATTTCCCCTACAATTGTTATTAATCTAGTTTTAAATATTATAGGATGAACAGAAGTGTTCTTACTTGGAGTGGGTTGATCAAGAGTGGCCACAGTCTTTGAAGATGTGCCTAGCAAAGCTCTGGAGCATGTATGAGGAAGAGAACAGACGTAGGCTTAGAGAAACTATTGTCAACGCTGAAGAATATTTGATGATGCAGGATAAAAAGTGGAAGGTGGAGAATGAGCTCAGATTTTTTTAATCAGACTTTGCTAAGATGGTGTTGGCGAAGGAGGAGGCACTTTCACAGTTGGCCCGTGCAAAACATGTTCTTACTAAACTGAAAGCAGAGGTGGATAAGACAAGCCTGGATGATCTCGATTAGGGAAATGAATATATTGTTCTTATGAAGTTGAACTAGCTATATGTTGTATTGTGCTGTTTTCATGTAGCTATCGTATTGTGATGTTATAATATATTTATGTGCCTGATATGAAATTGGCAAAAAATTGTTCGATATGAAATGTGAATTTGCGTAATACTGGAATTACTAATTGTAAACTAATAAACCTGCTAAATGTGTCATGGATCTTTGCAAACGATTCTAGCAGTAAAAGAGCTTGTGATAGATGGCCCAATGCCACACAGTTTTCTTCATCAAATTGTGTGTGATGTAGTTGATAAAAGCAAACAGTTAACCAAGGCAGAGCGTGTGTGATAGTTACACCTTTCACACACAATCCTACACATAAAACTGCATGGGATGTACATACGAACGGAAACGTTTTCCCTGGATTGACTGTGTGGGTTGTACATAAGAACGAAAACATATTCCTTGGATTGAGTGTGTGCAATATACATACGAATGGAAACGTTTTCCCTGGATTGACTGTGTGGGATGTACATAAGAACGGAAACGTATTCCTTGGATTGACTGTGTGTGCTATACATACCTACGGATATGTTTTTCTGGGATTCACCGTGTGGGATGTACATACCTATGGAAATGATTGGGTTTCGATGCCTCACCCAATCGCACACGAGCTCATTTGGTGTCCCAGGAGGGCCTATCCCCGATGATTTCTGGGTCGTGTGGGAAGGACCCCCCTATCGCCCACACTCACTAGGCGACGGTTCCAAATGTCATCATGGAAAGGGGTTTAAAAGCGTTTGTATAGCACTGATGCGTACTAGTGTGAAGTACACCCTCGAGAACACGCCTGACAACAATGCTACAGGAACATGCTTGTTCACCACAAGTGGCGACAAGGACACATCAGCTGGATAGTTTAGTAGTAGAACTCATCCTCAGGTCTTCCAGTTCACACGGCATGACTCTGAAAACTTCATCTCCACCGCGGTCCTGGTTCTAATTCAAACAAAAACCAAATATTTTATTACTACATCCGTTCAGAAATATAAAATGATTTTCGATATTTGACTCCATATAAGACTACATATACGCACAGAAATAAGTGAACAAAGACACTAGAACATGTCTTCAAAGGCATGAGAGCAGAGGGATTACTTGCAATATTCATAACACACATTACTAAGGCTACTATACTCTGATCAAAGGCATGAGAGCTAAAATCTTGCATTTCCTATAGCTAGCATTGATGTTCATAAAGTAGTTGGAAGTAATCTATAAGAAATCAGTGTTATGTGCAAAACTCATATTATGTCAACCTCTCGCATGTTTCAGTCAAAAGAGCAGTTTAGAACTGTGATTTGGCACACAAAATTCACATGCAAGATCACCCAGTAGTTATACTACTAGTACTAGTACTGCGTGTTAGATGAAAAAACACGATCAAGATCACCAAAAAGATCGTCAAGAAGAGATATTACCTGGACCGGCTTCACATGGAATCCTGGAGAGGAGGGCTTGGACAGGGCGATGGCCTTGAGCTTGTCTGTGGTAGTCTCGGCAGGGTTCTTGCGCTTCTTCGTACCCTGAAGAAACAAAATATTTTATTACTACCTCCGTTCAGATATATAAGATGATTTTTGATATTTGACTCCATATAAGACTACATATACGCACAGAATTGAGTGAACAAAGACACTAGAACATGTCTTCAAAGGCATGAGAGCATAGGGATTACTTGAAATATTCATAACACAAGTTACTGAGGCTACTATACTCTCCTCAAAGGCATGAGAGCAAAAATCTTGCATTTCCTAAAGCTAGCATTGACGTTCATAAAGTAGTTGAAAGTAATCTGTAAGAAATCAGTGTTATGTGAAAAAATCATATGTATGTCAACCTCTCGCATGTTTTGGTCAAAAGAGCAGTTTAGAACCATGATTTGGCACACAAAAATCACATGCAAGATAACCCAGGAAGTTGTACTACTAGTACTAGTACTGAGTGTTAGATGAAAAAACACGATCACGATCGCCAAAAAGATCGTCAAGAGGAGATATTACCTGGACCAGCTTAACATGGAATCCCGGAGAGGAGGGCTTGGACAGGGCGATGGCCTTGAGCTTGTCTGTGGTAGTCTCGATGGGGTTCTTGTGCTTCTTCGTACCCTGAAGAAACCAAATATTTTATTACTACCTCCGTTCAGATATATAAGATGATTTTCTACATTTGACTCCATATAAGACTATATATACGCACAGAAATGAGTGAACAAAGACACTAGAACATGTCTTTAAAGGCATGAGAGTAGAGGGATTACTTGCAATATTCATAACACATGTTACTGAGGCTACTATACTCTCCTCAAAGGCATGGGAGCTAAAATCTTGCATTTCCTACAGCTAGCATTCACGTTCATAAAGTAGTTGAAAGTAATCTATAAGAAATCAGTGTTATGTGCAAAAATCATATGTATGTCAACCTCTCGCATGTTTTGGTCAAAAGAGCAGTTTAGAACCATGATTTGGCACACAAAACTCACATGCAAGATCACCCAGGAAGTTGTACTACTAGTACTAGTATTGTGTGTTAGATGAAAAAACACGATCAAGATTGCCAAAAAGATTGTCAAGAAGAGATATTACATGGACCGGCTTGGACAGGGCGATGGCCTTGAGCTTGTCTTCGGTAGTCTCGGCAGGGTTCGTGCGCTTCTTCATACCCTGAGCCCCGACGGCTTTGGCCAGAACCGACATCACTTCGGCCGGTGCTCCAGGGTCCATCAAGAAACTATCAAATAGAAATAAAAGTATAGAAGCCATAATCACAAACCCAAAAGAAGAACAGAGAGGGAGTTAGGATCGGTCACGTGGTTGCAAGATCGGGCCTTGGCCAGAAGCAACACCATTTATGTGCTCACCTTTCCTTCTTTGGGAGAGAAGAACGATGGCAGAAGCTCGTTGGGGTTTTGTTGAAGAAATGAGGAACAAGATGAGGGAGAAGCAAGTTGGGGTTTTCTTCAAGAGAGGAAGATGAGGGAGAAGAGTGAAATGATGGTTGTTTCGTCCGTCCAACTTACTGCTGGAAAGGTCGGGGTTTATTGATTTGACGGCTCATTGTGCATTACTGCGGCGCTTCGACCGGTGTAGTCTACCGTGCAGTTGTGCACTCTAGTACGGAGTAATTTAGTGCATGGCAAGTGGACCCCGATGCTGGCTGTCCCACACGTCGGCGCAAGTGAGTAGTAAGGTTCTCGACGACCGTCGAGGAGGATCCGCACGGTAGAGCGTGCCCACTTTTTCTGAAGAAAAAATGATTACATCAAGCGTTTTGACTCTTACGACGGAGGAGTGTGAAACAGGACAGCCACTTGAACTTACACAATACTCCTACTACTAGGCATGTGCAGTGGTTCATACGTCCGTACTATATCTTGTAGCTAGCGTAGGAAGATATGACGATAAAAAAATGTTGTGCGCAGTTCAACTATATGAACAGTTATGTAACATGCCCCTTTTTTAAATGTCCGGTCGAGAAGAATGAACAGTGAGATCAATGTTAACACAACTAGGACTACAGCGCACGGAGAGTACGGTTGACTATCCGGCCAAGAAGAATGAATGGTGAGATCAATGCTAACACAACTTGGACTACATCGCACGGAGAATACGGTGCTATAGAGCATGAAGGGTGCATGAGCCCACAGTAGGTTAACACAAATACACTAGGAGCATGCAGAGCATGCATGAAGAGGGGTGCTGAGATGAGCATGCACAATTTTACAAAAAAATATGATTATGCATGCCTAAACACCACCGAAGTCCCTCTGCTTCTCGGGGCGCATGACGGTGGTGATGCAGGGTGCCACCGCCCAGGAGGGATGATAGCTCCGGACTTGTCCCGACAGCCGCCACTTCTGTCAATAATGCACTAACAGATTTGGGTATTTGTTCTGAGTTGGCCTCGGGCCTTTACGCACTAACCGCCACGTGAGAATAGTTATGGGCATCGGCATCGTGGTATCAGCTGAAGCTTTCTCAGACGTCTAGTTCAGCATTGCGGCACGGCTGGACCGACACCTTCCTGTAGTGTCAGAGCCTGGACCCGCCCTGCTTGCAACGACCCAGAGTGCAACGGGCGATGGCCCATAACCCCGGAGTGCTTAGGATGTAGACCGGCGGGGACCTCTCTACTGAGACTAGGTAGGGTTGCGACGTGTTGATCTTCCGAGGCCGGCCATTGACCCCGAAAGGTGTGTCCGACCAGAGATGATCGAGCGTGAGGGTAACGTGGTGCACCCCTGCAGGGAAGTTATCTATTCGAATAGTCGTGTCCACGGTAACGGACGTTCAGTCTTATATCCCGATCTATTATAACTAGAAATGGATACTTGAGATATGTGACAAATATGTTGGCTGCGAGATTACTTTCTCGCAGGTAGTCGAGGAAGGATCTCTAGGCCTTAATACTATGACATGCTTGTTAATTATAAACTGCTATTCTGTATTCCCTTCTACTACTGCAAGATGGTGGTTTCCAGAAGATGCTTGAAGATGCTAGTCTTTGATAGGCTAGGCTTTTCCCCTCCTCTTCTGGCATTCTGCAGTTCTGTCTACATATACAGCTTATTCCTTTGATACTGATGCATACTTAGTATAGATCTGATGCTTGCGAGTACTTTGGATGAGTACTCACGGTTGCTTTGCTCCACCTTTTCCCGCTTCTTTCTTCTTTCTGGTTTCTGCAACCAGATGGCGGATCCCAGGAGCAAGATGCCACCCCCGTCGATTACTACTAATACCCCTACGGAGCCTACTACTACGTGGAGACAGCTGACGACCAGGAGTAGTTAGGAGGTCCCAGGCAGGAGGCCTCGCCTCTTCGATCATTGATGTTTATGCTAGCCTTCTTAAGGCAAAACTTGTGTAACTTATGTCTGTACTCAGATATTGTTGCTTCCGCTGACTCTGTTGCTTTCGAGCTTCTGTATTCAAGCCCTCGAGGCCCCTGGCTTGTAATATGAAGCTTGTATTATTTTAATTTGTGTTGTGATATCTTCCCGTGAGTCCATGATCTTGGTCGTACACATTTGCGTGCATGATTAGTCTACAGTCAAATCGGGGGCGTCATATGTCGCTACCCCTGCAGCGGTGCTTCACGGTCACGGGCATACTCCTTCTGGGGTTGATGCCCCCGGAGCTGCTTCGTTGGTTGGGCATGCTGCCGCCGCAGCCCTGAAGGCGAGCTTGAGGGCCCCTAGGGCCTCCTTGGTATCTCCGGCCACAGTGAGGACACCATTGCTCCTCGGCATCTTCATGAGGTTGTAGGCTGGGTGAGTCACCGCCATGAACTTGGCCAGGACTGGGTACCTGAGAATGGCATTGTACGGGAGGCCAATGTGGGCGATGTCGAAGTTGATAAGCTCGGTGCAGTAGTTGTTGCGGGTGCCAAAGGTGACGGGGAGCCGGATCTGACCCATGGGGCTGGTGGAGCCGTCGATGACCTCAGAGAACGGCCTAGTGGGGAGGAGTTGTTCGGACGACACATGGAGCATGCCGAATGCTTTCGGGGAGAGCACGTTGAGTCTAGCCCCGCTGTCAATGAGGGTCTTGGTTACCACCACGTGGCAGATCGTGGGGGTGCAAAGCATCGGGAGCGCGCCTGCACCTGCGGTGATCACCGGGTGGTCTCTGGAGTCGAAGGTGAGGTCGGCCTCTGGCGCAGCCCATCCTGGAGGGACTCCCTGCGAGGCTCGGATGGAGCCCACTTGACGGAAGAACTGCTTGACGTGGCAATTCGAGGGCGGCGCCTAAGAGCCGCCGAGGAGGGCCATGATGGCGTGGGGCACCTACACTACGAACCGCGCGATGAAGATATTGTGCAGCTCCTCCCAGGAGGACACAGACGACTCTGGCAGGCTGAGAAAACAGGCGCGTGGTATGCCGGTGAGGGCCATGGGGAGCCAGCTGGCCATGACCTTGCTGTCGCTGCCGGCCGCCGAAATGGCCTCCTCGTAGGCCTGGAGGAAAATAGCCAGATCCGCCGCTCCGTCGTAGCGAGGTGGCATTTCTGGCCTAAACCTGAGCGGCCACCGCACCTGTCGCAAGGCGGGGGTGAAGGCCCGGTGGCCCGCAACGCCACCGTGCGCGCACACTGAGCCGGTCGGAGAAGCGACGACTGACATGGGAGCCTGGCGGATGGAGAGCGAGGTGGGCGGAGAGGCGGAGCTTCGGTGCACCCCCTACCTGGTGCGCCAAATGTCGGATTTCGGGTTCCCTAAACCCTTGAGAGGTTCAAACTCTGGGGTGCGCACGAGGAACACTCTCTCCCAAGCGCGCTCGCCCTATGATTCCACAGCCTAGCTTGACGAACTCAAAGAACAAGGGACAAAGAGGATTATACTGGTATGGGCCACCTTGCGGTGTAATACCCTACTCCAGTGTGTGTAGTGGATTGCCTCGTGGGGCTGAGGATGAACTAGTACAATGGATGAACCGCCTGCGGAGGAGAGGTGTTCTTGGGCTCGAATGAGCTTGTGGTGTGTGTAGGGTGGAATGGAGCTGGTCCCTTCTAAGGTTGGATCAGCTCCAGATCAGATCCCTCCCTATGGTGGTGGCTGGGTCCTATTTATAGCGGTCTTGGTCCTCTTCCCAAATATCAGCGGGAAGGGATCCCACAACGGCCAAATTCGAAGGGGGCAGCTAGTATAAGTTATCCTGACAAAAGTGGCCTTCGCCTGCCAAAGACTCTGGTGGTGACGCTACGCCGGACTCCACGATGACCTTCGTTTTGCCGCCCTGACGGTCCTTGGTCTTGTTGCACCGGTATGGAAACCTTTGCCTCACTCCTCGGGACTCCGCACCTACGCTTGCGCCCTTAGCACCAAAGTAGAAACTTGTACACTGCGCCCGCTGGCGCCCGCCTGGCCTTGGACGTCATGGCTCACGTCATGTGAACCTCGTGAGGTGCACCTTGCATAGATATCTCCGCTCCTCGGGAGCCAGCCTAGGGAGGCTGCCCCCAGGAAGGTCTTGATGTCGCCCGCCTCGTGAGGCTTGGCCCCTCGCGAGGGTCTTGAGTTGCGGTCGCTGAAGTTGGGTCGTACCAGAATGCTGATGGAGCCACGCCACGGGCCACAGGTAGGCAAGTTTGGGTTCCCCCGTTCCCAGGACGCCGACAATGAAGCCCTGAGAGGATTTGCCCAGCCACGATGATGGCCGCCCGCAACCCCTCCTTGTCCAGATCTGCCCCCACCACCGCACGGAGATGGCTCGGATCCTTAGAGATATAGGTGAAGAAGGAGACCAGGTCAGGAAGCCGCAGCTCGTTGAAGTCGATCGGGTGGTCGAACGGGTTTAGCCCGATGGCTGGCATGGTCGAGCTAGCACGACGGTAGGCATCGCGCAGCCGCAACACTTGATGGCGACATGGTCTAGCAAGTTGTTGAGGCGATCCTGGACCTTGTCACGATCGGCCCGCTCGCGCTCCAGCCGGCTCGCCTGACCACCTATCGTATCTCCCGCTTTCTATAGGAACACTGCCGACGCCTCGAGCATCTTTGTGGTGGACGCCTGCCGCTTTTGAAGCTCCATGAACCGCACATAAATGAGGAGCATGGCACTCCTCTCCTCCTTGAGCTCACGAAGCTCCACGTCCTTGGCCCTGAGCGTCGCATCCTTGGCATGGAGCTCCTATGTCAGGCGCCTCACATCAGAGTCCGTGATCTGGTACGCCACCATGGAACCATGTAGAAGTAATGGGGAGAGGAAGAAAAGGGGGCAAAACGGCTGAACGCCAATGCAATCTACGGGAAGGTGGAGGAAGCCAGCCCAATCGACGACTTTTCACTTCAGGGAGCAGTGGGTTTTACAGGTGGAGTAGTCATGACTAATTGCTACCGCGCCTGCTCCCGTCAATCAAAAATAAAAATAATGTTGCACCGAAAGACCAGTGCAACACAGCGGTGGATATTTAAATTTACCAACCGGCAAGGAGAGAAAAAAGGGGTGAAAACAACAAATGTGGCGGCGGCCTAGCTAATTGGTCGCACTAGCCCAACTAGCTAGCCACTGTGCTTCACTAACGTACTCGGCAGGAAAGGTCGGCTTTTGTGATTTGACGACTCATTTACTTGCTTCGACCGAGGAGGACCCAGAAAACGCGCGGTAGGGCATCCCATGTCTTAGCAAGGAAGAAAATATGCGTATACCACCCGGGAGGACCCAGAAATCGTGCGATAGGGTATGCCACGTCTTGGCATGGAGGAAAAACATGCGTGTAAAAATAAACTGTGTCAAACTACCTATGGTTCGACCTCGGGACCCAACCAGTTGGTCGAAAACACCCCACTAGCCACACGGCTTCATCATGCTAACGTGGCACGGAGGATAGGTGTGGTTAGCTCCGTCTCGGCCAGCCACAACGGTCAACGTCTCTTGTTCTAGGCGATTCATCTAATTTCCAAGCATTTTTTAGTTATAATAACAGGTCAACGTCACTTGTTCTAGGCGATTCATCTAATTTCCAAGCATTTTTTAGTTATAATAACACCACGGCAAGCTCGCGCCGCTCTTCGTGTGTGCCCGTGCGTGTAAAGTTTGTACTGGTCAGTCAACGTTCATGCACGTGTTAACGAGTCACTCCCTCTATGCTACATGGAGAGGCGAGAGAGATAGCAGACATGGGACCCACCAGTAAGTCAGTCAATGTTCATGCACGTGTTGACGAGCTACTCCCTCTGCACTCTACTCAACGTAATACTGTATAAAATCAAGTTATGCGACAAAGCCAACAACCGTTGTGGTTTCAGGCTATCGACGTACGTGCGAGAAAACATTAGGTGCTCCCGCAGCTTGGATGCTACGATGATACGATATTCGAGGTCGTTCAATCTGAGATCCAATGGCATCCGAGTAGTCTATGTGCTTGTGGGTTGTGTCCTAACTCTTTGGGGACTTTCTGCAAAAAAACATTCAAACCACCAAGTAGCCGTCGGATCTGAGATCCAACGGCTCCAGGGAACTCGTGTCACCACAACATCTAAGGTGTGGAGCACGTGATATTCTTAAATACAAGACAATATGAGGTCTTCCCCCATATTAGATGCTACGATGATACAAGCTTCGAGATAGTTGGATATGGGATCCAAGGGCATCTGAGTAGTTTTGGTTCTAATGTCTGCAATTCCCACACTCATTAAGCTTTCTTGTAAAAATATTAAGACATCTTGGGAGTCGCTATATCTAAGATACACGCTCTAAGGAACTCGTATCACCATATAGCATCTAAGGTGTGGGGGCACATGATATTCACCCGGGGGGTGGTGCACAACACATCGGTGTCTGGGAGGGTTGGGGCAAATATAATGTTCAAAAAAGTATAATCTAAACAATCCTAAACAGAGCTTCACAATTTTGTCTAAGGTCGAGGGGTTACCCCCCGACAATCTACATAGCTCCGCCTATGCAAGAGGTGTAGTGGGAGAATCTCCATGTGAGAGAGACGATGCGAGAAAGTGGAGTCAATCGGGTCATTTATAGAGGGAGAGATCGAGTGAGTGTGGCCTAGCATACACTCGAATGTTAAAGACGGTACACCGAGATATCGTGCGGCGAAGCTGCAGTGAGGGCTGGAGGGAGATAGTTACCGAGAGAGTGTGGCCTAGATAGACTTTGTGTGTGCGCCGAGTGAAGGTGTTTTTCAAAAGCAACGTATGTGTCTTGAGAGATAGAGGGAGGGTTTGCCATGGAGGGCACGGTGAGGTTGTGTGTGAGAAATACATTTGTTGAGAGTGTGAGGGCGGGTGTGACATAAATGGAGGTCGAAACGTGAAGAGAAATAATGAGCGCCCTTGTGTCAGATACCAATAGCTCTATTAACAAAGAAATGAAGATCGATCCATACATGAAGTATGGGGGGTTGGTTCTCGATGGAGAGACCTAAACACAACATTTGCATGTGCATAGTACTAGACTTAATATTCATGTTTCAATTTATTGTGCATTTTAAATATTGAATTCAGAACCATGCATGGCTTACATTTTATTTTTGAATTTGTGTCATACATCCACGTTGAGATCACTATATCACAAACTTACTCTAATTCAAGAACTCGTCATAAATCAATTACCGTGCCTTTTGGAATGACCAGTTACTTGCAAGGAAAATACGGGCATTGTAGACTTGTAACGATAGTAATACATATAGATTCATTCGGCAATTTTAAAAATATATTCCTTTTGCAATCTCGAATGGTAGCACCCAACGGCGTACCAGCCACACTCGGGCTCGTGTCCTGCTGGTGGCGTGCATGGTACGCACATTACGCAAGCCCAACCAAAAGAATCGCGATAGTATTTTAAACTTCGCGCCTCCACTCGAGCCTCCACGTTTCGAGTCGAAATATCTGGCGGCCAAAATTCCAGCCCTAGGAAATTCTCGTCATGTCCCCGGTCCATGATGAGAACCGATTAACAATAGAGGGATGCTTTTTAGTAACTAGCCCATGTTACCTACCATGTTGAGCACGGTTCAATTCCCTTGGTCGCCGCTACCCAAGATCACCTGTCAACTCCATTGCCTATACTAATAGTACTACACCAGGATGAGCACAGAATGGAGCTTCGTTTGCTGATTTTGTTTGTGCCTACTAGAGTTATTATATCAGGCAATGCACTGGTACAGACAAATTATTATCCTTACTCTACATATATAACTTGTCTGAGTCTAACTAAGCAAAATGTTTTACCGAATCCTTTCTTAAGAAATATTAACATCTGCAACGCTAAAGATGTATGGCTTGAAAATTTATTTCATGATGCAGGTTATGATATTGTTTCGAATCCTGCATTTTAAATTCTAGAAAATCCAAAATTGACCTGAAAGTCATGAAACTGAGCATTGTCACGTGATATGGGACAAGAAGGTTGTCGTATTTTTTCTTCATTTAGAGAGAAGTTGCTTATGAAAAGATGCACACAAGAAGAGCCAAGGTATTTTGGAACTCAGACATGTGACGTTAACGTGAATTGTTTCACTATTCAAAATGTGGGCATTATACATACGTGTCGCGATGAGTCCCGCTTCTCATCGGCAGGTGTCGTCTGAGCAAGCGTGTGAGTCAACCGGAGGCGTGCGAGCAAACTGCCGCGCCGGCTGACCAGGAGGCGTGCGAGCTGGCCGCTACGCAGGCTGACCGGGAGGTGAGCCCTTTGACCAAGCTCTGCCGCCCACCTTGTTCGTGCACTAGGTGATACATCTATTTATCCACGCATGTAGGAGTAGTAATTGTTAGTAGTCTAACTTGTCATGGTCATTTTTGTTCCTAAGCTTGTTACATAATACTAGTACTAGTACTACGTGAAACTGGTGTTGTAACTTGTGAACGCGTCCAGATACGGTCAACGGCAACACCGCTCGTGCGTTCTTCATGTTTGCCCGTGCGTCTAAACGTAGAAGGGGAGGAGAGAGAGCAGATATGGAACCCACCAATAAGTGAAGTGGAATAGTACGTGCAAACGAGCCAGTCCCACTATAATATACTAAAGTTAATATAAAAACATGTTATCCATTAAATAGGTTGTGGTAATATAAAAACATTATATCAACAAAGGGGAGTACAACAAACGTTGCTACTATGTTGCGTTCATATGTTGCCAATTGACGTGCGGCTTGAAGGCCCTGGTCGCATGTTTGATCCTCGTCCTTTTTCATTTTTAATTTATACTAGTAAGGTACACGCGTACTGCACACTTGAGATTTGGCAACAATATCATACCATATCATGTAAGCTTTGATTCATATATGCATGATCGAACTGTGCATTGTAGAGCATAAAGTAAAAACAAATAACGGCAATTCATTTACAAAAAGGGCAATTATGATACAGAAGATTCTAGAACTAAGGATGAGTGCTTGTGTTTTTCAAAAATACCATGGTGCGACGTGGAGGGTTAGAAAGGGCGTGCGAGAGAACGGTGACCGAGCCAGAGGTAAAACAATTGGGGGAGGGGCGGGGGGTTGCAACGGTACATATATCGAAGGTTGTGGGGCGAATGCTACAAAAATATAATCTAAACCCACCGGAATAAATGCCTTCACAAATTAATCGAAGGTTGGAGCCCCCTCGCAATGTAAATAGCTCCGGCTCTGCTAGGATTGGAGAGGTAGCTTTGATGTGTGGAAGAGACAGCGTGAGAAAGCGAGGTCAATCGAGACATAGATAGAGAGACAAAGTGAGTGTGCCCCGACATTCGTTGAATAGATATATATGTTGTGGATAGATATTGTCCGATTGAACAATGTGAGGGTTGTGAGAGAGAGATTGCAGATGATCCAGTCACAGACAGGTACATATATCGTTTGTGCGTGGGAGGAAGCAAGGTCAATCGATACATAGATAGATAGATATATATATATATATATATATATATATATATATATATATATAT
>LR738714.1:116508192-116539168 GCA_902687465.1 Secale cereale | reverse complement strand
TAGAGAGAGAGAGAGAGAGAGAGAGAGAGAGAGAGAGATTGAGCGAGTGTGGGTCGTCATGCGATCGAAAGAGCGAGACAGGTTGGATAGAGTGACCTAGATAGTCAATGTGCGTGAGAGAGTGTACATTATGAATATGTCAAATTAGGCCCAAACATGGAGATATATCGTTTCTGTGTGAGAAAGAGCGAGGTTAACCGAAACATGCATAGAGAGAGAGAGAGATTGAGAGAGAGTGGGCCGCCATGAGGTCGAAAGAGTGGAACGGCTTGGAGAGACTGATCTAGACACACAAACTGCGTGAGAGGGTATAAAGTGTGTCGATCGAGGCCCAAACATGGATATATATCGTTTGTGTGTGAGAGAAAGCGAGGTTAATCCAGACTTAGATAAAGAAGCGAGTGTGGGCCACCGTGTAGGGCGGAGCTACGTTGGGCTAACATGTCCTCTGGCCCGCCTCGCCTAGCTGAAACACTACCTAAATATCATGCCAAGTGGCGTGACCCATCTCTTTTCTATGCTTTCTTCTTCAGGCTGGCCCGCCCAAGGAATCCAGTGTAGCTCCGCCAGTGCCACCGCGGAAGAAAGAGTGAGATGGTCTCTTGAGAGTGACCTAGACAGACAATGTGTGTGCATGCGCATGAGAGGGAGGGGTTCTAGATAGGCAATGCATGTATCTACCGAGAGAGGGTGGGGGAGAGAGAGGTTGACATGGAGTGCAATGGCGGGTGTGTGAGAGTTAGAGATCGAAACATGGAGAGATAGAATGAACGTGCGGAAACCAAAGCTTTGTAAGGTGGTTATGAGAGGAAGACTGATCAATAGAGGAAGTATGTAACGTGTGTGCCGATGGGGGTGCCAAAAACAACATTTGAATGTAGATAGTACTAGACTTAATATTACCGTTTCAATTTACTGTACTCCCTCCGTTCCAAAATAGATGATACAACTTTGTACTAACTTTATTGGAACAGAGGGAGTACATTGTAAGATTTGAATTGAGGACCATGCATATGGCTTCTGTGATTATTTCGAATTCGTGCCATGCTAGGTTTGGAAAGGTTGATATTGACTCGATTGTTGTGGTATTTTGTATGTGTGTGGTCATATGCTTGAATCCATCCAAAGTTTTCTCATCACCATGATGTTCATCTTATACATATATGAATTTGTATTAAGTAAGTAGCGTGGATACCATGCAATGCGAAATCCACAATAAAATTGGAGATCGCTATGTGACAAACACACTCTAATTCAAAGAACTCCTCATTAATTAATTAATAGTACTCGTTTCGAAGGACGAATTATTTGCAAGGAGTACAATATTCGTTTGCCAATGAAAGAAGATTCGTTTGCATTCTTAAATGCAGGCGCACTAGGCAGACCAGGGTCGTGTCGTGGTGGTCGCGTGTGTCGTACGGACGCTACCAAGTAGTAGCACCCCCCCTAAAAAAGAATGATGACAAAAAAGGTTCATGCTTCCACGTTTTGGATTGAAATATCTGGCGGCTCCTTCTCCCCCACCCCAGCCCTGCAAAATCTCCATTCTCCCCTCTCCCCTTCCGCGCCCAGAGCTATCAGATCCCTAATTCACCGCCAACCCAAGCAAAATTCGAATCGCCCTTCGTCTCATCTCTTTCCCCACCTTTGTGACGGACAACGACGATGAAGACGATGGTTGTGCTTCACCACCGCACCGGAGCTACCTCATCTACGCCCTCGTCCGCCGCACCGGGTGGTCCACCCACAACGTCGACCGTAGCCGACGTGCCTCACAGACACTGACTTCCATCGCATTAGGGATACTTCACCGAGAACATCGTCGCACCTCCACCCCCGCGATGCCATTGGTGCTTCACCAACGGCCTCGTCCATCGCATCATAGCACTCTGCTGCCGCTCGAGATCTGCATCTGTACGCGTCCATCCAACGCCAGCGCATCACCCTCAATGGCTCTGAAGTGACCCACACTCTAGCTAGGCGAGCATGCCCAAATTCCAGCCCGAGCTAGGTATCCACATATCACTCGCTTGTGCACTATTGCGAGGATGTTTGGATATCCTTTTATTGCTCTCTTAGCTTACATGCTTATGCAACTCTAACTTTATCTCTTATTTCTCCTGGAGATATCATCTGAAACAAGCAAAACCATTTTTAGCAAAGCATGACAACGCTACGAGATCTGATACACATCATGCACGCCGGTATAACCTTGTAAGTACATGTCCTCAACAGCAAGGTCGATTCCTCTCATTTGATCAACCATTCACCGTGTCAAAAATGCAGAGGGGGATGCAAGGAGCACATGGTCTGCACATCCAAGCAAGTGGTAACAAGGACTTGTACATGGAACATCCCAAGGGCAAGCATAGCTGCAGTGAGCCTGTACAATGAGCTAGCGTAAGTCCCTGCATTTCATTTAATTCGTACTGGCATGCGTGTATGATTTGTGTACAGTGGCGGATCCATGAATTCAAGTTACCAGGGGTGAAAATTTAACTTTAAAAAATACTAAGGCACTTGCACTCCGGAAATCAACATAACTTGAGAAATGTGAAGCTACATGTACTTTGAAAACCAACAAATGATCCAAAGTGGTTGTAGATTATAAAACACTAAATGATGTAAGCAACAAAAAACACAAAATGCAACATAGTGTACAAGGACTACTAACATGAACTGTACGTGCTTGAATTATTCGTTCTCTGGCCAAAAATATCCAAGTGTAATTGCACCTATAACCAGTGCCCAAACTGCATATCAATATATCTATCCTGCACAAGTATGCCAATAGTTTCAAACAACATATTGGAAAGGTATTTATGCTAGATTGTCATGATAAAAGGACTTTTTGGTAGATGGCCTTGACGTTTCCTCAAGCCATGAAAATGTACTATAATTTGCTTGTCATCAATTCCTGCAAATTTCTATTTGTATCTCAACATAGAAGATCATCATTAGACACTAAATCCTTCAATGGGAGCTTGCAAAATGCTTGCATTAGATCCCCTCACTAGACACTATATGTTCATTGATGACCCACAAGTGTAGGGGATCAATCGTAGTCCTTTCGATAAGTAAGAGTGTCGAACCCAATGAGGAGCAGAAAGAAATGATAGGCAATTTTCAATAAGGTATTTTCTGCAAGCACTGAAATTATAGGTAATAGATAGTTTTGTGATAAGGTAATTGGTAGCAAGTGACAAAAGGTTAAAGTAAATAAGATGCAGCAAGATGGCCCAATCCTTTTTGTAACAAAGGACAACCCTGGACAAACTCTTATATGAAGGAAAGCACTCCCGAGGACACATGGGAATTATCGTCAAGCTAGTTTTCATCACGTTCATCTGATTCACGTTCAGTACTTTGATAATTTAGTATGTGGGTGGACCGGTGCTTGGGTGATGTCCTTACTTGGACAAGCCTTCCACTTATGATTAACATCTAATGCAAGCATCCGCAACTACAAAAGAAGTATTAAGGTAAACCTAACCATAACATGAAACAAGTGGATCCAAATCAGCCCCTTATGAAGCAACACATAAACTAGGGCTTAATCTTCTGTCACTCTAGCAACCCATCATCTACTTACTACTTCCCAATGCCTTCCTCTAGGCCCAAATAATGGTGAAGTGGCATGTAGTCGACGTTCACATGACACCACTAGAGGAGAGACAACATACATCTCATCAAAATATCAAATGTATACCAAATTCACATGACTACTAATAGCAAGACTTCTCCCATGTCCTCGAGAACAAAAGTAACTACTCACAAGACATAATATTGTTCATGATCAGAGGGGTATTAATATGCATAATGGATCTGAACATATGATCTTCCACCAAATAAACCAACTAGCATCAACTACAAGGAGTAATCAACACTACTAGCAACCCACAGGTGCCAATCTGAGGTTTGGGTACAAAGATTGGATACAAGAGATGAACTAGGGTTTGAGAGGAGATGGTGCTGGTGAAGATTTTGATGAAGATAGCCCTACCCAAGATGGGAGAGTTGTTGGTGATGACGGCGGTGATGATTTCCCCCTCTCGGAGGGAAGTATCCCCGGCAAAACAGCTCTGCCGGAGTCCTAGATTTGTTTCCGCCAAGGTTCCTCCTCGAGACGGCGGCGTCTGGTCCCAAAAGCCTCCTTCTAATTTTTTCCAGGTCAAAACACCTCATATAGGATAAGATGGGCATCGGGGGCCATCGGGGGGCCCACGAGGCAGGGGCACGCCCAGAGAGGGGGGCGCGCCCCCCACCCTCGTGGATAGGTGGTGGGCCCCCTGGTGATCTTCTTTCACCAGATATTTTTTATATTTTCTGAAACGGTGTTCTATGGAGTTTCGGAGCTTTTTGAGTTGTGCAGAATAAGTTTCCAGAGTTTGCTTCTTTTCTAGCCCAGTATTACAGCTGCCGACATTCTCCCTCTTCATGTAAACCTTGTAAAATAAGAGAGAAAAGGCACAAGTATTGTGACATAACGTGTAATAACAGCCCATAGTGCAATAAATATCAACATAAAAGCATGATGCAAAATGGACGTATCAACTCCCTCAAGCTTAGACCTCGCTTGTCCTCAAGCGAAAGCCGATATCGAAAAATATGTCCACATGTTTAGAGATAGAGGTGTCGATAAAAATAAAATACGGACATGAGGGAATCATGATCATTCTTATAACAACAACATATATATATTGTCATATGATTCTCATGCTAAAGTAACAATTCATTCACAATGTCAAGTATGAATCAGAAACTTCATTGAAAACCAACAAACTATGATCTTGGTCATTGAAGCAATTGCAATTTATTGTAACATCGGAAAGAGTCAACCTAAGAGCTTTTCAGCAAGCCTACATACTCAACTATCATATAGTCTTTCACAATTGCTCACACTCATGCAATACTTATGGTTATGGAGTTTTAATTGGACTCAGAGAAAGATAGGGGCTTATTGTGTTGCATCCCAACCTTTTACCTCAAGGGTAATGTCAACAGTAATAGACCATGATGACTTACATCCAATTGGGTATATATGTCAGGATCTTTCCAACACAATGTGCTTGCCGAAGGATAAAATGTAAAAGGAAAGGTGATTTTCACCTTGAATCTTAAGGAAGAATAATAGATAGGCCCTTCGCAGAAGGAAGCAGAGGTTGTCATGTGCTTTTATGGTTGGATGCACACAGCCTTAGTGCAAAAGAACGTCACTTTATATTGCCACTTGTGATAAGGACCTTTATTATGCAGTCCGTCGATTTTATTACTTCCATATCACAAGATCGTATAAAGCTTATTTCCTCCACACTAATAAATCATACATATTTTAGCGAGTTTGCAACATGACAACTTACTTGAAGGATCTTACTCAATCCATAGGTAGGTATGGTGGACTCTCATGGCAAAACTGGGTTTAAGGATGTATGGAAGCACAAGTAGTATCTCTACTTGGTGCGAGGAGTTTCGTCTAGCATGAGGGGGAAAGGCAAGCTCAACATGTTGGATGATCCATGACAATATAATTTATTTTGAATATAAGAAAACATAACCCATTATGTTGTCTTCCTTGTCCAACATCAACTCTTTAGCATGTCATATTTTAATGAGTGCTCACAATCATAAAAGATGTCCAAGATAATATATTTGTATGTGAAACCTCCCTTTCTTTATTACTTCCTATTAATTGCAACGATAACCAAAACTATGTTTGTCCACTCTCAACAACTTTTATTCATCATACTCTTTATATGTGAAGTCATTACTTCCCATAAGATCAATATGATCTCTTTGATACTTTTTATGTCCCCCCCCCCCCGCCTTTTTTTATCATGAACAAGGTGAGGAAATCAAGCCATTTACTCAACACTAATCTTTATTATAAAGCTCACGGACTCGATTACAAAGGGTAAAGATCATAAAGCAAAAGCTCACAACTAGATCATGCTAACTTTATTCTACTAGATCAAGATACTACCAAAAGGATCGAACTAAGAAAAACGGTAAAGATAGGAGTGTGATGGTGATACGATACCGGGGAAACTCCCCCAAGCTTGGTAGTTGCCAAGGGGAGTGCCCATACCCATATGATTATATCTCTTTCTTTGGGGTTGGTGATGCTGGAGTTGAAAGTAGTGACACCGGATCATCATACGTCGAGCGTAGGAGATCCTCCAACTTGCGGATAATGCCTTTGAGTGCAGCTATATGCTCCTTCAACAAAATATTTTCACTTGTGAGATACTTGTTTTGAATTTGAGCTAACTCAATCATCTTGAAAGCTTCAATCTCAGTTGAAGTAAAGAGGTTGGGAAGAGGTTGATGGATGTCTTCTCCTGTTGCTGGAGCCTGATCTTCCACTGCCTTTTTGATCCTTTTCTCCTTGTTGATCTCCTCGGGTCCTTCCCTCTTCAGATCTATCTTCATTAGCCAAGCATTATTTCCCTCGTTGTTGGAGGAGGAAGACAACATGGTGCCTGGCCTCGTCAACCCTAGCAGAAAATAGCTCGAAACAAGAACAGAGGATTTTTGCGTGATACAGAGGTCAAAACCTTCGGGGGTATATATAATGAATTTTTACCGACCAAAAGGAGTAACATACAAGAAATCGAAGTCCGGGAGGCACACGAGGTGCCCACGAGGCAGGGGCGCGCCCTCCACCCTCGTGGACGCCTCGTGTCTCTTCCGGACTGCCACTTATTTTTCTATTTTTCTAAGTATTCCAAAACGGTGAAAAATTGCCTTTAGAACTGTTTTGGAATCGGTTACTTACCGTACCACATACTTCTTCCTTTTCGGGGTCTGAGCCATTCTGGAAAGTGTCCCTTATGTATTCCTCCGGGGTTACGGTTTCAATAACATTGGTTTCAACATTTATAGGATTACCTGAGATATAATGTTTGATTCTTTGACCGTTCACCACCTTCGGATTTGTGCCTTCGAAGTTGTTGATTTTTATGGCACCGGAACGATAGACCTCCTCGATAACGTAAGGACCCTCCCATTTAGAGAGAAGTTTTCCTGCAAAAAATCTTAAACAAGAGTTGTATAGCAAGACATAATCACCTACGTTAAACTCACGCTTTTGTATCCTTTTGTCATGCCATCTTTTAACTTTTTCTTTAAACAGCTTGGCATTCTCATAGGCATGGGTTCTCCATTCATCAAGAGAGCTATAGTCAAATAACCTCTTCTCACCGGCAAGTTTGAAATCATAATTGAGCTCTTTAATAGCCCAATATGCCTTATGTTCTAGCTCAAGAGGTAAGTGGCATGCTTTTCCATAAACCATTTTATATGGAGACATACCCATAGGATTTTTGTATGCAGTTCTATAGGCCCATAATGCATCATCAAGTTTCTTGGACCAATTCTTTCTAGACCTATTAATTGTCTTTTGCAAAATAATTTCAGCTCTCTATTACTTAATTCTACTTGACCACTAGTCTGTGGGTGATAAGGGGATTCAATTCTATGATTTACATCATACTTAGCAAGCAAAGTACGGAAAGCACCATGAATAAAGTGTGAACCACCATCAGTCATTAGGTATCTAGGGACTCCAAACCTCGGGAAAATGACTTCTTTAAGCATCTTAATAGAGATGTTGTGATCAGCACTACTAGTTGGAATATCTTCTGCCCATTTAGTAACGTAATCAACATCAACTAAAATATGTGTGTACTCATTAGAGGAAGGAAACGGTCCCATATAATCAAAGCCCCAAACATCAAATGGTTCAATAACAAGTGACTAATTCATATGCATTTCTTGACGTCTACTAATATTACCAATTCTTTGACATTCATCACAGGATAAGACAAACTTACGGGCATCCTTGAAGAGAGTAGGCCAATAAAAACCAGATTGCAATACCTTATGTGCAGTTCTATCTCCAGCATGATGTCCCCCATAAGCTTCGGAGTGACAGTTGCGTAGGATCTGTTCCTGTTCATGCTCAGGTACACAACGTCTAATAATACCATCTACTCCTTCTTTATAAAGATGTGGGTCATCCTAGAAGTAATGTCTCAAATCATAAAATAACTTTTTTATTTTGCTGGTATGTGAAGCTAGGAGGTATAAACTTAGCAATAATGTAATTAGCATAATCAGCATACCATGGAGCAGTACGAGAAGTATTTATGACAGCTAACTGTTCATCAGGAAAGCTATCATCAATAGGTTGTGGATCATCAAGAATATTCTCTAGCCTAGACAAGTTATCTGCTACGGGGTTCTCAGCCCCTTTCTATCAATAATATGCAAGTCAAATTCTTGCAGCAAGAGAACCCACCTAATAAGTCTAGGTTTAGCATCTTTCTTTTCCATAAGGTATTTGATAGCAGCATGATCGGTGTGAATAGTTACTTTAGAATCAACAATATAAGGTCTAAACTTATCACAAGCAAATACAACTGCTAAAAATTCCTTCTCAGTAGTAGCATAATTTCTCTGGGCACTGTCTAGGGTTTTACTAGCATATTGGATAACATTCAATTTCTTATCAACCCTTTGTCCTAGAACAGCACCTACAGCATAATCACTAGCATCACACATAATCTCAAAGGGTAAATTCCAGTCAGGAGGCTGGACAATAGGTGCAGAGATCAATGCTTTTTTAAGTATTTCAAATGCTTCTAAACAATCATCATCAAAGACAAAAGGAATATCTTTTTGTAAAATATTAGTCAGAGGCCTGGAGATTTTGGAGAAGTCCTTAATGAACCTCCTATAAAACCCGGCATGACCAAGGAAACTTCGTATACATTTGATGTCCTTGGGGCATGGCATCTTTCAATAGCATCAACTTTAGCCTTGTCAACTTCAATACCTCTTTCAGAAATTTTATGTCCCAAGACAATGCCTTCATTAACCATAAAGTGGCACTTCTCCCCATTCAAGACAGGATTAGTGTCTTCACATCTCTGCAAAACTCGATCAAGGTTGCTCAAGCAATCATCAAAAGAAGTTCCGTAAACGGAGAAATCATTCATGAAAACCTCAACAATCTTTTCACAAAAATCAGAGAATATAGCCATCATGCATCTTTGAAAGGTAGCAGGTGCGTTACATAAACCAAAAGACATACGTTGATACGTCTCCAACGTATCTATAAATTTTGATTGTTCCATGCTATTATTTATGAAGTTTTGGATGTTTAATGGGCTATGTTAATATTATTTGTGGGACTAACCTATTAACCCAAAGGCCCAGTCTAGATTGCTATTTTTTGCCCGTTTCAGGGTTTTACAGAAAAGGATTATCAAACGGAGTCCAAACGGAATGAAACCTTCAGGAGAGATGTTTTTGGAGCAAAATATGCACAGGAGACTTGAGAACCACGGAGTAGGGCTGACGTGGTGTCCACGAGGGTGGGGGGCGCCCGCCCTATAGGGCGCGCCCCCTGCCTCGTGGGCACCCCGTCTGGCCCCCGGTGCCCTCCTTCCTCCTATATATACCTACGTACCCCAAAACTATTAGAACAACAGAGAAAACCCTAGTTCCACCGCCGCAACCTTCTGTTCCCGTGAGATCCCATCTTGGGGCTTGTTCCGGAGCTCCGCCTGAGGGGGGATCTTCCACGGAGTGCTTCTACATCATCATCATCGCCTCACCATGAGTTGTGAGTAGTTTACCACAGACCTTCAGGTCCATAGCTAGTATATAGATGGCTTCTTCTCTCTCTTTGGATCTCAATACCAAGTTCTCCTCGGTCTTCGAGGAGATCTATTCGATGTAATCTCTTTTTTGCGGTGTCTTTGTCGAGATCCGATGAATGGTGGGTTTATGATCAAGATTATCTATGAGAAATATTTGGTTATTTTCTGAACTCTTTATGTATGATTATAATATCCTTGCAAGTCTCTTCGAATTATTGGTTTGGTTTGGCCTACTAGATCTATAGTTCTTGCAATGGGAGAAGTGCTTGGCTTTGGGTTCAATCTTGCGGTGTCCTTTCCCAGTGACAGTAGGGGCAGCAAGGCACGTATTGTATTGTTGCCATCGAGGATAAAAATATGGGGTTTATATCACTATGTTTGATTTTATCCATCTACATCATGTCATCTTGCTTAAGGCATTACTCCGTTCTTATGAACTTAATACACTAGATGCATGCTGGATAGCGGTCGATGTGGGGAGTAATAGTAGTAGATGCAGAATCATTTTGTTCTACTTGTCTCAGACGTGATGCCTATATATAATGATCATGCCTAGATAGTCTCATAATTATTCGCTTTTCTATCAATTGATCAACAGTAATTTGTTTACCCGCCGTAGAATATCGCTATCATGAGAGAAGCCACTAGAGAAAACTATGGCCCTCGGGGTCTATTCTCAACATATCAATCTACAATCTACTTTACTTTGCATCTTTTACTTTCTGTTCTTATATCCAAAAATACCAAAAATATCAAACTATCATCTCTATCAGATCTCACTTTCGTAAGTGACCGTAAAGGGATTGACAACCCCTTATCGCGTTGGCTGCGAAGTTCTTATTTGTTTGTGCAGGTGCGAGGGACTCGCGCGTGGTCTCCTACTGGATTGATACCTTGGTTCTCAAAATCTGAGGGAAATACTTACGCTACTGTGCTGCATCACCCTTTCCTCTTCGAGGGAATACAATACAAGATCGAGAAGTAGCAAGAAGAATTTCTGGCTCTGTTGCCGGGGAGGCTTACGAAAAATTCATATACCAAGTACCTATCACAAACCCTTATCCTTCGCATTACATTTTTTGCCTCTCATTTTCCTCTCCCCGACTTCACCCTTGCCGTTTCATTTGCCCTTCTTTTGCCGTGTGTTTACCGTCCGCTTGCCTCTTGTTTGCTTGTGTGCTATGTGCCCTCAATTAGCTTGCATCTTCGCTTGCTAAAGTATGGATCCTCATCCACTTGCTAATCTCTTTAAGAGATCCAATTATGTTGAACCAATTGCTAGTGAGTTGCGTGCACTAGATTATCTTTATGGGGTTTTGCTTGAAATTCATGAATCTGGAAATTGTGAGGAATTGTTAAAAGAAAAGGTGATTCATGAGAGATTCTTAAATAAAAAGCATGATTGCGATGATGTTACTATAAATTCTATTGATGTCAATTGTGCTAATAATATGCAAAACCCTAAGCTTGGGGATGCTAGTTTTTCCATGTCCACTACTTGTTGCAATGATCATGATTGGGGTGATTCTTCTTATGATCTTGAAAATTTATTTAAGCCCCATGATGAATATGAGATTGAAAATAGTGTTTGCAATAATATTGAAAGTGGATTTGGAAGAGTGTCAACTTTAGATCCCACATATTTGGAGAATATTCAATCTTATGAATTTTTTGATAAAAGTGGGTTTGGAGAGGTCATGACTTTAGTTAATGTTAATCCCACTATTTTGGAAGAGTGTCAACTTTGCATGCATATGGATCGTGTTGAGAATATGTTATGTGATAGTTATATTGTTGAATTTGATTATGATCCTACATGCAATTATTATGAGAGAGGAAAATATGGTTGTAGAAATTTTCATGTTACTAAATTACCTCGTGTTATGTTGAGATCTCTATTGTTTCTTTCTTCTTCCTTGCATATGCTAGATCTTGCTTGTCTTGCTAATTTGTTTTCCTATAAAATGCCTATGCATAGGAAGTATGTTAGACGTGATTTTCACATGTTATTTTATGCTCTCTTTGTGCTTCAATTCTTATCTTTCATGTGAGCATCATTGAATTCTCAAGCCTATCTTAATGGCTATAAAGAAAGAGCTTGTTGGGAGGCAACCCAATATTATATTTTTTTGTTTTTTCTTCTGTTTAGGAATAAATATTGCATCTAGCTTCTGTTTAGATGTGGTTTTGTGTTTAGTTAGTGTTTGTGCCAAGTAGAACCTTTGGGAAGACTTGTGTGAAGTTTATATGATCTTGCTGTGAAAACCAGAATCGTTAGCGCTCGCTAGAATGGTCACCAGATTTTACTGGAGCGTGCTATTTAGTTGATTCTTTCTGCAGATGATTAGTAGACAAATTCATCACGTTTACTAATTTAATTCAATTTTTTTGGAGTTACAAAAGTATGCGAAAGTTACAGATTACTACAGACTGTTCTGTTTTTGACAGATTCTGTTTTTCGTGTGTTGTTTGCTTGTTTCAATGCATCTATGAGTAGTATTGGGAAGTACGAATCATAGAGAAGTTGGAATACAGTAGGTTTAACACCAATATAAACAAAGAATGAATTCATTGCAGTACCTTAGAGTAGTGGTTTGCTTTCTTATACTAACTGAGCTCACGAGATTTTTGTCTAAGTTTTGTGTTGTGAAGTTTTCAAGTTTTGAGTATTACTTTGCTGGACTATGGAACAAAGAGTGGCAAGAGCCTAAGCTTGGGGATGCCCAAGGCACCCCAAGGTAAAATTCAAGGATAACCAAAAGCCTAAGCTTGGGGATGCCCCGGGAAGGCAACCCCTCTTTCGTCTTCATCCATCGGTAACTATACCCGGAGCTATATTTTTATTCGCGACATGATATGTGTTTTACTTGGAGCGTCGTGTATCATTTGAGTCTTTGCTTGTTAGTTTGCCACAATCATGCTTGCTGGACACACCTTTTTGAGAGAATTAAATATGTCCTAGGAATTGATAGAACACTCTATGTGCTTCACTTATATCTTTTGAGTTGAATAGTGTTTGCTCTGGTGCTTCACTTATATCTTTTAGAGCACAGTGGTGATTATATTTTGTAGAAATTGTTGAACTCTCATGCTTCACTTATATCCATTTGAGAGTCTATTAAAACAACATGGTAATGTGCTTTGGCTATAAAACTAGCCTTCACATGATAGACATCCAATATCAATGTAGTAAAAACTTTCACACTAAGTGCATTGAATATGATGAGAAGTTGGATGCTTGATAATTGTTTTGAGATATGAGGATAGTGATATTAGAGTCATGCTAGTGGAGTTATTCTGGAATTGAGAAATGATTGTGTTAAAGTTAGTGATTCCCGTAGCATGCACGTATGGTGAACCGCTATGTGACGAAGTTAGAGCATGAGGTATTTGTAGAGTGTCAACCTTTGTGTGGAGGTCGGGGGCGCGCGATGGTTAACTCCTACCAACCTCCCTCCTAGGAGCATGCGTTGATTGCTTTGTTTTGTTAACTCGTAGATTTTTGCAATAAGTATATGAGTTCTTATGACTAATGTTGAGTCCATGGATTATACGCACTCTCACCCTTCCACCATTGCTAGCCTCTCTTGTAACGCGCAACTTTCGTCGGTACCATACACCCACTATATATCCTTCCTAAAAACAGCCACCTTATATCTTCCTCAAAACAGCCACCATATCTACCTATCATGGCATTTCCATAGCCATTCCGAGATATATTGTCATGCAACTTTCCACCGTTCCGTTCATATGACACGCTTCATATTGTCATATTGCCATGCATGATCATGTAGTTGACATCGTATTTGTGGCAAAGCCACCATGCATAATTTTTCATACATGTCACTCTTGACTCATTGCACATCCCGGTACACCACCGGAGGCATTCATATAGAGTAATACTTTGTTCTAGTATCGAGTTGTAATATCGAGTTGTAACTCAATATAAGTGTGATGATCATCATTATTAGAGCATTGTCCCATGTGAGGAAAGGCCAATCAAAAAAGGAGATGGCCCAAAAAAGAGAGGGGCTAAATAAATAAATAAAAGCCCCTCAAAAAAATGAGAGAAAAGAGAGAAGGGACAATTGCTACTATCCTTTTCCACACTTGTGCTTCAAAGTAGCACCGTGTTCTTCATGATAGAGAGTCTCATGTTTAGTCACTTTCATATACTAGTGGGAATTTTCATTATAGAACTTGGCTTGTATATTCCAACGATGGGCTTCCTCAAATGACCTAGGTCTTCATGAGCAAGCAAGTTGGATGCACACCCACTTAGTTTATTTTGTTGAGTTTTCATACATTCTTAGCTCTAGTGCATCCGTTGCATGGCAATCGCTACTCACTCACATTGATATCTATTGATGGGCAATCTCCATAGCCCGTTGATACGCCTAGTCGATGTGAGACTATCTCCCTCCTTTTTCTCTTCTCCACAACCACCTCTCTATTCCACTCATAGTGCTATGTCCATGGCTCACGCTCATGTATTGCGTGAAGGTTGAAAGGTTTGAAAGAATAGAGTATGAAAACAAGTGCTTGGCTGAAACCGGGGTTGTGCATGATATGCATATTTTGTGTGATGAAGAGGGAGCATAGCCAGACTATATGATTTCGTAGGGATAACTTTCTTTAGACATAGTATTTTGAGAAGACATGATTGCTTTGTTAGTATGCTTGAAGTATTATTATTTCTTATGTCAATATAAACATTTGTCTTGAATCTTTCATATCTGAACATTCATGCCACAATTAAGAATATTACATTGAAAAACTATGTTGGTTAGCATTCCACATCAAAAATTCTGTTTTTATCATTTACCTACTCGAGGACGAGCATGAATTAAGCTTGGGGATGCTTGATAGGTCTCCAACGTATCTATAATTTTTTATTGTTCCATGCTATTATTTATGATGTTTTGGATGTTTAATGGGCTTTGTTATACACTTTTATATTATTTTTGGGACTAACATATTAACCCAAAGGCCCAGTACAGATTGCTGTTTTTTTGCCTATTTCAGGGTTTTACAGAAAAAGGAATATCAAACGGAGTCCAAACGGAATGAAACCTTTGGGAGAGATATTCTTGGAGCAAAATACACACGAGAGACTTGAGAACCACGGAGTAGGGCTGACGTGGCGTCCACGAGGGTGGGGGGCGCGCCCCCTGCCTCGTGGGCACCCCGTCTGGCCCCCGGTGCCCTCCTTCCTCATATATATACCTACGTACCCCAAAACTATTAGAACAACAAAGAAAACCCTAGTTCCACTGCCGCAACCTTCTGTTCCCGTGAGATCCCATCTTGGGGCCTGTTCCGGAGCTCCGCCGGAGGGGGGATCTTCCATGGAGTGCTTCTACATCATCATCATCGCCTCACCATGAGTTGTGAGTAGTTTACCACAAACCTTCGGGTCCATAGCTAGTATCTAGATGGCTTCTTCTCTCTCTTTGGATCTCAATACCAAGTTCTCCTCGGTCTTCGAGGAGATCTAGTCGATGTAATCTCTTTTTTGCAGTGTGTTTGTCAAGATCCGATGAATTGTGGGTTTATGATCAAGATTATCTATAAGAAATATTTGGTTCTTTTCTGAACTCTTATGTATGATTATAATATCCTTGCAAGTCTCTTCGAATTATTGGTTTGGTTTGGCCTACTAGATCTATAGTTCTTGCAATGGGAGAAGTGCTTGGCTTTGGGTTCAATCTTGCGGTGCCCTTTCCCAGTGACAATAGGGGCAGCAAGGCACATATTGTATTGTTGCCATCGGGGATAAAAAGATGGGGTTTATATCACTATGTTTGAGTTTATCCCTCTACATCATGTCATCTTGCTTAAGGCGTTACTCCGTTCTTATGAACTTAATACTCTAGATGCATGCTAGATAGCGGTCGATGTGTGGAGTAATAGTAGTAGATGCAGAATCGTTTCGGTCTACTTGTCTCGGACGTGATGCCTATATATAATGATCATGCCTAGATAGTCTCATAATTATTCGCTTTTCTATCAATTGATCGACAGTAATTTGTTTACGCGCCGTAGAATATCGCTATCATGAGAGAAGCCACTAGAGAAAACTATGGCCCTCGGGTCTATTCTCAACATATCAATCTACAATCTACTTTACTTTTCAGCTTTTACTTTCTGTTCTTATATAAAAAATACCAAAAATATCAAACTATCATCTCTATCAGATCTCACTTTCGTAAGTGACCGTAAAGGGATTGACAACCCCTTATCGCGTTGGCTGCGAAGTTCTTATTTGTTTGTGCAGGTGCGAGGGACTCGCGCGTGGTCTCCTACTGGATTGATACCTTGGTTCTCATAAACCAATGGAAATACTTACGCTACTGTGCTGCATCACCCTTTCCTCTTCGAGGGAATACAACGCAAGCTCGAGAAGTAGCATACGTCTATAAGCAAAGGTACCGAAAGGACAAGTAAAAGTGGTCTTTTCTTGATCCCCTTTTGACACAGGTATTTGAGAGAAACCAGAATAACCATCTAGAAAGCAAAAATGAGTATGTTTGGATAACCTTTCTAGCATTTAATCAATAAATGGCAAGGGGTAATGATCTTTCTTAGTAGCTTTATTTAATTTGCGGAAATCAATTACCATCCTATAACCTGTGACAATTCTTTGTGGGATCAATTCATATTTATCATTAGGAACAACAGTCATACCTCCCTTCTTAGGGACACAATGGACATGACTTACCCACTGGCTATCAACAACTGGATAAATAATACCTGCCTCTATAAGATTTAGAATTTCCTTCCTTACCACTTCTTTCATCTTAGGATTTAACCGTCGTTGATGATCAATAACCGGTTTAGCGTTTTCTTCCAATTTTATCTTGTGTTGGCATAAAGTGGGACTAATGCCCTTAAGACCATCCAGAGTATATCCAATAGCAGCACAGTGCTTCTTCAGAGTTTTCAATATTTTTTCTTCTTCCGACCCGGAAAGGTTAGCACTAATAATAACAGGATATATCTTCTTTTATTCAAGATAAACATACTTAAGATTATCAGGTAACGGTTTAAGTTCAAATACGGGATCACCCTTGGGTGGAGGAGGATCCCCAAGAATTTCAACAGGCAAGTTGTTTTTCAATACGGGTCCCTGCTTAAAGATGATTTCATCTATTTCCTTCTCTCATTCATATACATATCATTTTCATGGTCTAGCAGATATTGTTCTAAAGGATCGTTAGGAGGCACATCAATAGAAGCAAGACCAATAATTTCATCCTTACTAGGTAATTCTTTATCAAGGGGTTGTCTACGAAATTTAGCAAAATTAAAATCATGAGACATATCCCCTAACCCAACAGTAACAATATCGTTCACACAGTCTATCTTAGCATTAACAGTATTCAAGAAGGGTCTACCAAATATGATGGGACAAAAATCATCTTGTGGGGAACCAAGAACAAGAAAATCAGTTGGGTATTTAACTTTCCCACACAAGACTTCGACATCTCTAACAATCCCAATTGGTGAAATAGTGTCTCTATTAGCAAGTTTAATAGTAACATCTATACCTTCTAGCTCAACGTGTGCAATATCATTCATAATTTCATCATATAAGGATATAGGTATTACACTTGCACTAGCACCTACGTCACATAAACCATGATAGCAATGATCTCCTATTTTAACAGAGACAACATGCAATCCTATAACAGGTCTATGTTTATTCCTAGCATCGGGCTTGGCTATTCTGGCAGCTTCCTCTTGGAGGTAAATAACATGTCCATCTAAATCTTCAACCAAGAGATCTTTAACCATAGCAACACTAGGTTCAACTTTAATTTTCTCAGAGGGTGTAGGTGTTCTAGTACTACTCTTACGAACCACAGTTGAAGCTTTAGCATGAATCTTTATTCTAACAGGGAAAGGTGGTTTCTCAATATAAGCGGTAGGAACAATATGATCAACATTATAAGTGGTAGTCTTTTATTCAACTTTAATAGGTTCAACTACTTTTACTTCAATGGGAGGATGGTATTTAAACCACTCCTCCTTGGGAAGATCAACATGAGTAGCAAATGATTCACAGAAAGAAGCTACCATCTCAGAGTCAAGTCCATATTTAGTGCTAAACTCACGGAAAACATTGGTATCCATAAAAGCTTTAACACAATCAAACTTAGGGGTCATACCTGACTCCTTGCCTTGGTCGAGATCCCAATCTTCAGAGTTGCGTTTAATTCTTTCCAATAAATCCCATTTAAATTCAACAGTCTTCATCACAAAAGAACCAGAACAAGAAGTATCGAGCATGGAGCGATTATTGAGAGGAAGTCGAGCATAAATTTTTTGAATGATCATTTCTCTTGAGAGCTCATGATTGGGGCATGAATATAACATTGACTTAAGCCTCCCCCAAGCTTGAGCGATGCTTTCTCCTTCGTGAGGACAAAAATTATAAATATAACTACAATCACGATGAACCTGGTGCATACGGTAGAACTTCTGATGAAATTCCAACTTCAGACGATTATAGTTCCATGATCCAATATCATCACATAGCGTAAACCATGTCAATGCATATCCCTCGGGCATACCTGCAAGCTTAAATAATCCACAAACTTCATCCACATAGATTAGGTGTAAATTGGGATGCGGTGTTTTGTCTCCTGTAAAGGGATTATCTAGCAGTTTCTCTATCATACCCGAAGAAATTTCAAAGCAAACATTTTCAGTAGGTGGAGTAGGTTGAGGAGCAACTCTTTGCTCCTCTGGTCAGGGTGAAGATACCCCGAACAAGCCCCTCAAAGGATGATGAGCCATAGTAACAAGTGATAGTAAATTTCAGCATACTCTATAAATTTTTCCTTACCAAAGGCGCTTCACTCCCCGGCAACGGCGCCAGAAAAGAGTCATGATGACCCACAATTGTAGGGGATCTATCGTAGTCCTTTCGATAAGTAAGAGTGTCAAACCCAACGAGGAGCAGAAGGAAATGATAGGCAGTTTTCAGTAAGGTATTTTCTGCAAGCACTGAAATTATAGGTAACAGATAGTTTTGTGATAAGGTAATTGGTAGCAAGTGACAAAAGGTAAACGTAAATAAGGTGCAGCAAGATGGCCCAATCCTGTTTGTAGCAAAGAACAAGCCTGGACAAACTCTTATATGAAGGAAAGCGCTCCCGAGGACACATGGGAATTATCGTCAAGCTAGTTTTCATCACGATCATCTGATTCGCGTTCGGTACTTTCATAATTTGGTATGTGGGTGGACCGGTGCTTGGGTGCTGTCCTTACTTGGACAAGCCTCCCACTTATGATTAACCTATAATGCAAGCATCCGCAACTACAAAAGAAGTATTAAGGTAAACCTAACCATAGCATGAAACAAGTGGATCCAAATCAGCCCCTTACGAAGCAACGCATAAACTAGGGTTTAAGCTTCTGTCACTCTAGCAACCCATCATCTACTTATTACTTCGCAATGCCTTCCTCTAGGCCCAAATAATGGTGAAGTGTCATGTAGTCGACGTTCACATGACACCACTAGAGGAGAGACAACATACATCTCATCACATAGTAAAAAAAACATACATCTCATGAGAATATCGAACAAATACCAAATTTACATGACTACTAATAGCAAGACCTCTCCCATGTCCTCAGGAACAAAAGTAACTACTCACAAGACATAATATTTTTCATGATCAGAGGGGTATTAATATGCATAATGGATCTGAACATATGATTTTCCACCAAATAAAGGCAGGACGTTACCAAGGGTTCAATGTACATTAAGGAAGGACGTTACTGATAACGCCTGTAATAAAGGATAGTATAGGCCGTTGTTAATATGGATTGAATGTATGGCCGTTGCTGATCACAAGGGACCTTTGACCTTCGGGGTTCGAGTGGATTTGGTATGGTCGAGTGTCTTCGTCCTTCCAAGTGCAGTTGAGTCCTCCGAGTGAGGGGTAAGTGGTCGAGTGAATTGTCCTCTTGGGCCATATCAGTCGACTGCTTTTGTCGTCTTCGAATTGTCTTTGAGCTTCTAGGGTAGTGACCTTGGGTGGGGTATCTAGGTCAGGCCTGTGACCCCACCCTAGGTCTGTGGCATCGTCAGTGACATTGGTGTGATCTATGCATAGGAGTTTATGCACGTTCTTGTCTTTGTTTCTCCGGTAGAAATCTTGGGGCACTCTTTGAAGTTCTTTGTGTTGGATTGAGTATTATGAATATGAATTTGTTTTGGTGTTATTTTAGTACGAACTCTTGATAGATTGATCGGAAAGAATAACTTGTGTTATTTTAGTACGAACTCTTGATAGATCGATCAGAAAGAATAACTTGTATTATTTTAGTACGAACTCTTGGCTAGATCGATCGGAAAGAATAGCTACAAATAATTTCTTCTTATGTTCTCCGCTAGATAGGAACTTTGGAGTGATTCTTCATCGCACTTTGAGGGGTGGTTATATGACCCAATTATATTAGCACTGTTGGGAGATTGCACTAGCGAAAGTACGGTCCATAGGCCTCATTTTCAAGCATTGCAATACCGTTTTTGCTCCGTTTTATCACTTGCTACCTTGCTGTTTTTACTGTTCCTATTACAAAAACCAATATCTACTACCAATACTAAACTTGTATCATCATCTCTTCGCCAAACTAGTGCACCTATACAATTTCCCATTGTATTTGGTGTGTTGGGGACACAAGAGACTTTTTATTATTTGGTTGCAGGGTTGTTTGAGAGAGACCATCTTCATCCTACACCTCCTACGGATTGATAAACCTTAGGTAATCCACTTGAGGGAAATTTGCTACTGTCCTACAAAACTCTGTGCCTGGAGGCCCAACATGAGTCTACAAGAACAAGTTGTGTAGTAGACATCACCTACACATGCAATTCTAAGAGTGTAGCAACGGAAAGTAAAAAATTGCATATGAAGGTAAAGGGAAGGGTTTGGAGAGTGCAAACGCAATGGAGGCACGAAGATTTTTGGCATGGTTTCGATAGGTGGTGCTATCACACATCCACGTTGATGGACACTTCAACCCACGAAGGGTAACGGCTGCGCGAGTCCACGGAGGGCTCCACCCACGAAGGGTCCACGAAGAAGCAACCTTGTCTATCCCACCATGGCCATCGCCCACGAAGGACTTGCCTCACTCGGGTAGATCTTCACGAAGTAGGCGATCTCCTTGCCCTTACAAACTTCTTGGTTCAACTCCACAATCTTTGTCGGAGGCTCCCAAGCGACACCTAACCAATCTAGGAGACACCACTCTCCAAAAGGTAACAGATGGTGTGATGATGATGAACTCCTTGCTCTTTGTGCTTTAAATGATAGTCTTCCCAACAATCAACTCTCTCTCACATATTTGGATATGGTGGAAAGATGATTTGAGTGGAAAGCAACTTGGGGAAGGCTAGAGATCAAGATTCTTGTGGTTGGATTGGAATATCTTGATCTCAACACATGAGTAGGTGGTTCTCTCTCTGAAAATGAGTAGTGGAAGTGTAGGCACGTTCTGATGGCTCTCTCACAAATGGAGAAGGGGGTGGAGAGGTATATATAGCCTCCACACAAAATGCAACCGTTACACACATTTCACCCAACTCGGTCAGACCGAATAGGTGAACTCGGTGAGACTGAACCAGTTCAAAATGTGAATGTTAGGAATCTCGGTGGGACCGACATGATCAACTCGGTGGGACCGATGTGCTAGGGCTAGGGCAAAACCTCATCTCGGTGATACCGTTTGGCATGAACTCAGTGAGACCGATTTCAGCAATGAGCGAACAGAGAGTTGGCCAGGCAAACTCAGTGGGACCGATCACACTTTTCGGTGAGACCAAAATGTTACGAAGGGAAACAGAGAGTTTACCATGCAAAATCGGTGGGACAGATTGCTCTTCTCGGTGAGATCGAAATGTTACAAAAGGAAACAGAGAGATTACAAAGGCATCTCGGTGAGACCGAGATCCGTATCGGTGTGACCGAATTGTCTAGGGTTTGTGGCAGTGGCTATGTCAAATGAACTCGATGGCGCCGGATATATCAAATCGATGGGGTAGAGTTTGACTTAGGTATTTGGACATATGTGGAATTTGAGAAAGTGGCTGAGGGTTTTGAGCAATATCACTAAGCACTTGAGCAAGTAGACCATTAAGCAACACATCATCCCCTTTTAATAGTATTGGATTTCCTATGGACTCAATGTGATCTTGGATCCCTAAAATGAAAATGAAGACTCTTGAGCTTTTGCCAATCTTTGTCCTTAGCATTTTGAGGGATCCACATCTCTAGTCCATGCCATGCCAATCATTGAACTTCCTGAGATATTTAATTTGAATGGATATTAGTTCAATGAGCTACATGTTGTTATGAATTACCAAAACCACCTGGGGATTAGTTGCACTTTCAAAACCCCGAAAACAATCAGGAAAGTTGCTGAAAGAATACTTACGCTGCCAGGAAGGAGGTCGACCGAGAAGGGCCGCATGGTCTCTTTGTTAGACCTCTTAATGCCATCGGGCCTGGCCAAGCCACTGAGGAGCGCGACGATCGCCTCGGCACGCAACTCCTCCCAGGAGACCCGTGCGGGGTCCGCTGGCCGTGTGTACCGGGACATCGGGGAGCTCCAAGCTCGTAGGGGCAAGACGCGACAAGCCACCTACGCCCGCACGATGTTGCCCCCGGTCAGCCCGCCTCTCTTCAAGTGGGAGGTGGCCTCCGCGAGAACTTTAACCTCGACGTAGGCTTGGAAAGCGGAGCCCATAACTTCTGGGGAGGCTCATTCACGATGTCTGACAGGTCACCACCAAGGCTTCCACATAGAACCACAACTTATGCCACTCCCGAACGGACTTCAGGAGGTCGGAGGAAAAGAAGGTGGAGTTGGGGCAGAGCTGCGGGATGGCTTCCCCAAGGTTGCAAACGACATCCTCGTTCGATTGAACATAGACCCAGAAGAAATAGCGAAACAAGTCAGAGTGTGGTGCTATCCCAAGATAGCACTCACAAAAAGTGATGAAATTTGCGATATGCAGAACCCTGTTCGGCGGGATGTGGTGAAGCTAACACCCAAAAAGGAGAGGAGGCCGCGCGCAAAAGGATGAAGCGGGAAGCCGAGCCCCCGCCCGAAGTACCCTGAGCACAGGACATGCTCATTCGCACGAGGCTCTTGTAGGATCTCCCTACTTGGAATGCACACCTTCAAATCCGCGGGCATGGACACGTCGTCCTTGTGGCTTTTCATCTCACCCTCCATCGCCACGGACGGGAACCACTTTCCAGTGGATTTGGGCGTAACGCGCTCCGATCGCGCCCCCTTGTTGGCGGAACCCTTCTTCTCTTCTCACCGGCGGGCCTGGAAGATGGTTGTGAGCGAGAGATCTCCCTTTCCCTCTCACTCCTCGTCTTAGCCATCAATGGCGAGGGAACGGGGGGACGAAGCGGCAGTGCGACGAAGGGTTTAAGACGAACAAGGGGCGAAACAAAATGAGGTAGGGTTTCAAAATCCTCGGTTTCCCTCTCCTTATAAGGCGTCCGGACCCGAGCCACGCCCCACCTACATTGGAACAGACCACTTTTCCGTCACCTTGGAAAGGTTTTCCTCCTTTTCTCCTTTTTTTGCAGAAGATGGAGGCAATAATTACAGCTGGGTCTACTCTTAAAGACTCGCAATGAATTACCAACTACATTTAATCAATGTCCAAACCGCAAGAGCGACGGATCCCTTGAGCGTACCGAACTCGGAGGCTGTCCGGGCTCTTGAGAAACAAGACAAAGAAGGAGCCCGCCAGAGGTCTCACGATCCTCACTGCGGCCACCGCCACGCTCGGGGGCTACCGACGGTGTCCTGTACATGGGGTGGCCAATACCAAGGAGCACGACCTCGTCAACTTCAAGAGGGCCCAACGGGCCCACGATATGATGCTAGCCCTAGGAAGCCAGAAGACCTTCTTGACGCCCAAGACTAGAGGGTGGCGGCGCCCCAGATAACACCCTACATGTAAACCCTAGACCTCTCCTGTCTATATAGGGAGGCATAGGGTTCCTCTTCGCCATCTATCCTCAGATAGGAGAAACTCTTGGTAGCAATATCATACACCACTGTAATCCCTTATAGGTATCCCTCCATTATGAATAATCAAAACAAGCAGTACATAGGGTATTACTCTCCGGAGGCCCGAACCTGGATAAACCCCTCGTGTGACCTTCGATCCATGACTTCCAGCTGCGCTTGGACCCGGTCGAGGGATCTGACGTAAATCTGCTCCGTCACCTTCGTCGAGGAGCCGGCCACCGATGAGGATGACGTCTCTGGAGTTTGAGGGCAGCATCGATACGAACCTCCGGATCCCGTTCCGGAGCCGCCGCCTGCCGACGCCGAGGCCTACGACTTTCCCATTGTCGGAATTGTGGAGGAAAAGGGGAGGTAAGGATGAGGACGTGCAGAGCGAATGTGGCATCGGTCCGGACGCCCTCAAGGTCCCCCAATTTGTTTGTGGTTTGCGGGAAAAAATATGTCCAGACTGTCGAATGAACCGATATACGATCGCGTTGGATGGTAAAACAAGTCTACCCGCAAAAAAAAAGGTAAAACAAGTCTGGTCCACACATTCACACGCGATTTGAGGGTCGGCATTGAAGATGGGTATGCCTTCGAGGGTGGAAATGTATATCTGCATTTTCCCCCCTCCATTTCATAGACCGCTGTGAACCTGTGACTTCGCGGTGCGCCGTCCAGAACGCAGTCCAAATACATTGACTTTTTATTTCCATCGCTGTCTCCCACGCTCTTCCCCCAAAAGTAGAGTTTACTAGCAGTGTGACGTACGCTTCCCCCTCGCGCACGGAGCATCATCGGCAGGAGCATTCATTCAGGCAAGCGGACAATCACCGCGACAGACGACGAGCAGCAGCACACCCATAAACCAGAAGCGGCCGTCCAAGCCAAGGCGCCCACAGGACGACACCAAGAACTCGGTGCCACCTTCCAATCGCCCGAGTCCCCTCCTCCGGCCACCGAATCGGGCTCGCCGATCTCTCGAGCTCCCCGGCCGCCCCCTCCCGCGGCGGCGCGCAATGGGGGCCGCCGCCGAGGACGCCGTCAGGCAGCTCGGCATCCTCATGGATCAAGGTGCGTGCGTCTACTCTCGCCTGCATCTCTGCTCCGGCTTGAGTTCTTTCCGCGATTGTTGCGGCGCCCTGACGTGATCTGGTTCTTTGCTTGCAGTGGACGCGCCGCTGAGGAGGACGTTCCAGGTACGGATCTGGGCTGCGTGCACCCGTGGCCAAAGCTTGGATCTTGCTACTCATTCTTGTAGATTCTCTTAGCTCCTGTCACTGGATCATGGCGTAGATTAGCCCTGCAGATTTGATCTGATTCAGTGCGGGGGGAGTGAGCTAGTCCGCGTATATTCTTCTAAAGCTTGGGATGTCCTAAATCTTTTACTTCAAAATGGGCTATGTCTGACCCTCTCTTGGCTAATGCCACATGCTAGAGGTATGATCTTGTCAGTCATGAGTTGTCAGGTGGACGGTGTGCTTGGAGGGTGGTGCTTGATCCATCATCCATAACCGAATACGCGGCAAGTGAAGGTGGTGCACTTCCTATGGGTTGGTGAGGCGAGGGTATAGTGGCACTTTAGCTGTCTAGTGTACCGACGTTGCATGTTCGATGACGTCCAATTACGATTGGACGGGTTGGCGTTCGTTGGTGGCCTTGTAGATCATCCTGTTTTATGCAGCCGATGGATGGTGGCGTTTTGCTGTCTCAGGTCTACTAAGTGAGCTGAGTTAATGTGGATATACTCGCGAAAACATCATGCTGTTTGCCATCTTATTAGGTCCGCAGTCACCTATCGTATACGACGTTTCGACTCCTGTGGCATTATTCCCTTTTTGACCTCAGATGTTCACCGAACTTGTATCCTAAATCTGGACGCATGCACGTTAACAGTAGAGGCGGGACATTTCAATATGTCTGTCTGCTACCATTTAATTAAATGTCTCCAAAATTAAGAGGAAACATGTTACGCGTACGCTAAATCTTAAAGGTAAGCAATGCCAACTTATTTGAAGCGTAATTGTTAGTTAGTGTAGTGAAATTGGGATGGCAACCCTGCATTGGAATTCTGAACTCATCAAAAGTGCAGAATCGGTTCAATTTGTTGCGGCACCTATTGATGTGCCGAATTCAACTGAACAATGTCTGATTCTGACCAATCCTGGCCACTTTGTTATTTACCCTAGTAATTTAACATTTTTTTGGAAAATATTGTTTAACACTAGTTATTTTCCAACGAAGTGGAATATCCATACATAATTGGCCCTGCAAGAACATATACTGTTACTTTTGGTAGTACATGTAACTAATACACCAGTAATTGGTATAATCAGAAAAGGTGATATAGATATTACGATTTGCCTTTGTATTTTCTTTCTTTTGTTCATTGAAGGCTCATCAAACGTTAATAAATTTGAGTGGCCAAATAAACCAACCTTGAGTTGTATTCCTTTTTTGTAGCCCTTTCTAGCTACTGTTGTTACAAGAAAATAGCTACCACTAGTGAGAAATCACTAAATGACCACTTCTATCTCTATCTGGAAGGTTTAATTCTAGCCTTAGATTTCTATGATTTCATTGGTGGACTCCAATCACAAATGACTGTCAATATGTTATGTAACAGTAAATAATATTTTGGTTCATAGTAGAATTATTTTGGAAGTTTCTTATTAGTTTCATAAACCATAATCAGATGAATCGCAGATCAGAATTTCATGCATCTGCAGCTATTTAAATACTTGGAATAAATCACTTTTATCAGTGGCTGCGGAGGTTTGTTTCTCATCTATGCAAGTTTCAAGTAATTGCAGAGACACTTCCGAGACCCCTTCAGCCCTGCAGTACAGTATAATAAATGCCATAACCAACAATTCTCCCTTTTTTTTTGAAACAGAGGCAAAAGATTTGCCTCATTCATTTATAGAGAAGGAGTTCCAATTCATAGTACATCTTAGCGGCTGAACAACATAGCCCATCAAAGAAAATTACATAAGGTTATTACTCTCGTGGTATGATCCTACTCAAGTGCTTCGCTCCCGCTCCAAAATTAAAAGTAATACAGCTAACAGGTGCCACTCTCTGATTATGCACCTATATGCCTCATTAAGAAAATATACACACACATCTCTAACTTAAAGAAAAGTTAATCTCTAATCTTGGATTCTTCACTAGGATATTATTTGATGTAATATAATTGATTGTCTATTTGTCTTAAAATGATTATCGCTCTTGAATGAAAGGAAAAAATGCAAACATATCTTGTTTATTTCAGAATGTGCACCAAGGCCACCCTAGAGAAACAATGTTGCGCTTTCTCAAGGCTAGAGAATGGAACGTTTCCAAGGCTCATAAAATGGTAATCTTTCACATATTTTCTCATCCAATTAAGGAACATATAAATTATAATCTTAAGGTTATTAACTGCTTAATTCGGTTTGAATATTGTTTCTGCAGCTTGTAGATTCTTTGAACTGGAGGATTGAAAATGAAATAGATAGTGTATTGGAGGTGAGTAATCCTTCTGGGTTATAATAATAATCCTGTTAGGTACTCAGATCTTACTAGCATGACAGAATCTCTTATCCGTATACAATTTCAAGCTCTTGTTGTTAATATCTTATTTCATGTATTCTGTTAATCACTAATCGCTGTCTACATTGGACATGTACAGAGACCTATACTCCCAGTAGATTTATACAGATCGATACGTGATTCACAACTTGTTGGACTCTCAGGATACACCAAGGAGGTATAGCTATCTACTAACACTAGTAATTTTCTTATCCTGAATAATTGACCATGATTTAACTACTTGTTTCCATGCATGTTTATGTGCAAGAAAATGGTCACACCCTTTTAGCTGTTAGTGTTCTAGGTCATGTCTACCGGTTAATCAAATTATTTTATTGTCAAATCAACGGACACTACTGAACAAAGTTGGCAGAATTGAAGAGGTTAATGTTTATTTTTGTTGGTCTGTAATCTTCCATAGAATGCTGTCCCAGTCTGAGCTGCAAAGTTGTGGGCTGTGACGGACCTTCTAGCCAGGAAGAGCCCAAGGGACTGTTAGTGTTTAGCAAAATATGACATAAGCTTAGGTACGGTAAGTTAAGAAATGAAGCATGTCGCTTTAGGATATCTCTTGCTTAAAGCTGTGATTATTGCTCTTGGTCTTAATATTCCTTTATTATTATTAAGACATGTTGGAGGTTAGGGCATGCTCCTCACTTATGGCCGTGTCATTGGCTGTTCCCACTAAATGTGTCATCCTGTAGGGCAACATCGGATAATGTTCTTTGGCTTCTTGTAACACACCATCAAAGAGTTATTGGCCCTTACATGGAATGGGTCTGAAATTTCACAAATTGGTTATATTGTTGCTTGCTTAGTGTTACTCAAGTCTCTGCCCATCAATGTTTTTTTGAGGTAGCCCACCAAAAAATACTGGAAGGCTGGTAGCGTGGTTGTTAATTAACCCAGCTAAATGCTCGTGTGTTGCTACGGATGTTATTATATATTATCAATTGTTTAAACGCTTGTTCCACCATAGTCCTTGAGCTCGTATAAATAGTTTATCTCAAAATATAAGCCCAATCAACCATATGTACTGCATCTAGTGGATGTGAACTGCGGCAATTTTAAGTAAATGAACAGCCACAAATTTAGATCTTTATAATAGTAAAGAAAAGATTTAGTTGAATTTTAGAGATTTTTTAATGTTAGACTCCTAATAATGTGTTTTGATTTTTTCGTCTTGTTGGCAGGGTCTTCCAGTTTTTGGCATTGGTGTTGGTCAGAGCACATACGACAAAGCTTCGGTACTTTCTCAGATGCTTACTATTTGTTAAGTAGGTTATGGCAAAAACTATGCAACTTAATAGGTTTCACCTTCCGTTGTGTAGACTAGATACTACTCCCTACGTCCCATAATATAAGAGCATTTCTTACACTAATGTAGTGTAAAAATGCTCTTATATTAGGGGACGGAGGGAGTACCTTTTAGAGGTTGATGTAACATAGGTATATTTGTCGGGTATTAAATTTATATGATCCCTGTTTAGTGATTGACATAGTTATATTTTACTGCCAATATCTTGTTATTGAAGTAACAGGTAGTACTACCTCTTTTATGGGATCAACTAATCAACCAACTTACGCTAGTTCTGGGGGTACCTTTTTCCCCACTTTCTCAAATAAAGTTGATCTGTTTCCCTTTCAGGTGCATTACTATGTGCAATCTCATATTCAGATCAACGAATACCGTGATCGCATAATTTTGGTAAGTGTCGAGCTAAATGCTCAAATCTTAATTTTTATGTTAACACATATCCTTCTTCTTATGTTTGTTCACATCACACTTAGCCCATGTTGACGGAAAAGTTTGGACGCCCCATCACCAGTTGCGTTAAAGTTCTCGACATGACTGGTTTAAAGTTATCAGCACTGAGCCAAATGAAGGTACATATATAGTCTTCTCATAATGTTTTTTTTCTGTGAGCAAGTATGACTGGTTTATGTATGGACTTAAACACTGCTGAAATAAGCATGTCTTGATACATCAAGGGATATGACCACACTGGTACTCAGGTTTACCTTAGCACGTTAAAATTATCTTACATCTTGGATGTTTACTTGTCCACCGTAGAGGTCAACATAGTTTAGGATAAAAAAACTAACATAAATGTTAATACTAATATTACAAGACTTGTTTGTTGTTTTTGTGCCATAATGTTTAATTTTTCTGCTAAAATTGTAGAGTGCTCATTACCTGTGTTGCTTATGTGTTCTCGTGAGATAGTGTGACATTTTTTCTGTTGTTTGGATTACAGATGCTGAGTTCAATATCAACTGTTGATGATCTGAACTACCCTGAAAAGTCAGAGACATATTACATAGTTAATGTTCCATATATATTCTCTGCATGCTGGAAGGTACAATGAATTTTCCATCAAAAGTCCGTCCTCAGATTGTATCAGCAAATTTTGTAGTGAAAGCTAACTGTCATTTCATTTGAGCATACTGGTAGGTTGTGAAGCCCCTATTGCAGGAGAGGACAAAAAAGAAGGTTAAAGTTTTGAGTGGTTGTGGGAGAGATGAACTTCTAAAGGTAATTTTTTAGTTATTATTTTGTTACTCTCTCGTATTGTTGTCTTTTGCATAGATTCTTAACCGTTGAGTAATATTACTACTACTACTACTACTGCAAATATAGGTACTCCAATATGGTGGTGGAGAACAAAACATTACCTATGTGTAGCATTTATTTTGTCTGACATCCAAAGTAAATGACATGCCCCCTTGCTCAAATGTGCAGATTATGGACTACTCAGCTCTGCCCCATTTCTGCCGACGAGAGGGATCAGGCGCATCCAAGCATTCATCTTCCGACGTCGTCGACGATTGCTTCTCCCCTGACCATCCTTTCCACAAAGAGCTCTACGAGCTCACCAACCAGCAATCATCGCACAGGGAGCTCCTCAAGATGGGATCATTGCATGTGAGCATCCCGGAGCCTGACCCAGACGACGCCAAGATCGTGGAGGTCATCCAGGCCGAGTTCCACAAGATGGGGGAGCAGAATGGATCGACCAACGGCCACAAGGTCTGATGCCGCGCCACCAAAGATGGCCGTACCTTGACCAATGCGAGCGACCTCCAATGAAACCGATGAATTTACTTGTCCATGTTGGTTGGATCCCCCCGATCGCCCGAGGGGAATATAGTAGCGAAGGCCTGGGCGTCTCCTCCATGATGCGCCGGCTTGGGTCATAGCTGGAAGAGATGAACATGAACCGGACAGTGTATATCCGTTAGCATAGAACCTGCATATGTTAAACCGGTACTATAACAAGATCCATGGATGATGGATGTTTATTATAACAACTTGTAAGCTTCAGCAGAGTTTTGCAAACATGGGGTGGGGGGATGAGTAGGGTTAGGATATAGGATGGGGCCTAGCAAGAAGCAGTGGCGGAGCAACGCCGTGGTGGGCTCACGTCCGGTTCTGAGCCCGCTTGCTCTCCGGCGTGTACCTGACCAGCAGCCCCGTCCGGCGGCGACGGTCTCTGCAGATGGCTCCGCCCGCGTCGTCGGCGATATGCGTTGGAGCGCGGGGCGATTGGCATGGACGGGAACGTATGCGTGCGTGGCAAAGGGGAAAACCGCTTTGGCAGCAACAAACGCGTGATGTCCGTCCAGATGTAACCATCTTTGCTGATCCCCCCCCCACCGTCCCGGTATAGTAGGCGTTT
>LR738714.1:116491695-116506609 GCA_902687465.1 Secale cereale | reverse complement strand
TAGCTCTGCCCGTTTTTCTCCCCGAAGCCGGAGACCGAGGAGGAAGCCAAGCCATGGCCACGCCGCCGATATCTTCTTCTTTCAAACCAGCCGTCCGAAACGATGGCTCTATTCGATCTGAATCAACCCATCCACTGGGAGTGTGTAAGGAGATACAAGAGTACGGACGAGCCGATGGCGCCGGCCATAGAGGAGATAGGGCTGACGGAGACTTTGCCAGCCACGGAGGCACTCGCTCGGACATCCACGGCTACCACGCAGGGGGCGGTGGAGGAGTTAACTCGGACGCCGGCGGCAATGGTGGAGGTGGCGGAGGGGATGTGGGCAGCAGCGGCCGAGGCTTCGCCTTGAGTAACTTGTTCATGTTCTTTCAGTATATAGTTCACACTTTCAGTAATGGTTTGTGCACTACTGTTTAGTTGTGCATGCCACATATGTCCATCTCCTTCATGATTTCTTAGCTTCAAATAGATTTTCTTCGCAAAATCATGAGTTCAGTTTGTATTTGTTTGTCTATGTCGTACAACGTACTTTGAATGGTGCAATTGGCGTAAAATCATGAGTTCGGTTTGTATTTGTTTGTCTATTCTTAGTGTAGTATTTTATGCTCCATGATCTCGGCTCATACTCAGATAGTTGCACTTCTATTGTTCACATCATTTATGCTCCATGCATGATGCTACTGCTGTATACAACATTTCTGAATATGATTTATAGTAGGATTAGTTTTTCTCCACTTATTGATGCATAGTTAATTGCATACTATGGGAGCATATGCGTAGCGCATTTGATTTTGTATACCCAAATAATCTGTATTGCTGTTGTTCACAACATGTCTCAATTAATATGAACTGTACTAGAATTACTTTTGGTATATGATGCCTACAATTGTAATCTAGCTAGTGCTTCCATTTTGTTTACAGACCAGATTGCTAACAGAAAGCACATATACAACATGCTTTTACAGAGGAATGGCGGTGGCAATATGAAGTGTGGAGTCAGTAGAGCCGTGTCGGACGAAATGCTGGTACCTGTGAGGGGCCGTGCAGCGCATATGGATGATCGGGTGCCGCGGTGGTGGAATACATGCCGTGGTGAGCACGAAACCTAAGAACTGCGGCCGTAGGCGGGTGGAACTTGACCCTAACGCTTTACGGGGGTTGCCCTTGCATGGACGCATGACGATTTGGGAGCTAGCCGAGGCTTTGGGTATGAAGAAGAGCACTCTGTTCCGGCGGCTGAAAGAAGGTAAACTGAGGCGCCACGGTGAATGATCTCATGCCTGCTTTGAGGGATGATTGCAAAAATGTCCCATGTTTGTTTCTGCCTGTCCATGCTAGAGGCCGCAAGCATTCCTGAGAATTCATGACTAATACCAGTATATATATGCTTTACTTGGCATCACATCGCTTGACGATGTTATTACTGTATCAGACGGGGCATTAAAGCTTCGTTTATGGTTTCAGTCTTTGAGATGTTCATTTGAGTACCTTGTTGGTTTTGATGAGAGTAATCGAAGAAAAACATGTCACCGGGGTGGTTAAGGTACGTCTTTGGGCTAGAGCTTAGCTTTCTTGACAGGAGCTCGAGGTTTCCTTTTATTTTTTGCGGGAAAATTGGAAGCTTTATTGATTATTGAATAGTTTTACAATCCATAGCCAAAAGACTTTGGAGACTCTCAGGTGCATCCTGTAAGGCTGTAACCACAGATCGATACGATGCTCTGAGCGCGACAATTTGGCTAGAAAACCTGCAACACTATTCTGACACTAGCTGGCCAACTCTTGATTTATCCCGTCCCTGAGCCTTCACCAGTTTTATCAGGTTTGAGCAATCAGTTTGCAAGACGAAACGCCCTGCAGCAGTCATATGTGTGTGCCATATGCACTCCTTCCATAGCAGCAAGTAGTTCAGCTTCAAGGGAATTATCACATCGCTGCATGTATTTGCATGCTGCTAGAATCAAATCACCTGCTGAATCTTTAATAATCATGCCTACACCTGCATCCTTCTCCTTGGCATTGAAGGTGCCATCCACTGTAATAGCAAGGCATCCCTCCGCCGGCGTCGGCCACGGAGTATGGGCAGCGCCCTTCTGTTTGTGTGCTAACTGAACATAGTCCCCATTAGCAGCTCATTTTCCTATAATGGGGTCACGGCCATCGTTCGTCTGAAGCTGCAACAACGAACCCATATAGCTGACCAGGTAACCCCTCGTTACATTCACCAATGATACTGGTTTTTCATGGTGTTGATCATTCCTCAGTCTTCAATTCCTCCAGATTAACATGATAACATTCTTCCTTTCCGTGTCATTTGTTCGGGCCAGAAGATCAAGCAGCCACTCTGGTCCAGAACTGACAAGTTCTTCCCGGTCCGGTAGTTCCCACTCCTCTTGAGGTTTCCGTGACCGCTCGAAAGCATTATCACCTTTGTAAGCATCGTCTCTGGAAGGAACATGTAATGAAACAATCGGTTTTGGAAACGATCCTCTTAAGCAATGGAGGGAGTAGCGTAGTACGATATAGGTATAATTTCGGTTCACGTCTTCTCTTCTAGCGATCACATATATTAAGGCTTCTTGTGCGATAGAAAACAAGGAGCGCATCTGGTGTAGTGGTATCATAGTACCCTCCCACGGTACTGACCAGGGTTCGATTCCCTGGATGCGCAGCTCTTTTAATTTTTGCATTTCCCCCCTCCACTATACAATTTAACAATTTTTTCATCTTCCGATTTGCTTCGAGTGCACAACAAGATTCCTCGCTACATTGTTTCCCACCTTGCCACAAAGTGACAAACTATTTTTTTTTCTTTTTGCGAAAACACTGATGAGAAACTTATCAAATGAAGAATGGTTGTCTCACCTTTTGGCAAAATTCTTTGCTTATGAAGGTTAATATATGTATCAAGTTATTGGTATCAAGAATAGCCGCTATGTAACAACATCATGTCAAGAACCTGTACAGGTATCTAGTATGTACACAACCAAATTTGAAAACAGACAAACAACGTAGAAGCGAACCTTAGCATCACGTCGTTTTGCGGCACTTATACTATGAGGAAGTTTGTCCAAACCCACGACTCCGAAAAGAATACAGAAAGGAAGGCTCGGCTCTGATGACATCGGCAATGACCTCCAAGTGAAGATGTCGATGATGTAGTCGCAAGGATCGGCTTTGATGATGTCCGCAATGACCTCCAAGTGAAGATGTCGGTGATGCAGTCACAATGCTCGACTCTGATGACATCGGCAATGACCTCCATAGATCGGCAATGACCTCGATGATGTTCCGGCACCACCGAGATAGCAGCCATGCATGTGTGAGTGGACGGTATCACCTCTGATGCAATGTCGATGTAATAAACCAGCCATCGACCCCATGACCCGAAAACTCCCGGACGCGGGGAAACATGGGGGCGTCGTGCACTAAGAGCGAAAGTGGCCCATAATGCCACGGTTCAAGCACAATTGTTGCATGACTTCCCACGGGGCGCGCTTCGAGCTGCCTGCTCGATGCTATCTGCCTCAAGGGAGCTCACATGCAGCGGGGGTGTAGGCAGGGAGCCATGCTGGCTCCCCTTCGCCGAAAGAATAGTGTGTGACGCCCGAGACCGACGTCCCAGAAGATTCCAGAAGATTCCAGATGTTCCGGGGTCTCCCGTGTGTTCTTTGTGTTTGTGTTATTTTTGCATTGCATCATGCCATCATGTCATATTTTATTTTGCATCTCAACCTAAATAAATCGTGTGGACCTTCGGTCCATTTAAATCGAGGGAAGGTGACTTCTCTTTATAACATATAAAAGTCTCTCATTATTTTAGAGAGCTATAATAAATATTCCATCCGTTGGAATTCATCGTAACACACTTGCATTAATTCCCCATGTTTATTTCACTTCAAGTTTGACTTCTATACCTTGCCTATAATTCTTTCCGTTGTTTCGAGGCTCCTCCAAAAATCTAAACTCCTTTTATTTGCAAGCTAAATGTTTTAGTTTGCACTTCCTTTGTGTTGGAACTATTTTTGTTGGGTTGGTAATATCCCGTAAAGCCTTATAAAAATGTTCCATATTTTTATTTTCCGTTCTTTGCCTCTTTTCTTTTTATTTTGCTCTCTCTCTCTTTTATTTCTGTTTAAGAAATAATAAGAAGAGCAGATTCCAGCCATCTGGGCCTCCTCCTTTTAGCCAGGCCCATCTCTCTCTCTCCAGCCGCAGCCACCCTTCTGGCCAGGCCGCCGGCCTTCATGCCCATTCCCCTTGGCCCAAACCCCTTCCTAACCCTAGCGACAGCCGATCCCAGCGCTCCCTCCCTTTCTTCCCGCACAGCCGCCGCCAGGAGGTCGAACTCCCGTTTCCTTCCCCCGTTCGCTCGATCTTCTTTCCCCGCTCGAGCCTCCCGTCGCGCCCGCTCTTCCTTCCCCTCGCCTCCGTCCTGGCACCCGAAGCGCATCGCCAGGCGCTTGCCTCGCCGCTTCTCCCGAGCGCCCAAGCACCTGCGGCTCCCTCCTCTCCAGGCTCCTGCGACCGGGCCCCTCGCCTCCTTCCCCGTCGATCTCCACGGCCAGACCGAGCCGCAGCGCCGTCGTTCCTCCTGCTGCGCGCCCCGCCGCCGTCGGGCCAGGGCCGGCCCCGCCTGGATCGTCCCCGACGCCCTCCGTCGCCTGGCCCCGAGCTCCGGCCTCCCTCCGTTCCCGAGAGTCCCGCGGCCTACCCCCTCGTCCCTCTTCTCGCCAGGGCCGGCTAGGAGGTGCCCTCCTCTCCAGCCGGCGACCACCTCTCCCAGCGCCTCCAGTCAAGGCTGAGCGCCGTGGCCTCCCTTGCCGCTGCGCCCGTCCCCGACGCCACGGCCGGCCGGATCCGTGCACCACGGTGCTCCTCTTCTGCCTCCGTGCGCCGCCCCGGCCCTGTCCAGCAGCCCGGCCGCCCCAAGCCCCTCCGAGGAGCTGCTGCAACCTCGTCGCCGTGCTGCCCTTGTTTTGCTGCTGTAGTTTTTTTTTGTGTTGTTTGGTTGCTGGTGTTGACCTTGACAGAGAACGGAAACGTCTACCGCCAAAGACCGACGACTTGAACATCTACGGAACAAGTACCACTACATCCGTGTACGACTACGTGAACGAGTACCACGACGCCGTCGAACGCCAAGTACCTCTACATGACCGACAAGTACCACGACGACCCGAACTACTACCATCGCGTGTACCACTACCGTCGCCCGGAAAAGACGGATGCGCCAAGTACATCTACGGCCCGAACGACTACCGACGCCGAGTACCACTACTTCCTCTACCGTCACCGCGAGTACCACTACCGTCGCCCGGAAACGAGGAATTCGCCAAGTACCACGACACCCCGTGAACGACTACTTCCTCTCCGTTAACGTGTTCCCCGACTCGCGGAACGACTTCTTCCACTACGACTCGAACCGCCCCGAAACGCACGCTTCGAAGGTATAACCGCCGACCCCGAGACGTGAACCGTGAGATGCATGCTTGCTTGTGTTGTATGAATGTCTCCCGTGTGTGCTTCGTGCCCGTTCCACCTTTTGTCATGTTCCTCGGTTGCCTCGCCACCGACTCGTGGGAACCCGGCAACGGGATCACCCCATCATCTTGTTCAACTCGTTCACTCCACCTTTTGTTTTGCACCGGTCCCTCACCGAGTTACCGGTACCGATATGTTGCGTTGCATCAGTTCGGATCGTTGCCGTGGCACCCTTCTTCCACCACGGTGACAAATGTTTCATATCTTGTTAATGTCAACCTTCTAATAAAATTGCATAAACTTGATCATGTCATCCGCATCATGTTAACAACATTAATATGTGTTAATTGTTGTTTGCTTTATAATTATTAAACATGCTTATGGGGATTTTCCGGATATGTTGTTGTTATTTCCGGCCTCATTTAAAATGTCTTAATAGTGTAGTTTCTTTATGCTTCACATCTTGCCATGTTAAAAACATTTAATCTTGTCTTGTTAATAATGAGAGTCAACTAAATAACTAAGGTGGTGTTTTGTCAATATGCAACTCGTTGCATATTGAGCTCCACTTAACTTGTAGTATTTGTTTGTGCACTTTGCCATGCCATGCATAATTAAACCGGACATGCATCATGCTTGCTTGTGCATCGTATGCCATGTTTATGGTTGTGTGTTTACCGTGTTGTTTCTTTCTTTCCGGTTGCTTCTCTTGTTAGCTTCGGTTTCGTTCCGGAGTTGTGAGGTTTCTCTCGACTGTTGCTCCGTCTACTTCTTGGATCCGTTCTTCTCCCTTGTGGAATCCCAGGCAAGATGACCGAACCCGGATACCATTACTATCTTTGCCTATTGCTAGTAGTTCCGCTCTATAGTTTTGCCTCGATGCCCATGTCTTTCTTGTCAGCCTCCTACTTGTAACCAATTGCCATGTTTAACCACCCTACCTACGCAAACCGTTGCTTGGCTAAGTACGCTTCGCTCAGCCCTTCTTATAGCATTGCTAGTTGCAGGTGAAGATTGAAGATGCTTGCTTCATGTTGAAGTTTGGTTGGGTTATATCACACTATATAAATGCTTAAAAATGAAATCATCTATATACTGGCAGGGTGGAAGGCTAAGCCTTTTGCTTGGTGTTTTGTTCCACTCATGCCGTTAGGAACCGTATAAACCGGTGTTATGTTCCTTGATTATGCGTTCCTAACACGGTTGGGGTGTATGGGACCCCCTTGATAAACCGCTAAGTGCTAAGTCTTTTCCAGCAAGTCCCAACATTGGTACTATTTGCCTCATAATAACAACTTAATTAAATAATTAAATTTTGCATAGGGGGTCGCTCCCTCGAGGATCCTTTATTTCTACATAGCAGGGGGGGGCCAGTGCCGATGGTGTTGGTCCCAAACGGGGAGCCTGCGGGGCCGCCTTGGGGCAACCCGAGGTATCTGGTATACCCGTAGCTTCGCCCATCCGGTCGTGTCCTGAGACTTAGATACGCGCGGCTACTATCAGGGTGTCGACACGCCGGGAGGATTTGCTGGATTAGCCTTACCTTAGTTCGGTTTAACTTGAGCACGGGATTCCGAGAATACTTGGGTCTTCCCACCTATGGAGTTGCGACTTCGCGGATCGTGGGCTTGTGATGGGCCAAGTTGGAACACCCCTGCAGGGTTTGAACTTTCGAAAGCCGTGCCCGCGGTTATGTGGCAGATGGGAGCTTGTTAATTCCGGTTGTAGATAACTTGACACAATTTTTTCAATACACTACCAGCGTGTGTACCGTGACTGTCAATTTCCGAATAGGGATTCGGGAGTTGAACACGGTGGGGTTATGTTTGACCGGCTTTAGCTAGGATCACTTCGTGATCATCTTTCGACCGATGCTCTTCTCTTCTCGCTCTCTATTACGTAAGTTAGTGCTAGTTGCTGCTGCAGACTCTTGTTTGTTCCTTCACCTCTCGTTCTTTCTTCAGCCTTGTCCTCACCCAAGGCTTAAATAGTCGTGTTACCCGGGAACGGGATTGCTGAGTCCTCTGTGGCTCACAGTTACTTCACCACACCAGATGCAGGATCAGCCGAGTTCGATGCAGGAGCTGGTTCAGGGCTTCACCAGGAGCTCGTTGAAGAGTGTGGCCGTTTGCTTGTGACGTTTCGATAGTCAGTAGTGGTTTCTACTAGGATTCGATCCTGACCTGTGGCTTTATGTTGTTTTGGTATCGTCTTTTGGATCTTCACCCGTAGTCGGGTTGTGATGTTTTGAATGATGTATTGCTTATGTAATGTATTGCGTGAAGTGGCGAGTTTAAGCCAACTATCTCCTTGTGCATTTTAATCCCTCTTTTACATGAGTCGTGCAAAGATACCAAACTTGAGATCATTCTAGGATGGATTTATGCCTTTAAGTCGTGCCTCGACACGTAGGAGGTATAACTCCATCCTGGGCATTACAAGTTGGTATTCAGAGCCTTCTCCGACCTAGAAGCCCCCACTGTTTGATCGAACCGTTGACGGTTGAGTCTAGGCACACACTGAAAAATGTTTTGAGTCCTATATTATATCGGAGAGTAGGATTTCTTTGCTTCTCATCCCCTTTCTTTCTGGTGAGGACTCCTGACGTCTACTCTTACCTCTTCTACTTTAAAAAATTGCACCAAATTTTTTTAGGATCCCGCGAGTATTCTGGGATTGTTTCGATGTTCTTGTGACAAGGATATTGTTCTCGATGCCTCCTGTTACCGAGGAGTTGAGCTTCGGGGTATCATTGACACAAGCATATCGCGACAGTACTAAATACTTAAGACGGCCGACATCGAAAATCTCTCCTATACGGCCAGTGGCAAGATAACCCCGACATCACCCAGTACTGGGGAGGTAGTTCGAGAGTATTGCCATAGCTTGTTATAGTGGATGCTTTTCGAAGGTCCGAGGTAAACAGTTTCCGAGAAAGACTGGTTATGTGTTGAAGGATGGATACACCTGGATGTAGGTTTAGAGTTGATTGCGCGGTGCTTCCCGTGTATCCCCAACACCTGATTGCATAACTGGGAACTTTCGGAAATTTATAGGTGGGTTTATCCAGTAAATCGTAGGCATTCTTCCAACGAATGCAGGCTAGTGAGTTTGGGGTTCTACATTGAGTGAAGTGGTTTTATGGACTTGTTCTGATCGGGAGTTGCATCTTAAAGGATCCTTGGCTATGCTGATCCGGGGATTGCAAAACCCTTTTGTAACACGTTCCATGAGCTTTCAGCACGAAGATGTCGAACGAAGCTTCTATCTTGTATTTGTTCTATCTGATCCTTGTTCCTTTTTATTTTCCTTTTGTTCTCCTAAGTGGCTTCTCGTCTAGTTGATGTACCTGCAGAATTCATTCGTTCAATTCTTTGCTCGGATGATATTGTGAAGATTAGGCTGCTACACATCTATCCTTTGTTTCGTTTTGATTCTGGTATTTGAGTTGCTTCGATGTCAAATGTTGATTCCATACCTTTCTTAATCGGTATTCTCATATTTCTATGGGAGTGCAGTCCCACACTCTTCTTATTTCATAATTGGATTTCTTGGGGCAACACACCTTTTGTTAACTTCACCTATTTGACGAAACCTTACGGTTAAGTCATACATACATTCTTAACTTAGCCAACACAAGAGCATGTTGTAATAATAACACAAGCGTCACAACAACTCACCTCGAAACTCTGTTGAGTTCCATACATCATGAGAGCTCATTATCGCACAAGCCTCTAAGATGACCATTCACACACATTTTAAATTACACAAAAATTGTTGAGTCTCAACATTAAGTGTTGCAATATGCATTTTTTTCTCAACTTAGCTGATGCATATGAACAAAGATCTAATGAAGTTATCCTTCAGATTCATGTTCATACGCTCCAGTTCCCCGATGATCACTTTATTTGAAAAATGGAAAGCATATCCAATATCTTGATAATAATCATTTCAGTTCTAAACCACAACACCGTTGGGTTGAAGATGGAAAACAACTTAATGAATTGTGACAAATGATTATAAACAACGATAGTCAGAAATACAACTATGAGCCACATGATACTAACAAATTTGCCACTTGAGTGAAGTGTGACATATGATTATAAATGATGTTGGTCATATATATAATGAACATGTTACATCATGATGGTCATTGGACTAGCAAGCTTCACTTTAGCATTCATGTGTGCTTCATAATGCTCATAAGGGATTAAGTACACATTATATATAACATGATAAAAGGAGTAATTTCTATTCATTCTTCTAAATAAGACTTGTTGCATCTTAAATAGAGAACCGACATTAGTATGTGCTTTTCATACATTCTCTAACCAAGAATTCTCGTTGGTTCCATCTTTAATTAGAGAATTAACATACATATTTGGATCTAAGTAGGAGAAGTGAACGTGATATCTCATATTAAATGAGACTTCCATTCCCCCCTCCAAATGTGGTCCAAAACCACAATTTTGACGAGGTCTAATTAACTACACTTCTCTTACATCTTTAATTGTAACATAGCATATAATATTTACAAATGATTCATTTAGTGAAAAACATAACTCGTCTCACCATAAGGTGGGACTGTCATTACATAATTGGAGTTGACTTAACAACATACAAAATCATGTCATCTATTTGAGAGTCAAAACTTAAGGTTCTCCAATAACTAGGAGCATGAACAAATATCATCAATAAGATAAAGAATTAATCCATCTCTAAATGCTAGTGGAATAAATCCAATAGTTTTGACTTCAACCTCCTCTCCATTAGTAATGTGCATGATGGCACATGCAACTTATGAGGCAACTCCCAATGCGTATCTTAACATTAGAATTAAATCCTTCAACATTAGTGGTTGAAAGAACATGCGGTGCCCCCATGTTTGGTTTTGGTAATTGATGACAATCTTTATGGACTAATGGTTGCCTTGAGTTATATTTGAAGGGTTTGTCCATAGGCTTTTCTTGGAGTTCATTTGTTGGTTTCAAGGAGAGTTTGTGATGACCAAGGTGCTATTAAGGAATTATCCAAAGATTGGTCTTGTGAGTGTTGAGCTTATTGCAAGCATGTCTTGAAGAAGAAGTGTGTGTTATCATTCATGTTTACCTTCAAGACATCATCCAAATGAAGAGAGTTGGAAAGATTCAAGGTTGATCAAGACTAAGTGAAGGAGTGAATCAAGTTGATCAACACACAAAGCGTAGAAGATGTACCGAGAGGGATCAAGCAATCCTATGGTATGGTAAGCATTGTCAATCATGCTTTGTGTACTAACCCATGGTCTTCGTGAGAGTTCTTTGTGGGGTTAGGCTGCGGTGTGCAAGTTCAAGTGGAGCATCATGAAGAGATCAAGTGCTTGAAGCTTGCCGTCCATTGTCGTGACAATGGACTTGTGAAGATATGCCGAAGAGTGGCTCACCCATAAAGGAGTATGGGGGAGCAATCTACTAGTCTTCACCGAGACAACGCAATCAAGAAAGGTGGTCCAACTTGAGGAAGTCAAGATCGTCTACATCTAGCTCAAGTGGACTTTGTGCAAAGCAAAGGTTTGCCCTTGATAGGTTTTCTATTTTACCGGTCTCGTGGTGGTAGTTGGGAGACCGGGTTATAGGATCGTTTGCCGTACTATCAAGGGGGGCTCTCAAGTTGGTAGCTTGATCGTATCGTTAGTAGAGAGCTCAAACCTTTGCATCCTTGCATCATGTTTCTTGGTTCTTGTTTGGTTCTCTTTGTGAGTTTTGGAGCTTATGGTCATCTTGATGACAAGCTCGAGTTCATCGAAAACGGAGTTCACATGCATCTTCTATGATGTTTTCGATGTTGGAGGTGATGTCGGTTCTTCTCTGATGGAGTGTTCACTCCTCTATTTCTTAGGCATACCTCCCTGCCACTTCTTAGTATAACCAGTCGCTGTTTTGATGCTACATGTCTTCCCCTATCCAACAAGCTTGAGTTTGCTCTATTCGGAGCTCATTTGCAGAAGTTATGGCAGTTTTGGTTTTATTGCATCCATCTATGTCTTTAGCTGCGATATGAAGGCGCCCAAGTGCTAAAGCCTCAGTGGTGTGCGGTAGTACCGCTCCAGGGAGCGGTAGTACCGCAGGAGCTAAGCGGTAGTACCGCTTCTAGTGAGCGGTAGTACCGCTGCCCCCAGCCCTGACGCAAACGCATGCGGTAGTAGGCGCGGATGTAATTTTTTACATCCGCCCCCATGCGGTAGTACCGCGACTCCTGTCCGGTACTACCGTGCCGGACTTTCGCCAGCTCCCATCTCAGCGGAAGTAGGCGCGGATGTAATTTATTACTTCCGCGTATTTCCAGAACTAGTTGATGCCTGCCTTACGGTAGTACCGTAAGGGAGCGCGGTAGTACCGCTCCGGCGTTTCTACCGTTCGTTGCCCTGTGCAACAGGCCCTCATCTAGTCCCTGACGCGTGAGCGGTAGTACCGCACGCCTTGCGGTAGTACCGCATGGCTTGCGGTAGTACCGCAAGTTCGGTGCGGTAGTACCGCGCCGCGCGGGCTGTGAGAGGGGATAACGGTTGGATTCTTTCCCCTCCTATAAAAGGGGGTCTTCTTCCCCAATGGACCTCATCCTTTGAGCTCGTGTTCTTCCCCCATTGTTGACCTTCTTCGAGCTTGCTATCTCTCAATCCCTCCATGGATTCTTGCTAGTTTTTGGGGGGAAAGAGAGAGGAGATCTAGATCCACATTTCCACCAATCACTTTCTCCTCTAGGTGAGGGGAACCCCTTGGATCTTGATCTTGGAGTTCTTAGTGTTCTCCTTCTTGTTCTTCCTCTCATTTCCCTCCCTAGCATTAGTTGCTTCGGTGGGATTTGGGAGAGAAGGACTTGGGCACTCCGTGTGCCCTTGCCATTGCATTTGGTGCATCGGTTTGAGTTCTCCACGGTGATACGTGGAAGTGAAGTTGAGAAGCTTATTACTCTTGGGTGCTTGGTACCCTTGAGCTTGTTCCTCTTGGGTGCTTGGGCACCCTAGACGGTTGTGGTCACCTCGGAGCCATATTCCATTGTGGTGAAGCTTCGTGGTGTCGTTGGGGAGATAGCCCCAACCTTGGTGTTCGGAGCTCAATCATTGTGGTGTAAAGCTCCGGGCAAGCGTCGGGGTCTCCAATTAGGTTGTGGAGATCGCCCCGAGCAATTTGACGGGTTCCGGTGACCGCCCCCAAGGGTTGCCAAAGTGTACGGGTTCGGTGACCGCCCCCAAGGGTTGCCATTTGTACGGGTTCGGTGACCGCCCTCAAGGGTCCCTTAGTGGAATCACGGCATCTTGCATTGTGCGAGGGCGTGAGGAGATTACGGTGGCCCTAGTGGCTTCTTGGGGAGCATTGTGCCTCCACACCGCTCCAAACGGAGATTAGCATCCGCAAGGGTGTGAACTTCGGGATACATCGTCGTCTTCGCGTGCCTCGGTTATCTCTTACCCGAGCCCTTTACTTATGCACTATACTTTGTGATAGATATATTGTTTCTTGTCATATATCTTGCTATCACCTAGTTGTTTATCTTGCTTAGCATAAGTTGTTGGTGCACATAGGTGAGCCTAGTTGTTGTAGGTTTTGTGCTTGACAAATTAACCGCTAGGTTTATTCCGCATTTGTTCAAGCCTAAACCGTAATTAATTTAAAGCGCCTATTCACCCCCCCCCTCTAGGCGACATCCACGATCTTTCAATTGGTATCAGAGCCTCGTCTCTCTTTATAGGGCTTAACCGCCTAGAGAGTAAGGATGTCGACTAGGGGTTTAGGATTCTCTGACACTCTTAGTTTCAATGGCACAAATTTTGATGTTTGGGTAATTCGCATGCTTAATCTCTTTAGGGTCATGGACCCAAATTTAGAGAGAATTGTAGATATGGGTTTTTCTCCTCCAAAGGATCCACAAAGATTATCTTTAGAGGATGAGAAAAACTCTTATCTCAATGCTCAAGCTTCTAATGTGCTTTTTGATGCTTTGAGCAATGTAGTTATATTTCAACTCATGCCGTTCCGGGATGCTCATGAGTTGTGGACAAAGCTTCAAGATAAATATGGTGTGTCCAAGAATTGTAGGAATGATTGTTCTCCCTCCACCTCCGGCCGTGTTGTGTTCTCAACTTCTTCTACTTCACCTACATGTGGTTTGCCACAAGGTAATGATATGGTGAGTAGTGTTGGTCATTGCAATGATGATAGTATGCTTATTGTGGATGATCCTTCATCACTATCTTATTGCAATGCATCTTCTTTGGACTTTAACACTTCGAGCACCCTACATGTTTCACATGCTTGTGTTGATAGTCCTTGCATATCTTGTAGAAATTGCTTGACTAAAACTCATGATGATATGCTTGCTATGTCTTGGTGCCATGATAAAAATGCATCTATTCCCTCGAATTGTTGTGCTAACAATGTAGAGGAAACCCAACACCCCATGGAACAAGATGTAGTCTTGAATGGTGCTTCAAGGGATCCTACATCATCATCTACTGCATTTTGCCTTATGGCTAAGGCTTCAAAGGTATCTCCCACTTTGAACCCCAATACATCTTGTCATGATAGTGATGATAACAATGATGATGATGTAGAAAATGATGAAGAAAATGATATTGTTGCCTCCTTAAAAATTAAGGGGGAAATGATTTTTAAAGCTCTTCATAAGAATAAAATTGCTCGTTCCAACTTCATGGAAATCATGTCTATTGCCATTGAGGGCAAGAAATATATAGAGGAGTTGGAATCTCATCTAGAGGAGCATGAGGTCACCATTGAGAAAATGGAAGGTCATGAGCGTGATTACGCTAATGAGATCGCCGACCTCTCGCAAGCTCTTGAACTTGAACAAACCACCAAGGAATCTCTTGAGGAGACTTTTGCTCTAGAACTATCTAGAATAAAGGAATCCCGTGATAGAGCTCTCGAGGTGGCTAATGATTTTGAAACTAAAAATGAGAAGCTTGAAGTTGCACATGCTAAACTCCTTGAGGATTTTGATCACCTCAAAAATGGCTCAAGGGTCATTAAGAGTGAGCTCATCAAACTCACCGAGTCTCATGCTCAACTTGAAGCTTCATATTCTAAAGAGCTTGCCAAGTTGCCTTCTCCTCTTGCTATTATTGATAATGCTTGTGCTACTAACTCTATTTCTAGTGAAGCATCTATTTTGAAGGAAAATGTTGAGCTAAGGGCTCAACTTGAGTTGCTATCTAGCAATTATGGGAGATTGGAAGAAAGTCATGTAAAGCTCACAAGCTCTCATGATGATCTTCTAGTATCCCATAATGTGCTAAAGATAGCTCATGAGGCTATGATTATCAAGGTAACATCTAGTGAGCCTCATGTGGATACTAGCACTACTTCAAGTCAAAATGCTATCTTGCCATGTGCTAGTCCTCGTAATTCATCTACTCACAATGTTAGTACATC
>LR738714.1:116480631-116491527 GCA_902687465.1 Secale cereale | reverse complement strand
TGTGATGAATTGCTCTCCTTGCCTTGTTGCTCTAACAATGAAGATTATACTTCCTCTAGTACTTTTGTTGATACTAACCATGTAGGGGAAATCAAAGAGCTCAAGGCCCAAGTCACTTCTTTGAAGAAAGACTTGGAAAATTGTCATGAAGGGAAGTCCACACTCAACAATATCTTGAGTGTGCAAAAATCCCCCAATGACAAAGGTGGACTTGGATTCAACTCCAACAAGAAGAAAATGTCCAAGATCATTAACAAGAATAAGGGCCAAGAACAACTCAAGAATTCGGCCAAGATTGTTTGCTTCAAGTGCAAAATTGAAGGGCATCATGTTAGATCTTGCCCATTGAAGAAGAAGGCCATTAGTGAAAAGCAACAAGGGAAGAGGCCACAAGTTCATTCTCATGCTCAACCGCAAGTTGGAGAAAGGCCACTTCCCAAGAAGACTCATGGTAATGCTTCTCATTTTGAGAAATCAAATGAGAAGAAAGTGAAGAGTAGATGTTGCTACCTATGCCGTGAGAAGGGTCACCTTGCTTCTTCATGCACTAGTGGTAACTTATCCAACCCAATTATTATTGACGATATCTATTCTCTTGGGAAGGATAAGGTTGGCAATGTGTTTGCCAAGTTTCTTGGCACTCAAAGTGGTGTCAAGAAAAGAACCATTTGGGTAGCCAAGCCTATTGTGACTAACCTCTTAGGACCCAACTTGGTTGGGGACCAACTAGCTTAAACTTGATCAATAGGTGTAGTTGGAGGGCTTTGGAGACTTGGCTACATTATGAAGATTTGAGGGGCCTTCATCATTCATATTGTCTCAAGCCAAGTCATTCGGATTATCTTTCTATGGTATATCCAATGTTCCTCCTTGCGGTAACTCGTGCTTAAATTGTTTACATTGAAAGTTACTTGCCCCTTAGCATGTTGTGGTTTTGTACCTTGCATGTGCTTGTATATGTTGTGCTTCCAATTTGCTTATCTTGAGAAATCAAGTATGTGTATGTTGGTTTGTACATCATGTACGCGTGTGTCGTGTGTTGAGCCTTTTTGCATCGTGTTTATATCTTAGTTGGCTCTTGTGAGAGATTAATGGAACATCCCATTTTGGGGGAGTGATGTGCTTTGTGCACCTCACAATCCTAAAAATGTGTGTACATGAGGAATACCATCTAGTTCTGATATTACAAGATTATCTAGTCTCTATGTGGTATGTCTTCTCATGAGAAAGTCAAATTCTAAATGTTCCATTAATTATCTCTTGTTGGTTCTCTTTTGCATCTTGGTAAGTTTTTCATTGGTATCACATTATGGGGGAGTAATATTCTAAGTGCATATTACAAGCCTAGAAAATGTGTAAATTTGAGATATTGTCACCTAGAGTTGATAGTATAAATTATGTTGTTCCTAGGTGGCATGTTAGCTCTACAAGTTGCATTTTGCTTGTGTTTGGTGTGAAGATGATGTTGGATATCATTGCTATCTATCACCGGGAATTATTTCCAAAATACCTCTTGTCTTTGACAATTGGTAATCATTTATGTGGTGGAAATTATTGATCATCTTTACATTGTCTTTTGGTTTTATTTGTCTTATCTCTTGCCAAGTTTGTGTCAACTCCCATTGCCTTCCGTGCCACTTGTGGATCTTGTTATTTTATTGATTTTGTCAAATGGTTTCTAGATATAGTGAAAGTGGTGATCCTACCTTGTGCATTTTGTATTCAAATGCAAATTCTCTTTAATGCACAATTCGTGGGGGAGCTATCCTATTTTCGATAGAACACTCATCTTCTGATCCATATCAAGTGTGTGTTGTTGGAAGGCAAGCCGTTTCTTTTTGGTACTTGTGCCATCATGAAACTTTGTAGATGGGTTGGTTTGTTTGGAACCATCCTCTCTTTTGGGAGTCTGATATATTTCCTTTTGCGTGTATCAATGGATATCTCATTCCTTGATGTATCTTCTAATAGATATCTTCCAAGTGATGATTTCTCCATTTGGTATCCTATTTTCACTTGGTATTTCTTTTTATTTTGTTTCGTTTCTTGAAAGTCTTGAGCATGCATATTTACTTCATGTATTTTCTTTGGCATGCTTTCTTTCTTTAACCCAATATATAGGGGAAACTCCACCTAGTCTCAATTTGGATGAGATGTGCATGAAATTCATTTTCATATATAAATGCACATATGTTTGTGGAGTTTGTCCTATGTATTGGTGTTTCTAACTCTTTGGTCCCAATGAGTTTGGGTACCATTTTGTTTGCGTTTTTGTTCTAGGAACAATTGGAGATGCATTGGATGCTCGGCTCATTCAAAAGGAAGGTGGTGTCACCATGTGCTTATTGGAGTCAAGCTAGGATGATCAATGAACTACTATCTACCTTCAATTGGTATCTACTACATCCTTCCAATGGTATCTCGGTAACAAGTATCACCATCTACTTCATGCACACATTTCTTGCACCAACCTTGTGTAGGTTGTATCATGGCATGTTAGTCATTCCTTCTAATGATACTTGTTTCCTTTCTCAAAGCATCCCAACAATGATCTCTTATTGCTATTTGTGATGTCTTTGATGCTCGTGTGGTTGGAACTCATTTATATACAATAAGAACATATCTAGCAATGTGGTATGCCTTCAAGCAAATATCTTATTGGTATATTTATGACTTCCTTGGGGATATCTTATTCATTCCTTTTTGCAACAATTTTGTGTGTACATCCTTCTTTGTGGATTGATATCATCATGATCTTCATCTACCTAGAATCTTATACACTTTTGAGAAGTTGCATATCTATTTTGATATCCCCTTCTTTCACGTCCACCTTTTTGTTCCTGTTTTATTTCTTTGGTGGCTCCGTGAAGGTGTGTGTCCCGAGTGCGGATCTTATATCGTTTCATCTAGATGCACTCTTTTGTGGTGAAGATCATTCTCTCTTGCTTGTCTTGATGAGGCTTTGCCATTTCTACTGGTATCCCTCCTCATGACAAAGCTATCATTTTTATATCTTCACCACAGGTTGTCACAAGCATAGGTTATTTATATGATTATTAGTGAGCTTGTGAACCCATTTGCTGTTTTGTGTGGGAATGATAGGCCTTGCACTGTGTATCTCATTCATTCAAGAGTATACTGATGCTTAATGTTCATCCATACATTAATCTTCTCAAGTGCTTTGCCATGACTCACACACATCATTTTGGTTGAGCCTACTCTTAAGTTGACACTTTTATATATTGCTCAACCAGTTGTTTGTTGCAAGTGCTAGGCTTTGTTTCCTTCATGCTCACTTGCACTTGGTGTGAGTGTCTATTGATCTTGGGGGAGTGATGATCCTATTTTGTGCACTTGGTATCCTAATGAAAATATTCTAAGGAGTGCATAAATTATGGGGAGCTTCACTAATGTCTTTAGAACACTCCGTTGCTATGTCATGAGGTTCTATTGATCTTGGGGGAGCGACGATCCTACTTTGTGCTCGTTGTATCCAAATACAAAACTAAATTGTGCACAAATCATGGGGAGCTTCCCTAGTTTCTATAGAACACTCCTTTGCTCCTTTCATAATATCTTTTATTCATTTGGCATGTAGGATCATTGGTCTAGTTGGGTCAATTGGTATCTTTTGATAGCTTGATTCAATTGGTATCCTTTGATTGCTTGATTGCGTGTTTTTTCTCCCTTTGTTATGCCTTTGTGGCATATCATTCTTTTGCAATCTTTGGGCCTCAATATAGTTTGTCTTCCTCCAAGTATTTACAGTTGGATATATGTATTGCCTTCCACTCTCTATGTTGAGGAATACATAATTTATGGAGGAACACAATTTATATTGACCTTCTAAGCTTTTCGCCCATTTTGGCAATCGATGCCAATGGGGGAGAAGTTTCAGAGAGTTGAGTTTTGTGAGGAAGTTTAGAGAGTTGTCTCTTCGCTCTTCTTGCTTTGGTTTGTTCCTAAGCTTTTGCATCTCATGCACATACATTATTGTTGCATGGTATTGTGATGCATAATTCCTTATATAAACTCTCTTGAAAGTGATTGTCATCAATTACCAAAATGGGGGAGATTGAAAGAACATGCGGTGCCCCCATGTTTGGTTTTGGTAATTGATGACAATCTTTATGGACTAATGGTTGCCTTGAGTTATATTTGAAGGGTTTGTCCATAGGCTTTTCTTGGAGTTCATTTGTTGGTTTCAAGGAGAGTTTGTGATGACCAAGGTGCTATTAAGGAATTATCCAAAGATTGGTCTTGTGAGTGTTGAGCTTATTGCAAGCATGTCTTGAAGAAGAAGTGTGTGTTATCATTCATGTTTACCTTCAAGACATCATCCAAATGAAGAGAGTTGGAAAGATTCAAGGTTGATCAAGACTAAGTGAAGGAGTGAATCAAGTTGATCAACACACAAAGCGTAGAAGATGTACCGAGAGGGATCAAGCAATCCTATGGTATGGTAAGCATTGTCAATCATGCTTTGTGTACTAACCCATGGTCTTCGTGAGAGTTCTTTGTGGGGTTAGGCTGCGGTGTGCAAGTTCAAGTGGAGCATCATGAAGAGATCAAGTGCTTGAAGCTTGCCGTCCATTGTCGTGACAATGGACTTGTGAAGATATGCCGAAGAGTGGCTCACCCATAAAGGAGTATGGGGGAGCAATCTACTAGTCTTCACCGAGACAACGCAATCAAGAAAGGTGGTCCAACTTGAGGAAGTCAAGATCGTCTACATCTAGCTCAAGTGGACTTTGTGCAAAGCAAAGGTTTGCCCTTGATAGGTTTTCTATTTTACCGGTCTCGTGGTGGTAGTTGGGAGACCGGGTTATAGGATCGTTTGCCGTACTATCAAGGGGGGCTCTCAAGTTGGTAGCTTGATCGTATCGTTAGTAGAGAGCTCAAACCTTTGCATCCTTGCATCATGTTTCTTGGTTCTTGTTTGGTTCTCTTTGTGAGTTTTGGAGCTTATGGTCATCTTGATGACAAGCTCGAGTTCATCGAAAACGGAGTTCACATGCATCTTCTATGATGTTTTCGATGTTGGAGGTGATGTCGGTTCTTCTCTGATGGAGTGTTCACTCCTCTATTTCTTAGGCATACCTCCCTGCCACTTCTTAGTATAACCAGTCGCTGTTTTGATGCTACACGTCTTCCCCTATCCAACAAGCTTGAGTTTGCTCTATTCGGAGCTCATTTGCAGAAGTTATGGCAGTTTTGGTTTTATTGCATCCATCTATGTCTTTAGCTGCGATATGAAGGCGCCCAAGTGCTAAAGCCTCAGTGGTGTGCGGTAGTACCGCTCCAGGGAGCGGTAGTACCGCAGGAGCTAAGCGGTAGTACCGCTTCTAGTGAGCGGTAGTAACGCTGCCCCCAGCCCTGACGCAAACGCATGCGGTAGTAGGCGCGGATGTAATTTTTTACATCCGCCCCCATGCGGTAGTACCGCGACTCCTGTCCGGTACTACCGTGCCGGACTTTCGCCAGCTCCCATCTCAGCGGAAGTAGGCGCGGATGTAATTTATTACTTCCGCGTATTTCCAGAACTAGTTGATGCCTGCCTTACGGTAGTACCGTAAGGGAGCGCGGTAGTACCGCTCCGGCGTTTCTACCGTTCGTTGCCCTGTGCAACAGGCCCTCATCTAGTCCCTGACGCGTGAGCGGTAGTACCGCACGCCTTGCGGTAGTACCGCATGGCTTGCGGTAGTACCGCAAGTTCGGTGCGGTAGTACCGCGCCGCGCGGGCTGTGAGAGGGGATAACGGTTGGATTCTTTCCCCTCCTATAAAAGGGGGTCTTCTTCCCCAATGGACCTCATCCTTTGAGCTCGTGTTCTTCCCCCATTGTTGACCTTCTTCGAGCTTGCTATCTCTCAATCCCTCCATGGATTCTTGCTAGTTTTTGGGGGGAAAGAGAGAGGAGATCTAGATCCACATTTCCACCAATCACTTTCTCCTCTAGGTGAGGGGAACCCCTTGGATCTTGATCTTGGAGTTCTTAGTGTTCTCCTTCTTGTTCTTCCTCTCATTTCCCTCCCTAGCATTAGTTGCTTCGGTGGGATTTGGGAGAGAAGGACTTGGGCACTCCGTGTGCCCTTGCCATTGCATTTGGTGCATCGGTTTGAGTTCTCCACGGTGATACGTGGAAGTGAAGTTGAGAAGCTTATTACTCTTGGGTGCTTGGTACCCTTGAGCTTGTTCCTCTTGGGTGCTTGGGCACCCTAGACGGTTGTGGTCACCTCGGAGCCATATTCCATTGTGGTGAAGCTTCGTGGTGTCGTTGGGGAGATAGCCCCAACCTTGGTGTTCGGAGCTCAATCATTGTGGTGTAAAGCTCCGGGCAAGCGTCGGGGTCTCCAATTAGGTTGTGGAGATCGCCCCGAGCAATTTGACGGGTTCCGGTGACCGCCCCCAAGGGTTGCCAAAGTGTACGGGTTCGGTGACCGCCCCCAAGGGTTGCCATTTGTACGGGTTCGGTGACCGCCCTCAAGGGTCCCTTAGTGGAATCACGGCATCTTGCATTGTGCGAGGGCGTGAGGAGATTACGGTGGCCCTAGTGGCTTCTTGGGGAGCATTGTGCCTCCACACCGCTCCAAACGGAGATTAGCATCCGCAAGGGTGTGAACTTCGGGATACATCGTCGTCTTCGCGTGCCTCGGTTATCTCTTACCCGAGCCCTTTACTTATGCACTATACTTTGTGATAGATATATTGTTTCTTGTCATATATCTTGCTATCACCTAGTTGTTTATCTTGCTTAGCATAAGTTGTTGGTGCACATAGGTGAGCCTAGTTGTTGTAGGTTTTGTGCTTGACAAATTAACCGCTAGGTTTATTCCGCATTTGTTCAAGCCTAAACCGTAATTAATTTAAAGCGCCTATTCACCCCCCCCCTCTAGGCGACATCCACGATCTTTCAGTGGTAGAAACATTGGGAGTTTCTTACACTAGACAAGGATCTCCACTCTCCACGTGGGAAAGTTATTTACATAAGGCTTGTCTATGCCAAAGACGAAGTTTGGCTTCATTAGTAACGTTCATTGCTGAAAAGGAGGAGGCAACTTTATGAACATCATAATGAAACATCAAACATAAATTAGTCATGCAATGAGATGAAATTAAAGGCATGCTTAATTATTATTCTAATCTGTATCACCGTTGGGTACAAAATAGAAAAGAACCTTACTTATTTATATATGACACATGAGAAGTAATCAACATTGGTCAAAATATCATCATATGCCATAATAACATTTGCTCACTAAATATCTAATCAAAACTTCTCGTTGGCCCCATTTTGACTAGGAAAACATAAAGTCACATAGCGACCAACAATGACATTGGCAATATTAATAACATTCATTCACATAGGGCAACCGTACGGTGCACTCCAATGTGCCATGGGACACAAGGATTCACAACATGTTTTAAACATCTTGACTTCAATTTTGACACTTGATTAACAGCGAAAATAACATTAAAATTTAGTGTCAAAAGGATCATAAAAATTCTCAATGACATACAATGAAAATGACACTAGAATTAACATAAAATGAATGACATTGTCATTGAATAAAAGTTAAAATTGACATTCACAATGAACATGGCATTAACATTACTGCCAATATTTTGTAACATTTTCCAAATGATAGAATTTGGACATCAAATTCCACGGGGATCACCAAATAATAATATTTGGTAGAAAATGTCAAGTAAATGACATGTGCTTTAGCATAATTTCATAACATCATTTAGGGTCATCATGCTTATTTCAATAATGCATATCTTAATAGAAAATATACTGACAACAACCTTAGTATTGTTCAATGAGCACACTCGCCCAACATTATTATATGCATAGTGTGGCGTGGAAAACCACACCACGCGAGCATTACCATTTCTTTTGTGAGGTGGACTTAGCCCATTAGTACTAATTATATCGTTATGAAATGTCATAAGGGTGACATCAATATAAATTTCACACTCAAATAAATTTTCCAAAATAAAATATCTAGAAAATTTAGAGTGAATCATAGGAAATCTACTCACACTACATACAATTTTATAACATTAGCATTCCATCATTAAAAAGACACTAAAAGTGACCATAAGTAAAAATGTGATAAAATGGTATCACATGACCATCACAAAAAAAACTTATCAAGAAATTTAAACGTGACTTTTTAACATATCTTCGTGCATTGTTGGTGTAAAAACATCACAATAACATTACTAACATAAATCAAATGCACCGAAACAGAAAATTGCCTAAAGCACATAATTCCGCCCTTAATAACCCACAATTTCCCAATTAATAATTGTTAACATAATTTCACATGATTTTGGGCATATAAAATTTCTCACTCTGAAAATTAGAACATTATAGCACCGCTGTCAGGCAAAAATTCAATTTATTAACAGTGCAAACCATTACCAGAAAGTACATATAAAATAGAAAAGCACTGAATAAATGAAAATAAACTAAACTTGATTTCAACCTAAACACTCAACATCCTTTTATTGTTCGGCCTAGCAGAGGGAAAAATAACTTAAAAGGGCAAACATTTCCGGTGGGCCTACGTAACTAGGGCCCATCCCATGGTCGAAACTCGTTCATTTTCCTCCGAGGCCCATTCTCAGCTGTGTGTGACCCTCAGCCGTCCGATCAGATCAGACGGTCACAGTAGCTTCCTGCTGGGACAAAACAAGCGATGGCTTGTAACCCTAGCCATTCTGCCCCTTCCTCCCGATTTCTCCGCTCACAGGCGACCGACGCGGTGGCGAGAGGCGCGCCGGTCCACGGCAGCGCTGTGGCTGTGCTCGCCGGAGCAGCGTGCACCAGACCTTGTCCCGCACGCTCCTCCGACGAGCGTGGTTCCCAGAGACGCGCACGTGGCGTTTGATGGTGAAGTTGAGGAGGCGATCGCTGGCACCGGTGCGTTAGGAGGTGATGGCGACGTTCGTGCGCGAAAACCTCGCGACGCGCGAGCCTATAAGTGTGGCACCGGTGGCTCATCACATGCCGCACATCTCCGACCGGAGGTGATGGCGGTGGCGTCAGCGCCCTCGCACGATGACGGCCATGTGTTCCCTGTAGGGTAAAGGCATCTTCACGTCCATAAGGTGAGGTCTGACGCCTCAATCGTTTGGGGATTACAATTTAGGGTTTCGGAATTTGGGAAACATTTTGGGGATTTTGGGGAATACTATTGGGATATCACAACATTTGCAATTCCCCTCCTTCTACATGCTATCCGAGCCCGATTAATGCTTATTTGTCATTGACTTAATCAGATCATTAGGTACACGTTCCACCCAAAAGAAAATAAAACATGAGCATGATTAGCACTGATCCAGGGGATAACTATGATCATTATCTTAGCCAGGCATTAAACCTAAAACATGATCATAAGCATCAACCGAAAACAAAGTAGGCCCTTAACTCAAATAAACACTGCATACTGTCCTAATTAGGGATCTAAGCAGAGATCAAACAGCTCATGATACCAATGTTCGAAATTATCCCTTAGGATTAACGTGAATAGGATCTTGATCTCTAGTCAGAACACCTCTTATGTAGAAAATTCGGGACTAACCTTGATTGTCTTGATCCATTAGCACGATAGCCCTTGCCTCCACCTCAGCATCTGCAGTAGTGAGGAGATCGTCGGGGAGGAAGGGCAGCCGGTGGCCGATGTATCAGATACGTGGGACGCCACTGGCACGGACGTGGAGGTGGCCGGCGGTGGTAGTTGGCCTTCACATACCTCATCACATCTTTAGGATCAAGTGTTAGTGGTAGGACCGTGAAGCCCCTCAGCAAAACAAAAACCATTGTTCCTCATATATATATATATATATATATATATATATATATATATATATATATATATATATATATTTGTGTGTGTGTGTGTGTGTGTGTGTGTGTGTGTGCACGCGCGCGCGCGTGTGTCTTGGGTATGTGGGACCAAAACCAAAGGCTGCTTCTGTGTGCCTTCGATCATAGCACAAATCATGGGGAGTCAACCCCCTTTTTCTCTCTCTCTCTCAGTTTGTTACAGCTGAGATCAATTCCAACAAAAAACACTCACAGGTCACTAAGGAGTTTTCCATGAAGAATGCCGATCTATAGAAATCTAGTCTGTGTTTTCCTTCGTCTTTCTGTTTTGGATTGTTTATTGCATTTGTGAGCGCGGGTTTCGGCGTTCTGATGTGTATATATTTCACACTTTGTTCCGTTTTCACCTCTTTGTTATCTGCAGTATAAGAGCATCTCTAGCAGACCCCGCAAAAAGCCCCGACCCACAAAATAACCGTCAAAATGCGGGTCGGCATGGAAAATCCCGCCCGAACAGACCCAAACTCGGCCGGCCCGCAATTTTTTTGAGGGGTGTGACAAAATCTTCACCGCAACCCGCGAATACGCGGGTTCCCGCCGGCCCGTCGGTGCCCTACATATAGCGGGAGCGGTAGGTGGGGAGGGCATTTCAGCCCGCGCTTTTCCCCACGAACCACCTCCCCTCTCCCCCTCGTCCCATCTCCAGGCCGTCGCCCAAGATTCCGGTGAAAGTAGCCGGTGGGAGCACACCGAAAGGCCGCCACACGCACGAGTGATACGTCCAAAACGTATCTATAATTTCTGCTTGCTCCATGCCACTTTTGGGTGATATTGCTATGATATTCATACACTTCCATACACTTTTGATCATATTTGGACTAGCTTACTAATCCAGTGCACCCCAGTGCCAGTTTCTGTTTTCGGCTATTTTTGTATTTCAGGTTTTCACGTTTCGAGAACTGCCCAGAAAAATCCAGAAAAATTATATAAAAAATCTGCGAACCGGAAACAACACTGCGTCCGAAGGGCAGCCTGGGGGGGGGGGCACAGGGGCTCCAGG
>LR738714.1:116462314-116480505 GCA_902687465.1 Secale cereale | reverse complement strand
GTGCTGTTGCCACAAGGGGGAAAACAATGGTGCTTGTGCCCGCGGGTGCAAGGATTGTTTACTTTACGCAAAGTTCTTTTAATGCAGTTGTCTGTTGCATTGAGTTTACACTATGGGTGGGACTCGCAACTTAATACCAGCGAGATGTTCTGGATAGATATCTCAAGGTGGATGATTAGTAGTAGATATTGATGGATTTTGGTCTACTTACTTTGGCGTACCGCCCATGCTTTGAACCTCAACCTTTCTTGCAATGTAATCAGCATTTGTATGCGCTCGTGGGTCCTGTCAATTGCCCAGCTGTAATTTGTTTACCTCACATAGCTGTTTTATCGTCTTTTGGGAGAGAGACATCACTAGTGAACATCATGAGACTCCGGTCCATATTACCATCATTGATCACATCCACTATTTACTTTTCGTTATTTACTTACTATTGCAAAAACACTATCTATCACTACCATCATATTGCTTTTAACCCTTTGTGAACTACAAGGCCGGAGAGATTGGCAACCTCTCTATACTCGTTGGGAGCAAAGTTATTTGTATCTGTGTGCAGGTCCACGTTGATTGCTAATTGTGCCGTTAGCAATTGACACCTACTTGTTGAACCTAGGAGTCTTTGGGGATTCGATCCTTGGCATCTTTGCTAGGGGAAAACACTTCTACTTACTGCATCTTACACCTTCCACTTGGGGTAACCAACGAGGGGTTCGAGGCCCATCAAGGAGTATTTTCTGGCGCCGTTGCCGGGGACTCCACTCTTCAGGATAGGGGAGTTGCATGCTATCTTTTACCTTTGCTTTTTAGTCTTGTTAGTTTACCTTTCATTTTTTTTGCTTTAGTACTTTTTTATCGAAAATCACAAAAATAGTTATCTTGCTTGCTTGCTACTATGGGTTCTACCAAAAACACTAAATGGGAGGAGTACACCCCTACTTCCATTGCCCCACTTATCTCTGACGGGATTTACAAAAAAAATAAACCTTGTGATTACACTAGCTATGACGGAGAATTATGCCCATGGCATGGTCTTCCAGGAAAAAAGTATGAGCCTCAGTTTAAAATTGCTCCTAAGCTTCCCGAAACTTGGGAAGATGTTCAAACTCTTATAATAGAGAGCGAATTAAACAAAGAGGATGACACTACAATTCTGCCCACTAATAATAAAATTGATTTTGATAATTGTAGTATTTCAGAAGTTGTCGCCTTTCTGCAAGGAATGGCTAAGGATCCCAACACTAGCACGCTTAATCTTGCCTTCACAGAGCATATCACTAATGCTCTTATCAAAGCTAGGGAGGAGAAACTTAGAGTAGAAGCCTCCATACCTAGAAAGCTAGGAGATGGTTGGGATTCTATGATCAAAATTAAGATAAACAACTTCTCATGCTTTGCTTTATGTGATATTGTAGCTAGTACTTCCATTATGCCCAAAAGACTATATGATATGCTTAAAGTAAGATCTTTTGATTCTTGTTCTTTTGCTGATGCTCTCGTTGATTCTTCCATAAAGAAACCTTTGGGGAGGATCGATGATGTTCTTATTGTTGTCAATGATAATTATGTGCCCGTTGATTTCACTATTATGGATATTGAATGTGATCCTTCATGTCTAATTATTTTGGGACGTCCCTTTTTGCGCACCGTTGGTGCTGTCATTGACATGAAAGAGGGTAATATAAAATTTCAGTTTCCTCTCAAGAAAGGGATGGAACACTTCCCTCGTAAGAAGGTCAAGTTACCTTTTGAGTCCGTTGTACGGGCTAGTTATTCTTTTACTCTTGATAAAACTTGATCTATGCATTATGCCTAGCTTAAAGGCATAAAAGAAAGCGCTTTTGGGAGGCAGCCCACATGAATAAAAATTTTGTTTTTGTTGTGTCTTGATGTTGTTTACTGCTGTAGCATCATCATTGTATCTTTGCTTTTCATATTTGTGCCAAGTATAGCCTCCGATTGCTAGAAAGTTCAAAAGTTGTGAGGTGCTCTCCAGGAAACAGATTCTGTCCTTGGATAGAAAAATTCGTATAAAATCACCAGATCATCTTTTTGGTCTGAATTTTTTCGACAGCATTCTCTATATAATTGTCTTTCGTGCGTCAGTTCTGAGTTTTTCGATTTGAGTTGCAGAAGTATCCCGAACAGATCAATTACTGCCTGCTGTTCTGTTTTTCACAGATTCTGTCCTGTTTTGCCTTACCTTCACTTTGCAAATTAAGAACTTGCTTTTTCTTTGCAAAAACCTTTTGGCAATCTTGAGAAACAGTAGAACTTCAAGAATATCCTTATTTCCAGCAAGATATAATTATTTTTTTTAGGGTACTAACCTCGCTAATCAGATTATGATGAGTTGTGTATGAAGGGAGTTTTCAAGTGTGCGAGGGAAGATGATAAAAAGATTCAGGAGTGTCAAGCGCTCAAGCTTGGGGATGCCCCCGTGCACCCCCAAGAAATATTCAAGGAGACTCAAGCGTCTAAGCTTGGGGATGCCCCCCGTGCATCCCCTTCTCCATCAACATTATCAGTTCGTCTTTCGTTTCGCTATATTTTTATCACTTCATATGTTATGTGCTATGCTTGGAGCGTCTTGCTTTTAGTTTTCTTTTTAGTTTTTCATAACGAGTCGGAACTCAGCATTCCTTTATGTGGGAGAGAAACACTCTCCACCTCTACCTAGAACATTACATAGAATTTTCATGTCTATCTATGTTGTGTGTGTTCTTTGTCTTTTAATAGCTACTATCATGCTCTGCTCTTAGTATTCATGCTTATCCTTTCAAGAGCTTTTATTTAGTTGGTTGCTTAACTCTTTTTAATTACCATGCTCACCTTATTAAGAGAGTTTGCTTCCGTTGCATGGGTTAATGTGTCTATGATAAAGATGCTACTTTCATGATGGTGCTTAGTAGTTCAGGTTTTCTTATGGTTAATCTCAAATAGCTGGGGGGTTCCCAATGTGTTATTGGAATACCAACTTGGTTTGTTTGCCTATGATGTGGTATGGTTTAGTAATATCTTCCTCCGAGAATTTATTTTGATTGACTTGGCGTATGCTCACGCATATTCAAGACTGTAAAGAAAGTCTGTCAAGCCTTGATGATCTTTTGTTTCTAAGTAGCGATATAACTACCATGCCTGATTCAATATTGCTTTGTCGCTCTGCATGATTATGACCATCATTGCTCTCTTAGTTGGTCGCTCCCAGTCTTTTGCTAACCTCCACCTGCACTAAGCAAACTAACCATGCAATACATAGCTCATGGGAAAGTAGCCTAAAAACTATTGTGGTAAAGAATATGTTGCTTATGTATCTTATTTCTTATGAGTTGCTTGCTGAGCGGTAACCATGTTTCTGGGGACGCCATCAACTGTCACACTTTTGTTGAATATCATGTGAGTTTATATGCATGTTCGTCTTGTCTGAAGTAAGGGTGATTTACCGTGGGTTGAATTAATATGCATATTGTTAGAGAAGAACATTGGGCCGCCAACCAAAGCCATGCATCATGGTGGAAGTTTTAGCTTGGACCTTAATCCTCAATCTCTCATGAGAATATGCTTATGCATTAAAGAGGAGTCCATCATCTATTTTCTATGTTGTCCCGGTATGGATGTCCTCAAGTTGAGATTTATCAAAAACGAGAAATCAAATGCGATCTATCTCCTTGGACCTTTGTACAGGTGGCATAGAGGTACCCCTTTGTGACACTTGGTTAAAACATATGCAATGCAATGATAACCCATGGGGATCCGAGCTAATTAGGACAAGGAGCGAGCACTATTAGTATTCGATGCATGAGGCTTGCAACTTATAAGATGTTTTATACATGACACATATGAAGTACTACTACCGTTGACACAATTGCTTCCATGTTTTCAAAATAAAAAATCTCTAGCACTTAACCTTTCTTTTACCTTTATGTTGAAGCACCAACTACTGAGAGCATGATTGTCATTCTGAGTGTAATGTGCATTGTCCCAAAGTAGCATTGTCTTTTGCATGATTGTGATATTGTTTATTCTGAAATGATTGTATCTAGTCATCACTTAAAACCTTGAAGGTGCCCTTGCATTTATGTTTTGCATCACTAAAGGGGGCAAGCTAGATATCACTTTATCATATTTGCACATCATGTTCATTGCAAATCTTTTTGATGTTTCAGTTTCATGTTGTAAAACTTTCAGTCATTTGTGATTTTCTCTTGAGGCAACTTAATTACTTTAGAATCATTGTCTCAGTAAGCTTTTGTCATATGACTATGAGAAAGTCTTATATGGTTAATAGCATGTCACCATAGAAATTATTCTTATTATCATTTACCTACTCGAGGACGAGCGGGAATTAAGCTTGGGGATGTTGATACGTCCAAAACGTATCTATAATTTCTGCTTGCTCCATGCCACTTTTGGGTGATATTGCTATGATATTCATACACTTCCATACACTTTTGATCATATTTGGACTAACTTACTAATCCAGTGCACCCCAGTGCCAGTTTCTGTTTTCAGCTGTTTTTGTATTTCAGGTTTTCACGTTTCGAGAACTGCCCAGAAAAATCCAGAAAAATTATATAAAAAATCAACGAACCGGAAACAACACTGCGTCCGAAGGGCAGCCTGGGGGGGGGGGGGCCACAGGGGCTCTAGGCGCCCTGTGGGCGCGCCCCCCTGGGCCACGCCGGGGGGGCGCCTGGGCCCCCGAGACTCCCCCGGTGCCCTACTTTGGCATATATTTAAAGGGTCCTCCGTAACCCTCAGAACAGGACTTCTTTTCGCGATCCCATCTCTGTTCCGCCGCCGCCGCCGCTTCCAACATCGGGAGCACCAGGAGAACTCTTCCCGGCACCCTGCCGGAGGGGAGGATCACCACCGGGAGCTTCTCCACCACCATGGACGCCTCCCGGATGACTCGTGAGTAGTCTCCCTTGGACCATGAGTCCATGACCAGTAGCTATGTGATGTTCTCCTCCCGTTCTTGTGCTTCACTAATTAGTCCTCGTGAGCTGCCCTACATGATCGAGGCACCTATGTAATCCTTATGCTGTTGCTATGTTGAGTTTGCTGGGATCCAATGGATTATGAGATTATGTTCAGATTGATCTTGAGTAATATATTTGATCTACCTATTTTATATTTTAGTTCATAAGTAATTCTTGCATGTTCTCCGTTGTTATTTATTGCTTTGGCCGAGTAGTAAGTAGTGACTCCAAGAGGGAACGTTATGCTCGATTGTGGGTTCATGCCCCTCGATGACTAGCTTGAGTGACAGAAACATGAGTCTAGGGGATGTGTTGTTGCCACAAGGGGGAAAACAACGGTGCTTGTGCCCGCGGGTGCAAGGATTGTTTACTTTACGCAAAGTTCTTTTAATGCAGTTGTCTGTTGCATTGAGTTTACACTATGGGTGGGACTCGCAACTTAATACCAGCGAGATGTTCTGGATAGATATCTCAAGGTGGATGATTAGTAGTAGATATTGATGGATTTCGGTCTACTTACTTTGGCGTACCGCCCATGCTTTGAACCTCAACCTTTCTTGCAATGTAATCAGCATTTGTATGCGCTCGTGGGTCCTGTCAATTGCCCAGCTGTAATTTATTTACCTCACATAGCTGTTTTATCGTCTTTTGGGAGAGAGACATCACTAGTGAACATCATGAGACTCCGGTCCATATTACCATCATTGATCACATCCACTATTTACTTTTCGTTATTTACTTACTATTGCAAAAACACTATCTATCACTACTATCATATTTCTTTTAACCCTTTGTGAACTACAAGGCCGGAGAGATTGACAACCTCTCTGTACTCGTTGGGAGCAAAGTTATTTGTATCTGTGTGCAGGTCCACGTTGATTGCTAATTGCGCCGTTAGCAATTGACACCTACTTGTTGAACCTAGGAGTCTCTGGGGATTCGATCCTTGGCATCTTGGCTAGGGGAAAACACTTCTACTTACTGCATCTTACACCTTCCACTTGGGGTAACCAACGAGGGGTTCGAGGCCCATCAACGAGGTGGCCCTCCACTCCCTCCTGCGTTGGCGGGCCGGAAAGTTGCGGCCCTTCGTCACGGGCAGCCAGATTTGGCTTTTCCGGCTGCCGGTGGCTGCGCTAAGCGATGGAGTGCATGGGGTGCATCTCGCGCAGCCCCGACAAAGTCGCATCGCGGCATGTAGGTACGGGTTCATCTTGTCGCCGCCGCCGATGGTTTGCGGGTATGGATTTGGCTGGCCGGCCGCCGGGCTCGGCTCTTGTGCAGAGGCTCTGTGGCTCGCTGATGCGGCTCATATAGTGCGACGACTGCACGCGGACTATGCCGCGGCTAACTTTGGGCACGTTGAAGCACCCCGGATGGGTGTTCTTCAAATGCGAAAACGACGGGGTACGTGCTGTTTTCATTCGGCCGCATTCTTTGGTTCAATTGCGATAGCTCATCTCAAACATCATTCATGTGTGTAGGAAGATGGATGCTCATTTTGGTTTTGGGAAGCCGAATACATTGATCTATTGATAGAAAGAAACTTAATAGACATTCGAGCACTCCTTAGTAGAATTGAATGCAACGAAGCAACTGCATGTGCAACTAGAGGGGAAGCAAAGTCTACTTCTCTCGAAATAGGATTTCGCCCCGCTATATAGATAGCAACCACCCCATACATCTGAGAGTCCATTGCTGGGGCAGACAGCACAAGCACGCCCAAAAGAAAATAGAAAAGAAAGAAAAAGAAGATAATGACATCAGAGTTGGATCGACGAAAACGATGATGATCCACAACCGCTGCGCCCACCAAAGATTTCCGCCGCACTCCTAGCACTTCCGACCGCCGCATACCAAGCAACACCTTCAGGAAGGAACGCGACGATGACGACGCTGCTGCCCGGACATGTCCTAGGGTTTCCCCCGGTATGCGGAGAGGCATGGGTGGGGGATACCAGACGCCCTTCAGGAAGGAAAGATGGCACCCACGGGCGTCGCCGTGTCGGTGCCGGCCAAGCCGGCGGGGGTTTCTCCCATCCGCCACACACCCACCACCCCGACCGATCTGTCGCGCTCCACCACACTTGCCGCCCACCAACATGCGCCACCACGGTCTTGGAGCCACCATCGCCGTCTCACCATGGAGTCCGAAGCGGGACCGATGGGTGCGAGAGGAAGCAGTCGGGAACGAGGAGCGACGGCTGTCGTGGTACTAAGTCTGATAGTAAGAGTAGGGGGTACGTATGAGGAGGCAAGGTCCTAACTACGGTGAGGTTGTACACACGAGTTTACGAGTTCAGGCCCCTCTCAAAGGAGGTAAAAGCCCTACGTCTCGGTGCCCGGAGGCGGTCGACTAGAATATGAGTGTGTGTGTGTGTTACAGGGGGTGTGAACCCTCGTACCAGAGGAGGGGGTGACTTATATAGAGTGCGCCAGGACCCCAACCATCCTCCGTTACATAGGGTTCAATGTACATTAAGATGGGGTGTTACTGATAAACACCAGCTATAAAGAGCTATAAATGACCTTTAAGATTACGGAGTGAATGATTGACCGTTGTCATCTTGAGTGACCTTAGATCTTCTGTACTCTAAGTGGTTTCTTGTATGGTCGAGTGACTTCATCTTGGTCGAATGGAAGTGGGTTATCTGAGTGAAATAAGCGGTCGAGTGGATTACACTCCGAGGTTACTTCAGTCGGTATCCTTTGTTATACTTTGAATGTCCTTGACTCTGGGGTAGTAACCTTGGGTAGGGTGTCTAGGTCAGTCCTATGACCCTACCCTAGGTTCATGGCATCGTCATTAGCCCACGAATGGATTGAGGTCCGAGTGAAAAGAGAGTTGAAGTCGATTCCAACCTGATTCTTCATGCTTCAGAGGCATTTTTCTTGAGTCTGGGGGTCAGGCTGAACCTTCAACTTTATTTCAGTCGCCTTGATCAATTCAGAAGTCGTCGAGTGAACTACATTGATAATCTTCGAGTGTTGATGTGGCATGAAATCCTTGGCGTGATTGGTTACGCTGTAGTTCCCGGATCTCACGGGATTCAAAAGTTTGGGGAACCGTGCGGGACGGAGCGCGCCGCAATAAACGGAGTGGATAGACAGGGGCGCCTCGATTCTTGCGCCACCTTTTTCGCCACGTATCGGGAGCGCGACTGTTGCGGGATTTGACAGGATTGCTCAGGCCCGCAAGTGAGCCACTCGGAAGCAAACCCATAAAGCGGCGTCGAGGCTGATGCATTTGCACAGTGCGCCTTATTCCTCTTCTTACTCCTCTGCTTCTCCACCGCATCCTTCTCCATTCTCAATGCCGCCGCTCCGCCCGTGCGCAGTCCGCCGCAATGGGAAAGGACAAGACGGCGGCTCTGGAGCGTGTGAAGAAGGCGCCGGTGATGGCGGAAGGCAAGAAGACGAGTCGGGGGTCATCATCGAGATCCGGTCTGCCGCCTGGTTGGATCCAGGGGGTCTGGATTCGGTCCGCGATCCGGCAAGAAAACATGGAGGAACCGGTCGATGGGGGCTTGATTGCCCACAAGTCTTGGAGGCTATCAGGGAACGAGACCGAGCCTCAGCCGCAGGAGGGTGAGTGCGTCCTCCTCACAACCCATGTCGATCGGGTTTCTCGCTGCCTCCGCATCCTTTTTCCCGAGGTTTCTTGAACTTCTTTGGTGCTCAACTTCATCATTTTTCTCCCAACACAATCACAGCATATGTCTCTCTGTGTGAAAACTTCTTGGGTTGTTGACCGCATTGGGGTCTGTTTAAGCACATCTTTACCTGCCGCTCTCAAGCTGTGAAGAAGGCAAATCTGACTGATGAGAAGACACACATGATCCAAATGTGCGAAGTTTTGGGGATTCAGATGAGGGGTAGGAGTACTTTTTCTCCTATGACCCTTCCTAAGTCGGTTAGGGGATGGCAGCCAACCTGGTTCTACTGCAAAGATGTTCCGACTCCGGGACAGTCGACCGGTCTTCCCCTTCACCTTGGATGGGGTCCATCGGCCCTCTTCATTAATCATGACTCCGACAGAGAAAGTGGGGGTGGACATGTTAGTCGACCGAGTAGTTCAACTAGTTCACGATGGTGTGACTGGCATGGATTTGCTGGAGGTGTTTCTTAGTCGGCGCATCCAGCCTCTCCAAGCTCGTGATCATCCGATATGGATGTACTCGGGCACCAATGACACGGCTAGGGTCCACCCGAGGAAGGTCACCGAGAAGACGGTGGAACAGTGGTTGCGGAGCATCACTGGAAACAAGGACAACCCCAGGGGGACCAGGAGAGTTCTTCCATTCGACGCAACCCATGAGCCGGACAAGGTCTGACCTTTGTTACCGAGTGTCTTTTTTGTTCTGATTTGTAGCCGTCTTTGAATCTGATTGATGTTTGTTCAACTCTTTGCCTTGCAGATTTATACCGAGATGTACTCGATGCCCAATGGAGAGCAAGTCTAGGAGGGAGGGGAGGGCGGAGGCGAGGTTGCCGACTGGAGATCCGATGATGAAAGCGAGGAAGAAAGTGAGGACTCAAGCAGTAGCGAGGAAGTCGACTCACCACCTCGTTCTGAGAGGCGCTCCAAGCAGACACATGATCCAGTAGGCGCACGTGGCAAAGCGGCTCCGCCAAGTACGTAGGTATCGAAGCGCACTCGGACATTGATACGTCTCCAATGTATCTATAATTTTTGATTGTTCCATGCTATTATATATTCTGTTTTGGATGTTTAATGGGCTTTATTTTACACTTTTATATTATTTTTGGCACTTGCCTACTAACCCAAGGCCCAGTGCAAATTGTTGTTTTTTTTGCCTATTTCATTGTTTCGCAGAAAAGGGATATCAAACGGAGTCCAAATAGAACGAAACCTTCGGGAGAGTTATTTTTGGAACCATATCTACCCAAAAGACTTGGAGTACACACGAGGGAACAAGAGAAGTGGCCACGAGGGTCCAGGGCGCCCCCCACCCTCGTGGGCCCCATCTGGCTCCCCCGGTGCCCTCCTTCCTCCTATATATATATCCATGTACGCTGAAAACATCGAGGCAATAGAGAAAACCCTAATTCCACCGCCGCAACCTTCTGTTCCCGTGAGATCCCATCTTGGGGCCTGTTCCAGAGCTCCGTCGGAGGGGGGATCTACCAAGGAGGGCTTCTACATCAACACCATCGCCTCACCATAAGTTGTGAGTAGTTTACCACAGACCTTCGGGTCCATAGTTAGTACCTAGATGGCTTCTTCTCTCTCTTTGGATCTCAATACCAAGTTATCCTCAGTCTTCGAGGAGATCTATTTGATGTAATCTCTTTTTGTGGTGTGTTCGTCGAGATCCGATGAATTGTGGGTTTATGATCAAGATTATCTATGAGAAATATTTGGTTCTTTTCTGAATTCTTTTATGTATGATTATAATATACTTGCAAGTCTCTTCGAATTATTGGTTTGGTTTGGCCTACTAGATCTATAGTCTTGCAATGGGAGAAGTGCTTGGCTTTGGGTTCAATCTTGCGGTGTCCTTTCCCAGTGACAGTAGGGGCAGCAAGGCATGTATTGTATTGTTGCCATCGAGGATAAAAAGATGGGGTTTATATCATATTGCTTGAGTTTATCCCTCTACATCATGTCATCTTGCTTAAGGAGTTACTCTGTTCTTATGAACTTAATACTCTAGATGCATGCTGGATAGTGGTCGATGTGTGGAGTAATAGTAGTAGATGCAGAATCATTTCGGTCTACTTGTCACGGACGTGACGCCTATATATAATGATCATGCCTAGATATTCTCATAACTATGCGCTTTTCTATCAATTGCTCGATAGTAATTTGTTCACCCACCGTAGAATTCTGCTATCATGAGAGAAGCCACTAGTGAAACTTATGCCCCCCGGGTCTATTCTCAACATATTAATCTTCCATCTACTTTACTTTGCTTTATTTACTTTTTGTTCTAATACCAAAAAATACCAAAAATATTATACTATCCTATCTATCAGATCTCACTTTCCTAAGTGACCGTAAAGGGATTGACAACCCCTTATCGCGTTGGCTGCAAAGTTCTTATTTGTTTGTGCATGTGCAAGGGACTCACACGTGGTCTCCTACTGGATTGATACCTTTGTTCTCAAAAACTAAGGGAAATACTTATGCTACTGTGCTGCATCACCCTTTCCTCTTCGAGGGAATACAACGCAAGCTTGAGAAGTAGCATATCGGGGGGTATGAATCATCGAGAAGTTGGAATATAGTAGGTTTAACACCAATATAAATAAAGAATGAGTTCATTAGAGTACCTTTGAGTGGTGGTTTGTTTTCTTATACTAACGGAGCTCACGAGATTTTTGGCTAAGTTTTGTGTTGTGAAGCTTTCAAGTTTTGAGTATGGCTTTGATGGATTATGGAACAAAGAGTGGCAAGAGCCTAAGCTTGGGGATGCCCAAGGCACCCCAAGGTAAAATTCAAGGACAACCAAAAGCCTAAGCTTGGGGATGCCCCGGGAAGGCATCCCCTCTTTCGTCTTCGTCTATCGGTAACTATACTTGAGACTATAATTTTTATTCACCACATGATATGTGTTTTGCTTGGCGCGTCATGTATGTTTTGAGTATTTGCTTTTTAGTTTGCCACAATCATCCTTGCTGGACACACCTTTTGAGAGAGATAAATATGATCTAGAATTTATTAGAACACTCTATGTGCTTCACTTATATCTTTTGAGCTGGATAGTTTTGCACTAGTGCTTCACTTATATCTTTTAGAGCACGGTGGTGGTTTTATTTTATAGAAATTTTGATCTCTCATGCTTTACTTATATCTATTTGAGAGTCTTTTAGAACAACATGGTAATGTGCTTTGGTTATAAAACTAGTCCTAATATGATAGGCATCCAAGATGGGTATAGTAAAATCTTTCACATAAAGTGCAATGAATACTATGAGAAGTTTGATACTTGATGATTGTTTTGAGATACGAGGATGGTGATATTAGAGTCATGCTAGTAGAGTAGTTGTGAATTTGGGAAATACTTGTGTTAAGGTTTGCAAGTCCCGTAGCATGCACGTATGGTAACCGTTGTGTGAGAAATTTGAAGCATGAGGTATTTCGTTGAGTGTCATCCTTTGTGTGGAGGTCGGGATCACGCGATGGTTAACTCCTACCAACCTTTCCCCTAGGAACATGCGTGTAGTACTTTGTTTTGATGACTTGTAGATTTTTGCAATAAGTATGTGAGTTCTTTATGACTAATGTTGAGTCCATGGATTATACGCACTCTCACCCTTCCACCATTGCTAGCCTCTCTTGTACCGCACAACTTTCGCCGGTACCGTACACCCACCATATACCTTCCTCAAAACAGCCACCATACCTACCTATCATGGCATTTCCATAGCCATTCTGAGATATATTGCCATGCAACTTTCCACCGTTACGTTTGTTATGACACGCTTCATCATTGTCATATTGCCATGCATGATCATGTAGTTGACATCGTATATGTGGCTAGGCCACCATGCATAATTTTTCATACATGTCACTCTTGATTCATTGCACATCCCGGTACACCACCGGAGGCATTCATATAGAGTCATACTTTGTTCTAGTATCGAGTTGTAAATCAATATAAGTGTGATGATCATCATTATTAGAGCATTGTCCCAGAGAAAAAAAGAAGAAGAAGGAAAGGCCAAAGAAAAAAAGAAAGGCCCAAAAAAAAGAAAAGAAAAAAAAGAAAAAAAAGAAAAAAAGGGGAAAGAAAAAAGGGACAATGCTACTATCTTTTTCCACACTTGTGCTTCAAAGTAGTACCATGATCTTCATGATAGAGAGTCTCTTGTTTAGTCATTTTCATATACTAGTGGGAATTTTCATTATAGAACTTGGCTTGTATATTCCAACAATGGGCTTCCTCAAATGCCCTAGGTCTTCGTGAGCAAGCAAGTTGGATGCACACCCACTTAGTTTCTTTCGTTGAGCTTTCATACATTTATAGCTCTGGTGCATCCGTTGCATGGCAATCCCTACTCACTCACATTGATATCTATTGATGGGCATCTCCATAGCCCATCGGTATGCCTAGTTGATGTGAGACCATCTTCCTCTTTTTTTCTTCTCCACAACCACCACTCTATTCCACATAGTGCTTTGTTTATGGCTCACGCTCATATATTGCATGAAAGTTGAAAGAGTTTGAAAAAATTTAAGTGTGAAACAAGTGCTTGGCTGAAACCGGGGTTGTGCATGATTGGAGTATTTTGTGTGACGAAGATGGAGCATGACCTAACTATATGATTTTGTAGGGATGAACTTTCTTTGGCCATGTTATTTTGAGAAGACATGATTGCTTTGTTAGTATGCTTGAAGTATTATTGTTCTTATGTCAATATAGACTTTTATCTTGAATCTTTCGGTTCTGTACATTCATGCCACAACAAAGATAATTACATTGAGAATTATGTTGGTTAGAATTCCACATCAAAAATTCTGTTTTATCATTTACCTACTCGAGGACGAGCAGGAATTAAGCTTGGGGATGCTTGATACGTCTCCAACGTATCTATAATTTTTGATTGTTCCATGCTATTATATATTCTATTTCGGATGTTTAATGGGATTTATTTTACACTTTTATATTATTTTTGGGACTAACCTACTAACCCAAGGCCCGGTGCAAATTACTGTTTTTTGCCTATTTCAGTGTTTCGCACAAAAGGGATATCAAACGGAGTCCAAACGGAATGAAACCTTCGGGAGAGTTATTTTTGGAACCGTATCTACCCAGAAGACTTGGAGTGCACGCGAGGGAACAAGAGAGGTGGCCACGAGGGTCCAGGGCGCGCCCCCACCCTCGTGGGCCCCCTCTGGATCCCCCGATGCCCTCCTTCCTCCTATAAATATCCATGTACCCTGAAAACATCGAGGCAACAGAGAAAACCCTAATTCCACCGCCGCAACCTTCTATTCCCGTGAGATCCCATCTTGGGGCCTGTTCTGGAGCTCCGCCGGAGGGGGGATCTACCACGGAGGGCTTCTACATCAACACCATAGCCTCACCAATAAGTTGTGAGTAGTTTACCACAGACCTTCAGGTCCATAGTTATTAGCTAGATGGCTTCTTCTCTCTTTTTGGATCTCAATACAAAGTTCTCCTCGATCTTCGAGGAGACCTATTCAATGTAATCTTTTTGCGGTGTGTTTGTCGAGATCCGATGAATTGTGGGCTATGATCAAGATTATCTATGAACAATATTTGATTCTTTTCCGAAATCTTTTATGTATGCTTATACTATCCTTGCATGTTTCTTCGAATTATTGGTTTGGTTTGGCCTACTAGATCTATAGTTATTGCAATAGGAGAAGTGCTTGGCTTTGGGTTCAATCTTGCGGTGTCCTTTCCTAGTGACAGCAGGGGCAGCAAGGCATATATTGTATTGTTGCCATCGAGGATAAAAAGATGGGATTTATATCATATTGCTTGAGTTTATCCCTCTACATCATGTCATCTTGCTTAAAGCCTTACTCTGTTCTTATGAACTTAATACTCTAGATGCATGCTGGATAGCGGTCGATGTGTGGAGTAATAGTAGTAGATGCAGAATCATTTCGGTCTACTTATCACGGACGTGATGCCTATATATAATGATTATGCCTAGATATTTTCATAACTATGCGCTTTTCTATCAATTGCTCGACAGTAATTTGTTCGCTCACCGTAGAATTCCGCTATCATGAGAGAAGCCACTAGTGAAACATATGCCCCCCGGGTCTATTCTCAACATATTAATCTTCCATCTACTTCATTTTGCTTTATTTGCTTTTTGTTCTTATACCAAAAAATACCAAAAATATTATACTATCCTATCTATTAGATCTCACTTTCGTAAGTGACTGTAAAGGGATTGACAACCCCTTATCGCGGTTGGCTGCGAAGTTCTTATTTGTTTGTGCAGGTGCAAGGGACTCACGCGTGGTCTCCTACTGGATTGGTACATTGGTTCTCAAAAACCGAGGGAAATACTTATGCTACTGTGCTGCATCACCCTTTCCTCTTCGAGGGAATACAATGCAAGCTCGTGAAGTAGCAAACATCTACCCCCGATCCGACTGAGAAGGCCCCTAAGCAGCTTAAGGTTGCACATGTAAAGCCTTGGAAGGCTCTGCCTAAGATCAAGGTGGACGTTCCAATTGCCTCCAGGTAAGTGTTCCTCTTCTTTGCTCTTTTTTTGTTCGAGAACTTCAATGCATGTTGCCGATTCATTCGCCTGTTTGATCGAGTGAATTCTGAAACTTCTAGTGTTGCCGCTTCTGGGACCTCCATGGACATTGACAAGGGTCAATATGATGAGGAGACTGAAGATGCAGCCACTTCGAGCGCGGGTATAGCTCCACAACCATGTCCTTACTTTGATGACTGCTCCGTCGGTCGACTGAGTCTTCTTTTGGTCGAATATTTTGTAGCACCACCCAATGTTATTGAACTACCATATGATGATGAGTATGAAGAAGTGCCCCGAAGGAACACAGGAAGGAGGGGCAGGAAGGTGTCTGCTACTCCAGACGCCCAACAACTTGGTGATCCAGTTCAGGCTTCTGTTTCCTTTGTTGTTCCTGTGTTGATTGATCGTCCTTCGCCATCGAATACCCAAGTCCTTGCCCCGTTCGTGCAGCTCCATGCTTCAGATCCTCTGGATGCTTCGACTGCTCCACCAACTTCGCTCTTTGTTACCCATCGTGTCCCAGAGGACCCGGTGAGTGCGGCTAAGGAGGCTATATGCCAAGCAGGCCTGATGATGGAATCAAATGAAGGTGGTGCATGAGGCTAGCAAGGCTGCCTACAATGCCAACTCTGCTCTTCAAATCAATGTCCAAGTGAGTTCTTTTCTGACTAAGGTCTTTACTCTGCTAGGATATTCTACTTGAAAACTTCTTCTTTGTTATTCACAAGATGATGTCCGTGGATGAGCGTTTGAAACCTGTAATGTGCATCTATCACGAGTCTGCTCTTTGCAACCATTCACCCACTGGTGCTTTAGCCTTTGTTGTATAGTTCTTGCACTTGAGTCGACCAGGTTGTGTCGAATGTATCCTTCAATCAGTGGGGGCACGCAAAGTGCACCCACTGGGTGTAGTCGCCGAGACCATGGTCGACTACGGGCAGTCGGCTGTGGTATAAGAACAAATGTTGTTGTTGTTGAAATCTTGAACCAGTGGGGGCACGCTGAGTGCACACACTGGGTGTAGTCACCGAGACCATGGTTGATTATGAGCAGTCGGCTGTGGTCTAAGAACGAATGCTGCCGGCTCTCTTTTTCTTTTTACTCCTTCCACTCGTACCTGGCGGATCGCGCCGAGTGGGAAATCAAACCAGTGGGGGCACGCCAAGTGCACCCACTAGGTGTAGTCCCCGAGACTACCGTTGAATGTTTGATTCGCAGTAGTCTTAGGACTCTTTTGGCGTAATAATTGAATCTCTGCACCTTATCACTCGAAAGCGACTGTCTCTTGCTTTTGTCGACTGACTTGTCTTATTTGTTGACTTCAGAAATCTTGTGAGTTTGGAGCTTAGTTTGCTGAATTGGAGAAGAAGCAAATCCAACTCAATCTCGACCTGGAGCTGGCCAGGGAGAACTTGCAGAAGGCTAAGGGCGAAACCGTTGGTATGAAAGGTACAAAACTTTTCGACTGTCCTTGAATAGATGTGCGTAGTGAAAACTGACAACTCCAAGCTCGTCTGAAGAGTGTTATTTCTTTAGACAAAATGAAGTAGGCTCTGGAGCAGAAGGACCTCGACCTGGCAGCGGCGCAACAGAAGGCACAAGAGAAACCAGAACTTGCTTACCAAAAGCTGGCTTCAGTTGGCAAGTTAGAAGAAGAAAACATTAAGCTGAAGACTGTCCTTGACGAAGCCAACAAATAAGTGATGCGGCTGAAGAAGGACAAGTTGGCTCTGACCGACAAAGTTGGAGATCTCACCGAGAAGAGGGACGAGCTGGAGACTTATCTGGGAGGACTCGCTAAGAAGATGTTCCTTATGCTTGAAGGTACTTTCCTTTGTCCGACTAATTCGTAACTGTCGACTCGTCATACAACTGTCGACTCACTATTTCTCCGTATGTGCAGAATTCTATCAAAACTTCGAGGAAGAGACTGGGCGGATTGAGACGAATCTGGATCCCATTAATTCCCCTGTCAAGGATGAAGCTGCGATGAACGTGTTGCGACTGGAATCTCGCCTCGCCAGCGTTATGGATTATCTTGCACGACTGAAGGTGGCGGTGTCGCGGATCGACATGGAGCTCTGGCGGGGTACGGTACACCAAAATGACCTCGAGTCTCTGATGACTCGACTTAATGAAATCCCCGGTCGAGTGCAAGCGTGGAAGAAGTCATCTGCTCGGTGCGGCACTGACGTGGCTCTGTCTCTGGTTCGTGTTTATTGTAAGGAAGTTAAAGAAGAGAGGTTGGCAGCTCTCAAGGTCGCCAATACTAAGAAGCTTCAATTCCAGTCCTTCATGGAGACCTTCATCGACGCTGCCACTAGTATCGCTAACGGAATCGACCTGGACGAGTTCGTCGAGCCTGCTAGCCCTCCTCCTACGGAGTGAACAAACTTTATGCCTTGATTTAATTTGCCTCGGAATGCCGAGTGATTTTGTAATCGTTAAACTCCTTCGGGCCTGATGGCCGAGTACTTTTGCGTGAATTTTGTGGGATTTATCTGAGCTTGATTTTCCTTGGAATATGATTGCTTTTTTTTTCACCACTTTCAGATCACTTAATTCTAAGTGGAGCTTGGTTCTTCACTCGGAACAAATGTTGTACTTGTGATGCAGCTCGGAGTGCAACCATATGTTGTACTTGTGGCGCAGTTCGGAGTACATCCATACGTTGTACTTGTGGCATAGCTCAGAGTGCAACCAAGCCCTTGAGTGAGAGGGTTGCTCTTCACTCGGAGTATTTGTGAAACTTAGGCAAGTACGGGGTCGCAGCTAAGTCCCCAAGAAAGAGGATTGCACTTCACTCGGAGTTATTTTGAAACTTAGGCGAGTACAGGGTCGCAACTAAGCCCTTGAGTGACAGGGTTGCTCTTCACTCGGAGTGTTTTTTGAAACTTAGGCGAGTACGGGGTCGCAGCTAAGTCCCCGAGTGAGAGGGTTGCTGTTCACTCTGAGTTATTTTGAAACTTTGGCGAGTACAGGGTCACAGCT
>LR738714.1:116378253-116461804 GCA_902687465.1 Secale cereale | reverse complement strand
CTCGGAGTGTTTTTAAAACTTAGGCGAGTACGGGGTCGCAGCTAAGTCCTCGAGTGAGAGGGCTGCTCTTCACTCGGAGTTATTTTGAAACTTAGGCGAGTACGCGGTCACAGCAAAATCCCCGAGTGAGAGGGCTGCTTTTCACTCGGAGTTATTTTTGAAACTTAGGCGAGTACAGGGTCACAGCTAAGCCCCCGAGTGAGAGGGTTGCTCTTCACTCGGAGTGTTTTTGAAACTTAGGCGAGTACTGGGTCGCAACTAAGCCCCTGAGTGAGAGGGTTTCTCTTCACTCAGAGTGTTTTTGAAACTTAGGCGAATCGGATTCGCGACTAAGCCACCCACTGGTGGATTTGAACACATGTGTTTACGGGATAGCAATCATTAAGATACTGGCAAAATCTCATCTTTGATAAGCAAACTGAAGGATTCTTATTACAACTCGTCAATCCGAGTGTTTAGGTATAGAAACGGCAGAGTAGCTCTGCATTCCACAAGTGTGGCTCGTCTTCTTTCTTGGCTACGTTGTAGAGGTGATATGTCCCGTTGTGGAGCACCATGGTGATGATGAAGGGCCCTTCCCAGGCCAGAGCCAGCTTGTGAGGTCGTTTCTGATGCACTCAGAGCACAAGATCTCCTTCTTGGAATGCTCGAACCCTGACATTACAGGCATGGAATTGACGCAGGTCTTGTTGATAGATGGTCGACCAGATCAGAGCCATCTCACGTTCTTCCTCCAAGAGATCAACTGCATCTTGGCATGCCTGTTCTGCCTCTGCTTCTGAGAAGAGTTCTACTCGGGGAGCATTGTGTAACAAGTCACTCGGAAGCATAGCCTCAGCGCCATACGCTATGAAGAAAGGAGTTCGGTCAGTCGACCGGTTTGGAGTTGTTCTTAGTCCCCATAAGATAGATGGCAATTTAGTCACCCAAGCTCCAGCAGCATGCTTGAGATCACGCATCAGTCGTGGTTTCAGTCCTTGAAGGATCAAGCCATTCACCCTTTCTCCCTGCCCATTCGACCGTGGGTGCGCAACAGACGCGTAATCGACCCGAGTGCCTTGGGAAGCACTGAACGCCGTGAACTCGTTAGAATCAAAGTTGGAGCCATTATCTGTGATAATACTGTGAGGGACTCGATATTTGAATATCAGCTCTCTCACAAAACTGATGGCAGTGCTCGAATCAAGATTCTTGATAGGATTGGCTTCGATCCAGTTGGTGAACTTGTCGACTGCCACAAGTAAATGAGTGAAACCGCTTCTGCCGATCCTGAGGGGGCCAACCATATCCAACCCCCTAACAGCAAACAGCTATACTAGCAGAATAGTTATCAAGGCAGACACAGGCTTGTGAGACGTGTTTGAGTAGAACTGACTGCCTTCGCACTTGTCGACTATATCTTTTGCCATCTCATTTGCTCGCGGCCAGTAGAATCCGGCTCGGTATGCTTTGGCCATGATGGTCCGAGAGGACGCATGGTGCCCACAGGAACCCGAGTGGATCTTGTGTAGGATCATTCGACCTTCTTCTAGGGAGATGCAACACTGAGCAGCTCCAGTAACACTCTCTCTGTGAAGCTGTCCACCTATCACTGTGAAGGCTTTGGATCGACGGAAAATTTGACGGGCCTCATCTTCGTCTTCTGGGAGTTCCTGCCTGAGCAGGTATGCGATATATGGCACCGTCCAGTCGGGGGTGATCACTAGAACTTCCATGATCAAGTCGACTACAGCCGTGACTTCAATCTCAGTTGGATTGGTTGAACTTATCGGTTGCGGGGGCTCTTCCGTGAAGGGATCTTCCTGTATTGACGGGGTGTGGAGATGCTCCAAGAACACATTACCGGCGACAGGCTTCCGAGTGGAACCTATCTTCGTCAGATCATCAGGAGCTTGATTCTTGATTCTAGGTATGTGGTGGAGCTCTAACCCCTCAAACTTCTACTCTAACTTTCTCACCGCATTGCAATAACCAGTCATTGCTGGGTTCCTGATATCCCATTCCTTCATCACTTGATCGACCACAAAGTCTAAGTCGCCGTAGACCATCAGGCGACAGCCGCCGAGTGAGATGGCCATACTCAACCCATACAAATGTGCCTCATACTTAGCTTCATTGTTTGAAGAATCAAAGTGAATTTGGAGGACATAGCTGAGCTTGTCACCTCCGGGGGATACCAAAACCACACCTTCACCAGACCATTCAACATTTTTGATCCATCGAAGAACATATTCCAATGTTCTGAGTGAATCTGAGTCGGTTGCTGCTGTTCAATCCACTCAACGAGGAAATCTGCTATTTCTTAGGACTTGATTGCTTTCTTTGCCTCAAACTTGATATCCAACAGAAGGAGTTCAATCGCCCACTTTGCCACTCGACGAGTTGCATCCCTATTGTTCAGAATTTCTGATAGCAGAGCGTTGCTGACGACTGAAACTGAGTGGTCTGAGAAGTAGTGTGCAACTTTCTTGGCGGTCAAGTAAATTCCATAAACAAGCTTCTGATAATGCGGATATCTCTGCTTGGACGGAGTCAAGACTTCAGAAATATAATATATTGGGTGCTGAACCTTGTAGGCTTTCCCTTCTTCTCCCCGCTCAACCATGAGGACTGTGCTGACAACTTGTCTAGCGACTGCAATGTACAGTAGTAGAGGCTCTTTGCTGATTGGGGCGGCAAGCACCGGCTGGGTGGAAAGCAGGGCTTTGAGCTCTTCAAATGCTGCTTGAGCTTCAGGATTCCACTCGAACTTGTCAGACTTCTTCATCAGTCGGTAAAGGGGTAACACCTTTTCATCGCGACATGAGATGAATCGACTCAATGCAGCCAAACAACCAGTAAGCTTCTGAATATCGTGCACACGCTCGGGGCGTTTCATTCAGAGAATTGCTCCAACTTTTTCCGGGTTTGCGTCGCTCCCTTGTTCGGAACGAGGAAACCGAGTAACCTTCCACCTGGGACTCCGAATGTGCACTTTGACGGGTTAAGCTTGATATCATATCTTCTCTAGTTGGCGAAGGTTTCAGTGAGATCAGTTAGTAGGTCAGAAACTTTACGTGACTTGACCATAATGTCATCCATGTATGCCTCCACATTCTGACTGATTTGTTTGAGCAGGCACTTCTGAATCATGCACATGAATGTGGTGCCCGCATTCTTGAGGCCAAAAGGCATGGTAACATAACAAAAACACCCGAATGGGGTGATGAAGGCTGGTTTTATTTCATAAGGCCCATACAGTTGGATCTTATGGTACCCAGAATATGCATCCAAAAAGGACAAACGCTCACATCCCACAGTCAAGTCGATGATTTGATCGATGCGGGGGAGAGGGAAGTGATCTTTCGGGCAGGCCCGATTGGTATGTTTGAAATAAATACACATGCGAAGTGATTTGTCTTTCTTGGGGACCATGACAATGTTAGCAAGCCACTTAGAGTGGTATATCTCGTGGATGAACTCAGCTGCCAAAAGCTGAGCCACCTCCTCGCCAATTGCCTTCCTCTTCTCTGCGGCGGACCGACGGAGATGCTCTTTAAAGGGTTTTGCTTTTGGGTCGACTCCTAAACGGTGCTCAGCCAGTTCCTTGGGTACACCCGGCATGTCAAATGGTTTCCATGCAAAGATATCCTAGTTCTCACGGAGGAACTGGATGATCGCTTCTTCCTATTTGCCATCGAGTGTTGTTGAGATGTGAGTCGGAGAAACATTGGCATCAGTCGGGTGAATATGCACAGGCTTTGTCTCTCCGGCCGACTGGAACGCAGACTCTAAAGCAGGTTTCTTAGCTCGCAACAAATCACTCGGATCTGCATTCTTCTAATATTCTTCCATTTCTACTGATGCCATCTGTTCATCGGCAATCTTTGAGCCCTTCTAGAAGCACTCTTCTGCTTTCTGCCGATCTCCAGTGACTGTGATCACGCCTTTGGGACCAGGCATATTTAACTTGAGGTACATGTAACATGGTCGAGCCATAAAACGGGCATATGCAGGCCTACCCAGAATAGCATGGTAGGCACTGTGAAAATCTAGCACCTCAAACGTCAACTTTTCCTTGCGGTAATTCTTTGAACCACCAAAAACCACATCAAGAGTGATCTGACCGAGTGAATCGGCTTTCTTCCCAGGGACGACACCGTGGAATCGCATGTTGTTCTCACTGAGCTTGGACATCGAAATGCCCATCCCTTGGAGGGTCTCGGCATACAGGATGTTCAAACCACTGCCACCGTCCATCAAAACCTTGGTCAGTCGAGTGCCCTCAACAACGGGTCGACCACCAATGCTTGCCACCCGGGGGTAGCAACGCGCTGGATGGTCGGACTGGTCGAACGTAATGGGAGTCTTTGACCAGTTCAAGTACGTCGTCGTTGCTGGAGCAACCATGTTTACTTCCCTATTGATGACTTTTAGTCGACTTTTGCTCTCGATGTCACCAAAAATCACTAAAGTGGTATTGATATTGGGGTAACCATTATCCTCCTCTTTGTCCTCCTCCTTATCAGATTCCTTTTCTTTCTCATTGGGCTAACCCTCTCGGAAGCTCTGAATCAGGAGTCGACACTGTCGAGTGGTATGCTTGGGGTAAATGAAGTTCCTCTCTTCATCCTTCTTGGTGTGTATATGACACGGGAAATCAAGCACATCATTTCCCGCTTGATCTTTCACTTTCTTGGGGATTCAAGGACACTTAGGCTTTCCTTTGAACTTCCCTTTGTTCACAACCGCGGCCTCACCAGGCCCTGCGGGTTCAGCTTTGTGCTTCAGCTTCCGACTGGAATTTCCTCCTCCGTCGTCCTGGGCGACTGGTTTGTTCTTGCCACTGCAGATTCGGTCTGCCTTTTTGCCTTTAGCGTACCGAGTGGCTATTTCCATCATCCGAGCTAGAGACATGTCTCATGTCTTACCGAATTTTAGGTTAAGCTCTCTGTACCGAACGCCCTCCTTAACGGCGCAGACTGCTTGATGTTCTGACACATTCTCAATGGTATGATGAAGAGTGGTCCACCTCTGGATGTAATCTCTCAAAGTTTTATTCTGCTTCTGTACACAATGCTGTAATTCAACCAGCCCTGCAGGTCGTTTGCAAGTGCCTTCAAAAGTCATGACAAACACTCGGGCCAATTCTTCCCAACTGAATATGCTACCAGAAGCCAACTGATTCAACCAAGCTCTGTCTGAGCCCTCCAGCATCAGGGGAGGTGCTTCATGGTTACATCATCATTGCCGCCACCAATCTGCACAGCCACTCAGTAATCCTCTAGCCTGTAGGATCGAAGTAGGTCTAGAGGGGGGGGGTGATTAGACTACTTGACAATATAAAAAATCTGCCTTTAGATCATGCAAAGTTTTTGGCAGTTTTACAAACAAGATCAAATCAAGTAACACCCTACACATGCAATTCTAGAGTATATGCAGCGGAAAGTAAATTGCACATGTAAAAAGGAGGTGGAGAAGATCAAACGCAGTTTGGTGACACGGAGATTTTTGTCGTGGTTCCGATAGGTGGTGCTATCGTACATCCACGTTGATGGAGACTTCAACCCACGGAGTGTAACGGCTGCGCGAGTCCACGGAGGGCTCCACCCACGAAGGGTCCACGAAGAAGCAACCTTGTCTATTCCATCACGGCCTACGCCCACGGAGGACTAGCCTTACTCGGGGTAGATCTTCACGAAGTAGGCGATCTCCTTGCCCTTACAAACTTCTTGGTTCAACTCCACATCATCAAGACGGAGGCTCCCAAGCGACACCTAACCAATCTAGGAGGCACCACCCCCCAAAAGGTAATAGACGGTGTTGATGGTGATGAACTCCTTGCTCTTGTGCTTCAGATGATAAACTCCCCAACACTCAACTCTCCTCACTGATATGGCTGTGGTGGAAGAAAGGTTTGAGTGGAAAGCAACTTGGGAAGGCTAGAGATCAAGTTTCATATGGTAGGAATGGAATGGCTTGATCTCAACACAAGGGTAGGTGGTTCACTTCTCAGAAAGTGTATGGTAGGAATGGTAGTACTTTCTGATGGCTCTCCTCACGAATGAGGAAGGGGTGGAGGGGTATATATAGCCTCCACACAAAATCCAACCGTTACACACACATTTGACCAATCTCGGTCAGACCGAAGTGAAAACTCGGTCAGACCGAAAGTTCAAATATAGTGAACGTTGGGATTTTCGGTGGGACCGAAAATACCATCTCGGTGAGACCGAAGTGAGTCAAAGGTTAGGGTTTGCCATTTCGGTGAGACCGAAAATATAAACTCGGATATTCCGAATTGATGTCAACTGATCACAGAAGGTTGGCAGCCCTTTTTCGGTGAGACCGAAACTCAGAATCGGTTTGACCGAGAAGCTAGGGTTTGGAGAAACAACTGAAGTGGTTCATCTCGGTGGGACTGAGTTGGATAAATCGGTGTGACCGAGATGTTAGGGTTTGTAGAGATAACTTCATCTCGGTGAGACAGAGTTGGTTTGACCGAGATTACTTATGGGTGTGTGTTAAGTAGTGAATAGTGCTGATAGTTGAGGGAGTTAGATCACCAAGCACTTGAGCAACAAGATCATCAACACAACCTCATCCCCTTTTAATAGTATTGGCTTTTCCTATGGACTCAATGTGATCTTTGATCACTAAACCAAAAATGGAGTCTTGAGCTTTTGCCAATGCTTGTCTTAGCATTTTGAGGGGTCCACTTCTTCAGACATTTCCATACCCATATCATCAAACTTTTCTGAAAAGATTCTCAAGATAATATTAGTTCAATGATATATATGTTGTTATTAATTACCAAAACCACCCGGGGATTAGTTGCACTTTCAATCTCCCCCTTTTTGGTAATTGATGACAACATATAGATCAAAGCTTCGACAAAAGATATAATCAAAGAATAATATCGTCGCTTTGAGAAGTATGTGATAAACAAGAGCTCCCCCTAAATTTGTGCATTATTTAAAATTTGCGTTTGAATGCAAATGCACAATCGATTAGGATTATGGGTCACTCTTCCATGTCACATACATCTTGGTGGAGCGCACAAAATGATAAGAATGAATAACATGCACTCAATCACCAAGACAAGAGTAATAAGCACACATTAAGGCATAGTATGACTAAGCACTCATTAAGGTAGCATCAAACGAAGTAGCAAGCACACATAAAGTTTCAGGAACCAAAAGAAACCAATGTATCTCAAGGAAAACCGGCAAAAGAACGAAAAGACGAAAGAGCACTCTCTCTCTCTCGAAGCCCTATGATCTATAACAATTTCTCCCCCTTTGGCAACAAGTTACCAAAAAGTTCGAAAAGGTATAGAGCTAAACGTCACTGCGGGCTCGGCTGGCTGCTCCCGTCTGGGTCGATGTCGGTGTAGAGATAGCTGCATCTGCGAAGACCTCTGCTGATGTCTGCGGTGGAGGAGTGGATGCTGGAGCTGAAGGAACTGCTGGAGCTGTAGCTGGTGCTGAAGTGGTAGCCCTGGAGTCTGTCACTGGGATAGCTGCAGATCTGGATCCTCTGGGAACCGGAGCAGTCTGGCGATGAGAGTCCTGGACTAGATCATCCTGCATAAGCTCTGCTCTCTCCTGCCTAGTCTCCTCCATGTCTGCCTCAAGCTTGTTGACAGACACCTGAATCTCAGTCAGCTTCACGTCTAGAGCGTGGATCTTGTCCTCGACAATCCTCTCAAGGCTCTCCTGAGATTGCTCAATGCTGGCCAGGCGTTGTTCAATTCTCTGGGTTGCTTCAAGAATTTGTTCTCCAAAGCTCTTTGGCTTAGCTGCTGCTGCTGCTGCCTCTTTGTCAGCTTTGGCTTTCTTCGCAGCTTCAATTTTGGCTTGCCCTTCAACTGAGGTGGGATCCTCTTCATCCATCACAACTACGTTGTCCTCATGCTCTGGCTGCAGTGGCAAGTGCTTCCTATCCAACATGAATTTGCCCGTGCCAAACTTGGCGTTGATGAGCATCTGTATCTGCGGTGCAAACCCACACGACCTCTTCTGGTCAGCTGCAGTCCTCTTAATGGTCTCTACCATCAAGTCCATCACCTTAAAAGGTGCCTTCTCATCGAGAATGTGCAGCATGTTGATAGAATAGCCTCGTATCATCCGGTGGTCACCTGACTTAGGCATCAAAGTATGCCTCAGAATAGTGTTAGTGGTGGTCAGACCTGCCTGGAGATAATACACTGAGCCGAGCTTCCATCCCTCCAAATCAGCAGCTGGGATCTCCTTGTACATATTCTTCATGGAATCATGACTCTTCTTAGGAATCCCATAGACATCAATGTCGTCCTCTCTCTGCACAGGAGCGTTCAGAAGATCTGCCCATTCTTCAACAGTTGAAGAAAACCTTTGACCTTCAGTCATCCAGGTGATCTTGCCATCAGGATAGAAGTGGGCTGTGGCATAGAACTGCATGATCATCTCGTCATTCCATGCTGTCAGTTCTTGACCCACAAAATCAGCAACTCCACATGCAGTAAAGCTCTCATGCACATGGGGAAAGAAGTCCCGGTGCTCTTCACTGTCAATGTACTCCCAGTCAACATACCTGGTGTCAGCAACAATGGGCTTCTTATCCATTAGCACGGTCTCATAGAAATCCTGCTGCTCTCTGGTGTGGAATCTGGGGTCCACAGCAGTCCTTCTTCTTACGGCATATGGATCAGACTGTCTCCATAGCCTGAGACCTTTGTCCTTCCTTGCCTTCATGTCCTCAGCTTGAGGATGAGCATCATTGTGGAGTGGCAACTTGGGACGGAGCTTGAGCAACACATGCTCTTCATTTGACTCAGAAGGTGGCATCTCACCTTTGTTCTTCTCAGAAGCTGGAATGCTTCTGGTTGTTCTCTTGGGCTTGGCTGGAGCTGCTTTGACTGGAGCAGGCTTCTTGGGCTTGGAGGAGGCTTGAGCCCGAATGGCATCACCCATGAACTTAGCTTTCTGAGGAGGAGGCTGGGGTGCTTCTTCTTCTTCTTCTTCAGCAACATCTTGAGGTTCAGCATATACAACTCTCTTCCTCTTGGAAGTCTTCTTCACCTTGCTTGGAGCTGGCTCTTCCAAGATGAGCTTCTTGGCAACTGCTGATTGCTTTACCTTGCTTGTACCTTTCCTTGGCTGCTGCCCTTGGTGCTCTTTGGCAACCACATTCCTCTTGGGCTTGGAGGTAACTTCCTCAGCAACAAAGTCGGAATCCTCATCATCAGAAGTTCTCTTCTTCCTGGTTCTCGTAGCTGCAGGAGGCAAACCACTAGGGGTGCTCCTCTCACCATCATCACTAGAGCTGCTTGCAGGACTTGTATCTGCCTCTGGAATTTCAGCAAACGGTGATTCAGACCTGTTTTGGCTGTCACTGACATCTGACATGGCTGAAAAACCTGTGAAAAGATAAGGTATAGGCAGAGTAGAAGAGTTATCACAACTGCAGAAGTTTTTGCAAAAAAAAAATGAGTTTAAAAACTTAGTTTTGAGTTTTCACAGAATGTATTTCGGTCAAACCGATTTCAAGTTTCGGTGTAACCGAAGTGTTCAACAGAACCTACACACCACTTTCGGTCAGACCGAAATGGGTTTCGGTCCTACCGAAAACTTAGGGTTTCACAGAAACTTCAATTCGGACATTCCGATTTCCACAACTCGGTCAGACCGAACTATGTAGTGCAATGGTCAGAGACCAAATCGGTCAGTCCGAGTTTCAGGAATCGGCTTCACCGAGATGCATTCCGTGGAAACCTAAACCTAAGAATTTTCCTCGAAACTAGAAGATCTGAACAATGTATTGGGATCATATCAAACTTGGATAGAATCAGGGCAGTCCTATCATGCAAGAATCAGAAGTGGAGCATGAAAGGGATCGGGACACACCCTAACTTGGTGGTGTCCCTCTACGGCGGCAACGGCGGAGAAGATTACCGTTGACGGCGGCAGAGACCTGCGGCGAGGGCGCACAGGTGATGAAGGCGACGATCCGTAGACCAGGGCGGCGGCAGCAGGGGTCTTGGAGGGCGAACGTTTGAAAGGAATAGATCGCGCGCAGCCCTCAGTATATATAACCCCGTGCTGTCGGTGGGACCGAGTTGAAAAACTCGGTGTCACCGAGATGCATAATTGCAGTGCAGTTACGCATATCGGTCAGACCGAGATTTTGAACTCGGTTTCACCGAGATGAAACCTAGATCAATCTAAGTGTTTCGGTTGGACCGAGATTGGGAAGCCGGTCAGACCGAAATGGACTTAGAAGGTTTTGGAAGTCAGCCTTAGACGAATCGGTGGTTCCGAGTGCTCCTCACTCGGACTGTCCGAAAAAGACTTGTTCAAAGTTGTGATATAAGCATGAATAGAATTTGAGACAAGATAGCATAGATAGCTAGGGAAGGTGCTTAGGCATTCTTGTCCATCCATTTGGCCAGAAAAAGAAACCAAAACAATCAAAACCACAAATGGATGTCCTTGAATGAATAAAATCATGCATTCAACATGCTCACACAATAAGATAGCAACTGAAATATGTGTCAAACATGCACAACCAAAACTCTAGCTACTAGCACACAAATTGTCGATGACTAGGTCATCTATATATGAGTATATTGACTTAGGAGCCAAATGAAAACATTTGATCATAGGTCATACTCATCGTTTAAGCACAAGTGGGGTTACCACTTTTACATAAAGCATTTATGTGTTCACATCATTTGAAGATGCTTTAGCTCAATTTTTAGAGCAAAGCTCCCCCTAGATGTGAGAACCCCTTTTAAAGGGTCAAACTAACCTTGGGTTGTCGTAGAAGACTTCATGTAGATGTTGAATATGTGGATGCTCAATGTTGATGTAGATCATCAAGAGTTGAGAGCTATCCTTGGATTAGGGCACTTTCAATACCTACATGGGTTAGTCCCACAAGGAACAAACAAGAATATCCATGGACATAGAGTGAAGTACACAAGAGATGATGTCCATGAAAGCAATGATTACCTTGTCCCTTGACTTACCAACAAGAGGGTTTGTGACTCCATGAACTAGTGCATGATGTGGAAGTTGATTGCACAAGTTCTTGCCAAAATGAATATGAGTGAAGTTTGTTGGCGGAGTCACCCTCAAGAACCTACTAGTTCTTCTTCTTTGGGATCCACATCATCTTGATGGGAATCCTTGGTGTTGTAGTTGAGCTTGACGAAGTAGAACTTGATGTGTCCTTGGGAACCCACTTGACCATGGCTTGAGGTGCTTCAATGAATGCATCAATCTCCTCTTGAAGCTTGTCCTTGGCCTTTAGCTTGTGGTCTTGTGGTGGAAGGTCATCTTGAGCTTGTTCCACATTGGAAGAAGTAGGATCATACTTCTCCTTTTGTGAGACAAACTGTGGAGTAGGGTATTGACCTTCTTCCCACTCAACACCTTTGGCGTTGAACTTTCGCTCAAAACCAATCCCTTGATTCTTCCGGTGTCTTCCTTGTTTGCGAACAATCTCCTCAAAGTTCTTGCTTCCGGCAAGACTCTTGTAGACACCTTTCTCTATGATTTCCTTGGGGCCTTTAGCCATGAAGCATCTTCCAATTCCCTCATTTGGTGAATCAAATAAGTCGTAGGAGTTGGAGTTGGAGGATACGAGTGCAAGTCCGGCAACACCTTCATCTTGACTATAGTCGGAGTCGGAGTGATAGCTTCCATCGGATTGACTGTCAGAGTCGGAGCCGGAGACCCATTCACCAACATGAGCTTGATGTCTTCTTCTTGTGTAGCTCCTTGATGACTTGTCTTTCCTCTCCGAATCCTTGCTTCTCCGAGAAGGTCTTCGTTCATAACGATCATCTCTACTCCTCCTCTCTCTCCGAGGTGACTCATCTCTTGCTCTTCTTCTTGGAGATTCTTCTCTTCTCTTGTGGGGAGCCGTACACTCATTTGAGAAGTGTCCGGGTCTTCCACAATTGTAGCAGTTTCGATCACGACTAGAAGATCTCTTTCCATCATATGATCTAGACTTTGAGCTTCTTTCTTTGCCTCTATTCTTGTAGAACTTGTTGAAGTTCTTGACCATTAGGCTTATCTCTTCATTGGAAATTAGCTTGTCACTTGAGGTAGTAGGAGCATCACTTGAAGCTTTGTAAGCACCACTTGACTTGTTGTGAAGCTCTTCCTTATCCTTAAGTGTCATCTCATGAGCAACAATTCTTCCAATGACTTCAGTTGGCTTGAGAGTCTTGTAGTTTGGCATCATTTGGATCAAAGTGCACACGGTGTCATACTTTCCATCCAAAGCTCTAAGAATCTTCTTAATGATGAATCGGTCGGTCATTTCTTCGCTTCCTAAGCCAGCAATCTCATTTGTGATGAGAGCAAGCCTAGAGTACATTTCAGCGACTCCTTCACCATCCTTCATCTTGAACTTGTCAAGTTGACCTTGAAGAATATCTAGCTTTGATTCCTTCACAGATTCAGTACCTTCGTGCATTTCAACCAAAGTATCCCAAATCTCTTTAGCATTCTCAAGACGGCTGATTTTGTTGAACTCTTCGGGACACAAAGCATTGAAGAGAATATCACAAGCTTGAGCATTGTTTTGCAACATCCGCAACTCTTCGGGTGTAGCTTCGCGATCCGGAACTTTTCCTTCTTCAAAGAAATCACCTTGCATGCCAACACAAATAATGCCCCATGCGGCAGGGTTATGACCAAGAATATGCATTTTCATTTTATGCTTCCAACTAGCAAAATTTGTACCATCAAAGTAAGGACCTCTACGATAATTACCCTCACTAGACGCCATACTCTCCTAGGTTGTGAAACCAAGCTTATGGAGTCCAATGCAATGGAAACCAAGGCAATGGAGACCAAAGCTCTGATACCACTTGTAGGATCGAAGTAGGTCTAGAGGGGGGGGGGTGATTAGACTACTTGACAATATAAAAAATCTGCCTTTAGATCATGCAAAGTTTTTGGCAGTTTTACAAACAAGATCAAATCAAGTAACACCCTACACATGCAATTCTAGAGTATATGCAGCGGAAAGTAAATTGCACATGTAAAAAGGAGGTGGAGAAGATCAAACGCAGTTTGGTGACACGGAGATTTTTGTCGTGGTTCCGATAGGTGGTGCTATCGTACATCCACGTTGATGGAGACTTCAACCCACGGAGGGTAACGGCTGCGCGAGTCCACGGAGGGCTCCACCCACGAAGGGTCCACGAAGAAGCAACCTTGTCTATTCCATCACGGCCTACGCCCACGGAGGACTAGCCTTACTCGGGGTAGATCTTCACGAAGTAGGCGATCTCCTTGCCCTTACAAACTTCTTGGTTCAACTCCACATCATCAAGACGGAGGCTCCCAAGCGACACCTAACCAATCTAGGAGGCACCACCCCCCAAAAGGTAATAGACGGTGTTGATAGTGATGAACTCCTTGCTCTTGTGCTTCAGATGATAAACTCCCCAACACTCAACTCTCCTCACTGATATGGCTGTGGTGGAAGAAAGGTTTGAGTGGAAAGCAACTTGGGAAGGCTAGAGATCAAGTTTCATATGGTAGGAATGGAATGGCTTGATCTCAACACAAGGGTAGGTGGTTCACTTCTCACAAAGTGTATGGTAGGAATGGTAGTACTTTCTGATGGCTCTCCTTACGAATGAGGAGGGGGTGGAGGGGTATATATAGCCTCCACACAAAATCCAACCGTTACACACACATTTGACCAATCTCGGTCAGACCGAAGTGAAAACTCGGTCAGACCGAAAGTTCAAATATAGTGAACGTTGGGATTTTCGGTGGGACCGAAAATACCATCTCGGTGAGACCGAAGTGAGTCAAAGGTTAGGGTTTGCCATTTCGGTGAGACCGAAAATATAAACTCGGATATTCCGAATTGATGTCAACTGATCACAGAAGGTTGGCAGCCCTTTTTCGGTGAGACCGAAACTCAGAATCGGTTTGACCGAGAAGCTAGGGTTTGGAGAAACAACTGAAGTGGTTCATCTCGGTGGGACTGAGTTGGATAAATCGGTGTGACCGAGATGTTAGGGTTTGTAGAGATAACTTCATCTCGGTGAGACAGAGTTGGTTTGACCGAGATTACTTATGGGTGTGTGTTAAGTAGTGAATAGTGCTGATAGTTGAGGGAGTTAGATCACCAAGCACTTGAGCAACAAGATCATCAACACAACCTCATCCCCTTTTAATAGTATTGGCTTTTCCTATGGACTCAATGTGATCTTTGATCACTAAACCAAAAATGGAGTCTTGAGCTTTTGCCAATGCTTGTCTTAGCATTTTGAGGGGTCCACTTCTTCAGACATTTCCATACCCATATCATCGAACTTTTCTGAAAAGATTCTCAAGATAATATTAGTTCAATGATATATATGTTGTTATTAATTACCAAAACCACCCGGGGATTAGTTGCACTTTCATAGCCACGTGTCTGGCTTTGACACACCAGTGAATTTGCTTACTCCCGTTGCCAACCTGAAGTTGGGAGGGATCTCAGCGGCCCTGATGGCTCTGCTGAAACATTCAGGCCCAGAAACATGCACTCTGCTACCACACGGACAATCTCTGTCCTGTCCTTCTCTGTATGCCCGGTTTGTGTCGACCAGACCCTGCACAAGAATCGATCTTGCATCAAACCTGGGCTCTCTAGGGTCGATTGGGATCCTTCGCTCATCGCCATATGGGCACCTGCCATCGTACTGCCGGGGCACATACGACCCGCCCCTCTGAGGTGGCGTAGGCACTCGACGACGGTCATCACGGTCGACTCGATGATCATACTGCTCGTAGTTCCGACCCAGATACTGCTCTTGGCGGCATCCATGACCCTCACCCATGGAGGCGATCTTGGGTTGTGAGCCGACAGGACTGTGTCCGCCACGACGGACCTGCCGTGGATCCTGTTGCGCGACTGACAAACGGCTATGTTTTGCTCACCTGCTGCTCGAAGCAGCACTCGAATATGCATCAAACCTCTTCCAGCGTCTGATTGGGATGGCTGAATTGACTCTGCTATACGGGCTATAGCTGTAAGATTTTGGATCGGAGTGCGGTATACCTGGGGCTCAGGCGGAAACAACTGTCGCTGCCATCGACTGGATTCGGGGATCAATCGGCGGGCATGCTCGTCGAGCGAATGCTGAAGGTTCTCCAGACATGCACGCTCAGCCAAGGTGGCCAAGCGCACGGCCTCCAGGGCCCGAGCCTCGGAAGTCTCCCCCATGATGGGGGTCTGGAGCGCCTCCACGTTATGGCAATGCAGCTCTTCCCTTTGCTCAGCAGTAAGGGCTTGAGGCTCATACTCATCGTGACTGTACGACGGACCATCACCGCCGCTGCGAGGGTACCCAGGTGGGCTGCGACGGGAGTCGACCACAAGGACCTCCGCCGCGGGGTCGCTGCTTCCACACTCAGAAAGTGTGTCCACGAAGCCAGTCGACAGGTCGACCGGCCCGTAGAGGTATTCGTCGGGCTCGATCACCGCGACTTGGGGAGTGGCCGACTGGCGGGCCACCGCATGCTTCACCCACCGCTGGAGCCGCGATCGACCGGACCGCTTGCAACGGCGTACAGCAGGGAGAGCGGATGATGAAGGAGCCAACTGATACTAGGTCGACGGCTGTCAGAGGAGGACGCCATAGGCACTCGCGCGAAAGTGCGCCGCCCCGCGGATGGGAAGGGCCTTGACATCGAGGGGGGCCTCCTGGAGCCAGGCGGAGTCGTCGGCGATGAAGACGAGCGCGCCGAGTCGGATCTCGTGGCCCAGAGCCAGACCACCGCCTGAAACCATGTTGATGAAGACCGGAAAAAACTGCAACCTTGTCAGAAGTCGCTAAGACACCTGCCCCACAGTGGGCGCCAACTGTCGTGGTACTAAGTCTGACAGTAAGAGTAGGGGGTACGTATGAGGAGGCAAGGTCCTAACTACGGTGAGGTTGTACACACGAGTTTACGAGTTCAGCCCCCTCTCGGAGGAGGTAAAAGCCCTACGTCTCAGTGCCCGGAGGCGGTCAACTGGAATATGAGTGTGTGTGTTATAGGGGGTGCGAACCATTGTATCAGAGGAGGGGTGGCTTATATAGAGTGCGCTAGGACCCCAGCCATCCCCCGTTACATAGGGTTCAATGTACATTAAGACGGGGCGTTACTGATAACGCTAGCTATAAAGAGCTATAAATGACCTTTAAGACTACGGAGTGAATGCTTGACCATTGTCATCCTGAGTGACCTTAGATCTTCTGTACTCCGAGTGGTTTCTTGTATTGTCGAGTGACTTCGTCTTGGTTGAATGGAATTGGGTTATCCGAGTGAAATAAGCGGTCGAGTGGATTGCACTCCGGGGTTACTTTAGTCAGTATCCTTTGTTATACTTTGAATGTTCGTGACTGTAGGGTAGTGACCTTGGGTAGGGTGTCTAGGTCAGGCCTATGACCCTACCCTAGGTTCATGGCATCGTCAGCAGTGTCAGCAGCCACGCGGGAGGGGACAACCTCCGCCGCCATCGACGGTCACCGACCGGATGCAATAAGAGGAGCAAACCAGGCACAAAGGCCCGGCCGAGCTTGATATGGCTCGTGAAGCTCCCGTCACCTCGTTGCAGTGGGCGCGCCGCCGTCTCTGCAACCCCTCGCACGAGCCGCACCTCGGTCCGCTGGAGCCATCGCAGGTCGAGCCGAGCCTGGCCCGCCCAGACCCAGATGGGCCCCAAAGGGCTCAGATCTAGGCTGGGAAGGCGTCGCCGCCGGCCGCCGTGCTAGCCCGCCGCCAAGAAGCTGCGCCGCTGCCTCCAGACCATCCAGAGCTGCGCCGCCGGAACTGCTACTACCCGAGGAGCACTGTCGCGCGCCCGCGACGGGTAAGGAAGGCCACCACCCGCGGCCACCGTAGGCCCGAAGTCGAACCCCAGCCGCCACCACGGGGCACAGCCACCGCGCGGCCCAGCACACACCTCATCGCCGCCACACCGCCGTGCGCCGTCGACCGGAGGGAGCGCCACCACGCCGCCGAGCCCTGTGCACGCCTGCCGCCGCCGCCGCCGCCTGGGAAGGAAGCCCCGCAACCCCCACGACCTAGACGAGGAGAGGAAAGCCCGCGCCGCCAGCCACCGCGAGGGACTTGGCACTGGCGGTTCCGGCCGGCGACGGGGGAGGGGGGAGGCCACAGGCGGCTGGATCTGGCACCGCCGCCCGTGGGGGGAGCGGCGTGGGGGGCAAGGAGCGGCTTTTTTCAGGATCCTTTCGCCAGCAACGTCTACTTCTTGAGAACCAAAGAAAAAGAATGAAGAATGCAAGGTCAAGAATCCGCAGATCAACAATAAGTGCATGGAGAAGATACTGCTTCAACTAGTGGAAGCAGTTATGGAAGTTGGAAATCTTCTAAAATGCATTCTTGTGGTTCTTGTTTTCTTTGGTCTTGCTATTCTAGCAAAGATTTGATGATGTCCAATGCAAATTTATGTTTTGCGGGTCTGTAGAGCGGCACAGACTAGACCCGCAAAACCGACCCATAAAAAAACATATTCCACAAATATCTTTTTATACGGGTCCGTTTTTCGGGGTCTGCGCTGCAACCGTCCGTGTCGGTCTGGAAAACCGTTTTTAAGCACACTGCAAACGTATTTTACGATTCGCGGGATGCGGGGTCCGTTAGAGATGCTCTAAGACTATTGACGAGCCTACCCGATCGCTTCCTCCGCTCCAATGTTTGGCAGCAATAATGGAACCCGGCCCGTATGATGCGGCATGCGAACGAATCGAAAGGTGCGAGGTGAGAAAATCCTGGCAAGTTCATAGAAAGTGAGAGGACAGCACAACGACAAAGCTGGGATACTTTTCAGCCTCTGCTTTCGAGTTCGCGAGTGTTCAATCAACTTTGCACAAGGATCAGAAAGCGAAACACGAAGAACCCCAATCACTCGACCACACACACGGCAGATTCACCCCCATCTATCTAATCTACTGCTACTCTACTACCCCTGTTCGCATTCGCTTTCCGCCCTTCCTTTTCACTTTTCAGTCTCGTCTTATGGGTGGTGAGTGACTCGCCGGGAGACATGCATTGCAAACTCATGCCATTGTGATGAAAACTTTTCAATTCATCGCTGTGATATGCACAAGGCTCGCAAATGCTAACCATCACCCTGTCCTTGTGCAAGCAATGCTTAACTTGTGAACATCGACTTATTACCCCAAGGTTATAGGGAAGGAAACAGCCTTGTGGGGAACCAGAGATGCCATATTCCATTCTATACATACACGTAGGAAAGTGATTCTACATAACTTACTGCGGAAGGAACACGATTCCATCAACAAGTAGAGAAAATGACACGATGAAGAGGAGATGTCAATTTATCATGGAAGAAAAAGAGGTGCTTAAAGTCTTTTGTTTTAAAAGCAGCCCACTGAACTCTGAAGCACGCTGTTTGACAAATGAGCATTCAGAAATGCATCTTAATTATTTACAGTATATGAAGATTGAAGAACAGAAGACTTGATGTACATGAGAGGATCACTCTTTTAAATCGTGGTGGAATTTACAGATTGCGGGCGAATTCTGGTCTTCTAAGTAAACACAGGCTTGCTAATCTGCCTGCAGTCAATGTTTGTCAGTGAATGATCAATCAGGTCGATAATGCTAGGAAAATGAATGTAGATGACAGGAGCGTCGCCGAGTAGCGGAGGATCTTCCACCCCTTGATTGAGGAGGAGGAGGAGGTGAGGCCCTTGAAGCCGAGGTCGAGGGAGACGCTGCCGTCGGGCTTGAACAGCCCGAAGTGGCGCTCGCTCCCGGGGCCGGTCTTGAGGTCCTCGTTGAAGAGCGCGAAGATGAAGGCCTTGACCACCCTCTTGGGCCTGTAGGGCGTCCCCTTCCGCAGGAACAGCCGCTTCCGCAGGTTGAAGTTGTAGGTCCGGGCGTTCTCCAGGGTGGCGCCGGGCTCCGTGGCGTCGCCGGCGGACGCCCACCCGGTCTCCGACACGCGCACCTCCATGTCGCTGTACCCGGCGGCCTCCAGCGCGGCGTAGGTGGCGTCGATCTGGGCCTCGAACATGTTGTCGTAGTGGAGGTTGGTCTTCTGGTCTAGGATGCCGGCGTTGGGCTTCATCAGCGCGTAGTTCACGTCGATGTGCTCCGGGTCGCTCATGTAGGCCAGGAACGGGTAGGCGTTCACGTAGAAGGGCGCCCCCGTCTTGGAGAAGAAGTCGAGGAGCGGCTTGAGGTACGGCATGAGGTCCGGGCGGAACGTGCCGGCGGAGGGCGGGTACGAGGTGCCGAACACTGCCTCCGAGTGCGGCGTGTTCACCTCGATCCTGCCGGACAGCCGCATCGCGCGGAGCGCGTCGTGGATGTTGACGACGGCGCCGAAGAGCGCCTCGGCGAGCCCCGTGTCCTGCCCGCCCAGGATCTCGTTGCCCACGATGATGGCCACGATGCGGGTGGCCGGGTAGTAGGGCCGCACGTTCTCGTTCACCCAGTCCATGGCCTTGCTCGGGGTGGCGGAGATGTCCTTGACGAGGCCGTTGGGGATGGCGATGGCGAGGTTGAGGCCGGAGTTGCGGAACGCGTCCAGGACGGTGTGGTCCGAGTCGAAGATGCGGACGTTCTTGATCCGCGCCATCTGGAGCAGCTTCACCACCTCCGTCGGCGGCGGCAGGTTGTCCGCGATCCGGCCGTAGTTCACCCCGTACGTCCCCACGAACGAGTGAAAAGCCGCGACTGCAATCAATCAAGAAACCAAAAATCAGGCATGGCGGGAGAAGCAGCAATAAAGAGGTTAGCTGATTATATAGACGGGGGCATGCGTAACGTACCGCGGCAGGGGAAGAAGGCAAGGGCGCAGAAGAAGAGGAGGAGCAGGAGGACCGGCCGGCGGTGGCTGAGGCTGGAGTCCGGCCGGCCGCGCGGAATCACCGCCATGGTCTTCCGGCGCGGCGGGGAGCAGGTGGCAAGCAGCGCAGGTGGTGACGACTGGAGGAGGAGGAGGAGGAGGAGGCTGTGGCCGGTAGTGGGCGGGGCATTAGAGGAGGGCCGGGGCGCCACTTTGCTTGAGGTGCAGGGCATGGCGGCACGGCGGCAAGTGCCATGGAGGGAGCACGGAGGCGGCAAGTATCCGCGGTTACTTACTCCATCGGCCGCGTTGCTTGCTCGGCCGGAGCAAGCCAAGGATCAACGTTGCCGAGAGTGGTAAGGCGGGGTTACTGGCGGATCCAAGGATGGAATCCGGTCTCTTGCGTTGCTTCCGCGCGCGACGTACAGGAGCTCTGCTCTGCTCTGCTCTGTGTCTGTACCTTGTGGCTTTCAGCTGTCTTCAGTACGGATACATAAGATTGCCCGTAGCACTTGCGGTTCTGCTCTTTACTTAAGCTGGGCCGAAAGTTTGTTATTTCTAAATCGCTTTATGAAATTTTTAGACTACTTAGAACATCATCGCCATGTTTGGTGAGTCAAACAAATAGTGGGGGTATGGATTTGGAAAAGAATCCTCCTTTTGTTTTTTTGAAAAGGCCATTGTGACTAGCTTTATTGATTCAAATCAGCACTTACATGGTTTGCAAGATATACGAGTAATCAACTAGGGGATCATCGTCTCAAATACTCCCTCTATACCATAATATTTGTCTTTCTAGCAGCTCAACTAGCTCATGGGTCACAATATTTGCTTCTCTCGAACAATGCGAAAATTCAACACTACCAATCTGAATAGGGCAGTGATACGTGCCGGTGCGCCGGCCGAAATTTCGGCCGGTCGCACCACGCCCGTATGATTTGTTTAAGTTAGAGCCGCATGATGTAGAGCCTTTCTAATCGCTAACTGCTTTTCTAAAAAGTAGTCAAAAGAAAACTTGCTTCCTTAGAGAAACAAAGCAAAAGCCACGCCGCCCCATCGCGTGTAGCCAGTAGTCCTTAAGGCAACCAGCTCGCCGGACGTCCTCACCACTTGCCTCAACGCCGGTCGCCGCCCTCGTCACCGATGCTCGCCCTCATAGCACCCGTCCTCGCCGGTTAAAACAGTACGTCGTCGCCCCTCGTAGCAAAATTGTGTCGCCCGATGTCTTTGTTATTACAACACCTAGCCGCCGCCGCCACCGTCGTAGCACGCCCATCGAAGCACCACCATACCGCCGGCTACAGCTCTCAGCGTCACAGCTCGCACCTCGCTTTGAAGCTTTTTCTCATGCCCGTTAAAGCTTTTATCCACCCTGCCGTTGAAGCTTTTCCCCGCACCAGTTGAAGCTTTTATCCATGCCCGTTGAATTTTTTTTTCATCGACGCTCGCTGCACGGGGTTGCACGATCGACTGCCACCAGTCAATGCCATGTAGCAAAAAACATCACCGGTCGTAACAAAAAACAACGACGGTTGCAGCAAAAACAAGGCATCGCCGCTGTCGACCAACACCGTCGTGCATGCATGTAGCAAAAAAAAGTCACTGGTGGCAGCAAAAACAGGCTACGGTTGTAGCAAAAAAATTTAGGCCGGTCCCACGTGGGCCGCACGATCTAGCTTTTCTAAGCCATACGATTCCTTCGTCAAGTTTCCAGAAAATGCTGCAGCAAAAATAAACAGAGGAGAAAAAAAGAAAGGGGAAATAGACCAGCGCCCCGCTCGTCCTCGGCCGCCGACGACCCGTGCTCGCCGAACCTTGCCCGTTTGCCTCGCCGCAGACGCTCACCGCCGATGCTCGCCGCCGTCACTCGCAACAAAAAGGCCGTTGACTGTAGCAGCTTTTTCTCTTGCCTCTGTGTTGCATCCATGGTAGCTCCGCGGCGCCGACCAAACACCATCCCTCGTCGGTGCTGCCCACCGCTGGTTGCAGCATCAATGGCGACGGTGGTGTCACTTCTAGACAAAGCTGATGGTAGCAAAGAATGGATTGCTGGTTCCAGTAAAAATCGATCGCGGTGGAAGCAAAATTGGGGCTGGTTCCAGCAAAAACAAAATATAGTGGTAGCAAAAAATATTGCTGGTTCCAGCAAAAATCGAAGGCGATGGAAGCAAAATTGGGTCTGGTTCCAGCAAAAACAAAAGATAATGGTAACAAAAAGATTGCTGGTTCCAGCAAAAATTGAAGGCGGTGGTAGCAAAATTTGGATGGTCAGCAAAACCAAGATAGTAGTAGCAAAAAAAGATGCTAGTTCCAGCTTTCATATGCACCGTTCCAGCACCGATAGACACAACACAACTCGCTAGCACATAGCAGCGCTCGATGCCGGAGTTAGAACAGCTTGTGGAGGATCTGCAACTGGCAGGGTGTTGGGGAACATAGTATTTTAAAATTTTCCTACGATCACGCAAGATCTATCTATCAGATGCATAGGAACGAGAGGGAAGAGTGTGTCTACGTACCCTCGTAGACCGGAAGCGGAAGCGTCAAGTGACGCGGTTGATGTAGTCGAACTTCTTCGCGATTCAACCGATCAAGCACCGAACGTACGGCACCTCCGCGTTCAGCACACGTTCAGCTTGATGACGTCCCACGAGCTCTTGATCCAGTTGAGCTTCACGGGAGAGTTTCGTCAGCACGACGGCGTGGTGACGGATATGATGTATCTACCGGCGCAGGGCTTCGCCTAAGCACTGCGATGGTATGACCGAGGTGTGTTTCTGTGGAGGGGGGCACCGCACACGGCTAGAACAATTAAACTTGTGTGTCTTTGGGTGCCCCCTGCCCCCGTATATAAAGGAGCAAGGGAGGAGGGCCGGCCGGCCTCCTATGGTGCGGCTAGGGCAATCCTACTAGGAATAGGATTGCAATCCTACTAGGAATAGGATTGCAATCCTATTCCTAGTAGGAGTCCACCAAGAAGGAAGAGAGGGAAAAAGAAAGAGAGGGAGAGGTGGCGCCCCCCAATCCTAGTCCAACTAGGATCCCCTGGTGGGGCGCCGGCCAGCCTCTATGGGCTGCCTCTCTCCTTTCCTCGAGGCCCACTATGGACCATCCCCCCTCGTAGGGGGTTCCGGTAACCCCCTCCGGCAATCCAGTTAAATCCGAAACTTTTCCGGAACGCTTTCGGTGTCCGAATATAGTCGTCCAATATATCAATCTTTATGTCTCGGACATTCCGAGACTCCTCGTCATGTCCGTGATCTCATCCGGGACTCCGAACTACCTTCGGTACATCAAAACTCATAAACTCATAATACCGATCGTCATCAAACGTTAAGCGTGCGGACCCTACGGGTTTGAGAACTATGTAGACATGACCGAGACTCATCTCCGGTCAATAACCAATAGCGGAACCTGGATGTTCATATTGGCTCCTACATATTCTACGAAGATCTTTTATCGGTCAAAACCGCATAACAACATACGTTGTTCCTTTTGTCATCGGTATGTTACTTGCCCGAGATTCGATCGTCGGTATCTCCATACCTAGTTCAATCTCGTTATCGGCAAGTCTCTTTACTCGTTCCGTAACACATCATCTCGTGACTAACTCATTAGTCTTTTGCTTGCAAGGCTTATTGTGATGTGTGTTACCGAGAGGGCCCAGAGATACCTCTCCGATACTTTGGAGTGACAAATCCTAATCTTGATCTATGCCAACACCACGAATACTTTCGGAGACACCTGTAGAGCATCTTTATGATCACCCAGTTACGTTGTGACGTTTGATAGCACACAAGGTGTTCCTACGGTATTCGGGAGTTGCATAATCTCATTGTCATAGGAACATGTATAAGTCATGAAGAAAGCAATAGCAGTAAAACTAAACGATCATAGTGCTATGCTAACGGATGGGTCTAGTCCATCACATCATTCTCCTAATGATGTGACCCCGTTGATCAAATGACAACTCATGTCTATGGCTAGGAAACATAACCATCTTTGATCAATGAGCTAGTCTAGTAGAGGCATACTAGGGACATACTGTTTTGTCTATGTATCCACACATGTACTAAGTTTCCGGTTAATACAATTCTAGCATGAATAAAAGACATTTATCATGATATAAGGAAATATAAAATAACATCTTTATTATTTCCTCTAGGGCATATTTCCTTCAGTCTCCCACTTGCACTAGAGTCAATAATCTAGCTCACATCGCCATGTGATTTAATACCGATAGTTCACATCGTTATGTGAATAACACCCATAGTTCACATCGCCATGTGACCAACACCCAAAGGGTTTACTAGAGTCAATAATCTAGTTCACATCGCTATGTGATTAATACCCAAGAGTAATAAGGTTTGTTCATGTTTTGCTTGTGAGAGAAGTTTAGTCAACGGGTCTGTCACATTCAGATCCGTATGTATTTCGCAAATTTCTATGTCTACAATGCTCTGCATAGAGCTACTCTAGCTAATTGCTCCCACTTTCAACACGCATCCAGATTGATACTTAGAGTCATCTGGATTTAGTGTCAAAGCTTGCATCGGCGTAACCCTTTACGACGAACTCTTTATCACCTCCATAATCGAGAAACATTTCCTTAGTCATCCAGTTACTAAGGATAATTTTGACCGCTGTACAGTGATCTACTCCTGGATCACTATTGTACCCCCTTGACAAACTCATGGCAAGGTACACAACATGTTTGGTACACAGCATGGCATACTTTATAGAACCTATGGCTGAGGCATAGGGAATGACTTTCATTCTCTCTATATTTTTCTGCCGTGGTCTGGCTTTGAGTCTTACTCAACTTCACACCTTACAAGTCAGGCAAGAACTCCTTCTTTGACTGATCCATTTTGAACTACTTCAAAATCTTATCAAGGTATGTACTCATCGAAAGTCTTATCAAGCGTCTTGATCTATCTCTATAGATCTTGATGCCCAATATGTAAGCAGCTTCACCAAGGTCTTTCTTTGAAAAACTCCTTTCAAACACTCCTTTATGCTTTCCAGAAAATTCTACATCATTTCTGATCGACAATATGTCATTCACATATACTTATCAGAAAGGTTGTAGTGCTCCCACTCACCTTTTGTAAATACAGGCTTTACCGCAAGTCTGTATAAATCTATATGCTTTGATCAACTTATCAAAGCGTATATTCCAACTCCGAGATGCTTGCACCAGTCCATAGATGGATCGCTGGAGCTTGCACACTTTGTTAGCACCTTTTGGATCGACAAAACCTTCTGGTTGCATCATATACAACTCTTCTTTGAGATATCCATTTAGGAATGCAGTTTTTACATCCATTTGCCAGATTTCATAATCATAAAATGCGGCAATCGCTAACATGATTCGGACAGACTTAAGCATCGCTACAGGTGAGAAGGTCTCATCGTAGTCAACTCCTTGAACTTGTCGAAACCCTTTCGCAACAAGTCGAGCTTTGTAAACAGTAACATTACCGTCTGCGCCGGTCTTCCTCTTGAAGATCCATTTATTTTCGATGGCTTGCCGATCATCGGGCAAGTCAACGAAAGTCCACACTTTGTTCTCATACATGGATCCCATCTCAGATTTCATGGCCTCAAGCCATTTTGCGGAATCTGGGCTCATCATTGCTTCCTCATAGTTCGTAGGTTCATCATGGTCTAGTAACATGACTTCCAGAACTGGGTTGCCGTACCACTCTGGTGCGGAACGTACTCTGGTTGATCTACGACGTTCAGCAGAAACTTGATCCGAAGTTTCATGATCATCATCATTAGCTTCCTCACTGATTGGTGTAGGAATCACTGGAACAATTTTCTGTGATGTACTACTTTCCAATTCAGGAGAAGGTACAATTACCTCATCAAGTTCTACTTTCCTCCCACTCACTTATTTCGAGAGAAACTCCTTCTCTAGAAAGGATCCACTCTTAGCAACAAAGATCTTGCCTTCAGATCTGTGATAGAAGGTGTACCCAACAGTTTCTTTTGGGTATCCTATGAAGATTTACTTCTCCGATTTGGGTTCGAGCTTATCATGTTGAAACTTTTTCACATAAGCATCGCAGTCCCAAACTTAAAGAAATGACAACTTAGGTTTCTCGTCAAACCACAGTTCATACGGTGTCATCTCCACGGATTTAGATGGTGCCCTATTTAACGTGAATGTAGCTATCTCTAATGCATAACCCCAAAAGCGATAGTGGTAGATCGGTAAGAGACATCATCGATCGCACTATATCTAATAAAGTACGGTTATGACGTTCGGACACACCATTACACTATGGTGTTCCAGGTGGCGTGAGTAGTGAAACTATTTCACATTGTTTTTACTGAAGGCCAAACTCGCTAACTCAAATATTTTACCTCTACGATCATATCGTAGAAACTCTTATTTTCTTGTTACGATGATTCTCCACTTCACTCTGAAATTCTTTGAACTTTTCAAATGTTTCAGACTTGTGCTTCATTAAGTAGATATACCCATATCTACTCAAATCATCAGTGAAGGTTAGAAAATAACGAAACCCGCCGCGAGCTTCAACACTCATTGGTCCACATACATCTGTATGTATGATCTTCAACAAATCTGTTGCTCGCTCCATTGTTCCGGAGAACTGAGTTTTAGTCATCTTGCCCATGAGGCATGGTTCGCAAGCACCAAGTGATTCATAATCAAGTGATTCCAAAAGTCCATCACTATGGAGTTTCTTCATGCGCTTTACACCAATATGACCTAAACGGCAGTGCCACAAATAAGTTGCACTATCATTATTAACCTTGCATCTTTTGGCTTTAATATTATGAATATGTGTATTACCACGATCGAGATCCAACAAACTATTTTCATTGGGTGTATGACCATAGAAGGTTTTATTCATGTAAACAGAACAACAATTATTCTCTAACTTACATGAATAACCGTATTGCAATAAACATGATCAAATCATATTCATGCTCAACACCAAATAACACTTATTTAGGTTCAACACTAATCCCAAAAGTATAGGGAGTGTGCGATGATGATCATATCAATCTTGGAACTACTTCCAATACACATCGTCACTTCATCCTTTAACTAGTTTCTATTCATTATGCAACTCCCATTTCGAGTTACTACTCTTTAGCAACTGAACCAATATCAAATACCGAGGGGTTGCTATGAACACTAGTAAAATACACATCAATAATCTGTATATCAAATATACCTTTGTTCACTTTGCCATCCTTCTTATCCGCCAAATATCTAGGGCAGTTCCACTTCTAGTGACCATTTCCTTTGCAGTAGAAGCACTTGTTTCAGGCTGGAGTTTAGCTTTGGTTTTCTTCATGGGAGTGACAACTTGCTTGTCATTCTTCTTGAAGTTCCCCTTCTATCCCTTTGCCCTTTACTTGAAACAAGTGGCCTTGTTAACTATCAACACTTGATGCTCTTTCTTGATTTCTACCTTCGCCGATTTCAGCATCGCGAAGAGCTCGGGAATTACTTTCGTCATCCCTTGCATATTATAGTTCATCATGAAGTTCTACTAACTTGGTGATAGTGACTAGAGAACTTTGTCAATTACTATCTTATCTGGAAGATTAACTCCCACTTGATTCAAGCAATTGCAGTACCCAGACAATCTGAGCACATGCTCACTGGTTGAGCTATTCTCCTCCATTTTGCAGGCAAAGTACTATCAGAAGTCTTATACCTCTCGACACGGGCATGAGTATGAAATACTAATTTCAACTCTTGGAACATGTTATATGCTCCTTGGCGTTCAAAACGTTTTTGAAGTCCCGGTTCTAAGCCGTAAAGCATGGTGCACTTAAACTATCAAGTAGTCATCATACCGAGCTTTTGTCAAAACGTTCATAACGTCTACATCTGCTCCTACAATAGGTCTGTCATCTAGCGGTGCATCAAGGACAGAATTCTCGGTGCAGCAATGAGGATAATCCTCAGATCACAGAACAATTCCGCATCATTGCTACTAACATCTTTCAACTTAGTTTTCTCAAGGAACATATAAGAAAATAAATGGGGAGCAACATCGCGAGCTATTGATCTACATCATAGATATGCTAATACTACCAGGACTAAGTTCATGATAAATTAGAGTTCAATTTAATCATATTACTTAAGAACTCCCACTTAGATAGACATCCCTCTAGTCATCTAAATGATCACGTGATCCAAATCAACTAAACCATGTCCGATCATCACGTGAGATGGATTAGTTTCAATGGTGAACATCTTATGTTGATCATATCTACTATATGATTCACGCTCGACCTTTCGGTCTCCAGTGTTCCGAGGCCATATCTGCATATGCTAGGCTCGTCAAGTTTAACCCGAGTATTCTGCGTGTGCAAAACTGGCTTACACCCGTTGTATTTGAACGTAGAGCTTATCACACCCGATCATTACGTGGTGTCTCGGCACGACAAACTTTCGCAACGGTGCATACTCAGGGAGAACACTTATACCTTGAAATTTAGTAAGGGATCATCTTATAATGCTACCGTCGTTCTAAGCAGAATAAGAAGCATAATAAGATAAACATCACATGCAATCAAAATATGTGACATGATATGGCCATCACCATCTTGTGCTTTTGATCTCCATCTCCAAAGCACCGTCATGATCACCTTCGTCACCGGCGCGACACCTTGATCTCCATCGTAGCATCGTTGTCGTCTCGCCAACTATTGCTTCTACGACTATCGCTACCGCTTAGTGATAAAGTAAAGCAATTACATGGCGATTGCATTTCATACAATAAAGCGACAACCATATGGCTCCTGCCAGTTGCCGATAAGTTTACAAAACATGATCATCTCATACAAAACCGTATAACTCATCATGTCTTGACCATATCACATCACAACATGCCCTGCAAAAACAAGTTAGACGTCCTCTACTTTGTTGTTGCATGTTTTACGTGGCTGCTACGGGCTTAGCAAGAACCGTTCTTACCTACGCATACAAAACCACAACGATGTTTCGTCAAGTATGTGCTGTTTTAACCTTCACAAGGACCGGGCGTAGCCACACTTGATTCAGCTAAAGTGAGAGAGACAGACACCCGCCAGTCACCTTTAAGCAACGAGTGCTCGTAACGGTGAAACCAGTCTCGCGTAAGCGTACGCGTAATGTCGGTCCGGGCCGCTTCATCTCACAATACCGCCGAAGCAAAGTATGACATGCTGGTAAGCAGTATAACTAGTATCGTCCACAACTCATTGTGTTCTACTCGTGCATATCATCTACGCATAGACCTGGCTCATGATGCCACTGTTGGGGAACGTAGTATTTTAAAATTTTCCTACGATCACGCAAGATCTATCTATCAGATGCATAGGAACGAGAGGGAAGAGTGTGTCTACGTACCCTCGTAGACCGGAAGCGGAAGCGTCAAGTGACGCGGTTGATGTAGTCGAACTTCTTCGCGATTCAACCGATCAAGCACCGAACGTACGACACCTCCGCGTTCAGCACACGTTCAGCTTGATGACGTCCCACGAGCTCTTGATCCAGTTGAGCTTCACGGGAGAGTTTCGTCAGCACGATGGCGTGGTGACGGATATGATGTATCTACCGGCGCAGGGCTTCGCCTAAGCACTGCGATGGTATGACCGAGGTGTGTTTCTGTGGAGGGGGGCACCGCACACGGCTAGAACAATTAAACTTGTGTGTCTTTGGGTGCCCCCCTGCCCCCGTATATAAAGGAGCAAGGGAGGAGGGCCGGCCGGCCTCCTATGGTGCGGCTAGGGCAATCCTACTAGGAATAGGATTGCAATCCTATTCCTAGTAGGAGTCCACCAAGAAGGAAGAGAGGGAAAAAGAAAGAGAGGGAGAGGTGGCGCCCCCCAATCCTAGTCCAACTAGGATCCCCTGGTGGGGCGCCGGCCAGCCTCTATGGGCTGCCTCTCTCCTTTCCTCGAGGCCCACTATGGACCATCCCCCCTCGTAGGGGGTTCCGGTAACCCCCTCCGGCAATCCAGTTAAATCCGAAACTTTTCCGGAACGCTTTCGGTGTCCGAATATAGTCGTCCAATATATCAATCTTTATGTCTCGGACATTCCGAGACTCCTCGTCATGTCCGTGATCTCATCCGGGACTCCGAACTACCTTCGGTACATCAAAACTCATAAACTCATAATACCGATCGTCATCAAACGTTAAGCGTGCGGACCCTACGGGTTCGAGAACTATGTAGACATGACCGAGACTCATCTCCGGTCAATAACCAATAGCGGAACCTGGATGTTCATATTGGCTCCTACATATTCTACGAAGATCTTTTATCGGTCAAAACCGCATAACAACATACGTTGTTCCTTTTGTCATCGGTATGTTACTTGCCCGAGATTCGATCGTCGGTATCTCCATACCTAGTTCAATCTCGTTACCGGCAAGCCTCTTTACTCGTTCCGTAACACATCATCTCGTGACTAACTCATTAGTCTTTTGCTTGCAAGGCTTATTGTGATGTGTGTTACCGAGAGGGCCCAGAGATACCTCTCCGATACTTTGGAGTGACAAATCCTAATCTTGATCTATGCCAACACCACGAATACTTTCGGAGACACCTGTAGAGCATCTTTAAGATCACCCAGTTACGTTGTGACGTTTGATAGCACACAAGGTGTTCCTACGGTATTCGGGAGTTGCATAATCTCATTGTCATAGGAACATGTATAAGTCATGAAGAAAGCAATAGCAGTAAAACTAAACGATCATAGTGCTATGCTAACGGATGGGTCTAGTCCATCACATCATTCTCCTAATGATGTGATCCCGTTGATCAAATGACAACTCATGTCTATGGCTAGGAAACATAACCATCTTTGATCAATGAGCTAGTCTAGTAGAGGCATACTAGGGACATACTGTTTTGTCTATGTATCCACACATGTACTAAGTTTCCGGTTAATACAATTCTAGCATGAATAAAAGACATTTATCATGATATAAGGAAATATAAAATAACATCTTTATTATTGCCTCTAGGGCATATTTCCTTCACAGGGGGCCAAGTTGCATCCGGCAAGGGCTAAGCTAGAACCCGCGAGTGCCGGAGCTGCGATGCGGTCGGTTGCAGCTCCCCGCGGTGCTGGTTCCAGCAAAAACGATGCGTGGTTCGAGCACGCGCTGCAGTGGCCGGGGTCGTCTGAGACACGGCGTACATGGTGACTGCTAGTAGCCCTCGCCCACGACGTTGGCGAGCCCCTCACATCAACTCCACTCACCAGGGGCGCCTAGGAACAATGTTGGTCTTTGGGCGGTCCGATGCCAGGCGGTACGCGCCTTGGGATGAACTACGCCATGGCATCTGAGGCCAGAGGGAGGAGGGTGCGTGCATGATCATGAATCGGCGGCGGTGGCCGGAATAGCTCACGGGGTAGTTTAGGTAGCTGAGAGATGAGAAGGAGAAAATAGATAAGAGGAGAAACGAATGGCTGTGAGAGACAGAAGAGATAAGGCAAAAAAAAGGAAAGCAGCGCGTACGTAGAAGCTACTAGTAGAGCCGAGCGAAGCCTGTGTCCGGCGCAATATTGAGCCGGTCCGCCGATTACAAGGCTTTCCCATCTGAATAGCCGTATCCACACAATCTGCATATATATAGCCAATCCCGTTATTAGGATTGGCATGTACATAAATTTATCACTTCCATGGAATCAGACTCAGCCTCGAACCTGTTTATTCCAAGGGAATTCGCAAGATGAAGTCCATCTTTCATAGCAAGTGCCTCCATAGTTGATACATCCGCAACATATGGGTAAAAATAACAATTGGCTGCAACAACTGATCCATGGACATCTCGTAGAACTATTGCAGTTGTTCCCGTTCCTAAATCCACATAAAAGGACACGTCTACATTAGGTTTTAAAAAACCAGGGTGTGGTTTAGACCATCTAGGCTTCGGATCGGATGTGTGGATCCTTGTATTTGATGCATTTGCCGCAATCGCTGGTACAGAAATCAGCAGCGATTAGCCGGCAACACCCTTTCTGCATAAGTTGTTTGTCTCCTAAGCCACCATAAATACCAACACCCAATAGCAAAGACATCTTGAACGTTCACATGATTCAGGCTAAGCATGGTAATGGGTCGGATTTGGATCGGGTTGAACAATATCAAATCCATATCCATATCCATGAAGACAGTCTCCGTCCGCTTATGAAAAACCCCATGGGCGAAATATTGTGTCCATGTCCAAACCCGATGGATATGCATATCCGTTGGATATCCATGGGGTCCTCTCAAGACATATACATAAGACACAATATAACATGCACATAAGCTGTTGCACCCATGCATCCATGCGCGTGTGAAAAACCAGAGATAGAGGGGTCGAGGGGATACTTAGTTGTGTTGTCATAGGCCAGTCGTGCTGGCTGTTGAAGTGCTCCACCATACATGGAGATAGCGGCTGACAGTGTCGACCATCTCTCGGGATGCAGGAGGAGTAAGAAGAGGAGACGTGGCTGATACTTAATGACGAGTCATTTAACAACGACATAAAAGATCTGAAGGGGGCTAAAGTAATATTAAGGCGGGGATTGAATATCAACTAAATTGTATTTTTAGTTACGATGGGGATTGTGTAATTTGCTTTAAATGTTTTAGATTATAATGGGTGAAATTACAGTGGGACATGTGACTGTGGGGTAGGGATAGCAGAATCTCGCCATTAAGTCATACTATCGGGTCGGGTTTGGATATATCCATGGTACAAGATTATGTCCATGCCCTACCCATGAGTAACCGGGTTAGGTTTGGGGGCCGTCCCTGGGCGCAAAAGCATATCTAAACCCTGTCCATATGGGTCGATATCCATGGGTATCGGTATCCATGAGCAAAATTACCATCCTTAATTCAGGCCCTACATTGGTACTGCTTTTAGACAGAGAAGATGTTCAGAGCCTGATAAGTCAATCGGTAATGCCTCTTGCACCATGCTTTCTAGGCCCAACGCCTTCCAAAGGTGGAAAACACGTTCACATGTAAAGAGTAGATGCCTTACATCTTCTGGTTCTTGACTACATATAGGACAGTGTCCCTCACGACCAATGTGATGATTTGCCAGTATCGATTTCAATGGCAGAATACCATGCAAAACCCTCCAACAAAAAATATGAATTTTTCTAGGTTTTTTTTAGCTTCCATACCATCCTCCATATTGGGTTATTCACTGACAGTCGAGGAGTAGCATCAGATGCAGCCCGACGTCCTAGCTGTCAATTCCACTCTAAATGATATGGTGTACGTATAGAAAAGAAGTCGTTGCGTGTGTGGTTCCAAGCAACGAAATCATTGTAAGCCCCATGTTTAGTGGAATTTGTAGTATCCTTCTAGCATCCATTGAATTGAATGTCGCCGGAACAAGGGCCTCGCCCCAACTGTCAGTATACGGATCAATGAGGTCACTGACCTTTGATAATAAGTGATGGCCTCTGGGCGATATGACCATCCTCGTCGGGCTTGAAGGGATCCATGGATCCGCCTAGATATTAACCTTCTCGCCACCCCCAATACGCCAAATATGCCTCTTGATAACCCACAAGTGTAGGGGATCAGTTGTAGCCTTTTTCGATAAGTAAGAGTGTCGAACCCAACGAAGAGCTAAAGGTAGAACAAATATTCCCTCAAGTTCTATCGACCACCGATACAACTCTACGCACGCTTGACGTTTACTTTACCTAGAACAAAAATGAAACTAGAAGTACTTTGTAGTTTCTGTTGGATAAATTTGCAAGAATATAAAGAGCACGTAAATATAAACTAGGTGCTGTTAAGATAAAGAATCAATAAAGTTAATATAGCGAGTGTGGAAAAGTGGTGGTAGGAGTTGCGAAATTTCCCCTAAGCAATTGACTACGTTACAAGACCGATAGCAAGTTTTATGTGGGAGAGGCCACTGCTAGCATGTCATCCCTTACTTGGAATTCTATGCACTTATGACTGGAACTATTAGAAAGTATCCGCAACTACTAACGTTCACTAAGGTAAAACCCAACCATAGCATTAAGATATATTGGTCCCCCTTCACTCCCGTATGCATCAATTTCTACGCTAGGTTGAAGCTTCTGTCACTCTTGCCCTCCAATATGTAGTCGTATCAACATACAACTAACCCTATGGTGTGATCCACGCGCGCGATCATATGATGGGCAACAAAGGACAACAACACAACCACAAGCAATTTAAATCAATCATAGCAATTCACCAATCACCAATAGGACAACGATAATCTACTCAGACATCATAGGATGGCAACACATCATTGGATAATAATATGAAGCATAAAGCACCATGTTCAAGTAGAGGGTACATCGGGTTGCGGGAGAGTGGACCGCTGTAGATAGATGAGGGAAGGTGATGGAGATGTTGGTGAAGATTGTTGGTGAAGATGACGAAGGTGTTGGTGTAGATCGCTGTCACACGATGATGGCCCCGGTGGCACTCCGGTGCCACCGGAAGCGAGGGGGAGAGAGCCCCCCTACTTCTTCTTCTTCCTTGACCTTCTCCCTAGGTGGGAGAAGGGTTTTCCCTCTGGTCCATGACCTCCATGGCAGCGGAGGGGCGAGAGCCCCTCCGAGATTGGATCTATCTCTCTGTCTCTCTCTGTTTATGCGTTCCCATATTCTGGCCCTTCACCATTTCTTATATTCCCGGAGATCCGTAACTCTGATTGGGCTGAATTTTTGACACGATTTTTATCCGGATATTAGATTTCTTGTGGTGAAAGAAGGGCATCAACCGCCTTACGGAGTGGCCACGAGGGCCTAGGGCGCGCCTGCCCCTGGTGGGCGCGCCCCCTGCCCCGTGGCCCACTCGGGCATCATCCCATGTTGGTTCCGCTTCCCAAAATTCACATATATTCCAAAATAAAATCTCCGTCCATTTTTATTCCGTTTGGACTCCGTTTGATATGAATATTCTGTGAAACAAAAAAACATGCAACAAACAGGAACTGGCACTGGGCACTGGATCAATATGTTAGTCCCCAAAAATAGTATAAAAAGTTACCAAAAGTATACGAAAGTTGTATAATATTGGCATGGAACAATAAAAAATTATAGATACGGCGGAGACGTATCAGCATCCCCAAGCTTAATTCCTGCTCGTCCTCGAGTAGGTAAATGATAAAAACGATAATTTTTGATGTGGAATGCTACCTAGCATAATCTTGATCATGTAATCTAATCATGGCATGAATATTAAGACACGAGTGATTCAAAGCAATAGTCTATCATTTGACATAAAAGAATTTAATACTCGGGCATCCCAACAAACAATCAAGTCTTTCAGAATATCAATGCTAAAGAACGTTATCCCTAAAAAATCATAGAGCCTTTTATGCTCCCTTTTCTTAACACAAGGTACCCCTCATGCCCATCCCGGTGTCATCCAAGCAATTGTTTTCATACTTTACTATTTCGAACCTTTTCAACTCTTCACGCAATACATGAACGTGAGCCATGGACATAGCACTATGGGTGGAATAGAAGGTGGTAGTAGACAAAAGTAAGGAGAAAGTCTCACATCGACTAGGCGTATCAATGGGGTATGGAGATGCCCATCAATAGATATCAATGTGAGTGGGTAGGGATTGCCATGTAACGGATGCACAAGAGCTATAAGTGTATGAAATCTCAAAGGAAAATTAGTGGGCGTGCATCAACTTGCTTGCTCATGAAGATCTAGGGCAATTTGAGGAAGCCCGTTATTGGAATATACAAGCCAAGTTCTATAATGAAAATTCCCACTAGTATATCGAAGTGACAACATAGGAGACTCTCTATCATGACGAACATGGTGCTATGATGAAGCACAAGTGTGAAAAAAAGATAGTAGCATTGTCCCTTCTCTCTTTTCTCTCATTTTTGTTGTTGTTTTTGGAGGGGCTTCCCGTTTTTTTCATTGGCCCCTCTCTATTTTTTAGGCCATCTTTTTTTATTTGGCCTTTCCTCACATGGGACAATGCTCTCATAATGAAGATCATCATACTTTTATTTACTTACAACTCAAAGATTACAACTCGAAGCTAGAACAAAATATGACTCTATGTGAATGCCTCCGGCGGTGTACCGGGATGTGCAATGAGGTAGTGTAGCAATGATATAAAAAAACGGACAAACCATGGAAACATCATGCTAGCTATCTTACGATCATGCAAGGCAATATGACAATGATGGTGTGTGTCATAATAAATGGAACGTGCGTTACATGGCAATATATCTCTGAATGGCTATGTAAATGCCATTATAGGTAGGTATGGTGGCTGTTTTGAGGAAGGTATATGGTGGGTGTATGGTAGCGGCGAAAGTTGCGCGGTACAAGAGAGGCTAGCAATGGTGGAAGGGTGAGAGCGCGTATAATCCATGGACTCAACATTAGTCATAAAGAACTCACATACTTATTGCAAAAAATCTATTAGCCCTTGAAGCAAAGATACTACGACGCATGCTCCTAGGGGGGAGGTTGGTAGGAGTTAACCATCACGCGCCCCCGACCTTCACGCAAAGATAAACAATCAAAATACAATGCACGCCAATTTGGTTAGATAGTTAGGAGACCATACGTGCATGCTTCGGGAATCACAAACCTTAACACCAATATTTTTACTAAACCATAATCATTCACTAGTTCCCCCACATATTAGCATCTCTATATCGCAAAACTATTGCAAGGAATCAAACATATCATATTCAACGATCTAAACGTTTATGTAGGATTTTATGACTAACCATGTGAATGACCAATTCCTGTCAACTCTCTAAATAGATATAAGTGAAGCAATAGAGTTTTAATTCTTTCTACAAAAGTTATGCCCACACTCTAACAATTATAAGTGAAGCAAAAGAGCATTCTACAAATGGCGGTTTTCTATGTGAAGAGAAACATGCAATCCAAACTTCAAATGATATAAGTGAAGCACATGAAGCATTCTATAAAGCCGTACTCAAAAGATATACGTGAAGTGCAAAGAGCATTCTATAAATCAACCAAGGACTATCTCATCCTAGCATGGTGCATTTATTAAAAAGGAAAAATAAAAAGAACACGACGCTCCAAGAGTTTACGCATATCATGTGAATGAAACGAATCTGAAAACATACCGATACTTGTTGAAGAAAGATGGGATGCCTTCCGGGGCATCCCCAAGCTTAGACGCTTGAGTCTCCTTGAATATTTACTTGGGGTGCCTTGGGCATACCCAAGCTTGAGCTCTTGCCTCTCCTCCTTCTCACATCGAGACCTCCTCGATCTTCGAACACTTCATCCACACAAAACTTAACCGAACTTTTAGTGGCGGGGTTAGTGCATATGATCAATAAAATCCCATCATGTACTGCTCTAACATTATTGTATAATTATAAACAAACATTAATTACTGTATGCTATCACCATTCTATGGCCCCAAGTCAAGGAGGAATCAACAATAATTCAAACATATGCAAATAATGAAGCTATAACAGCAATCAGTGAAAACATGACAGTCTGTAGTAATCTGAACATTAACCATACTTCTGTAACCCTAAAAATTATGGAAAAATTAGGAAACATAAAAAAATTATATAGAAAGACTTTGCAAAAAAGTTTCAGATCCTTTCGACGTTCCAGCAAAAAATGTAAAATCGCGCACTACAACCAAAGTTTCTGTTTTTGCACCGCACAAACCAACAAGCAGTTTAATCATCCTAAAGGAAACTCTTGGCACATTATTTTTATAATACAATGGAATTGTACAAGGGGATAATTATTTTTATTGAAAAGTTTTTGTAATCAAGGTTCACAAAGTTTCCATGGGCATGAACAAAGTTCAAGGCTAGCTCCCACTTTAACAATGCTCGTCTTTCTCACTTTCGCTTTTATTTTTGAAAAAGTTTTAGGTTCCCCTTTTTATTTTTGTGTTTGTAAACTTTATGAAAGCACACAACAGAAATAAATGACTCTCTAAAACTTATGTGTTGTCTCCCTGACAGCGCTTTCTTTAAAGCCATTAAGCTAGGCATATAGTGCTCAAGTAATTGATCCACCCGGATCCCAAGGTATATCAAAGCCAATTTTAATTAGCAATGATTTGGCATTTAGTAGTGAGCACAAAGTGATATGTGTCATGCAACAACGAAGTCTAACTCTCTTCCTATGCATCGGCATGTCATACAAGAACAATTCATGCACATCAAGTAAAGGCCAAAGCATAGTATAAGCAGTTTCTTGCAATTTTATCGTGTTGCAAACATAGAGAGGCGGAGATGTAGTTCCTCTCTCATAATAATTGCAAGTAGGAGCAGCAAGCACATGCATATTATATTCATCAAAATCATCATGTGTAACAGAAAAAGGCAACCCATCAATATAATCCTTAATAAGTGCACACTTATCCAATATAGTGTAGTTTGGAGAATTCAAAAAGATAATAAGACTATCATGTGTGGGTGCAATAGCAACTATCTCATGTTTAACATAAGGAACTATAGCAAGTTCATCTCCATAAGCATAATTCATATTGGCATCTTGGCCACAAGCATAGCAAGCATCATCAAAATGGGATATTTCAAAAGAATCAACGGGATCATAGCAATCATCATAGCATTCATCCTTCGGTAAGGACGAAGGGAAATTAAACAATGTATGAGTTGAAGAGTTACTCTCATTAGAAGGTGGGCACGGGTAGCTAATCCGCTCTTCCTCCTTTTGTTCTTCGCTCTCCTCCTCATCTTTTTCATCCAATGAGCTCACAATTTCATTAATTTCTTCTTCCATAGACTCCTGCAAAATATTAGTCTCTTCTTGGACAGCGGAGGAGTACTCAATATATGGTTTAACATAGGCATTAGAAGCATAATTATCATAACAATATTAAAATATGGCAAAATTTTTAGATTTGTAAATAGTAGCATCATACTTTTCAATCAAAGAAGCAATTTCATAAGCACCCTTAAAAGCAAAAAATTCTTCAATTTGTTGAACATCATAGTAACTATAAACACCCTTAGCATACGAAGATACGATTCCATTATCACTAAACGCACATTGGTAGGGAAGGTGTTTCGTAGGGTCTTCAGAACAACAAGTAAAATCATAAATTTCACATAAATTCCAAGCATAACATTGCAAACGATGAATTTGATCCAGTAAAAGTTTCCCTTTTTCAGATATGCAGTGATGCACATAACAAGCATGCTCATCTAAAGATTTTCCCTCAACTAAGCTAGTCGGGGTTTTAGCCCGAGCACAAAGGGATCGAAGATGATCCAAGTAATAAGCTTCAGCAGTGTGATAGATTTTGAGTGGTTCTTCAACCATTGGTACAGTAGGTACCACTATTTTTTTTGGCATTTTGCGTTTCCTACCCATAACTAAAGATAGAAAACAACTTAGGACAGCAAATAAAATCTACTTAGTGATAAAGCAAACAAGCACACACGAGAATATTCACCCCACGCTATTGCTTCCCGGCAACGGCGCCAGAAAAAGGTCTTGATAACCCACAAGTGTAGGGGATCAGTTGTAGCCTATTTTGATAAGTAAGAGTGTCGAACCCAACGAGGAGCTAAATGTAGAACAAATATTCCCTCAAGTTCTATCGACCACCGATACAACTCTACGCACGCTTGATGTTTACTTTACCTAGAACAAGAATGAAACTAGAAGTACTTTGTAGTTTTTGTTGGATAGGTTTGCAAGAATATAAATAGCACGTAAATATAAACTAGGGGCGGTTAAGATAAAGAAGCAATAAAGTTAATATAGCGAGTGTGGAAAAGTGGTGGTAGGAGTTGCGAAATTGCCCCTAAGCAATTGACTACGTTACTAGACCGATAGCAAGTTTTATGTGGGAGAGGCCACTGCTAGCATGTCATCCCTTACTTGGAATTCTATGCACTTATGATTGGAACTATTAGCAAGCATCCGCAACTACTAACATTCATTAAGGTAAAACCCAACCATAGCATTAAGATATATTGGTCCCCCTTCACTCCCGTATGCATCAATTTCTACGCTAGGTTGAAGCTTCTGTCACTCTTGCCCTCCAATACGTAGTCCTATCAACATACAACTAACCCTATGGTGTGATCCACGCGCGCGCTCGTACGATGGGCACCAAAGGACAACAACATAACCACAAGCAATTTAAATCAATCATAGCAATTCACCAATCGCCGATAGGACAACGATAATCTACTCAGACATCATAGGATGGCAACACATCATTGGATAATAATATGGAGCATAAAGCACCATGTTCAAGTAGAGGGTACAGCGGGTTGCGGGAGAGTGGACCGCTGTAGATAGATGGGGGAATGTGATGGATATGTTGATGAAGATGACAGAGGTGTTGGTGTAGATCGCCGTCACATGATGATGGCCCCGGTGGCACTCCGGTGCCACTGGAAGCGAGGGGGAGAGAGCCCCCTCCTTCTTCTTCTTCCTTGACCTTCTCACTAGGTGGGAGAAGGGTTTCCCCTCTGGTCCATGGCTTCCATGGCAGCGGAGGGGCAAGAGCCTCTCCGAGATTGGATCTGTCTCTCTATCTCTCTCTGTTTTTTATATTCCCGGAGATCCGTAACTCCGATTGGGCTGAATTTTTTACATGATTTTTATCCGGATATTAGCTTTCTTGCAGCGAAAGAAGGGCATCAACCGCCTTACGGAGTGGCCACGAGGGCCCAGGGCGCGCCTGCCCCTGGTGGGCGCGCCCCCTGCCTCGTGGCCCACTCGGGCATCATCTCATGTTGGTTCCGCTTCCCGAAATTCACATATATTCCAAAAAAAATCACCATCTGTTTTTATTCCGTTTGGACTCCGTTTGATATGGATATTCTGCGAAACAAAAAACATGCAACAAACATGAACTGGCACTGGGCACTGGATCAATATGTTAGTCCCAAAAAATAGTATAAAAAGTTGCCAAAAGTATACGAAAGTTGTAGAATATTGGCATGGAACAATAAAAAATTATAGATACGACGGAGACGTATCAATGTCCGCGTTTAAAAGTCGGAATCACTACCAATAAACTTTGCCATGTGAAGGACGAGCCATTCTTAGGTCCAACTTTTACGAAATCACCATGAGGGTAATATTTTGCACGTGAAATCTGAGCACAAATGGAATACGGGTTATCAATGAGCCTCTACACTTGTTTTGTTAACATTGCTAAGTTAAAACTATGTAGACTACATAATCCCGTGCCACCAATATGTTTGGCAACACAAAGTTTCCACCATGTGTACCAATGCATCTTTTTATTCTGTTCGTCATCACCCCATCAGAATCCCACAATGAGGTCCATAATTTCCTTACATAAACCCTTTGGCAATTTGAACACAGACATAACATACATTGTAATAGCATGTGCCATTGCTTTTATTGAAATTTCCTTGCCTCCAATAGACAAGTGTTTTTCTTTCCATCCACTTATCCTTTCTCAGATCCGGTCCAGAAAGTGTGGAAAAGAATCCTCCTAGTTGCCGAACGATCACACTTAGAAAAATAGAGAGGACGTTTCCCCGGTCATGGGGGTGGAAACTGGCAAGAGTCAAACTAGTAGTCATCACCGCTGCGCCCTCCTCTCCCCCACTCTCCCCTAGTAGACATTGGAGTACGCCGATAAGTGAAACTTGCTCGGTTGACGATGGTGGCGGGATTTTTTGTATCCCATGACGCGGTGGCAACCCTGGTCGACACGGCCATCTGGGATGGCGGCGATTGCTGGAGCAACCCTAGCAGGGACCGATTAGGTGGTGCCCCGCCTCACTAGCATAGTGGGGAGGGAGGGGGCCTATGGTGTTCGTGGATCGGCGATGGTTGTAGTCGAGTTCTTGATCGGGCTATCGACGTATGCATCTTGATCCATACGAGGTTGCTGCAATGATGTATTGATGTAGGGTGGATACCCTAAGGCCGATCTTTCTTGAAATGGAGGGAGTCCCACGAAGAACACGATGAACATGGTAAGAACGGGGAGAAATCACAAGGGAAAACACTCTAGAACGAAGAGAACAATCACACATATTCTAGATTGATGAACAACACGCGTGACACAATGATCCAAACACAATAACGGACGATACAAAAGGTAGTCTTCTCCGTGAGGAGGTCTTGAATCCGGTGTGGATCTTCTCCGTAGGGAGGCCGCGGTCTCTCGTGGGAGTAGAACCACTAAGGTGAGCAAAGCTCTAGTCTAAGATGAGCTATCACAATGCTAACCCTAACTAGGAGGAGGTGGAGGAGTATATATAGTCTAGGTCCATGAAGGGGTAAGTGAGGGGTACATGGGCTTCGACCCAATACACTATGCACAGACAGGCATCGGACGTCCAATGGTTACCGGATGTCTGGTGGCTCACGAGGGACCGGGCGTCCGAGAAGCGTCGGACGTCCGATGTTTTGGCTTTGTCCGGCGCGTCGGACGTCCGGTGGAGCACGTTCTTATGATGTTTTGGTTTTGTCATGGAGGCGTCGGTCGTCCGGGCGTTGGAGGGTGTTGGACGTCTGCTGACTGCTAGAACTACGTCCGTCTTTCCCCAAAGAGGAAGGGATGATGCAGTATAGCAGCAGTAGGTATTTCCCTCAGTGATGAGACCAAGGTTATCGAACCAATAGGAGAACCAAGCAACACAACGTAAACAACACCTACACACAAATAACAAATACTCACAACCCGACATGTAAAAGGGGTTGTCAATCCCTTTCGGGAAACGAACGTGATAGAGTTGTAAATATTGATAGATTGAATGATAAATAAGATTAATTGCAGCAAGGTATTTTTGGGTTTTTGGTTTAGTAGATTTGAAAATAAAAGCAAAGGAAAATAGATCGCAAAGGCAAATAATATGAGAAAGAGACGCGGGGGCCGTAGATTTCACTAGTGGCTTCTCTCGAGAAAAATAGCAAACGGTGGTAAAACAATTACTGTTGGGCAATTGATAGAACTTCAAATAATCATGACGATATCCAGGCAATGATCATTATATAGGCATCACGTCCAAGATTAATAGACCGACTCCTGCCTGCATCTACTACTATTACTCCACACATCGACCGCTATCCAGCATGCATCTAGTGTATTAAGTTCATGGAGAAATGGAGTAATGCAATAAGAACGATGACATGATGTAGACAAGATCTATTTATGTAGAAATAGACCCCATCGTTTTATCCTTAGTAGCAACGATACTTACGTGTCGGTTCCCCTTCTGTCACTAGGATCAAGCACCGTAAGATCGAACCCACTACAAAGCACCTCTCCCCATTGCAAGATAAATAGATCAAGTTGGCCAAACAAAACCCAATATCGGAGAAGAAATACGAGGCTATAAGAAATCGTGCATATAAGAGATCAAAAGAAGACTCAAATAACTTTCATGGATATAAAAAGATAGATCTGATCATAAACTCAAAGTTCATCAGATCCCAGCAAACACATCGCAAAAGAGATACATCATATGGATCTCCAAGAGACCATTGTATTGATAATCAAAAGAGAGAGAGATGAAGCCATCTAGCTACTGACTATGGACCCGTAGGTCTACAAGGAACTACTCACGCATCATCGGAGATGCACCAATGGAAGTGGTGAACCCGTCTGTGGTGGTGCCTAGATTTGATCTGGTGGTTCTGGACTCTGCGGTGGCTGGATCGAAATTCCGTCAACTCCCCTAGGGTTTTTGGAATATTGGGGTATTTATAGAGCAAAGAGGCAGTCCGGGGGGCACCAGAGGTGGTCACAACCCACCAGGGCGCGCCTGGCCCCCTAGGTGCGCCCTGGTGGGTTGTGCTCCCCTCGGAGCTCCCCCTAGGTGCAGACCTAGCCCATTGGATATCTTTTGGTACAATAAAAATCCACAAAAAGTTTTGCTGCGTTTGGACTCCGTTTGATATTGATTTCCTGCGATGTAAAAAACATGCAGAAAACAACAACCGACACTTGGCACTATGTCAATAGGTTAGTACCAAAAAATGATATAAAACGACTATACAATGATTGTAAAACATCCAAGAATGATAATATAACATCATGGAAAAATAATAAATTATATATATGTTGGAGATGTATCAACATCCCCAAGCTTAATTCCCGCTCGTTCTCGAGTAGGTAAATGATAAAAATAGAATTTTTGATGTGGAATGCTGCCTACCATGTCATATCATATTATTTTCTTTATAGCATGGACATTTGGACTTTTATATGGTCCAAAGCAATAGTCTAGTTTTGACATGAGATTTAAATACTCAAACATATCAATAAGCAATCATGTCTGTCAAAATATCAATGCTAAAACAAGTTATCCCTAGCCCATCATGCTAAACCATTGATCCATTCATGAAACACACTCGCATATTAGTTACACCCAATGCTCAAGTACGATCATAGTGTTTCCTAGTTCGTGCTTGTAAGAGAAGATGGAGACTCAAATTCAAAAATAAAAATTGCATTAATAAAAGAAAGGTCCTTCGTAGAGGGAAGTAGGGATTTGTAGAGGTGCGAGAGCTCAAAGATTAAATTGAGAGACAAAAATATTTTGGGAGGTATAATTTTCCCACCAACGAAAACGACTTGAGGTTCCCAACACTTTCCGTGATAGATATATCATAGGCCGTTCCCAAACATAAAATAAAATTTATTCCTTTTCCACCAAACTTTCACAAGCCATGGCTAGCCGAATCCACGGTTGCCTTCCATAGCAACACTTTTCAAGGAATTTATTATTTGACAACATAAAGTAAATTAGTTTTTCATTTCAGGACTGGGCATCCCTAATACCTTTGCCTTACTCTCGTGCAATGACAAGTGAATAAACACTCATCGTGAGAATAACACATCTAGCATGGAAAATATTGGCCACCCCTCACCGCCTCACGAGCAGTACGGGCACACAAAAGGGAAATTTATTTTGAAAATTAGAGATGGCACATACAAATTTGCTTAGAACGGCATGGAAATACCGCATATAGGTAGGTATGGTGCACACATGTGGCAAAACTGGTTTAAAGGATTTTGGATGCACAAGTAGAGATCATACTTGGTGGGGAACGTAGTATTTCAAAAAAATTCCTATGATCACACAAGATCTATCTAGGGGAAGCATAGCAACGAGCGGGAGAGTGTGTCTACGTACCCTCGTAGACCGAAAGCGGAAGCGTCTAGTGACACGGTTGATGTAGTCGAGCATCTTCGTGATCCAACCGATCCAAGCACCGAACGTACGGCACCTTCGTGTTCAGCACACGTTCAGCTCGATGACGTCCCATGAACTCTTGATCCAGTTGAGCGTCGCGGGAGAGTTTCGTCAGCACGACAGCATGGTGACAGTGATGATGAAGTTACCGGTGAAGGGCTTCGCCTAAACACTACAACGATATGATCGAGGTGTGTAACTGTGGAGGAGGGCACCGCACACGGCTTGCAAATCAACTTGTGTCTCTATGGTGTGCCCCTCCCCATGTATATAAATAAGGGAGGGAGGAGGAGGCGGCCAAGGAGGGGGCGCGCCAAGAGGGGGAGTCCTACTCCCACTAGGAGTAGGACTCCTCCTTTTCCTAGTAGTAGTAGGAGAGGGGGAAGGAAGGGAGAGGAGGAGAAGGAAAGGAGGGGGCGCCGCCCCTCCCCCTAGTCTAATTCGGACTAGGCTTGGGGGGCGCGCGGCCCAGCCCTAGCCAGCCCTCTCTCTCTCTCCCCTAAGGCCCATCAAGGCCCATATAACCCCCGACGAATTCCCATAACTCTCGGGTACTCCGAAAATACCCGAATCAGTCGGAACCTTTCCGATGTCCGAATATAGCCTTCCAATATATTGATATTTACCTCTCGACCATTTCGAGACTCCTCGTCGTGTCCGTGATCTCATTCGGGACTCCGAACAACCTTTGGTACATCAAATCACATAAACTCATAATACCAATCGTCATCGAACGTTAAGCGTGCGGACCCTACGGGTTCGAGAACTATGTAGACATGACCAAGACACATCTATGGTCAATAACCAATAGCAAAACCTCGATGCTCATATTGGTTCCTACATATTCTACGAGGATCTTTATCGATCAAACTGCATAACAACATACGTTGTTCCCTTTGTCATCGGTATGTTACTTGCCCGAGATTCGATCGTCGGTATCATCATACCTAGTTCAATCTCGTTACTGACAAGTCTCTTTAATCGTTCCGTAATACATCATCTCGTGACTAACTCATTAGTGGTTTGCTTGCAAGGCTTATTATGATGTGTATTATCGAGAGGGCCCAGAGATACCTCTCCGACATTCGGAGTGACAAATCCTATTCTTGATCTATGCCAACACCACAAACACTTTCGGAAACACCTTTAGAGCATCTTTATAATCACCCAGTTACGTTGAGACGTTTGATAGCACACAAGGTGTTCCTCCGGTATTCGGGAGTTGCATAATCTCATAGACAGAGGAACATGTATAAGTCATGAAGATAGCAATAGCAATAAAAGTAAACGATCATTGTGCTAAGCTAACGGATGGGTCTTGTCCATCACATTATTCTCATAATGATGTGATCTCGTTCATCAAATGACAATACATGTCTATGGTTAGGAAACATAACCATCTTTGATCAACGAGCTAGTCAAGCAGAGGCATACTAGGGACACTCTGTTTTGTCTATGTATTCACACATGTACTAAGTTTCCGGTTAATACAATTCTAGCATGAATAATAAACATTTATCATGATATAAGGAAATATAAATAATAACTTTATTATTGCCTCTAGGGCATATTTCCTTCAATACTTAGTGCAAAATGAATGCTAGCAAAAGATTGGGAAGCGACCAACCATGAAACGAATAATCTCATAAGCGAACATTGAGCATAAATAACACCGAATAATGAACCACAAGTATGATATAATTTCATTGCATAATTATTGACTTTCGTGCTTGCATAGGGAATCACAAACCTCAACACCATTATTCTTTCTAAAGCATAATTACTCATCAATATGACTCACATATCACATCTTCATGTCTCAAAACTATTACAAGGAATCAAGTTTATTTTGTCCAATGATCTTCATGAAAGTTTTTATTATATCCTTCTTGGATATCAATCACTTTGGGACTAATTTTCATGTGTTGCTTTTGATTAGCTCAAACAAATATAAGTGAAGATCATGAGCATAATAATTTTCTTTCTCATAAAATAATTTAAGTGAAGCAAGAGAGTATTACTTCAAAAATATTAAAGCACACCGTGCTAAAAAAGATTGTAACATCCCAATTTTGAATTTGGATGTTAACATAGATCATTCATATGCATTCATCATTTGAGCATTTTTAATTTGAATTTATTTGAAAATTGATCCAAAAACGGTAAGCAACTCAAGGACCCAAGTGAGAGAGTTGGAAGTTTTCCAAAGAGAACCCACTATTTTATTATTTTCCAAGTGGGGTTGGATCAAATATTAGTTTTGCCAATTTTTATTTTCAATATTTTAAAATAAATGAGAGAAGATAATATTACTTCTTTAAAAACAGAATAAAACTGTTGAAATTTGAATTTTGAGTAAAAATAATTATATTGGATTTTTATTTGCAATTTATTTATTTTTAAAAATTGCATTAAAAGTTTATTTTATTTTAGGCATTTTTATTTGAGAAAAATGTTTACTTTGTCCCAAATATTCGATGGGAATGGAGAAAATTCGGTGGGAATGGAGAAAATTGTTTCTGAAATTCTTAGGGTTTTTATTTATATTTATTTTGAATTTTTCTTCGTTCCGCGATTTTTTTACCACACCAGGCCGACTAGGCCGAAGCCCAGCCAGCCGGACCGCTCGCGCCGTCGCCTTCCCTGCCATAGCCGGTTCGGACTCGCCGGAGTCCCGGCCGTGCACGCCGCCGCCTTGCCCCTCGCGCAAGCCGAGGCCGACCCACCCCCCTTTATATAGACGCCGCCGCCCCCTCGAGTCCCAAGTCGTCGGTGCCGCTAGCCACCTGCCCGCGCCGTCGCCCCGCTACAGCCGCCTGGTGCCGCTGCTGCACGCCGCCGCTCGCCGCCGCTGCTGCACGCCGCCGCCATGCCAGCCGCCGCACCCCGCGGCCCCGCGCGCCTCGCCTGCCGCCGCGCCGCGCCGTCGCCCTGCTAGCCACCGCCACTGCCAGACGCCGCCACCGCCCGTGAACCCGACCCGAACCGCTAGGTAAAACCGCCCGTTTTTTTTGTTTTTTGTTTTTTAAACCTAGATCGGTTTTTTTGAAAACCCTAGATTCATTTTTTCGTTTTATTAAACATCGAACGTCCGCTGTTTAGAGAAAAAATGAACGTTCGCTATTTAGAGTTTTTCTTTTTCTGTTATTTCTCGTCAGGGACCTATCCATAGTTAAATGTTTTATAGATTAGTCCCTGGCTTCAAATGATCATTACTTTTTACTCGTTAGTCAGAATTAGATGAAACCAGCGCCAAATTCTTTGTTTTGATCTGATCTTTCCAGTAGTGCAACTCAAATTTTTTTTTGAAAATTTTAAAATTTGAATTCAAACATATTTGTATTTGAACTTCTTTTGATCGTAACTTGAGATTCGTAACTCCGTTTGAGTTGATTCTTTTTGCAAATCGAAGCTCTTGACCTAAACTTTCTGATAAGGCTGAATTTAGTTAATTTTGGTACTGTTATAAATTGTTTTCTGTTGCAAGAGTTATTCGTTTGTTTTCGAAGTCTTTCGAGATCTATTCTTCGATTCGATTGCATGATTGCTTATGTATGCTATTGTTTGATTGAGATAGAATTTCCGGAGTGCGAAGCATGCTACTACGAGTCACTAGGTTTCAATGATCGTCAGCAAGGCAAGTTCATACTTTGATCATAGTTTCCAATACCCAGCTTTTATTGCATTAGTTCTATCCTCAAAGATTGCATGAGTAGGACTTGATCACGTGTGGTATTGCTTAGTAGTTCATGAGGTAGGAACCCAATGACTTGAGGTCAACCAAGGGAACATACGCTTTGTTACTTATTGCTTAGCCATGCATAGACGTGGATTGGTATGTGAGATTTCATGAAAGTTGTGAGTGTAATAACAACTAAGGGAATGTTTAAGGTGGCAACTTTAATACACAACTGGGTGGATTGGTTGCAGGGCACCTGGAGAATCCAGTGTTGTCCTAGGAGGTCCCGGAGGACCAGTGTCACTACTAGAAAAAGGCATGCTAGTGGAGCACCACTTTTCCCTACTAATGGCGCACTAGTGGTGCGCCACTAACAGCACGCCATTAGATTTTTTTACTACTGACGCACCCCTGGTGCGCCATTAGTATCTGGTGCACTAATGGCGCACCAGGTAGTGCGCCATTAGTATGTCCACCCATGCGCCATTAGTATGCCTCCCAGGGGGCCATATGTACCCATGTGCTTTGGCATACTAATGGCGCACTGATGGGTGATGCGCCATTAGTAGCATCTGGACAGTGCGCCATTAGTATCTTGAGTGGTGCGCTACTAGTATGAATATTAGGGATTTTTTTCTTTTCTGATATTTTCGCAGGATACAAAATATATTATTGAACAGAATTTAGACAACACCAGATTCATCGAATACAATAGAAGGTTAGTCTCCGAATACAATTCATCATATTAGTCTCTGAATACAATTCATCATATTAGTCTCCGAATTCAAAAGACCGAACAAAGATAGAACATTATATTACAAGTCTCGAGACCGCAAGTAGCGAGTTTGTCTTCACATTACAAGTCGATATCGATCATCTAAACTACCATCACATAGAAAAGAGCCGCGGTCATCACGATGAGCATCATCACGATGAAACTCGTCTTCATCCGGTTCCTCCAACGCTCCCTCCCCTCTCCCGCTAGATAGCGCGCGTATCTAGATTCCGCCTCCGCCCTAGTGGTGTACCCTTTGTAACTGTTACCACTGAAATGGTGAACCTGTCTCCGACACTCCTCCCAGTCGTCGTAGACTCCAGGAACCTTACCCTTGTACACGACATACGACGGCATCGCTATGCACTAGCCAAACGAAACGTTAGTACCAATTCACAGACAATACATAAGCAATATATAAGTATGCAACAAAAGGATCGGAAGAGAAAAGCAAGACATTAATAGCATCGATTACATCTAAGTTGAACGACTGTCAAAACCAAAGAGACATACAAGTTCATTAAAGTTTAATTACAATATGAGCCAATCGATGTTTCAGAACTAGACATAGCATCACTACTTTCGACTCGACTCAAGGGTGCAGAGCGTGGATGAAGCCGCCGTCTATCGTGGGAGTCATGAAATTGCGGGCGTTGTCAGCCTGCATTTGTAGCATTGTGTCTATGTCACTGTTGGACGGTTGATTTCTGAGGTAGAACTGCCCCGAGGTACGAAGGACATCTTGATGGATGATTTCCGCAAACTCCGACTGGATGCGAAAAAATTCTTGTCTGATGTCCACGTCCTAGATTGCCGACACGCTCGCGGCCCAATCTTAGTTTATCTGGTAGCAGAAGGTGATGATGGTCCCGTACGATCACGCGCATGTGATGGATGGCGTAGTAGGAACCCTTCTGACCGCCAGGCGGCTGCTTGACGCAGCAGAACATCGTATTGTGGGCGAACACGTGCTTGCCGTACTTACGAACTGTCCTTGTGAAGGTGCCTCCAGATTTGGCGTAGCCGGGGAGATCATCATCAAGAACTTTCTTGACATTTGTGTAGTCTACCTTCGACTGACGGTTCGAGTCGAAATACGTGGCCATGGAATATTTCGGGCTTAGGAGGATGAGTGTGCAATGTGTGTCACTGCACAAAACACGGAATGTTAAAAGAAAAACGATCGAAATCTAAGAAATCATATGTTACGGGGCGGTTGAGGGGACGACTTACTCGGGAAAGTAAGGCACGAGGAAGTTATCCTTATCTCGGTTTGCCAGAATGACGCCTTCGAGGTAAGAACTCGCGACTTGCCGGTCCCCAGCGCTACCCAAGATCTTGGCACGCATATAGAAGGGGTCGACTATCACGATGTCCGGGGTCTTGTCTCTAATGATCCACATCTCCATACTCAGCGAAAATAGCCAAACGAAGGTGTAGTGCAGCGGATGAAGGTTAAACATAGCGAAGATGTCATCAAACCGCAGGACGATCGTACCCCCGATGGAGTTATCCACAAAGCCCTTGCCCTCTGGCACCTTGGCCGCGAAAACCGGGTATGCCACATCCTTCTCTCTGAGACGCCGCTTCTCCAAAGAAAGAAAACTGTCATGCAGACTCCGCATAGCACCGGTTGCAGCATTGAGCATATTAGTCGGTAGCATCGGCCTACCCGCCACATGCACCCTCCTCATTATATCCTTAGGTGAAGGTGGCCCGTCCTGAGCATGGATCGTACTCGGTGCCAGCTGGCTCGCACCCTTGTTACTCTTTCTTTTCCGTGCCTTCTTCTTCTCCTGTAATGGGACCGAGTTCTGCTCACAGACTGCCTTCTTGAGTGTGTTGGGGCTGATCATATTTCGCACCTCGGCTATCTGAGGCTCGGTGAAGTCGGCAGCTGGAGGCGTCTCTTGAGAACTGAACGCCAGACGATGCTTGTTGCAACTTGGTTTCTCCGCGGTACCAGCTAGATCGCGCACGTCTTTTGTAGGGTTGGGTTCTTGAGAAGGAGGCCCCATGAATTCGCCATCGTACCCATGATCAGCAAAGTACTTATCGACGTTGGAAAATGTACCGTCGTCGTTGTCGTCGTCGTCGTCCGGATCCTGTGCCATATGCATGTTCGGATCCAGTGCCATAGGGATGCCCGGCAGCGTTGCAGCGGTCTTGCCATGGCTTGGTGCCGGCAAGACTGGCGGTGTTGTCTTTGGGGTGGTGTCCCCCGCCCCCAAACGAATCTGGCTCTTCGGCCAAAGCAGGGGCCAGCTTAGGCAGGCGCTGACGGTCATCACATCATCTTCGTCGGCCCCGGTGGGTCGAATCGGAGGTAACAACTCCTCGCAGCCTGGCATCACCCAAACCAGTTGAACCCCATACACGGTGGGTGGCATCAGATTACCGTGGAACATGGGGTTGCCCGGTTGAACGATTCTGCCCTTGGCGACATCGACCAACTCTCCGTTCACAAAGTGCTGGAGAGTGCACGGAACGTCGGCGGTGCCCTGCGAAAACATGTAGGGCGTCAGGGATGCCCAGTCAAAGGCAAGGAGATGAAGTCCTCGGCCGAGAGGCTTAATTAGTTACCGTGATGATGGCGTCGAGCTCGACTAATGTCGAGGCACCGCCAACGGCGGGCGTGCAATTGACGGAGGGGCCGATTGCTGCAGAGGTGCCGGCCGGCGTACACCCGGGTGCATTAAGGTCCAATGCCCGTGCCGGCGTCGAAGACACCAATGCCGCCTCCGCCGGAGACACCAATGGCCCCGCCTGCGCGTTCTCCGAGTTGGTGGATGTGAAGCTGGGAATCGGGGGCGGCCCCTCTTGGCCGCCCGCAATTCACGTCGTCAGCCCCTGAATCAAGGTAGGCATAATGCCGGTGAGCGTCGATCCCAGTTGTTGTTGCACTTGCTCTTGGACAATCTCCGGAATACGCGCCACTTGTGCCTTGAGTTCTTGAACCTCGCGCGCCTGGCTTTCTGAGCTGGTCTTTTTCTCCTTTCGCCCACCAGCGTTATAGTATGACGACCATTTTGCGGACAAGCCTTTGCCGACCACACGACCAGCTGACGACGGCTTACTGAGCTTATCCTTTTTTTTCATTACATTCAACGCCCTATTTAGAGTGGTGTCCCAAGGGGTGCTCTGATTCGACCCCGCGCTACTGCTTTCAGTCACCTGCGGAAGGAATGTGAACCATTTAGAAATTTGGCTTCATTAATTAGAATGCAACCATATGGAGCTAATTACGCGGGGGTGTATTCCTTACCAGAACAAGCTCAAGGGCCCTTGTCTTCGGATCCGTGGTGAGCTCCTTTGTTATAGGGTCCTCCTTGTACCGGGCCCTGACAAAGTTCCTGGTCTGCTTGTCACCGTATTTATCGAAGAGGGGTGATAGGCCTTGCTCGGCACACTCCGCGTCCTCTTTCTCCCATGTAGGCTCCGCCACTCTGTAACCGCCGGGACCGAGTGTGTGTTCCCCTAAGTTCAAATGCCGCATTTATTTCCCCCACTGACTTGATTCGGAGGTTGCGGTGCTCTCACACTTGATCTTGAACTCCTTGTAGTCATCTTCGGTGATCGAAGGATTTTTCTCCTTGATCTTCTCATAACTAAAACCTTTGTCAATCATTCTCTTCACCGTGCTTTTCCAAGTAGACAGGGTCGTGCTCATCCTCGTGAGGGCGGCATTGTTCACTTTATTCCCTTTGAGGCTTGTGTTTTCAAATTCAGCGGGGAACTTGTATCGTTCGTGCAGCTTCGTGAAGAGGAGGTTGCGCAAATTCCCTCGGTCAGGATGCCTCAGGTTATCGGTGTTGATCGAGACGGTGCTCCGAAGAATGCACCCGAGCTGAACCGAGTACCCCTTGACTATTTGTTTGGGTGCCGTTGGATTCCCGTCGGAATCCACATCAGTAAATTCCTCCTTGACGGTGCGGAGCACGGTCGGGCGCCGGTCCTTCATTTGCCTCTTCGGTTGGCTGCCATCTGTGCGTGCGCCGCCATCATCAGTGGTGGCATCCTCGGCGGCACCATCAGTGGTGTCATCCCCGACGGCACCATCAGTGGGGTCATCCTCGGCGGCAACATCAGTGGTGTCAGGATCGGTGTCTTTCGCGGCGTCCTCATAGAAGTGAGGTTGTTCCTCCATCTCCTGGCACAGCTCCCAGAATGCCTTGCCGCCCGAACCGCCGGCCTCATCGTTGTGGGCCATGTTTCTCTCTAAATAGGAAAAAAGTTTGGTCAAAAAGTTGGTTATTGTCAAGGAACAAGATCATGGTCTCATCATTTAGGGTTTGTCGACACCGAGGCATCCTAAAAGCTAAGCTTTTATCATTTAGGGTTTTTCGACACCGAGGCACCCTAAAAGCCTAAGCTTTCATCATTTCGGTTTTTATTGACACTGAGGCACCCTAAAAGCCAAGGTTTTATAATTTATGGTTTGTCGACACCGATGCATCCTAAAAGCTAAGCTGGGAAGGAGAATTCAAAGTTGGGCCTAATCACTTGGCTCTATTGCCGCCTATGGTTTAATGCAGCAAGAATAAAGGGGAAGTTGATCCTACTTAATTAAGTACTAAGATACCCCGGCCCATGTATTAGTCACAAGTACTGTTGGGGAACGTAGTATTTTCAAAATTTTCCTACGATCACACAAGATCTATCTACTAGATGCATAGCAACGAGGGGGAGAGTGTGTCTACGTACCCTCGTAGACCGGGAGCGGAAGCGTCAAGTGACGCGGTTGATGTAGTCGAACTTCTTGGCGATCCAACCGATCAAGCACCGAACGTACGTCACCTCCGTGTTCAGCACACGTTCAGCTTGATGACGTCCCACGAGTTCTTGATCCAGTTGAGCTTCACGAGAGAGTTTCGCCAGCACGACGGCGTGGTGACAGATATGATGTATCTACCGGCGCAGGGCTTCGCCTAAGCACTGCAACGGTATGACCGAGGTGTGTTTCTGTGGAGAGGGGCACCGCACAGGGCTAAAACAATTCAACTTGTGTGTCCTAGGGTGCCCCCTGCCCCCGTATATAAAGGAGCAAGGGAGAGGCCGGCCCTATAGGGGGCGCGCCAAGTGTGGGGAGTCCTACTAGGACTCCCAAGTCCTAGTAGGATTCCCCTTTCCTTTCCGGAGTAGGAGAGAAGGAAAGAGGTGGAGAGGGAGAAGGAAAAGGGGGCTGCACCCCTTGTCCAATTCGGACTAGAGGGGGGGCACGCGTCTCCTTCCTTTTGGCCTTTCTCCTCTATTCCCGTATGGACCAATAAGGCCCATATACTCCGAAAATTACCCGAATCACTCGGAACCTTTCCGATGTCCGAATATAGTCGTCTAATATATCGATCTTTACATCTCGACCATTTCGAGACTCCTCGTCGTGTCCCCGGTCTCATCCGGGACTCCGAACTCCTTCGGTACATCAAAACTCATAAACTCATAATACCGATCGTCATCAAACGTTAAGCGTGCGGACCCTACGGGTTTGAGAACTATGCAGACATGACCGAGACTCATCTCCGGTCAATAACCAATGGCGGAACCTGGATGCTCATATTGGCTCCTACATATTCTACGAAGATCTTTATCGTTCAAACCGCATAACAACATACGTTGTTCCTTTTGTCATTGGTATGTTACTTGCCCGAGATTCGATCGTCGGTATCTCTATACCTAGTTCAATCTCGTTGCCGGCAAGTCTCTTTACTCATTCCGCAATACATCATATCGTGACTAACTCATTAGTCTTTTGCTTGCAAGGCTTATTATGATGTGCATTACCGAGAGGGCCTAGAGATACCTCTCCGACACTCGGAGTGACAAATCCTAGTCTTGATCTATGCCAACACCACGAACACTTTCGGAGACACCTGTAGAGCATCTTTATGATCACCCAGTTACGTTGTGACGTTTGATAGCACACAAGGTGTTCCTACGGTATTCAGGAGTTGCATAATCTCATAGTCGTAGGAACATGTATAAGTCATGAAGAAAGCAATAGGAGTAAAACTAAATGATCATAGTGCTAAGCTAATGGATGGGTCTTGTCCATCACATCATTCTCCTAATGATGTGATCCCGTTGATCAAATGACAACTCATGTCTATGGTTAGGAAACATAACCATCTTTGATCAATGAGCTAGTCTAGTAGAGGCATACTAGGGACACTCTGTTTTGTCTATGTATTCACACATGTACTAAGTTTCCGGTTAATACAATTCTAGCATGAATAATAAACATTTATCATGATATAAGGAAATATAAATAACAACTTTATTATTGCCTCTAGGGCATATTTCCTTCAGTCTCCCACTTGCACTAGAGTCAATAATCTAGCTCACATCGCCATGTGATTTAATACCGATAGTTCACATCGTTATGTGAATAACACCCATAGTTCACATCGCCATGTGACCAACACCCAAAGGGTTTACCAGAGTCAATAATCTAGTTCACATCGCTATGTTATTAATACCCAAGAGTAATAAGGTGTGATCATGTTTTGCTTGTGAGAGAAGTTTAGTCAACGGGTCTGTCACATTCAGATCCGTATGTATTTCGCAAATTTCTATGTCTACAATGCTCTGCATAGAGCTACTCTAGCTAATTGCTCCCACTTTCAATACGCATCCAGATTGATACTTAGAGTCATCTGGATTTAGTGTCAAAGCTTGCATCGACATAACCCTTTACGACGAACTCTTTATCACCTCCATAATCGAGAAACATTTCCTTAGTCATCCAGTTACTAAGGATAATTTTGACCGCTGTACAGTGATCTACTCCTGGATCACTATTGTACCTCCTTGACAAACTCATGGCAAGGTACACAACATGTTTGGTACACAGCATGACATACTTTATAGAACCTATGGCTAAGGCATAGGGAATGACTTTCATTCTCTCTATATTTTTCTGCCGTGGTCTGGCTTTGAGTCTTACTCAACTTCACACCTTACAAGTCAGGCAAGAACTCCTTCTTGACTGATCCATTTTGAACTACTTCAAAATCTTATCAAGGTATGTACTCATCGAAAGTCTCATCAAGCGTCTTGATCTATCTCTATAGATCTTGATGCCCAATATGTAAGCAGCTTCGCCAAGGTCTTTCTTTGAAAAAAATCCTTTCAAACACTCCTTTATGCTTTCCAGAAAATTCTACATCATTTCCGATCGACAATATGTCATTCACATATACTTATCAGAAAGGTTATAGTGCTCCCACTCACTTCTTGTAAATACAGGCTTCACCGCAAGTCTGTATAAATCTATATGCTTTGATCAACTTATCAAAGCATATATTCCAACTCCGAGATGCTTGCACCAGTCCATAGATGGATCGCTGGAGCTTGCACATTTTGTTAGCACCTTTAGGATTGAAAAAACCTCCTGGTTGCATCATATACAAGTCTTCTTTAATAAATCCATTAAAGAATGCAGTTTTGTTATCCATTTGCCAGATTTCATAAAATGCGGCAATTGCTAACATGATTCTGACATACTTAAGCATCGCTACGGGTGAGAAAGTCTCATCGTAGTCAACTCCTTGAACTTGATGAAAAACTTTTGCAACAAGTCGAGCATTGTAAACAATAACATTACCGTTGATACGTCCCAAACGTATCTATAATTTCTGCTTGCTCCATGCATGTTTTGGGTGATATTGCTATGCTTTTGATACACTTTCATACACTTTTGATCATATTTGGACTAACCTATTAACTCACTGCACCCCAGTGCCAGTTTCTGTTTTCTGCTGTTTTTGTATTTCAGTTTTTCCCATTACTTAAATTGCCAGAAAAATTCCGGGAAAAATATATAAAAAATCAGCGCTCCAGAAGCTTCCATGCGCCAGAAGTGGGGCTAGAGGGGGGCCAGAGGGGCCCCAGGCGCCCTGATGGCGCGGCCCCACCCCTGGCCGCGCCGGGGGGCCGCCTGGGGTGCTCCCACCTCCTCTGGTGCCCTACTTGACCTCCTATTTATTCTCCCTTCGCGGAAACCCTGATTCCAGAACCCTTTTCTCCAGAAACAATTCCGATCTCCGCCGCCATCGCCACCAAGTTTCGGGGGACCAGAATTCCTGTGCCGGCATCCTGCCGGGACGGGGAAGTGCCCCCGGATTCATCTCCATCGACGTTGCTTCCTCCCTCCATGATGCGGGAGTAGTTCCTCCTCGGGGCTGAGGTTTTTACCAGTAGCTATGTGGTCAATTCTCTCTCCCATGATGTGATCTTCGTTGTGATCATAGGCTATGTTAATCTAGGGTGATCCCATGATATTTCCCCTTCCTCTATGTATTGAATTGATGTACTCACTTGTCTTTATCTAGTATAATCCCCGAGACCAAGGTGACAGCGGTCTATTGGACATGGATTATAAGAATATTTTCATGAGTGATTTCCTCTTTTGTGTGTTGATTGAAGATTGAGAGTCTCTTGGTGCTTGCCTTTGACTATCCTGGAGATATGTTGTGGTGATTGTGGTACTCTCTTTGGATGGCCGCGGTGACATTGGGAAATCCATAGATTGAGAACTACGAACTTTGAGGTGTGCTTTTGTAGCCCTACATAATTCTCGTCCTCTCTTGACCACAAAGGAATGACCTCCGAGTGCGTCTCCATTGCATGTTTTATGGGAAATATCATGTGATTAGACTATGTTAATGTTGTTGGGAGTTGCCACTAGTGAAAGTATGAAGCCTAGGCCTTGTTTCCACCATTGCAATTCCATTTGTGCTCACGTTTACCACTTTTTTGCTTGCTGCACTTTTTATTACAGATTTATATTACTTTGCTTTGCCACTCCTATCATCCATATTTTACCATTTCTTCGCCGAACTAGTGCACCTATACAACTCCTAGTTGTATTAGGTGTGTTGGGGACACAAGAGACTTCTTGTATCTTAGTTGCAGGGTTGCTTGAGAGAGACCATCTTCAACCTCTACTTACCTGAGTTCGATAAACCTTAGGTCATCCACTTGAGGGAAATTGCTGCTGTCCTACAAACCTCTGCGCTTGGAGGCCCAACATAGTCTACAAGAATAGAAGCGTGTGTAGACATCAAGCTATTTCTGGCGCCGTTGCCGAGGAAGTAAGTGTTTGAAGGTATATCTTTAGATCTTGCAATTAAATCTTTTCGTTTCTTGTTTTTAGTTTCACTAGTTATGTTTATGGAAAACCGCACTCTTAGTTCGCTGCTTGGGGAAGGCCGCTTTACCACACCCGTGGTAGAGAAGTATCCTCCACCTACTGAATGTATTCCGTTCCAAATACCACTTGGGATAATTGAAATAATTAGGAATGATTGTTATGATGGGACAGTCAATCCTAGTATTCATTTGTTGAAACTTACAGAACTTTGTGAGTTGTTTAAGATTTCAGGTTTGACAAGAGATGGAGTCATGAGGAAATTATTTGCCTTGTCACTGAAAGGAAAAGCATTGGAATGGTATAGGCTACTAGATGACTCTCACCTGCTGGATTGGGAAGAGATCCAGTCTCTCTTTTACTCCAAGTTTTATCCTCTTCATGAAGTCCATGAGAATAGGAATTATGTTTATAATTTCTATCCTCATGACGGAGAGAGAATAGCTGAAGCTTGGGGGAGACTGAAAACGTTAATGCTAAAATGTCCTAACCATGGGCTCCCCAAAGATATGATTATTACTAATTTCTATGCGAGGCTCTCTCGACAGGATAAAGATTTGCTCGATGCTTCCTCTATGGGTTCTTTCACAAACGAAAAGATTGATGTTAAATGGGAACTCCTTGAAAGAATTCAACGCAACACTGAAGATTGGGAGATCGACAAAGGTAAAGAGTCAGGTATAATTTATGAGTATGATTGCATTAAGTCCTTTGTTGAAACTACAAGTTTTAATAAGTTTAGTGCTAAGTTTGGGCTTGATTCTCAACTCCTTGTTGATTTCCTCAAATCTTTTGCTTCACATCTTAATATGCCTAAGGAGGATTGGATCAAGCATCATGAACCTAAAGAGATTTGCAAAGAAAGTGAAATTGTTCATGATGATTGCAACATGCATGATCCAATTCTTAAAAATGAAGTTTTATATAAGCATGTTAATTTTTGTGGAGTGGATAGACCTTGTGAAAGGCCTATGATTGAAAAAGAGAAGTATTGTAAGCAACATAAGCATGAAAGAACAATCACTTGGGTCAAAGATTTAAATGAAATTGCTAGAGAATTGTGTGACCTTTATCCTTTTACTTGTGAACTTTACTGTCTAGAGGGTCACTTTAATTTTCAATGCATTCACTTTCAAAACATAACTGTTAACCAGTTGTGTGATAACATGATCACCCCTGATCTTTATGATGAGCTTATGTTATTTTTGATGTGTGAAGAGTTATCAGAAAAGACTGCTTGGCTAGATGTTAATGCCATAGGAATAAAAACACTTTGCAAAATTGCCATCTCTATTGTGTTGTTAATTGCCATAAAAATGATTACATAAGTAAGATTAGAAAGTAGGGAACTTTACCAAAGTATAAAAATGTCTGTTATATTTCTGCTAATAAAAAGGAGAGTTTCTCCCAAGTTTCCCCTATTGTTTCTAATGATAAACTAGGATATGTGGAGAAGCTTCATCTCCAACCACTCCCTCCTAAGGTGAAGAAGAATAAAAAGAAGAGGAGGAGGAAGAGGAGCAAGAAGGAAGAAGAATGGGTATCAACCTGGCCTGAGCATATTCCTCCCATCAACTTTTATCCTAACGGTTGTAAGTTTAAAGAAGAAGGTGAAGTTTATTGCCTTAATTATCATCTTGATGATACGTCCGTAGGTACTATTGAAGATGATTTTGATTATGATATGCATGTTACTTATTTTGATTGGGAAAATGATGATAATGCTACTTATGATCTTGAAAATCTCTTTGGTACCAACTCTGAAAGTGATGATATGGAAAGCTCTAAGCTTGGGGATGATAGGATTGCAAATCCTTTACCCACTAGTGATGTGACAATTGATAATTCTTTTGCTAGTAAGAATAAAGACAACATGTTTACAAATATAGTTGCTAGCAATGATAATGCTCTTCTCTACTATGATGATGTTATAACTCCAATCTATAGTGATTATAAAGGTACCTATGACATAAGGAGAAATTATCCTTATGAAACTTGTCATAATCATGGAGGGAATTACTCCCTTGTTGAACACCATCTTCCTAATACACAATTAATCTATAGTGTTCAAGTTGTTTATGATAGTCCTACTCCCACTATTACCAATGAGAAAGATTATGCTTATGTGGAGAGTAAGAGTACCTTTTTGCATGTGGATCATGGTAACAATGCTTTATGTGATGCTTATATTGTTGAGTTTATTCGTGATCCCACTGAAAATTATTATGAGAAGGGAGCATATGCTTATAGATATTTCAATAATATCAAGTTCCCTCTCTTTATGTTGAAGGTTTTGAAGCTGCACTTGTTTTGTCTTCCTATGCTTATTGCTTTGTGCTTCAATGAATTATTCTATTGCAATATTCCTATGCATAGGAAGCATGTTAGGCTTAAATGTGTTTGGTATTTGCTTCTTGATGCTCTCTTTTGTTCTTCAACTCTTGTTCCTACGAGAGCATCATTAAAGTCTTAAGCCTATCTTTAGGGCTATAAAGAAAGAGCTCTAGGGAGACAACCCTTGTTATCTTTGCTTTCAGTTTGTTCTTTCAGTTTTTAGTGGTCTTGATGTTTGTTACTATTGTAGCAACATCATTGTATCTTTATTTTTCAGCTTTGTGCCAATTTTAGCCTCTGATTGCATAAAAGTTCAAAAGTTGTGACATGCTGTCCAGAAAACAGATTCTGTCCTTGGAAAGAAAAATTCGAATAAAATCACCAGATCATCTTTTTAATCTGAATTTTTCTGACAGCATGCTCTATACAATTGGCTTTCGAGCGTCCGTTCTGAGTTTTTTGATTTGAGTTGCAGAAGTACCCCCAAAAAATTATTTAGTACCTGCTGGTCTGTTTTTCACATATTCTGCCATGTTTTGCCTTTTCTTCGTTTTGCAGACCTTAAGCTTGCTTTTTCTTTGCAAAAACTTTTTGGCGATCTTGAGAAACAGTAGACCTTCAAGAATATCTTTGTTTCCAGTAGAGAAAAATTATTTTATTGTGGGTACTAACCTCTCTAATCAGATTATGATGAGTTATGTATAAAGGGAGTTTTCAAGTGTGCGAGGGAAGATGATAAAAGAAGATTCAGGAGTGTCAAACGCTCAAGCTTGGGGATGCCCCCATGCACCCCCAAGAAATATCCAAGGAGACTCAAGCATCTAAGCTTGGGGATGCCCCCGTGCATCCCCTTCTCCATCAACAATTATCAGTTCGTCCTTCGTTCCACTATATTTTTATCACTTCATGCGTTATGTGCTATGCTTGGAGTGTCTTGCTCTTTTCTTTTTAGTTTATTTAGTTTTACTTGCTGTTCTTAACAAGTTGGATCCTAGCCTTCATTGTTTGGGAGAGAAACACGCTCCACTCCACTGTAGAACACAACATAGGCTTGCATGCGTATCTTCTTGTGTGTGTTCTTTATCTTTTCATAGCTGCTGTCATGCTTAGCTCTTAGTTTTCATGCTTATCTTTTTAAGAGCTTTTGTTTAGGTTGTTGCTTCTGGAACTCTCTTGAGTTATCATGCTTATCTTGTTAAGAGAGTTGGCTTCTGTGGCACTGGTTGATATGTCCATGATAAAAATGTTATGTGCATAATGGTTCTTAGTAGTTCATGTTTTCTTATGGTTAGTCTCAAATAGCTGGGGGTTCTTAATGTGTTATTGAAGTACCAGCATGATTTGTTTTCCTATGATGTGGTATGGTTTAGTGATATCTTCCTCCAAGAATTTATTTTGATTGACTTGGCATATGCTCACGCATATTTAAGACTGTAAAGAAAGTCTATCAAGCCTTGATGATCTTTAATTTCTGAGTAGTGATATAACTTCCATGCCCGATTCAATGTTGCTTTGTCGCTCTGCATGATTATGGCCGTCATTGCTCTCTTAGTTGGTCGCTCCCAGTCTTTTGCTAGCCTTCACCTGTACTAAGCGGTCTGACTGCTTGTGCATCCAAAATCCTTGAAACCAGTTATGCCATATGAGTCCACCATACCTTCCTATATATGGTATTTACTTGCCATTCCTAACGAAGACTTTCTTGTACCATCTCGAAATTATTGAAATTTACTCCTGTTCTGTGCCTCTGTTTTAGCTCATGAGGAAGTAGTAGGTAATTCATGATCTTCTGGTGTTGGACATGTTTTATCCCGGGATTGCGTGTCTAATCTGCAAACCCCTAATACGAGGAGGGACTGGCATGAGTGCGCCCAGCTCACAAAAGATAATCACAACCAACAAACCCTCCTTCACGCTTTGTTTATGAGAAATCAGAAAACTTTGGTAGTGATAAACAAAGGAGATTAAGGGGATGTGATCGTCCCCATCATGGGAGCCGTTCCTTGAAACATGTCTAGCGTAAGAAGTGATTGGGTTGTCTACTAACATTCGTTGACGAAATATGCACCTCCCAAAATCATTTTTACCTCTGTTTTCAAAACCAAGAGCTCTGGTACATGTTTAGTCTTTGCTTCCAGCCACGGGTTTTCAACCTTGCCATCAAAATCCACGGTTCGAGAGTCTCCACCTTCTTTCTTCAAAGCACCAACTATTGAGAGCATGATTGTCATTCTGAGTGTAATGTGCATTGTCCCAAAGTACCATTGTCTTCTGCATGATTGTGATATCGCTTATTCTGAAATCATTGTATCTAGTCGTCACTTAAACTTCGGAGGTACTCCTGCATTTATGTTTTGCTTCACTAAAGGGGGCAAACGAGGTATCACTTTGTCATGTTTGCACACCATGCTCACTACAAATCTATTGGGTGTTTCAGTATCATATTGTAAACTTTCAGTTCTTTGTGATATTCTCATGAGGCAACTTAATTACTAAAGATTCATTATCTCAATAAGCATTTGTCATGTCATTGTGAAAGACTCTTTGGTAGCATGTCACCACAGAAATTGTGCTTGTTATCATTTACCTACTCGAGGACGAGCAGGAATTAAGCTTGGGGATGTTGATACGTCCCAAACGTATCTATAATTTCTGCTTGCTCCATGCATGTTTTGGGTGATATTGCTATGCTTTTGATACACTTTCATACACTTTTGATCACATTTGGACTAACCTATTAACTCAGTGCACCCCAATGCCAGTTTCTGTTTTCTGCTGTTTTTGTATTTCAGTTTTTCCCATTACTTAAATTGCCAGAAAAATTCCGGGAAAAATATATAAAAAATCAGCGCTCCAGAAGCTTCCATGCGCCAGAAGTGGGGCCAGAGGGGGGCCAGAGGGGGCCCAGGCGCCCTGATGGCGCGGCCCCACCCCTGGCCGCGCCGGGGGGCCGCCTGGGGTGCTCCCACCTCCTCTGGTGCCCTACTTGACCTCCTATTTATTCTCCCGTCGCGGAAACCCTGATTCCAGAACCCTTTTCTCCAGAAGCAATTCCGATCTCCGCCGCCATCGCCACCAAGTTTCGGGGGACCAGAATTCCTGTGCCGGCATCCTGCCGGGACGGGGAAGTGCCCCCGGATTCATTTCCATCGACGTTGCTTCCTCCCTCCATGATGCAGGAGTAGTTCCTCCTCGGGGCTGAGGTTTCTACCAGTAGCTATGTGGTCAATTCTCTCTCCCATGATGTGATCTTCGTTGTGATCATAGGCTATGTTAATCTAGGGTGATCCCATGATATTTCCCCTTCCTCTATGTATTGAATTGATGTACTCACTTGTCTTTATCTAGTATAATCCCCGAGACCAAGGTGACAGCGGTCTATTGGACATGGATTAGAACAATATTTTCATGAGTGATTTCCTCTTTTGTGTGTTGATTGAAGATTGAGAGTCTCTTGGTGCTTGCCTTTGACTATCCTGGAGATATGTTGTGGCGATTGTGGTACTCTCTTTGGATGGCCGCGGTGACATTGGGAAATCCATAGATTGAGAACTACGAACTTTGAGGTGTGCTTTTGTAGCCCTACATAATTCTCGTCCTCTCTTGACCACAAAGGAATGACCTCCGAGTGCGTCTCCATTGCATGTTTTATGGGAAATATCATGTGATTAGACTATGTTAATGTTGTTGGGAGTTGCCACTAGTGAAAGTATGAAGCCTAGGCCTTGTTTCCACCATTGCAATACCATTTGTGCTCACGTTTACCACTTGTTTGCTTGCTGCACTTTTTATTACAGATTTATATTACTTTGCTTTGCCACTCCTATCATCCATATTTTACCATCTCTTCGCCGAACTAGTGCACCTATACAACTCCTAGTTGTATTAGGTGTCTTGGGGACACAAGAGACTTCTTGTATCTTAGTTGCAGGGTTGCTTGAGAGAGACCATCTTCAACCTCTACTTCCCTGAGTTCGATAAACCTTAGGTCATCCACTTGAGGGAAATTGCTGCTGTCCTACAAACCTCTGCGCTTGGAGGCCCAACATAGTCTACAAGAATAGAAGCGTGTGTAGACATCAACCGTCAGCGTCAGTCTTCCTCTTGAAGATCCATTTATTTTCGATGGCTTGCCGATCATCGGGCAAGTGAACCAAAGTCCACACTTTGTTCTCATACATGGATCCCATCTCAGATTTCATGGCCTCAAGTCATTTTGCGGAATCTGGGCTCTTCATCGCTTCCTCATAGTTCGTAGGTTCATCATGGTCCAGTAACATGACTTCCATAACCGGGCTGCCGTACCACTCTGATGCGGAGGGAACTCTGGTTGTTCTACGAAGTTCAGCTGAAACTTGATCTGAAGTTTCATGATCACCATCATTAGCTTCCTCACTAATTGGTGTAGGAATCACTGGAACTAGTTTCTGTGATGTTCCACTTTCCAATTCGGGAGAAGGTACTGTTACCTCATCAAGTTCTACTTTCCTCCCACTCACTTCTTTCGAGAGAAACTCCTTCTCTAGAAAGGATCCACTCTTAGCAACAAAGACCTTGCCTTCGGATCTGTGATAGAAGGTGTACCCAACAGTTTCTTTTGGGTATCCTATGAAGATTTACTTCTCCGATTTGGGTTTGAGCTTATCATGTTGAAACTTTTTCACATAAGCATCGCAGTCCCAAACTTAAAGAAATGACAGCTTAGGTTTCTCGTCAAACCACAGTTTATATGGTGTCATCTCCACGGATTTAGATGGTGCCCTATTTAACGTGAATGTAGCTGTCTCTAATGCATAACCCCAAAAGCGATAGTGGTAGACCGGTAAGAGACATCATCGATCGCACCATATCTAATAAAGTACGGTTATGACATTCAGACACACCATTACACTGTGGTGTTCCAAGTGGCATGAGTAGTGAAACTATTTCACATTGTTTTTACTGAAGGCCAAACTCGCTAACTCAAATATTTTACCTCTACGATCATATCGTAGAAACTCTTATTTTCTTGTTACGATGATTCTCCACTTCACTCTGAAATTCTTTGAACTTTTCAAATGTTTCAGACTTGTGCTTCATTAAGTAGATATACCCATATCTGCTCAAATCATCAGTGAAGGTCAGAAAATAACGATACCCGCCGCGAGCTTCAACACTCATTGGTGCACATACATCTGTATGTATGATCTCCAACAAATCTGTTGCTCGCTCCATTGTTCCGGAGAATGGAGTTTTAGTCATCTTGCCCATGAGGCATGGTTCGCAAGCACCAAGTGATTCATAATCAAGTGATTCCAAAAGTCCATCACTATGGAGTTTCTTCATGCGCTTTACACCATTATGACCTAAACGGCAGTGCCACAAATAAGTTGCACTATCATTATTAACCTTGCATCTTTTGGCTTCAATATTATGAATATGTGTATCACCACGATCGAGATCCAACAAACTATTTTCATTGGGTGTATGACCATCGAAGGTTTTATTCATGTAAACAGAATAACAATTATTCTATGACTTTAAATGAATAACCGTATTGCAACAAATATGATCAAATCATATTCATGCTCAACACAAATACCAAATAACATTTATTTAGGTTTTACACTAATCCTGAAAGTATAGGGAGTGTGCGATGATGATCATATCAATCTTGGAACCACTTCCAACACACACCGTCACTTCACCTTTAACTAGTCTCTGTTCATTCTGCAATTCTCGTTTCGAGTTACTAATTCTAGCAACTGAACCGGTATCAAATACCCAGGGATTGCTATGAACACTAGTAAAGTACACATCAATATTCTGTATATCCAAATATACCTTTGTTCACTTTGCCATCCTTCTGATCCGCCAAGTATCTAGGGCAGTTCCACTTCCAGTGACCATTTCCTTTGCAGTAGAATCACTTAGTTTCAGGCTTGAGTTTTAGCTTTGGGTTTCTTCACGGGAGTGACAACTTGCTTGTCATTCTTCTTGAAGTTCCCCTTCTATCCCTTTGCCCTTTACTTGAAACAAGTGGTCTTGTTAACCATCAACACTTGATGCTTTTTCATGATTTCTACCTTCGCCGACTTCAGCATCGCGAAGAGCTCGGGAATTCCTTTCGTCATCCCTTGCATATTATAGTTCATCACGAAGTTCTACTAACTTGGTGATAGTGACTAGAGAACTTTGTCAATTACTATCTTATCTGGAAGATTAACTCCCACTTGATTCAAGTAATTGTAGTACCCAGACAATATGAGCACATGCTCACTGGTTGAGCTATTCTCCTCCATCTTGTAGGCAAAGTACTGTCAGAAGTCTTATACCTCTCGACATGGCCATGAGTATGAAATACTAATTTCAACTCTTGGAACATCTTATATGCTCCGTGGCATTCAAAACGTTTTTGAAGTCCCGGTTCTAAGCCGTAAAGCATGGTGCACTTAAACTATCAAGTAGTCATCATACCGAGCTTTTGTCAAAACGTTCATAACGTCTACATCTGCTCCTGCAATAGGTCTGTCACCTAGCGGTGCATCAAGGACATAATTCTCTGTGCAGCAATGAGGATAATCCTCAGATCATGGAACAATTCCGCATCATTGCTACTAACATCTTTCAACTTAGTTTTCTCTAGGAACATATAAAAAATAAACGGGGAGCAACATCGTGAGCTATTGATCTACAACATAGATATGCTAATACTACGAGGACTAAGTTCATGATAAATTAAAGTTCAATTTAATCATATTACTTAAGAACTCCCACTTAGATAGACATCCCTCTAGTCATCTAAATGATCACGTGATCCAAATCAACTAAACCATGTCCGATCATCACGTGAGATGGAGTAGTTTCAATGGTGAACATCTTATGTTGATCATATCTACTATATGATTCACGCTCGACCTTTCGGTCTCCAGTGTTCCGAGGCCATATCTGCATATGCTAGGCTCGTCAAGTTTAACCCGAGTATTCTGCGTGTGCAAAACTGGCTTACACCCGTTGTATTTGAACGTAGAGCTTATCACACCCGATCATCACGTGGTGTCTCGGCACGACGAACTTTCGAAATGGTGCATACTCAGGGAGAACACTTATACCTTGAAATTTAGTAAGGGATCATCTTATAATGCTACCGTCGAACTAAGCAAAATAAGAAGCATAATAAGATAAACATCACATGCAATCAAAATATGTGACATGATATGACCATCATCATCTTGTGCTTTTGATCTCCATCTCCAAAGCACTGTCATGATCACCTTCGTCACCAGCGCGACACCTTGATCTCATCGTAGCATCGTTGTCGTCTCGCCAACTATTGCTTCTACGACTATCGCTACCGCTTAGTGATAAAGTAAAGAAATTACATGGCGATTGCATTTCATACAATAAAGCAACAACCATATGGCTCGTGCCAGTTGTCGATAACTTTACAAAACATGATCATCTCATACAAAACCGTATATCTCATCATGTCTTGACCCTATCACATCACAACATGCCCTGCAAAAACAAGTTAGACGTCCTCTACTCTGTTGTTGCAAGTTTTACGTGGCTGCTATGGGCTTAGCAAGAACCATTCTTACCTACGCATACAAAACCACAACGATGTTTCATCAAGTATGTGCTGTTTTAACCTTCACAAGGACCGGGCGTAGCCACACTTGATTCAGCTAAAGTGAGAGAGACAGACATCCGCCAGTCACCTTTAAGCAACGAGTGCTCATAACGGTGAAACAGTCTCGCGTAAGCGTACGCGTAATGTCGGTCCGGGCCGCTTCATCTCACAATACCGCCGAAGCAAAGTATGACATGCTGGTAAGCAGTATGACTAGTATCGCCCACAACTCTTTGTGTTCTACTCGTGCATATCATCTAATCATAGACCTGGCTCTTGATACCACTGTTGGGGAATGTAGTATTTTCAAAATTTTCCTACGATCACGCAAGATCTATCTACTAGATGCATAGCAACGAGGGGGAGAGTGTGTCTACGTACCCTCGTAGACCGGGAGCGGAAGCGTCAAGTGACGCGGTTGATGTAGTCGAACTTCTTCGCGATCCAACCGATCAAGCACCGAACGTACGGCACCTCCGCGTTCAGCACATGTTCAGCTTGATGACGTCCCACGAGCTCTTGATCCAGTTGAGCTTCACGGGAGAGTTTCGCCAGCATGACGGCGTGGTGACAGATATGATGTATCTACCGGCGCACGGCTTCGCCTAAGCACTGCAACGGTATGATCGAGGTGTGTTTCTGTGGAGAGGGGCACCGCACATGGCTAAAGCAATTCACCTTGTGTGTCCTAGGGTCCCCCCTGCCCCCGTATATAAAGGAGCAAGGGAGAGGCAGGCCCTAGAGGGGGCGCGCCAAGTGTGGGGAGTCCTGCTAGGACTCCCAAGTCCTAGTAGGATTCCCCTTTCCTTTCCGGAGTAGGAGAGAAGGAAAGAGGTGGAGAGGGAGAAGGAAAAGGGGGCTGCACTCCTTGTCCAATTCGGACCAGAGGGGGGGCGCGCGCCTCCTTCCTTTTGGCCTTTCTCCTCTATTCCTGTATGGCCCAATAAGGCCCATATATTCCGAAAAATACCAGAATCACTCGGAACCTTTCCGATGTCCGAATATAGTCGTCCAATATATCGATCTTTACGTCTTGACCATTTCGAGACTCCTCGTCATGTCCCTGGTCTCATCCGAGACTCCGAACTCCTTCGGTACATAAAAACTCATAAACTCATAATACCGATCGTCATCAAACGTTAAGCGTGCGGACCCTACGGGTTCGAGAACTATGTATACATGACCGAGACTCATCTCCGGTCTATAACCAATAGCGGAACCTGGATGCTCATATTGGCTCCTACATATTCTACGAAGATCTTTATCGGTCAAACCGCATAACAACATACGTTGTTCCTTTTGTCATTGGTATGTTACTTGCCCGAGATTCGATCGTCAGTATCTCTATACCTAGTTCAATCTCGTTACCGGCAAGTCTCTTTACTCGTTCCGTAATACATCATCTCATGACTAACTCATTAGTCTTTTGCTTGCAAGGCTTATTATGATGTGCATTACCGAGAGGGCCCAGAGATACCTCTCCGACACTCGGAGTGACAAATCCTAGTCTTGATCTATTCCAACACCACGAACACTTTCGGAGACACCTGTAGAGCATCTTTATGATCACCCAGTTATGTTGTGACGTTTGATAGCACACAAGGTGTTCCTACGGTATTCGGGAGTTGCATAATCTCATAGTCATAGGAACATGTATAAGTCATGAAGAAAGCAATAGCAGTAAAACTAAACGATCATAGTGCTAAGCTAACGGATGGGTCTTGTCCATCACATCATTCTCCTAATGATGTGATCCTGTTGATCAAATGACAACTCATGTCTATGGTTAGGAAACATAACCATCTTTGATCAATGAGCTAGTCTAGTAGAGGCATACTAGGGACACTCTGTTTTGTGTATATATTCACACATGTACTAAGTTTCTAGTTAATACAATTCTAGCATGAATAATAAACATTTATCATGATATAAGGAAATATAAATAACAACTTTATTATTGCCTCTAGGGCATATTTCCTTCAAGTACCCCATATGTCCTATTTTTAGCAAAGTCATGCTAAAATTCACGGAAAATTTCAGCATGACCTTTGCTGAGAATAGGACATATGGAGTACCCGAATTTGCCGAAATGGAAGTTAATTGACATTCCAGCAAACTCAAGGGCCTCTCGGGGTACCTGCAAAATCATCACGACACGATGGTCGGAGACAAAACCCTAGGTACTGAACTGGTGATATATAATAATTACTGTGTTCCTTAGTTTGCCCTAGGTACTGAGCAGCGTATGAGAAGATGAGCTGTTGATTCGGCCCTTCGAGAGGGATTTGACCTAAACCTAGCAAAAGAGAGAGTATACTGACTGAGATGTGGTGTGGCCTATGGGAGATTATAAAATGCTAGCGGTTAATTAATCAGCACTGAGATCAGATGCAGCAGCAACACAAGTTCAGATTATGACTAAATTAATTGCTAATTTGACCTAGTTAACCTAGTTAATTATTTCGAGAGGGATTTGACCTATAGTTAACCTAATTAATCCCTAGCAGTTAATTAATTTGACCTAGTTAACCTCCAGCAAGCAAGTTTGAACCTAATTTAACCTAAATTCGAGAGGGATTTGTCCTAAACCTAGCAAAAGAGAGAAGAAGAGGGCATGACCGGGAGGGAGGAGAGGAGGAAGAGAGGAGAAAAGAGGCAGAGGGAGGAGGGTTACCTGAGGCAGTGGTGGCCGGAGCGAAGACGACGGAGGGCGGAGACTGCGAGCTTGGGGGAGGCGGGTGGGCCTCCTGTCCTGGAGGCGATGACGGCGAGCTTGGGGGAGATGCGGAGCTCCTGGGCCTCCTCTCCTGGAGGCGACGACGGCGAGCGGAGAGAGTGGAGGGGGCGGCGCGTGGCGGGTGGTGGGGAGCGCGGAGGCGCGGGGGCGGCGGCACGGGGGAGCGCGTGGGGGTCGGGGCGGCGGTGTCGGGGCAGCGCGAGGGAGAGGACGAAAGGGGATCCGGTGAGCGAGGGCGAGGGAGAGAGGCCAGATGAGATAAGTGTATGGATGGGGGCACAATACTAATGACGCACCTCCCCCTGGTGCGCCATAAGTACGTCTATTCTAATGGCGCACCTCCCCCGCGGTGCGCCATTAGTATGTTTTTTTATTTCTGTTCGAGCCCATAGGTTATCTTCCACCAAACCCCATCTACATCAAACCCCATCTAGTAGCCCGACTGGTCAGCACGCAACGCTCACACCAGGAGGTCCTGGGTTCGATTCCCAGCCTCCCCAAATTTTGAAAAATATAATCAAATTTGAAAAAATATTCATGAATTCAAAAAGTGCCCATGAAAAAACATTTATGAATATGTCGAAATACAATCGAGAAATGAAGGCTACAATTTGAATATAATCAATCTTAGCTAGCTATCTGTTCACAATCTTGTTGCCCTTCTTTTTCGCAAATGGAGTTCTTCTCTTGAACGGACGTCCTTTAGGTAGGGTGGTCCTGCTTCTTCTTGTGGTGTATGGCACTTCATCGTCGTCGTCATGTTCCATCTTCGGGTCGCCGTACTTGTCGAAGTCTTGCTCATTGGCGACTCCATACATTCCGATGATCTTCCTTTTGCCTCTCCTCACGACAACACGACTGGGCTTTGACGGGTCGGTAATGAAGAAGCATTGGTCCACTTGGGAAGCCAGTACCCATGGCTCATTTTTCGCGGTGACGTTTGCGCCCGCGGTCTTGGATTTGGCTTCGGGTATAACCATGGTGGTGAAATACCGGCCTTCTTTTAGGACGCTCTTGGCCCATCTGACATGGAACATCGGGACCTTCTCTCCAGCGTAGCTCAGCTCCCAGATCTCTTCGATCCTTTCGTAGTATCTGTCCTTGTCGTTACCGGTGTAGGATTCCATTGCTACCCCGGAGTTCTGATAACCATCGCTCTTCATGTCCTTGTCCTCGGTGTAGAACGTGTACCTGTTGATATCGTATGCCTCATAGGTCATCAGGTTGTGCTCGGCGCCCTGTGACAAGGCGAATATGAGATTTTCTTCCGCGGAAGAATCCACATGTAAAGGGAACGACAGAAGCTTCTTCTTGTACCAACGCGTGAAACATGAGTTGTGCTCTTTGATTATATCTCCATCCGTCCTCTGTTGGCCTCGGTCATTGTACGTCTTTTCAATAAAGGTTTTGTGCTCTACCACCCAAGGATCGACCACGTTTATGTGTTGTAGCGCGACTAGGTTTGCTCTTTCAAAGTCGATGAGTTGACCCTCGAAGTCGACATGCATTTCGCGGCGACCCTCGTAGTGACCCCATCCAGCGAGCATGCCGAGGTTCCTGTTGACGGGCAGACCAACGGGGTTCTCGATGCCTAGATAATTCGTGCAGTAGGAGATGCACTCTTCGGTCAGAAAGTCCCTGGCTATGCTTCCCTCTGGACGTGACATGTTGCGAACGTATCCTTTGATGACACCATTCATCCTTTCGAACGTCATCATGCTGTGCAGGAACGTTGGCCCGGGTTGGATGATATCCTCCACGATATGGACCAGCAGATTCACCATAACGTCGAAGAATGCGGGCGAGAAGTACATCTCAAGCTCGCATAGTATCACCACGATCTCTTGCTGTAGCCTTCTGAGTTGCCTCACGCCAACCGACTTCCGAGAGACGATGTCGAAAAAGTTGCATAGGCCAAATAGCGTCTCACGGACGTGCGCGTCCATGATCCCACGGATTGCAACTGGAAGTATCTGCGTGATCAGCATGTGACAGTCATGAGACTTCATCCCGCTGAACTTCTGCTTCGCTGGGTCTAGGCATGTGCTTATCTTCCCCGCGTAACCGTAAGGAAGTTTTACTCCTATGAGGCAGGTGAAAAACTGCTCGATCTCCTCCTGACTTAGAGTGAAGCACGCGGGAGGGTAGTAATTTCCGGTCTTCTTGGCCTTTTTGCCTTTGCGACGACTTTCCGTGTCCTGCTTCGCCTCATCATCATCATCATAATCATCATCATTAGCATGAAGCTCCTGCCTGATGCCCATTGATTTCAAGTCTGCCCTTGCTTTCGGCCCATCTTTGGTCCTCTCTGGCATATTGAGCAGGGTACCAAGCAGACTCTCGCACACGTTCTTCTTGATATGCATGACATCAAGGCTGTGAGGCACACGGTGGATCTTCCAGTACGACAAGTCCCAGAAAACAGACCTCGTTTTCCATACCTTCAGCAGCGGCTCTGGGGCCTTTCGCTTCTTTCCCGGCTCTGGCGCCTGTTGCTTCTTTCCCGGCAGTGGGCAATCTTTCCAATTTTTCAACAGCTCGTCTATTTCCTCACCGCTCCTTGTACGCGGGCGACTTCGGGGTTCGGTTTCACCATCGAACAGATCCTTGCGTTTCCTCCACGGGTCATCTTCGCGAAGCCACCTTCGATGTCCGATGAACACGGTTTTCGAAGACATGGGATCTCTATCTAGCTGGCGATACGTTGTGTCGTCCATGCACCTGACGCATCCAGAAATCCGTGGACCACCTGCCCCGCGACATATCCGTAACCGAGATAGTCGTGCACTGTCGTGAGCAGTGCGGCTCTCATAAGGAAATATTCTTTCTCTGCGGCGTCCCACGTATTGGCTGGCGTTTTCCACAGCGTGTCTAGCTCCTCTTTCAGCAGCCCCAGATACATATTGATGTCGTTCCCTGGTTGTTTCGGCCCTTCAATTAGCATACTCATGTGAATGTACTTCCTCTTCATGCACAACTAGGGGGAAGGTTGTACATCCACACAAACACAGGCCAGGTGCTATGTGTGCTTCTCTGGCTGCCAAACGGATTGACTCCATGGTGCTCGCACCCAGCACGTTGTTCCTTGGATCGTTTCCAAATTCTAGGTCTTCGAAGTTCAACGCTTGCCACTGGCTCGCATCCTTAGGGTGACTCAGCATCTTGTCTTTTTTATTTATCTCCGGATCATTTCCGTCATCTTCTCGCTTCTTCTCCTCCCTATCCGCGTGCCAACGCAGGAGCTTTGCTACCTTAGGGTCCGTGAAATACCGCTGCATACGAGGAGTGATTGGAAAGTACCACACCACTTTTCGAGGAGCTTTCTTCCGCTTCTTGTATCGAGTGACGCCGCACACCGGACATATGGTAGACTCCGCGTGCTCGTCCCGATAAATGATGCAATGGTTCATGCACACATGGTATTTCACGTGCGGTAAATCCAGAGGACACACGATTTTCTTTGCCTCCTCGAAACTGGTCGGGCACTTGTTCCCCTTGGGAAGACGTTCGTGCCAGAATGACATGTTCTCGTCGAAGCATGCGTCGGTCATCTTGTGTTTTACCTTCATCTCCAGAGCCATGAGCGTTACTTTCAGGCGGGTATCCTCGGGCCTGCATCCTTCATGCAATGTAGTAACCGCATCTATCTCCAGTTGATACATCTTGGCTTTCTCTCGGGCGGCAGCTCTTGCGTTATCCGTCTGCTTGAGAAGCAGCTCTTGAATATGAGGGTCCTGCACCCAGCCTCCACGTCGTCTGCTCCGGCATCTTCATCTAGATCTTGATCATGCCCTTCGTCTTGATCTTCCTCATCATCATGTCCGTCATCTTCTACATGATGAGTGTGTACAGCATCACCGTCGTGATCATGTCCTGGAGATTCTTCGTCTTCTTGCCCGCCCTCGCCGCGGTGGTTGTCTTGCTGCCCTTCCTCATTTCTTGCCCGGCCATGGACGACTTCATAGTCATCTTCGTCACCTTGCCACCGATAGCCATCCATGAAACCACGCAAGAGCAGGTGGTCCCGCACCTGCCCGGAATCCGGGTCCACAATAAGGCTCTTTAGCTTGCATCTTCGACACGGACATCTTATCTCCGTCTCGTTCTCTTGAAGCATCTCGGCCTTCGCGAAGCTCAAAAACCTATTCACGATGCCTATGGTCATCGTGCGGGCCATGGTCGCCTGCGGGGTAGCGCAAAACGATATTTTAGAACCAAGAAAAAATTTGGCATGACTTTCCCTAAAAATAGGACAAAAAAGAATGCATAGTGCCAAAATTCTCGCCGAAACGGAAATGAATCAACATTTCGGCAAAATATTGACAACTATCGCATTTCAAATACCGGTACCTGCAAACACAAACATATATGCAACACCACAAACAAATGAAACACCACAAACATACATAGATCTAGCTAGGCCATAAAAAGTGCATGTGCACGGTTGTTGGAGCTCGAGGGAGAAAAAATGATCTACAACATAAAGATAGCTTTTCCCCCTTACTTACCTATCAAAAAAGGTAATTTAACCACTTAATTTTGATGAATCTATGGTGCAAATGAGGTGAGGAGGAGGAGGCAGCCGTCACAAGCTTGGAGGAGGAGGTGGAGAGAATGAAGTGGGGAAAGTGAGTGTGTAGGTGTGGCTGTCCAAAATATCTAGCTGGTCCCACTTTACTAATGGCGCATCAGTCATCAATGCGCCATTAGTAACCAGTGTTACTAATGGCGCATTTATGGTTGGTGCGCCATTAGTAGTTTTGCAAAAAAAAAAAGTACTGGCGCATTGAGTTGGAGGTGCGCCATTACTAGTAACTAGTAATGGCGCACTGCGCCACCGTGCGCCATTAGTATGTCTGTAAAAATAAAATAAAAAGAAGTTGTTACTAATGGCGCACCGGATATCTGGTGCGCCATTAGTATTTGGACACTAATGGCGTACCGACACATGGTGCGCCATTAGTATATAGTAATGGCGCACCGCATGTCTGGTGCGCCATTAGTTCCCATCCCATCTATAGCCCTTTTCCTAGTAGTGTGTGATTATCCTATGGAATGCCACCCAGGCTCAAAGGGATCATATATCATTCATGGCTAGGAACTTCCGTGTGCAGCTACATGCCATTATGGGCTCTGGCATAGTTGAGTATTTTGTGTGAGCTCTTTTAGTGGTGGACTAGTAGATGTAGGGCAAAGTAGGTATACCAGTCCATCCGGGGTAAAGAGAAAATGCTTATGAAAGACTGTGTCTCGGTCATCCGGTTCTCAAATAGCATGTAGTGCGAGAAGTCAAACCTAGGTGATCGAGTCTTGTGGGGAAAAGTGTAGAAACCTCTGCAGAGTGTACAAACTATTCATGAGTAGCCGTGTCCCCGGTTATGGACATCTTGAGTATCCTGGTATTTGAATTATGGACTGATCTCAACACTCTATTTAATTAATTTGTTGGGTTATTAATGACTTTGGTAATTTGGGATTGAGATGGAGGAACCATTCTCAATATTTCTTAATTAAATTGAGTAGTAAATAAAATTTATTTCTTTGTTGTAGGGAAAAATTAGCTTTATGCAAAAAAATAACCTTACAGCCTCCACCAGCCAAATATGCATATAGTTGTAGACATTTGTTCTTCATTACTTGCTACAGTGTGTTCTTGCCAGCATATTCAATGTGCTGGCCTACATGGCTGCAACGTCTCATGTTGCAGAGTTTACCGACGAAGAATAAGGTGCAATTAGGTCGTTGTCATGCACTCAATGTTTGCCGTGGAGTTGGATGGACTCAACTTATCTTCGATGCTTTCGCAAGATTCATATTAGTTTATTGTTATTAGATGGCCTTCAACCATATTATTGTAATAAGACTCCTTATGAGGATTTTCGATGTAATAAAGTGTGATTGAAACTCGGCTATAAATCCTTGAAGTACTGTGTGTGTCAGCATACCGATCCAGGGATGACACTGAGCATAGAGACTCCAGTCGATTGGGATCGAGGTCGCTACAGAGATGGTATTAGAGCACACGTTGACTGTAGGACGCGACCACTAGGATAAGCCACATGATGCTCTTCTCTACTCGTTCTAATTCTTCTCTATTTCTATTCTATAGATGTTAGACCCCGGGAGCAAGTTCACTCAGCCAGACGATGACACCCCTTTCGGAAGACACTTGAAGGAAGTCACTAAATACCTACACATTGGAATACCAAGTATCACTGGAGATTTCTATGCAACATTGCTGGAAGAGGAATGCTGGAAGATCAAAGTTAGTGTTCCTAGGAGGACTATTGCACCAGTCGCGGAACCTCTTGATCTTGCCTTTGATGCACCTACTTGGAGCTTGGGAAAGAGTATGGCAGCTCACATCACATTTGGATGCATATGTGAAGTCTACAACAAGGACCTCGAAGACACCATCTACCAGATTTGTGGACGCCGAGATGAGCAATGGGAGATGATTCGCACCAAGAAGGATGGATCCATTGCCACATTCATCCAGGAGATGGACCAACGCATTCGACACTATGAGAATCAGATGTTCACACTCATGCTGAAGACCAAGATGGTGATGACACGGAACGTGGAGCTAGAAGGGGAACTCAAGACATTACGTGATGGCTATGAAAAGGAAATCGCCATACTATTGGAGCAGAATGAAGCACTAACGAAGAAGGTTGGAGCAAACACGGTGAAGCCAGAACCAGAGATGGGTATTCATATGGAGAACTACATCCTAATAGACGACACCGACAGTTATGAAAGTGATTATGAAGACGAAGCTGGATCAGATACCATGGAGTCTTCCGGTGATAGTTATTAGATGACCACCTTGTAATCATTAGTATTCTTCCAAGTAGTTAAAATCATTCGCTAGCTTTGTATTAGGATCTTTTGTGTGACCTTGATTGAATTGAGTGATATGATATGAAATTGTTTGTCTCATGTGCATATGGGTAGTGTTTTCCCCTAGACCTCATTCTATTCTAATCTCACCCCTCTAAACCCCTTAGATGCCTCCAAGACGTGAGCTCGGATTTGAGTTCCCACGTGAGATCACTCAGTTGATCCATCAGCAGAACACTTTGATGCAACTACTTGTTCAGAACCAAGGCAACAACAACAACCCACCTCCGCCTCCCCATGACAACCTGACCCAGTTTCTAAGGTTAAATCCGCCGGTGTTCTCTAGCAGTATCGAGCCGATTGTTGCAGATGATTGGCTCCGCATGATGGGAAGAGAGCTAGCAACTGCAGGATGCACAGATGCAGAGAGAGTGCGCTTTGCCGCACATCAGCTTGAGGGACCAGCAGTCGCTTGGTGGGAGAACTACACGGCCACCTATCCACTTGCTACAGTTACCTGGGATCAGTTTCAGCAAGCCTTTCGCACTGCACATGTCTTAGCTGGAGCCATGATCCTGAAGAAGTGTGAGTTTCGCAACTTGCGCCAAGGAAACCGTACTGTGGGGTAGTACGTGGATGACTTCAAGCAGTTAGCTCGCTACGCACCAGATGATATAGCCACTGATGCCGCGAAGCAGGAGAAGTTTCTGGAGGGACTCAACGATGAGTTGTGCATGCAACTGATGGTAGCCACGTACAACAACAACCAGGAGTTGGTAGACAAGGCCACATGATTGAAGGAAAGCAATAGAATATTAAGACACGCAAGAGGAAGTATAGATCAAGGAAGTTTAACTATGGAGCCCAGCAGAAGCCCCGTTATTCCCCGTACTCAGGAGGACATAACCATCCCACCACTGGAGGCCATTCTCACAATGGAGGAAGTTCACACAACCATAGTGGCCCCAAGAATGGCAATGGGAATGGAGGAAACAACAATCAGAACTGTTCCACTCCATCCACGCCCGCCAAGAGAGATTTGAGTCACATTACTCGTTTCAAGTGCGGGAAGACTGGACATTATGCCACAGAGTGTCTTGAAGTAAAGAATGGGAATGGCAACGGAAGTTCTAGGAAGAAGCTCAACCCTTTTACCAGAGGATAGGTCAACCACATCAATGTGGAGGAGATTGACGAGTAGCCCGACGCAGTGGTTGGTAAGTTTTTAGTTAGTTCATTTACCGCCCTTGTTCTTTTTGACACTGGTGCATCTCATTCATACATATCAAGGGGTTTTGTGGAAAAGTATCATATGCCCACTGTAGCCCTTAAGACACCTATGTTAGTAAGTTCCCCTGGAGCAGAGTACATGGCTAGCTGAGGATGCTATCAAGTGCCATTGACCATTGGGAGACATGTATTTCCCACAGATCTCATCATTTTGGAATCCTAGGGTTTGGATGTAATCATAGGTATGGATTGGCTATCCAAGTTTCGAGGAAACATCGACTGCGCCAATAGATCAATTCTTCTCACCACCCCGGAAGGAAAAAGGATCAAGTATGTGTCGAGGCACACACCCCGGAAGACGCATGTGAATGCACTCTCGGGAGTTGTTTAGGAAGAAGTACCAGTTGTGAAGGATTACCCCGATGTATTTCCGGAGGAGTTACTAGGCATGCCACCGGATAGAGACACCGAGTTCTTAATTGAGTTGTTACCAGGCACCGGACCAATATACAAGAGACCATACCGGATGCTCGCAAATGATTTGGAAGAGATCAAGAAATAGATCAAGGAGTTAATGGAGAAAGGTTATATCCGACCAAGTTCTTCACCTTGGGGAGCCCTAGTACTTTTAGTCGAGAATAAGGATGATTCCCTAAGAATGGCCATGGATTATCGTGCACTAAATGAAGTTATGATCAAGAACAAGTACCCTCTGCCCATGATAAATGACCTATTTGATCAGTTGCAAGGAGCCAAGGTATTCTCTAAGATCGATTTATGATCTGGTTATCACCAGTTGAAGATCCGAGAGAAGGATATACCTAAGACAGCTTTTACCACAAGGTACCGGCTTTACGAGTACACAATTATGTCATTTGGTTTGACCAATGCCCCTGCCTATTTCATGAGTATGATGAACAAGGTATTCATGGAGTTCTTGGATAAGTTTGTGGTAGTGTTCATTGATGACATATTGGTTTACTCTAAGAACGAAGAGGAGCACAAGGAACATTTGCGTTTAGTTCTCGAGAAGCTCCGGGAACATCAGTTATATGCCAAGTTTAGCAAATGTGAGTTTTGGTTGAAGAAAGTAGGATTTCTCGGACATGTTATATCAGGAGATGGTATAGAAGTGGATCCTTCCAAAGTAGAGGCTGTTACCGAATGGAAGGCACCCACCTCAGTTGGAGAGATTCGCAATTTTCTTGGACTCGCAGGATATTACCGGAGGTTCATTGAGAATTTCTCCAAGATAGCGAAGCCCATGACGGAGTTGTTGAAGAAGGAAAGTAAGTACATTTGGAGCGAATAGTGTGAGGCCAGTTTTTAGGAGTTGAAGAAGCATTTGGTTACAACCCCAGTGCTGATACTTCCGAATATTCGTAAGGATTTTCAAATTTATTGTGACGCTTCACGTCAAGGACTTGGAGGCGTACTCATGCAAGATGGAAGAGTTGTTTCATATGCCTCATGTTAGCTTCGACCCTATGAGTTGAATTATGCCACCCATGATTTGGAGTTAGCAGCCGTATTGCACGCACTCAAGACCCGGAGGCACTTTCTTATTGGAAACCGTTGTGATGTATACACGGATCATTAGAGTTTGAAGTACATCTTCACGAAGAAGGAGTTAAACCTCAGGCAAAGGAGATGGCTAAAGCTCATAAAGGATTATGACATGAGATTGCATTATCATCTAGGAAAAGTCAATGTCGTGGCAAATGCGCTAAGTCACTAGAGTTATCTTAATACTCTCCTAACTGGATGATTACCCAAGGAGTTGGTAGATTACCTCCGAGAGTTACAGCTGGAGATAGTCCCTAGAGGCTATGTTGCTACATTGGAAATTCAGTCCACTTTGTTGGGAAAGATTCGAGAAGCCCAGAAGACGGACAAAGAAAATGCAGAAGTAAAGGGCAGAATGACCAAAGGAAATGTAGAAGGATTTCATGAGGATGAACACGGAACACTTTGGTTTCAAGAACGTATTTATGTGCCCAATGACCCGGAGATCAGGAAGTTGATTCTTCAGGAAGCTCTTGATTCGCCTTATTCGATACATCCATGCAACACCAAGATGTACTTGGATTTGAAACAGAATTTCTGGTGGACCGGAATGAAGAAGGACATTGCCGAGTATGTAGCGGTATGTGATGTCTGTCTGAGAGTAAAGGCAGAACATCAGAAACCAGCAGGGTTACTACAACCATTACCCATACCGGAACGGAAGTGGGATAAACTTGGAATGGATTTTATCATAGGACTGCCCAGGACACGTTCAAGGTATGATTCCATATGGGTTATAGTTGATCGTTTGACTAAGGTAGCTCATTTTATCCCCGTGAAGACCACTTATATGAGTGCTAAGTTGGCCGAGATATACATGAATAGGATCGTATGTCTGCATGGAGTTCCGAGGACCGTTGTATCAGATAGAGGAACACAGTTTACTTCAAAGTTTTGGAAGCAGTTGCACGAGACTTTGGGTACGAGGCTAGAGTTCAGTACATCCTTTCATCCAAAGGTAAATGGACAGACGGAGAGAGTCAATCAGATTCTGGAGGACTTGTTGAGAGCTTGTGCGCTAGATTATGGATCTAGTTGGGATGATAATTTACCTTACGCAGAGTTTTCTTACAACAACAGTTATGAGACCAGTCTGCAAATGGCCCCTTTCGAGGCTTTGTACGGAATGAGGTGCAGAACACCTTTGATGTGGGATGAAGTTGGAGACCGTTAGTTATTTGGACTCGATTTAATCAGAGATTTAGAAGAGAAGGTCAAGTTGATTCGCGACAGACTAAAGATAGCCTATTCCCGACAGAAGAGTTATGCGGATACGAAACGCAAGGAGGTGACCTATGAAGTTGGAGATACATCATATCTTCATGTGTCCCCACTTCGAGGAGTTAAGCGTTTTGGAGTTAAGGGTAAACTGGCATCATAATTTGTGGGACCGTACAAAGTTTTGGAGCGCAGAGGAGAAGTGGCTTATCAGCTAGAGTTGCCCGAAACCTTGTCCGGAGTTCACGATGTGTTTCACGTATCTCAGTTGAAGAAGTGTCACACAGAGACGGCCGAGATCCCGCTATGAGATATAGTGCCCCTGGAAGCAATTCAGCTAGAGAGTGATCTGACTTATGAGGAGAAGCCTGTCAAGATTCTCGAGTTTGCCGACAGAGTTACCCATAGCAAGGTCATTAAGTTTTGCAAAGTTCAGTGGAGTCACCATACACAGGATGAAGCCACCTGGGAACGAGAGGATGATCTACGCCAGGACCACCCACACCTATTTTCTAGCCAACCCGAATCTCGAGGGCGAGATTCATCTTAAGGGGGGTAGGTTTGTCACATTCCAATTTTCAATTTGGATGTTAACATAGATCATTCATATGCATTCAGCATTTGAGCATTTTGAATTTGAATTTATTTGAAAATTGATCCAAAAACTTTAAGCAACTCAAGGACCCAAGTGAGAGAGTTGAAAGTTTTCCAAAGAGAACCCACTATTTTATCATTTTCCAAGTGGGGTTGGATCAAATATTATTTTTACCAATTTTCATTTTCAATATTTTAAAATAAATAAGAGAAGATAATATGACTTCTTCAAAAACAGAATAAAAATGTTGAAATTTGAATTTTGAGTAAAAATAATTTTATTGGATTTTTATTTGCAATTTATTTATTTTTAAAAATTGCATCAAAAAGTATATTTTATTTTAGGCATTTTTATTTCAGAAAAATGTTCACTTTATCCCAAATATTAGGTGAGAATGGAGAAAAATTTCTGAAATTTTTAGGATTTTTATTTTATTTATTTTGAATTTTTCTTTGTTCTCGGAATTAAAAAAAAGTTTAGCACACCGGGCCGACTGGGCCAAAGCCTAGCCAGCCGGCCCGCTCGCGCCGCCGCCTTCCCTGTCGTAGCCACCTCGGACTCGCCGGAGTCCCGACCGCGCACGCCGCCGCCTTGCCCCTCGCGCTAGCCGAGGCCGACCTGCCCCCCCTTTATATAGGCGCCGCCGCCCCCCCTCGAGCCCCAAGTCATCGCCGCCGCTAGCCACCCGCCCGCACCGCTGCCCCGCTGCAGCCACCCGTCGCCGCGCCAGCCCGCGGCCGCTGGACGCCGCTGCTATACGCCGCCGCAACGCCAGCCGCCGCACCCCGTCGCCCCGCGCGCCTC